>OX374627.1:5630000-6255000 GCA_947347705.1 Nymphula nitidulata
AACACTAATGGATCTGTATTGTTGCAAACTGTGTCTCACTGAAAATTATTGTATCGCTGTACTTTTCGCTCCGTAATGTTTGCACTTTATAATGGTAGACAAGAAAAGTTTAAAGCAATTGCGTAAGTAAGTAATTCGTTTAATCAGTCAAGCGGCGTATACCGTAGAGCAATTGAAAAATCAATTGGTCCTAGTTATGCTAAAATGTTCCATGCCACAGGCAGGATACTCATTGATGTTTCAAGTAGCTTCTTGTCTTTTTGCGCAATGTTTTTTTTTTAAATATCTTATTTGTGGGTTGGTAATTTTTAGTATACCTCATCTTAGGAAATAGATACGAAATCGGGTCCATTTTATAAAATTTGGCATTGATATCTCAAAATTGACACATTGTGGGTTGGATTATTTTGGCATAACTGGGTCCAATTGTGTCTGGAATCTGATGTTTGACGAGTTTAATATTACTTACTTAAAAACCGACTAGGGAGTTTTCTGTCTTACGTTAATTGGTTCGGTTGGGTGTTCTGTCCACATACGAAGTTGGTGTCCGATCCGTAGAATACTAAAAGAAAAATGATTGTGGATCAACTGCATCTTGGCAGAATCTACACTCGCACCCCTATACTCGTAAGATAGAAAACTCACTAAAGGAAAACCTTCTCGGGGAGATGCAGCATCATCCGGGTACTTACTGGCGATTCACTGCAACCACTACCTATGTTGCCTACCAAGCATGGTAATTATGGGAAATATGAATAAAAACTGGAAACAATTTCGGCGCTGATATTCGGCGTTACCGCTACACAGGACTAGTAGCAGTCACGGTACCACGATAACCCCTATCGAGTTTTCAGCAGAGGGCATGATGATGTACAATTACTCTTATTTCAAAGAGAATAACGTACAGGAGATGTGAAAAGGTTCAAGACTATAAGTTACTCATTCCGTAACTTGCGGTATCGTCGGAAGAGGCTTCTTAGCCGTAGTAAATAAACAGTAGCACATGAGTTATAGTGACACGAGCCGCTGTCGAGCGTAGATTATAGAACCATGGTTGGAAGCGTGGCGCAGTGGAAGCGTGCTGGGCCCATAACCTGTTAGAAATAGCTATAATGCTAATTCTGTTCCTGTATTCTATTTAAGTAAAATCACGCGTATATGAAACCATCTTCCTTTATTTTCAAAACTCAACCGACATCCAGCAAAACAATCAATATGACATATATCATTCTATAGACAAAACTAGATAAAACCTTTATCCTCAACAGGTTTCATAACTGGTAGAAGTCCTATATTTCCCTATCATCTTTCAGAAAAGAAATGTGGCATTTACTCAATTATTGTGGTGCTTAGTTAATACTTCTTACCAGCTTTATTTTACTTTGGTGGATAGAAGCAAAAGTAAGCCTATGAATATTATTCATTACATATTATTAGGTAAGCACTAGACAAATCATTATCATCGTTATCAGCCTTTCATGTCCAAAGGTTTCCCCTGTTGTTTTCGAAACGTCAAATATATCTAAATATTCATAACCAACCATAATTATTATGTGCACACAATGTGTGCTCCTTACGTGACTAAGCTTCGAGTAAATATAATTTTACTGTAATGAAACCACAGCTTTATATATCTAGATAATCCTTGTCATGCCCATTCGAGTTAGATAGAGATCTAGCTGGAGTGAGCTTGACAAGGATTTCATGCATAGATAGCCTACATAAACAAAACAAAATGAAATAAGCTCTCACTGAGAGTCAACGTACCTACAGACTAGGGTTGTTGAGGAAGTGATTATGAGGAAGAGGAGGAGGAAGAGGAAGTGTCAAACACAAATTTAGAGGATGCGGATGAGGATGAGGATATCTTATTGAGGAAGAGGATGCGGATGAGGAAGCGGAAGAGGAAGCGGATGAGGAAGAGGATGATATGAAAAATACTATTCTGTCAAGAAAGTACCGGGAAAAGATCAATAATACATCCAAATTTATTTTATCACCTTCAAAGTATGCTCCTTTAGAAACGATGCACTTACCATAACGAATAATCCAATCATCAAAACATTTTTAAACACTGTTTCCGGAATTGAGTTCAGTTCTTGCCGCGAATTCTCCTTTATGTCTTCTACCGAATGAAAATGGGTGTCACAAAGTGGCAATTTGAGTTTAGGAAAAAGAAAGAAGTCGGAGTCATATCTGGTGAATATATGGTTGCTCGATGGTATTTGTTGAGTGTTTGGTCAAAAAGTCGTTCACAATGATGACCTTGTGCGAAGGCGCATTATTGTGGTGCAAAATCCAAGAATTTTCTTTGCACAAATCTGGCCTTTTTCGTCGAATTTGCTCTCTTAAACGCCGCATAACGCTCAAATAATATTCTTTTCATCCCCCCATCTCGGGAAGAGTATTTTTTGCTCTTCGATATCTGAGTGCAAAAGCCGTTTTTATCCGCTAGAGGATAAAGTAAAATTGAATTTAGAACATCGTGTGCACTAAGTTTGTGAATTCAAAACATCAATAACCTCCATGGTGCCGAATTTATCATACAACCTTTTTTAACTTGTTAAAAACTCAGACACCTTCTTGGTGTAATTTTTGTTTAATTTGCTTTGCGCGCGCCATTTTCTTTTAACGACATATTTGATAAAACGATAGGTTTAAAACAAGAAACTTGAAAACAAGTAAAAAACCTAAAATGAGTGATTCTAGCGACGAAGAAGTTTATTTGACGCCAACAGAATTGACTGAAACTGTTAATAATCCGCAAATGTTTTTTTTTTGCATTAAGTAATTTCCTCGTTGAGGTGGGATGAAAAGTTGCGTATTGCACTCGAGTGCAAAGATTTTTCACCTTGTGCTCTTAGATTTCTTCGCTTGTTCGGTCATCAAAATTGAGCACGCGGTTAAAAAGCAACTTTGCACTCTTGTATAACAAATAACTGTTATTTACCGTTTGACCTTCCGGTAAGAATTCCGAGTGCACAACACCGCGAGAGCCAAAGAAAACAGTCAACATGACTTTGACTTTTGATCGACTTTGGCGTGGTTTTTTCGGTTTCGGTTCAGTTGGAAGGCGCCACTCCGAAGCTTGTTGACTAGTTTGCATGTCAAACTCGTAAACCCACGTCTCGTTACAAGTGAAAATGCGTTTCTTGATGGTCGGAGTTGACTCGTTCTAGGCTCCTAGCATGTCCGCAGCGATTCTCATGCGATTGAGTTTTTGGAGAAAATTCCGGTCATATGGGACTAGCCGAGCGGAAACATGTTTCATACCCAAGTGATTATTTAAAATGGTATGAATCGACTCGTGAGATACAGAAAGTTCGCCGGCTATCTCTCTCAAAGTTGAATGATGATTTTCAGTCACTATTTCCCAACAACGCTATGTCAATTGATAAAACAAGCAAGGAAGAGCGCGGGTGGCGGGACGGGTTGGCTCACTCGCTAACCGTTCGGCCCGGCATGCGGCATCTGCTGCGCGGCGTGTGCGTTGTCAGGAATACGATAACGCATGCGCAGTAAAATTCCTCTTAGATTCCTCTTAAATTTTGAGGAAGCGATAGCGGAAGAGGAATTTTTTATTTTTATTTATTAGGAAGCGGAAACGGATGAGGAACTCAAAATATTGCGGAACTTCCGCATTATGAGGAAGCGGAAGAGGAATCCTCAGCAACCCTACTACAGACTAAGCCGCAGCGGCTCCAGACGAATGAAATTTTTGTACATTATGGATTGCTAGTGAACAATAAAAAAGGATTTTTGAAAACTCATTGAGAATTCATTCATTAAGATGGAGAGTTTTTACTTTATAGAAATTGGTGCTAGCAGAAGCCCGAACATAATCTTGTAAGTAAATGCCAAACTCCGATGAAAAATCCGTTAAGGAGCATGCCAATTAGGTGTAGAATAAAATTAAAGACAAAAGTTTCGTACCATTCCGTCCACTTATTTTATATATTTATTAAATTGTACTTATGTATGATGATTATTATTATTAATAGCGCCGATACTAATGTGGATTTGGTAACTCTGTGCATTTGTATTACCTGAGTAGACCTATAAACATATCGACTACGTTCAATCGCTGGTCAAAAGATAATTTAAATTAGTTTAGCCTAACAGTTAGTCGAGCCAAACGAGCTATGCGAGTATACAACGAAAGGTTCAGTCGTGTCAAGATTTCCTTCTTGTTGGTATCCCATACTGTCGATATAACTAATGTTTCGATGATAGAACTTTCCTCTCACACTTATTCTAAATAACCTGGAACGTTACTACAATGAACGTAATTCCATATATTAATGTTTGTACACTAATCATCATACTAGCTTTATTAGGATGGAAGAAAACAGTACTTGCGATCGTTGTGACTTCGCTATTGCTCCAGCGATCTAATCGTACTTCCGAAAACATTTGCAAAGGACTAAAAAGTAGACTTCATGTAAAATTTGCCAAGTAAAGATATTAAAATGACGTAATAGTTATGCATCAGAGGATTTGCTATTAGATCCAAATGAAATCATTACCTTTGGAATTACGTAATTACCTACCACTATTTTCGTCACTCTAATGGTAATGGCAATTGGAGCTACGTAATTACCCCTAACTACCCAATTTATTTCGCCTTATTTTGTGATGTGCCCTCAAACCAACTTTTTAATTTCTACTAGGAAGGCGATTCTCAGCTCTTGCGAGATATATCTAATACAAGGTAATGTCAACTGATTTTTTTCTATGACAAACAGGTCGTGTTTATATTACAATTTGTATGAAACAGCTGTTTTTTATGCTGTTTCATTTCTTTTTTCATCAAGTCGTGGTTAGGGTCATCAGCACTGCCATCTGCCTTCGTTTTCGTCGAGAGCGTTCATCTTACAACCGATATGTTTCAATCCTGCCTCAAGGTTGTTGTAGTACAACAACGTACAGCTTATCAGCAGTGAATTTTCTATCAACAGCGAATTGAGCGTGAATTTTAAGTTAAACCTGTAGGTAAGTACTGCGTAAAACGTATGATCCTGTACTAAAAAGTGGTTTCCAATACCTCATAACTCTCTAGTCTCAACAGCAGCATTTGCATTATTTGAGTTAAACTCAAAAACGTATCAGTGTAGTCTATTTCCATCATAGGGATTATAATGTAAATCTCACAATATACAACTTTTCACTCAGCATTTTGTTTGATAAGTCGCGTTTTGTCGTAAGTACTTACTTCGAAAGTTCTCGAAGCGGCTTGGGAGAACGATGACAATTACCCCGCTGTCAGAGAGCGAATGAATATGACACGGGTTTGGTGCAAGATATGAATGTGAGCGAGTTTGATGAAATTTAGCTACGTCGGCGAACGTAGAGAGCCTAGAAGCATAACTTCATACAAAACTCGTCGCAAAATGGGTACCCTCGGCGGCAAGAAGAGAACGTCGGATAAAATCGGCTAATATCGAAATTGTATAGCGCCCTCTCGGTCTTCTGATTTACACGCGCCGGACGGGTCATATATGCAGGATGTAACCATGCAAAATTTTATAACGACTTTCATAATTATATATCGTCATTTTTAATAAATATAGCAACGTTGTAAATCGGTCCACTTATTCAATTTTAGAGTTGAGACGAAAAATACTGATTTAAACAGTCAATTTAATGTAATGTCTTAATTATCTATTTATAAAGATCAGAAATGAAATGGGTTCGCTTCATTCATTTAAATAAAAAAAATCTAAATATCTGTCATGATATTATTTATTTGTATTAAGGACATAAGAAAAAAAAATTGTATTTAACTTGCGTTATTGTTATTGGATTTAACTTGCGTTTAATTAAATGTCACATTATGATTTTTTATACCCAATGTTTCGATTACTTTATAGCTATCAAGGTCATAGGAAGACTGAAGTAAAGATGTCAGTTGTCTTTGATAAGTTTAATATTAACTACCGTCATATTTTTTATAGTTATATTTTGAGTGTTCCGATTCACGCCATGGAGCTTGCAGTGTCCGAAGGTCGGGAAGAGTAAATACGGGCTTGAGACTTTGTAATTTGGATGATAAGATCCCAAGCTGGTGTGGTCCAACTATCTTCTCTATTCAAATTATGATGTTGTTTTATTTCAATAACCTCACGAAACTATCTTGCAGTCTACAACTTTACTTACTACTACTTATCCTTAACCGTTTAAAATAGATACCTATACTATTTCCACATCATTTTGTAAATAAGTAAATTATTAAAGTAATAATTAAACATACACATGTTAAAATAATAATGCTTAAATTTATTGAGAAATGTGTTGAAAGTGGCATCATATTGTAAGGAACTGTGGCAAAATATCCATAAATTGGAGGTTTGTTTATCATTATTACAAAAATCATATAAGGCAACGCTGTATAAAGCCATAATTACTTATTAGTAGGTAAATTAACTATTAAACATACACAATAACAATAAGTCGTCATAAAAGTTTGCAGAGTTAAAAGTTGAGTTGAAAATAAATAAATACTGTCACACACAAATGACTGCATAACATCATCCACTCGTGTATTTGTTCAAATTGTCCACAAATATTGGCCCAACGTAGCGGCCAATATTTTTGTTTATAATTGACTCGATTATAAAGGTTTAGGAGAGACTTACATGTAAAATTTAATTCCAGTGCTCTTATTATGTTCACCTACGCGACTGACACACCATTTTACTTCACTTTTGGACATATTTACTGAGATTTCATTATTTTTTTACGAGTACATCACCGTGACGCAGTCAATGACAAACTAAATCATGGCGCGGAGTCCGATTTAAGCCCCGCCCACTTTGGAGTCTCTTTCGGGGTGTCATTTTGGATGGGCTAGTTACTCGTCTATGTTATTATCGGTCGCCGAGCTACGTAGCAAAACTAGACATGCTTCACACTTTGTGATTTCTAGGAGATAAAGTCCACCGCCGAAAAGCCAGCACATTATTGGGACGGAATTTCCATTGCGCATGCGCAAATATGCGAGTTGAAAAGTAACTAAGTACATAGAAACATTCCATGCTCGCTCAGCAATTTAGATAGCTACTTTAGATTGCAAACTATGACTTGTGGTAGTGTACAGCTAAATTAATGATATGAAAAATAATTAAGGATAACTTTGATTCTCTGTATTCATACAGGGTGGAGACGACAAAACGATTATTAACACTTTCGCTGACAGGACTTCCAGAGGCGGGAATTTTAAATGATGCGTTGTGACAGTACAAAGGGCGAGAAACTTTATTTTACTTGTTTGGACACTACGTCGACAGCCGATACTTTTGTTTTATTTGTAAATGTTAGGAAGTGCAGTATCTACTGTCATCTTGTGAGCACTCTTGTAGTTTTTAGTGTCGTATTACGTGTTATATGGGTAGTTATATAGCACTGTCTCGCTCTTTCACTCCTCACTTTAAACTCTCGTGCATCGAAACTACGTCGACCTACGTGAACGCGCGCTTGTCTTTTCGAACATTCGGTGCGGCCAGTGCCATTTTGGAAACATCTACGCGCATACGTCGCTGAAATGTCTTTGAACGTTGACGTCTCTGGACGTAGTGTCGTATAAGACAAAATTTAAATATTAACATGTCTAAGTACGTCTGTCGACGGGTAATCGTTTAGTATGGAAAATTCTAGTGCCGTATTATGGTGACAGGACAAGTGCCTAATGTCAGCGAACGTGTTAATTAAAGCATGGACTATATTAATACATAGAATTGTTTTGTAATTTTCAAATATATCTTATTCATTTGATAGTTTTATAACATTTCTGTGAAGTAATGCAGCCAATGTTATATTATTTCATACAAATGCTATGAAATTATCAAATGAATTGTCGGCTACAGTTTCATCGAGAAATTATCGTCGGCGCAGCTTTTCACACCGGAAATGTTCAGACCATAACCCGACCATGGTGGCTTAAGCTTTGATTGTAACCTCATTATCAACATAACATACAGATCAAATAATTGCACATACAATTATTACACATTATTCTGTATTAAATCGCTTCCACTTGTAACATGCCATGTCCACAATATCCCAACAGAAATCCTTGCGCGCTGTTTCTTATTATGAAAGCTGTTTAGCATTGAACAGAGTTCAACTTATTACGTCAATTCAAAGCCTGCAAGAAATGAAGATTTTAATGAAGTCGAAAAACAACACAAAGGTTCTAATCAACAAAGTCTACAGCGCTCAGTGCATTGTAGTTATTCCCGTGAATTTTTGAATATCATAGAGTAATTTTTTTGGTATTAAATATTTCTTCATACAAATCAGTTTTTTTTTTTTCAACGAAGTAGCTCTTCACCTTCATTTCACCTGATAGCAAATGATGATAAGGCCGAGGACACACCAGAACTCCTCAACTACAAGGAAGGTCCTCCTTCCAAAACTATTACTAATAATTTCATTATTATTGTCATAACAAACGAATTTGTATGCCTTATGAGGCAGAACATGTTGGAACAAATCTGTAATATAACTTGTACAACTACACATGTTTCACAAATAAATAAATCTTTAACTTTTTTTAATCTTTAAACTTAAATAAATCAATCTTTGAATAACTCCGTCTAATCTTGCCGTCCTCTATGGTTGAGGAATCCGGGTGTAGCTCGCTTCCATCGTCGGCCCTATCTTCACTTACCATCAGGTGAGATGAACGTCAAGAGTTACCCCGTTAAGGTAAAAAAAAAACGATTCAAAGATTACAAAATATGAAAGTAAAATAAAAGTTAAAACGGGTATGAAAAAATGCCATTCAAACAATGAAAACGAATACTATAATGCAGAATCCATATTTCTTTACTAATTGTTTTTCACTAGCTTCTGCCTGCGACTTTGCCTGCGACTTTGCCTGCGAAGGATTATTACTTCGAGAAGCCTATTTTTAGCAAACTAAATTATAGCCTTTATGTTACCTATTCTGATGTATGAGCTGTATTATTGTATGGTTTCATTAAAATCCATTCAGTAAGTTTTCGCGTGAGAGTAACAAAGTGGTAACAAACATACATCCTATCCATCCATACAAACTTTCGCGTTTATATTATTAGCAGTACTTACATATTATTTTAATGGGCAAGTAGCTCAGTCTGTCTAGCGGCGCCGCGGGCGGCTAATAGTTTGAATATGAATTACAATTCAACTAGTGGCCGCAATCTCGGCTATCGTACCAAAAGGTAGTCTTATGTCCTTTCTCAGGATACAATCAATCTCCATACCAATTTTCATCTAAATCGGTTCAGTGGCTTAGGAGTGAAAACGTAACAGACATACTGAATTTTAAAAACTTATTACATTATCCTGTTGCCTGATTCATAACTAGAAGCATTTTAAACCCTAAATAAGTAGATTTCGAACTGTTTCTAGTTATGAAATAGGATAGTGTAATACGCGCTTTACTTTCGCTTTTTTCCTGTTAGAATATATTATAGGCCAGGTAACTCTTCATTTTTCAGTTTCAATTAGTTCTAAGCTTTCAGGTATATTAAATGACTGCCAGTTTTATATCAGAAAAATTAAGGGCAAATTTTATCAGAACATCAATCAAAACTTCAACCTCTTTCCGTGTGTCGATCGATACGTCAATGTATTACACTATTATTAATCTGTGGTTTTACTTTGCTTTTACGTCACACTAGTGGCTTCCCGCTGCTCCGTCTGCGTGGATGTCAGCTAACGCGCCATAAGGTAGCCTAATCCATTCTTAGGCTGTACTTCTATCTCCATGACAAAAATCCCCTACTTTGCACTCTTCTTTTTATTGAAGAGTATTTTCGCCTAACTTAGAGACAATAGATAACATTTGTTTGCCCTCCGTCCAAACTTTGCAACCTCGCTAGACATAAGTTTAAATTTTAAAAATTTCTTCATAAGAGTTTCTTTCTACATCACAAATAGAAACTAGTGTCCTTAATTTCATGTTTCTTATCACAATATACATACAGACCCTAACAGCGGCTAAAAAATAAAAAAAAGTTAACTGACACTGACATCCCTCAAAATGTTAAGAGCTTGTGTTATAGATACTAGATAACGGAGTAATAATGATAATAATATGTATACAAATATTAGAAATATACTAAATAAACATATAAACATCCATGACTCGTAAGAAAATGCTCGTACTCATCATACAAGCATTTGCTCCTACCGGGATTCGAACCAGGGACCTCTTAACCGAGCCTGTATAATATTCTAACAAACCATCCAATATTAAACCCACCTCCACGTGGGCAGACCCGCGAGCTAGTATCAAAATAGACCAGAGGCCCTGATAATCAGATTTATTATCTCGTGTTCCACATAACACGGAAATCCTTCGTAAGAAAAAATAAGCCACATTTAGTCCAAATTAACCTTAGCTTCGATTTCCTCCTCTGTTTCCCGGAACAACCTCGGGATTAAAGGGAGATTGGGATGGGAAACCCTTCTGTCCCTGTAGTAATAAATTTAATTACTGCGTACAAGGCATACTCAAAGAACAACACCGAAAACAAGATAGTCGTGAATTGAGATCACGCCTACACAGTATTACTTACTCAAACCTACTATGATCTATAGAATTGTATCGATTATAATCAGTTTTGAAAGTAATAATTTTTACCATTATTTCAGCCTATGATGTGCATTGCTTAACCAAACCCATCAGTTCTGTTCAGTCTGCAACCATAGGGTTACTACCTCGTAGTGGTCCTACCTCGCCCAAGCCCAACACTACGCTGTCCGACAGCGAAAAGCGAAGTCTGTTAAATGGTATATAGCTATTTGATTCAATACGTTTTAACTTTTCTCTCTTAACTTGAGCCTATGTAGCAAAAAAATACGTTCTGAAAAAAAAATCCTGTTATTGGAATATAAAAAATGGCAATATTTTGCTTTAAAATGTGCTATTTAACATTTTAAAGCAAAATATTGCCATTTTTTATATTCTGAGAAAAATATTGCAAGCTTGACAAAGGACATCAAAAAACCGGCCAGGAAGTGTAATTTTCGTCATCTGAAGATTGCCTAATTCAATAATCTATGTTCAAAGGGATTTAAAGTTATACCAGTATTATTAAATTTCTTAAGCTAAAATATCGAATTATACTGCTTTGTGTGGAAATTAATTTAGATTTTATGATTAATCAAATAGAGTAGGAACAGAAATATATACTAAACGAATGAACAGAAATAACCTATTTATCTTGGATGCGGACGGTCACTTTATTAAATTTTTCAATAAAAATTAAGGTGGTACACCGCACCTAATTTTTTTACATTGTGATGTATATTTCTTTTCCTTACCAGTCGATATGCAAATTTGTGTCAGTTCCGTGCACTGATATCTATCCTAAAGATAAGATTATAATTATATGAGTGCAAGGGCATTTCCACGTATGTCATACCGATTCAATTTGTCTAATAATAGCTTGTGATCTACATGATCAACTGCCTTAGTCATGTCCATATAAATGGCACATGACGGCGTCCCTTTAACTAAACTAATTGTAACTCTTTTTACTAATATGGCAGCATTTATTTAATTATTTTTCCGAAAACCCTTTTGTTCACATTTCAGTATTTTATGTTTTTCGAAAAATCATAAATTAAGCAATGAGCTATTTTTTTAAAAAAATCAGAAAAAACTGGTAGTCGAGCTATTGGACGATAAATCTTCGGGTCTTCCCTATCCCTTTTTTTAAAAAGCGTTTTTATAATCGCTGGTTTTAGTTGTTTTGGATAAACACCTGTACTGAGTCTTAAGTTAATAATATGACCTAAGGGTAGGGCAATTTTGCAGTCAACATATTTTATCACCTTTGTACAGATATCATTAGAGCCAACACTTTGTGTGTTTTTTAAAGATCTGATTATTTTGAAACTTAGATAGGTGTCGTGGGACTCGTAGGGCTCATAAAAATTAAATGTAAGTTATTTTTAAAATTATTAAAACAATACTTATTTATATTATGATTTTGTATGTCATCTATGAAAATATATTTAAGCGCATTTGCAATATCATTAGGATCAGTCAATTTTGTCTCGCCTACTTTTATATTAATTATAGGTTGTTTTGGTATATTACTTTTAGATTTATTTATGATTGATTTTTTGACTTGATTTTTTTATAAAATCTGTATTTAGCAATCGGTTTTTTAATTTTATTATTTTTCTCAATCATGTTGTGTAATGTTTTAGGACTGTTTTATTATATTCATTGCTATTTCTCCTACTAAGCCATAAGAACTTTCTTTACTTCTTACAAGAAACCCTAATTCCTCGCGTAATCCATTTTAAATTGTTTTTTTAATAGTTACATAGGGGAAACACAGAGCATAGAGGCACTTAAATATGTCCATGAAAGTATCATATGCCATGTTAGGATGATCAGACGCTAGAGTTTCACTAAAAGTTAAGCTTTCTAGGTGTCTCTTAAATTTATCTAGATTTTCATTGTTAAAATCACGGCGCCTAATGTGCCATGATTTTATACTACAGGTTCTCCTGACAGGACATTTAAGTATTTGTCCAGTGTGATCCGACAGAGCTGTTTCAATAACTTCGCCCTTGGATCCCCTAACATTGTGTGCAAAATTATCAAGACACGTTCCGCTTACCAGTCTCTGTGATGCTAAGTTTTAGATTACGACTTAATAAATGAAACCTAAAATCACGGCTTCTTACAGTGTCACTCAAGGTATCAATGTTGAAATCGCCACATAACCTTTTAATTTTTAACCGACATCAAAAAAGGAGGAGGTTATCAATTCGTCTGTATGTTTTTTTTTTAGAATCACAAACATACTCCAAAACATTTTCGAAGGAATGTAGGCGTGATATTATGTTTATGAATATTATAATATTTCTATCCAATTACTTTTATTTGTGGTAAATGGTCATCAAAAATGTTCTTTATCTATATTAGGTAATTAGGCATGTTTGAAATTGGCGTGATTAATCGAAAATCGATCTTTTAATGCTCGATTTAAACAAGAATCTGAGATCGATATTTTTTAAAGTGAATCGACATGCCTATTATGTATCCAAGTATTACTGTTTGTTAACTTAGTGTGAACTGCAGTTAATTTTATTGACACTAAGCAAATTCACAGTGTGCTTTAACTTTATTAATAATAAAATTTATAATTCCAGTATAGGAAACTGAACAGCTCTTCAACAAACTCCGCAACGGATCAGTTTATGGCCCAATAAACTCGCTCCGTGATTTGGTCGGCCAATGGTCTTAATGAAGGACTTTTTATTTGCACGAATAAAGCTAATGAACAGCTTTAAGGATTATTCCGGTTGTTAAAAGCACCCTTCAAGAAAGCAGTCTGTTAGGAAATCGTATTCAGTGAGGTTTACACGGGTCGACTCTATATGTGGTTAGTCGTCAAGCTAATCGAATCACGCAGCTGCTAAACATTTTTGACACCGCATAATGAAATGACTAGTTTATTTTAGTAGATCAAATATACATACTGGTGGTTTTCGATATATTCGGTGGAAATTTCCTGGTTGATTTCGGACCGAGATTTACACGGGTCGACTCTATATGCGGTTAGTCGTCAAGCTTATCGAATCGCGCAGCTGCTAAACATTTTTGACACAGCATATGACTAGCTTATTTTAGTAGATCAAATATGCATACTGGTGGTTTTCGATATATTCGGTGGAAATTTCCTGTTTGATTTCGGACTCGGATACGATCGGCCAAAATCCGAATAATAATCAATCAATCAATCCATACACTTCATTGCACAAGGACACAAAGAAACAGGAAACATTACAAAATAAAATCGAACACAATAGACGGCCTTCTTGCTAAGCAGCAATCTATTTTAGGCAACCTGCAGGGAAAGAAAAAGGATACGAATTAAGAGGGAGCAAGAAATAAAGAAAAGTAAAAATATCTCTATTAATGTTAATGTACCTACTAACGTGCGATTTAAGTCTTATACAGTCTAGGCATGTTGTTGTTTTTAAAACGATACAAAAAAAATGCGATTAAAAGTAAATTACTCTAACTTTATGAGAACAGCAAATGCAAAATAACTGAAAAAAAAAGTAAAACTGTATTTAAAGATTATTGTGCCTCTGACTCTAACGACCAGCTTACACCTCGGTGTAAACACTTTTTTAATCACTTTTGGTGGTAAGCCAACCAAATTATAAAAAAAACTTTCTGAAAAATATCGGGAGTGTTTATCTCTTTCATAATTCTACGATCTAATTCTGCGATTGACCTTTTTTACATTTAATTTTAGTGGTACAACTAAAATCGTCTCGTGTAAACGCAGCGGGCTGATGCTGTCGCTGAAACTAAAAAACCGCTATCCGTTCGAATACTCTTTGAGGAAATGAAATTCTCTGCGTAAAAGAGGTGAATCGTTGATGATCTCGTGTGACCAAGATCTGGTAGCGATATCACAAAAAGTAACGTTATGTCTTTGGTTTTACCGGTTTTGTGGAAAGTAACGGTAGTTTTATAAAACTACACAAATATAAAAATTTATAAAATTAATACCGATATCTTGATAACAATAAATTAAAACGACGTATGTAAGCGTAAGCTGAAATTAAAATTGAACGGAAGCAAATTGTTTTTTTATACAACTAGATGACAAACAAGCTGACGACCTGCCTGATGGTAAGCGGTTACCGCCGCCTATAGACACCTGCAATAACAAGGAAAAATCACTTGATCTTGCAGGTGCGTTGTCATCCTTTGGCCTAAGATAAAATGCCGTCCATGCCCAGTAATTACACTGGCTACCTTTCCCTTCAATCCGAAATACAGCGAACTGTTGTTTCACGGCTGCAATAAGAAAGGCCACCTAGTAAATTTTACAAATATCATTATTCGACCAATCATAAGCACGGACTACTGAATAAAACAACACGAAAAACAAATATGCCTAGGTATATGTTACTATGCTCACTTCTATTTCAAGACATACCGATACTAAATTTTTTACGGCAGGTATATTTTAGTTACAATATTTTATTTAACTACTAATATTTTTATGCTTCAGTCATAAAAAAAATATCCGTATATTGGTCTCAGCAGCTACCTTTGCAGAAAAAGGAACTTTTTTGCGCTGGCTAAAAAAACAAAGAGAATCATAGACTTTTTTGTGCTGCTAAAGTGGCAATCAAACATACGGCCCACCTGATGGTAAGCAGTTACCGTAGCTTAGAGA
Organism: Nymphula nitidulata; assembly: GCA_947347705.1. Taxonomy (NCBI): domain Eukaryota; kingdom Metazoa; phylum Arthropoda; class Insecta; order Lepidoptera; family Crambidae; genus Nymphula; species Nymphula nitidulata. The sequence goes on from OX374627.1 coordinate 5,645,213, forward strand.
CGCTTGCAACACCAGGGGTATTAAGGTGGTTTTCCACTAGAGGGGCGAGACGAGGCGAGGCGAGACGTTAATTGAAATCGCACTGACCCTTTTCCACTAAAAATCGCCCGCGCGAGCTCGCGCGTGATGATTTTCCACCAGAGTGGCGAGATGAGGATTGAAATCGCACAACAATAAACCTATCGCGAGAAGCGTGTTTATGTTGCAGAGTTCATTAATACGGTTCATTTTTACACAAACAAATATTTCAATTCATGTCTCGCAACATCCTCGTCAATTCTGACTATTTCCACCAAAGATGCGCGAGGCGAGGATTGAAATATTTGTTTGTGTAAAAATGAACCGCATCGCTTCCGATATAGAGTATAAATTAACTCTGCAACAAATGTCAATTATCGTCTCGCGTCGTCTCGTCTCGCCCCTCTGGTGGAAAATCGCCTAGGGTTCGAAATCATATCAAATTTCACATTTAAATTTATGCTCTATAACGGAAGCAATATGGTTCATTTTTACACAAACAAATATTTCAATTCACGACTCGCACATCCTCGTCAATCCTGACTAATTCCACCAAAGATGCGCGAGGCGAGGATAGAAAATTTGCCATACAAATTTTAAATCTCGTCTCGCCTCGCCCGTCTGGTGGAAAACCACCTTCACTTGCGCATTGCCGAGCCTGTAAAAACATTTTCACGCCTTTTTTGAAGAACACAATTGGAAAGTTGCCTAAATTTGTATAAGCTGCTATTTTTATTCTGAAAATATACGATAGTGTTGCCCATAAAAATTATTCAAACTTAAGAGGTATGGAATATTGTTAAAGTTGTACTATTTAGAAAATTTATAATAATAGCTTAGATATAGGTAATATAATGCTTAATTTATATTGCAATATTTGTTTTTTCAACTCTTAAGAGTAACCACATATCATCAGGTGGGCCGTATGCTTGAATGCCACCTTAGTGGTATAAAAAATATATACACATAATTCTTATTTCTGACATAAATAAGTCAACTACCCTATTACGCAGTTACTTATTCGAGGAAACCTCTGCAGGGAGCTCATTTCACAACCTGAGCGTAGGTGGGGAAAGTTTCTGTGAAACCTTACAGTATGCGACCAATTTTAGACGTTGAAAAAAAAAATTATGGATTTCGTACAAACAATAATTAAATAAATTCAAAGTCATCAGTGTGGATAGCTAAGGATCATAGGCAAATCCTTCATATCGCAAATTCACAAAAGGTGACGAAATGTCGAACATAATATACTAAGTTCTATTGTTTTTTATTTGATGGCCTCAATAAAAAGCTTACCAAGTATTTTTTTATATGTCCAATCAGTAAGTTCGAGATTTTTTTTTAATGACCACTTAAAATTACAAACTACATGATGGGTAATTTCGTCATCTTCCGTGATATAGCATAACTCATTTCCCGGATTATCCAACAACGTAGAAATAGTGAATAATTTAAAGTCGAGAGCAGTATACAGGGTATAAACGACAATAAATTAAAACATGGGCTATATTTAGTTCATAGAAATGTTTTTCGACTTTCAAATACATCTTATTCGTGTGATAATTTCATGACATTTCTGTAAATGATTTTTTTTTTACACACCTATTATTTAGCCCAAAGTAAGCATCGTGAGGAGAGGAGGACGTGAGGAGCTCGGTGGCGTAGTGGTTTGAGCGCTCTGGTTTCGATCACGAAAACAAAGCAACTTTCGCCATGGTTGGTTCTGAGATGGGTCAATCAAATTTATAATCTCGAGCTCCTCCGTGCTTCGGAAGGCACGTTAAGCCGTTGGTCCCGGTTGTTACTGCAACTGCTTTAACCCACCAATCCGCATTGGGCCAGCGAGCGTGGTGGTGTTATGGCCCAAACTCCTCATGTGTTTCTCCCATGTAGGAAGGCCTGTGCCCAGCAGTGGGACGTTTATAGGCTGATGATGATGAAGCATCGTGAAGAGCTTGTGTTATGGATTCTAGGTAACGGATAATTATTGATAATAATATGTATATAAATATTAGAAATATACTAAATAAACATCCATGACTCGTAAACAAATGCTCGTATTCATCATACAAACATTGCCCCTACCGGGATTCGAACCCGGGACCTCTTGATCGAGCAGCCCGTATAGCAAGGGGTACAGACCACTCGACCAGCCGGTCGTCGAATGATGCAGCTAATGTTATAATATTGCATAGAAATGTTATGAAATTATCAAATGAATAAGACGTAGCTATCTGAAAATTGCAAAACATTAATTACTATGAACTTATATAAAACCATGCTTTAATTTACTGACGTATTCTCGTCACCACACTGTAGAGGATTTTAGCAGACTTCTTTCCACATTAGAATAATAGTTCATTACAAACCAGTCGCCGCCCGCTGCTCCGGCCGCTGCTCTGCCCGCGTGGATATCGGATCATCATCATCATCATCACCAGCCTATACGTCTCTCTGCTAGGTACAAGTCTTCCTACATGGGAGAAAGACATGAAGAGTTTGGGACATAACACCACCACGCTGGCCCAATGCGGGTTGGTGGGTTAATGCGGTTGCAGTAACAACTAGGACCAACGGCTTATTGTGCCTTCCGAAGTGCGGAGGAGCTCGAGATTCCAAATTTTCCCAATTGTCACATTAAACTAAAAATAACTGTTGTCTTGGCAACTAAACTATTTTAAGTAGAGACTGTTATATAATAAATTAGGTACTAAGAAAACTTATTTAATTATTACCTCTATCTGTGGAGAGAACGATAAAATTACTGTCATATGAAAATTATTATACTTAATGTTCATGCATCGAAGAGGAACGCGAATTATTAATTCCAAATTTAAATGGGCTGCACCTAGCTGTGACCAAAGAGGATAGAATCATTACGTTAGCTGCGACTACGCGGCCGCGGCGGCTTAAAGTCGTGAGGCCAATGCCGCGTTGAAAACAATCGCGAGCGAATTTTAATATTTTTTCATATTCTTTTGTTTTTTGACGAGTTAATTCATTTTAATTTTAGGTAACGACTATTGTACAGTTTACTATTGCAGATTGCATACTTTTACTTTAAAAACTTATTAAGCCCATAACAACTAAGAAATCCTTGTTTTGCTCATAACAGTAAAAGTTCCAATCACAGGCTGTTACGATGCGCTGCAGCCTCTAACCGTCGCTTTTAGCACAAATTAAATATAATTTAGTCGGACCTTAATTTTCCGGTCGTGGAGGACTTTTGACTGTTAAATGCTCGTTATAAACTCGAGGGAAATTGAGTTTACGAATTACTTCGCTCTATCGCTTTATGATGGATGTAGTACAGTTTGAGAAGAAATATATGTGGTGGCTCACTAAATGGTTTTAACATCATATTCCATTTTTACTTTAATCTTGTTCATAACATGACATGGATAAAAATATTATTATATTCCTTTTTAGACTTTCATTCTTTTGAGCTTCTGTAGTCACCTTAACCCATTTATAGTTCTTTTTTTACAACGCATGGCAGCTCACTCAACACCACCTTATGTAGTTAAAGTTTCGCAATGTCCGTCTGTCCCTCTGTCAACTCAGAGACTGGTAATAGTTAGATACTTTGGCATGGGTAATTGTGTATGCCAGCTTGCAGCCTGGTGGTTTTACGGCGGTTACCATCGAAAATATTTTGACCGAATTTCATTTAACCGAAACCTTTTGTTGAAAAAGTTTTGAGGGAGTAAAAAAGTCGGGTGGAAAATAATTGTATTTTCTTCCCGACTTTTTTACTTCATGGAAATCCATCTGTATCAGTTGACGTATTATTGGTTGTTTTGTTTCGTTATGTTTCATTTGGTCGAAAAACATTTTACCGAAGTTATGTTTAGCTGACATAACCTTTCTTCGAAGTATTATTTTTCCGAACATTCACTACACAACTGTTTTATGCCCACATAACCTCTGAAAGGCATAAGCTCCAGGGTATACTTGAAGCTTTTTCTGTCCAAAAAAGGCCGAGTGCCTTACAAGACGACCGTAGATGCAGCTATTAAATCAGTGCATTTCACATTGCTATTAAAACCTAATATAAATTCTTTTCTTATTTATCTTTACAGTCTACTAGTGTCGCATCTGCATTACCACAGTTCCTTACGACCTATTCTAGAGTTCTAGACAATTGGAAATCAAGAACAATTATGCTAATAGCAGTGATGTCTGCGCTTCGTTGGCCCTAAATTGCCCAATTTGTGTAACAGTTACTATTTAGAATAGAATAGAATAGAATAAAAATTTATTCAGCACACACGATACAAGAATACAATGTTACAAAGTGCGATACAAACAAAAAAAAAAAGCTTAACTTATATAAATTGTATTGCGGTACTGAACAGGAGCCCAACTCAGCATATGTCGGGCGTCTAATACGCCACGACGCTGGTCTTCCGTGGACACCTTAAACGTGGGAGTAAGACTGTACACCGCGTCGCACCTTTATTCAGAACAATATATTTAAAAGGAATGAAATAAAATTTTTAAATGTAATGTAAATTAAATACAAAAATTGAACTAGATAACTAAATTTGAATGAAATTGTGACCATATTTAGCAACATGCACACAGACAGCCATGCCAAATTTAGGGGTTTTGACTTTTTTGCAAATTCAGTAAGTAACTCCTATAGTTATATTTAAAAGACCAAAGTGTTTGTCGATTTCTTATAGGCGGTGGTATATTGTTCCAGCATTTCGAGGCAGCGTACCGAAAGCTACCACGAAACGCAGCTGTGCTGTGCCTTGGACATAAAATGCGCGATGCCAATCTGACTGATCTTTCCGAAAAAGTCAATTTTTCAAACAAATAAGAAGGTGATTGTGTCTTCACTATACTGAATAAAAAACACGCAAAATGCAGCGCACGCCTGGATTCCATATTCAGAAGATTTTCTCTATTAAGATACGGTGTTATATGGGATCTACGCGGAATATGGAAACAAAATCGAGCACATGCATTCTGGACACGCTGTATGAGTTTCCTCGTATAACCGAATAAGCACCCTCCTATAACGGTATCTGCATAATTCAACTTGGACAAAATCAAGGATTCACATAGTTTAACCCTGACACTAGTTTCCAGAAAGTCCCGAACACGATATAGTACCTTAAGCCTATAATAACAACTTTGGACAGTCTCAAGGATGTGATTATGAAATTTTAAGTCATCACCCATAAGGACCCCAAGATTCCGGGCTTCAGTCACCTGCTGGATATCAGAATCTCCTATACCAATTCTAAGGTCAAAAGTATTAATTTTGCACTTCTGGGTGCCAGATCCAAAGATTATAAATTTTGACTTCAATGGATTTATGATCAAACAATTTTTCCTTGCCCAGCAACAAATACGCTCCAAGTCTTCATTGACTACACTCACAGATGTTAAAGTTTCATCGGGCTTAAAAGACAAGTATATTTGTAGATCATCAGCATAAATATGATAGCTACAATTTTTTATAAAATTTACCAAATCGGCAGTGTACACATTAAAAAGAACCGGCCCCAAAATGGATCCCTGCGGCACACCACGATTTACCGAGGCACTCTCTGAATATGAGGCAATCCCCATTTCACTGCACATCTCTACACACTGTGATCTACCGCAAAGATAGCTTGAAAACCAATGCAAAGCACCACTATCGAACCCATAAAATGATAACTTGGACAATAGGAGATTATGATTTATGGAGTCAAAAGCACGCGAAAAATCAAGTAGCACTAATATTGACCCCTCTCCATTATCCTCTGCCGCCAAGATATCGTCAACGACACTTAGCAATGCCGTGGAAGTGCTTCGACCGGTACGGAATCCCGACTGCCTTTGTGGCAAGATATTGTTTGCCTCCAAATATTCTGTCAGCTGCTGACAAACTACTTTCTCTACAACTTTTGATAGGAATGGAAGTATACTGATTGGTCTTAGATCTTTCAATTCAGCAGGTTGGTTGTTCTTGGGTATCGGCTTGACAAGAGCTTCCTTCCATTTAGTTGGAAAGACACCAGTTCTGATGGACTTGTTGACTATTGCTGTTAGAACCGCAAGAGTTCGAGGTAACGTCAGAAGGATCATATCACGAGTAATACCATCAACACCTTGAGCATTAGACGCAATTCCCGTTATAATCCTCAATATAGTAATTTCGTCAACAGTATTAATATGGAAGGATCTAGCATCAGAGCGATGATATTCAAAAAACGTTAAATCTGAAATTGAGACGAAATTGCTACCAGGTACGTCAAGGAAATGTAGGTTCACAAGATCTGGATCACTAATTTCGATGGGAAGACAGGCGTGCTTGTTGCCAAAATCAGCTATATTTTGCTTAAAAAAATTCCATAAGACTTTCGAATTTTTCTCTTTTTGCCTAATGTTGTAGCGGAAATATGCAGATTTCTCCGCAGATATTGATCGACTGACCAAAGACTTCAATTCCTTGTAGTATTTTATGTCAGAATCTAAACCGGTCGACCGACTCCTCGTATATGCATCATCTCTAAGATTCATCATATCTCTAATTGTAGAAGCTATCCATGGATAACTTTGGCGCTTAACATAAGATCGGATAATAGGAGCGTGAAGATCAAAAACATGTAAAATGTAAGCATTAAAAGCCTGCACGGTATCATCTACATCCTCACATAGAAGACGTTCCCATGCTATAGCATTAACGAGTGTATTAAAATCATTAAAATGAATATCTTTAAGTGGCCTATAAAAAATCCATTTAGGGGATGGTTTGGGCTTATTAATTCGTAGCTTGCACGTAACGAGAGCATGGCTACTCAGATCCGCAATATGGTCAACAGATACACTAAAAATGTTAGTTGTGCTGCAGATTACATCAATTAAACTTTGCGATTGATTCGTAAAATGAGTTGGAGCAGTAACGTATTGAACAAGATTTACATACTGTAAGAAAGAGTTAAGTTTCTTGGTATTAGGATCATTTGAGGCAAGCATGTTTATATTGAAATCACCCAAAAGTAAAATTTGATCAAACGCAGAGAAGGAGATAACAGACTCCGTAAGCGCATCAATAAAAGTGTCCACACACAACCACGGTGGGCGGTATGCAGTACCGATAGCCAGCCTTACTCCATTCAGGCAAACTTTTAACCACATTTGCTCAACCGTGGAGGGAGAAGGAGGCTTAAGAAGTCTCGCATATATACTATTCCGAATGTAAAAACCCACACCCCCACCCCGAGTGCGAACTGTAGCCGGTCGCGGAATATGTCGAAGCCTGTAGCCAGAAAGCATAGGAGCACGTTTTTCCTCACCTTCCCTCAACCATGTCTCATTTATAGCCAAGATATCAATTGACCGTGCTTCCAGGGCAACCAGAAACTCTTCGTGTCGAGTACCAAGAGAACAAGGATTTAGCAGTCCAAGGGTCAAGTGCTTATTTTTAATAAATTCAATAACAAAAAAATGTGACAGTAGTATGAATTTAGAGTTGCTTAAATATACTTTGCTGATAGAAAGATGTCGCCTATTTACATAGCCACGACAAAAAATATTAAGGAATAACCCTATACTATGTGTATATCCAAACAAATCACAACTTACCCGTCCATCAATAAATTTAATATTAAGTATGAAATTATCGTCAATATCCATAACACAAAAAAGTCGCCAGCGCGATACAGCCGTACTCCCATGTTGAAATAAAAAAAATGTTCTGTGGCATGACCCATGCGTAATCATCACACATCTTAAGTATAAAAGTGTATTAATCATTACAAAAAATAAAAGGAATAATTTGTAAGTAGACTTGATTAAACGAATAAGACTGTATAGTTTTTGACTTTTTGATATAAATATTATAGATTCAATATGATTAAATTTTGGGCGATCGACACAAACAAACATAGCAATATTTTTTATCTTTTCCATAACTATGTTAAAATAGCTAAAGCATAAAATGGGTAAGCGTAATATAATATAAATATATATAGCAAGTGAAAAAAACAAGATGAAGACATCACTTTGACTTGACTTTGTCGTCGCAAACGGCGTCAGATCCAAAAACCCTACAAAAATCAGTCTCGGAGCGAAGTCGATGACGCGCCTTGCCGCTTTCCTGGCGTGCGAAAATCTTGCCGTCACGCGTCCATACGTACTTCCAACCAAGTCTATTTGCAATGTCACGTGTTCTCTGGAAGAACTGCCTGTTGCGACGAGTGAGGCGTTCGTTTAGATAGATGGGACGACCCACATGCGAAGATCCGGGGATGTTCACGTCGTCAGCGGAGAGGCGACGGCGAACACGCGCCGCCTGCAGGAGTTCGCACCTTAGTGCACGGCGAGCCAGTCGCACGACAATCGGCCGCGGCCGCGCCGTCGCAAGTACGTCTGCGTCGTCGCCGCTGTCACGATTTAAGGCCCGCGGCGCACCCACACGCTGCGCACTTACGATATCGCGCTCGTCGAGCACCACACTTAGCTTCTTTGCGACCGTAAGAACTACGTGGGTAGTATTTTCGTTACCCATCTCCGGAAAACCAACAATCTCGATGTCATTCTCCAACAAGTCCTGGTCTCGCTCCTCTATGGTAAGTTTGAGTTCTGCAATTGTTCCCTCTAAGTTAGAGATTACACTGACGTCTGGTTCACGAATTCTGGTCTCTAGACTTTCTACTCTGGCCTCAATGGTATCAAGACGAGTGTTTTGCAGATTTAAAGCGGTCGTCAACTCAGACATAGCGGCCCGAAACATACTCATCTCCTCACGCACAGCTCGCATTTCTTTCAGAAATATTTTAAGCTCACTTACGGAGTCCATTGACATTTCACCCGCCAAATGCTCCACATCATCAAGATTCGCCAAACTAGTCTCACATACGTCTCTGGATGGCTGCATCGAGCGCAGAGTCACATTGCTGTGCTGTTCAGGAGAGACAATAGGACGGACAGGAGTGTTTTGATTACCGGTTTTAGGCTTTTTGCTAACGCATTCAGGGCACTTCCAAGTGTCACGTTTCTTTTCTAGCCTATAAAATGAGTAAAACCGCTGGGTGCTCATATTAATACACACAAGGTCATAGGCAGCTTTACATACTGCACAACGCATATATTCGCTTTTTGGCAGTGGTTTATTACACCCAGCACAGTCATTGGAAGCATTTTGCAAGTTCGGAGTCATTTTGAAACTAAGTAAAATAAAATTTTATATATTTAATATTTAATAAATTTTTTATATAAATAATAAATATATTATTTATTTACGAGGTATTAGAATGACCTCATCAGAATGTAAAGTGATTAACTGGCCGAAGTTACTCAGTAAGATAAGCGAAGCTTGGAGACTGTAGTATTGTGATGAAGAATGAATAAGTAAAAATATTTAGCAAACTATTATTTATAATAATTTTAGAATAAAATTAAGAATATTTAAAAGCAATACCAATAACCAAGTCATAGGTATTTGTAGAAATACTCGTTCGGATGTTTGAAATAGAATATTTCGACATTGTATGGTACTTATTTTATTATACGCAAGCCTAAAACGCAAATACAGATATACCTACTATAAAAAAATCACAGGGTTTCCAAGTACTTGGTAGCTTAGATGGTTAGAGCAGTCACCGGGATTGCAATAGGTCGCGGGTTCGAACCCCGCCCCAGGACGTGAAAATTATCTAGTTTAGATATTTTTCTAATTGAATTCTTTCTCTTTTTAATTTGTTCATCGAAACTAAAAGGAAACGTAAATTTATTACCTATTTTTGTACGCTTACGCTTACGCTCAAATATAGCGCTATTTCTTACATATTCAGAAAATATACGCTATTGTTATCCAAGGAAAGAATTTAAATTTAAAATTTATGGAATAATAACATTATTATTTTCCACTTTTTAGAGAATTTTTAAAAATTTTTGATTTTTTTTCAATATTTCTTTAAAAAATTCATGCTTCTTATGAATGAGAAGAAACAAGGTACTCTTACTATCGCGTACTATCACTTTAGTACTATCGTAATAACTATTACTATCGCATACCGGGTGGTATGCCAGAACCTGTAACCCAGAATCCAAAATTTTTATTCCAGAATTCGTATAACCCAATATACATATATATTATACAGGATGACGACAATAAATTTAACATGCGCTGTATTAGATAATGGAAATATTTTGCAACTTTCAGATACATCTTATTCATCCATGACATTTCACTAGGTGGTAGGCCCGTATGTAGGGTCGTCTGGGTAGGTACCATGGCCTTTCTTATTACAGCCGTGAAACAGTTCGCTGTGTTTCGGATTGAAAAGAAAGGTAGCCAGTGTAATTACTGGGCATAGACGGTATTTCATCTTAGGCCTCAGGATGACAACGCACCTGCAATATCAAGGGGATTCCCCTTTTTATTGCAGGCGTATATAGGCGGCGGTAACCGCTTACCATCAGGTGGGCCGTCACCTTGTTTGTCATCTAGTAGTTTAAAAAAAAAAACAAAAAAATCTATGAAATGAAATAAAATGTTATGAAAATATCTTTATTCAATTAGGCCCCCCAAGATGCTCTTTCGAATCGTCAAAAATCCCTTGATTTCATTTTATTTCAATGTCTATTACATAAATAATATTAACACTAGAAAGACCAAGACCGTCAATGTGACAGCACGGGTTTTTATATGTTCTTCTTCTTCTTCTTTTCTATGTGGCAATGTGTTATCTTACAAATTTTATATGTTAACAATGACACAATGTTTGTCTCTCTGCCTCTCTGTCATGTCTGGATTTATAAAATAATGCAGCTTAGATTATTTAATAGAAATATCATGAAAATATACCACTCTGTATATCTTTATCATGATATGATATAATCAGGTAATTCGGAATTACCCCGCGTTCGCAATAACCCCAATCTATCCTATGCTTTCCTTGTTGTATATAAAAAAAAGTTAACTGGAATATGGGTGTCTAATGTCTACACAATGTTTGAGCAAAATTGAACCCATGTTGCAAGCAATTTGCGACTAGATTAGAATATAACTCGATTACGTAAATTGGACCTCAGGGAAAACGAAGAGCTAAAAAACTGAAGCACAATTTTATTGTTACATACTTTGTGACATTCAAAGAAGACAATATGTATTTTTTCCTTTTGTTTCAAAAAAAATTATAAAAGTAATCATTTTCCAATCATGCTTAAAGGAGATGGCCATTTTGGCTCTTTAAAAAGTTTATAAAACTTGAGCTAACTTAGTCATACAATCATCATCATCATCATCAGCAGCCTATATACGTCCCACTGCTGGGCACAGGCCTTCCTACATGGCAGAAACACATGAGGAGTTTGGGCCATAACACCACCACGCTGGCCCATTGCGGGTTGGTGGGTAAAAGCGGTTGCAGTAACAACCGGGACCAACGGCTTAACGTGCCTTCCGAAGCACGGAGGAGCTCAAGATTATAAATTTGATTGACCCATCCAGGGATCAACCAAGGCGAAAGTTGCTTTGTTTTCGTAATCGAAACCAGAGCGCTCAAACCACTACGCCACCGAGTCATACAATAAATGTAAGCGAAGCACTTCGTACAGGTTTGTTCCTTTCACTGGCTACCTTTCTTGCTCATCCTCATATAAAAATGACAGTGATTTGTTTACGTAAATTCTACTTAATTTTATAATTAAGCTACTCAATTTTATGGCAATCGGAGTTTTCCAAAAATGTAAAAAAAAAATCCACCAGAAGCTAAATGTACATTTCCTTCGACTTGTTACTACCCAATTTACCTGCAGCTCCTGAGTAATAAAAAAAATTAAATAACAGAAGCAATAATGCAATAACAAATCCTTACTTCTGATCATACGTCTACTTCGGTAGATAGTTTTTATGTAATCTGTAAAAGCACAAAGAAATTACGAGTCGCATTTTGAAGTCGAAAAAAGGCGTGTGAGAAAGAATTTTACAAATAAATGTTGTTTTCAATATTATTTAAGAACTGTCACCGGCTCTCTTTTGTATCTAACGGGATGACTAGCTCTGAAACCTAACTATAGAGTGGTGCCGTCAATACAACAATAAATAAAACATAGGCTTTAGGTATTAGTTCTTACAAATTCAGCTAATGTTGTATCATTTCATACAAAAATGTCATTTTTTTTTTTTTTTTTTTTTTATACAAAGCACGACAAATGACTCAACACCACCTGATGTGAAGCGGTAAGAAGAGTCCATATGCGAAGACAGCTAGTGCAGTTCAGACACTGCTCTAGCCGCCTCCACCTTGCCGGCCCGAAAGGTGCTTTTTCACGCCTCTTTTGAAGGAACCCATGTTATACGAAGGAGGGAACACATGTGCTGGCAAAGAATTCCAAGTTCTGGAAGTTCGACAAAGAAAAGAGCTACTAAATTTCTTTGTACGTGATGTTGAGGTGGAGACAGTGAATTGATGACTCCGAAGACCGGCTCGCGTGCTCCTGAGTAGGAAGGGGGAAGGTGGGATAAGGTCAAATAACTCCTCAGAACACTCTCCGTGATATAGCCGATAGAAGGCGCTAAGCGACGCAATGTCTCGACGCAATTGCAGAGGCTCAAGGTTGTTGGTGACCTCTACATCGCCAATGATACGGACAGCACGACGCTGCAATCTGTCCAGGGCATCGAGAAGGTACTTGGTGGAGCCATCCCACAAGTGCGAGCAATATTCCACGCAAGACCGGACCTGAGTTTTATAGAGCAGGCATAATTGGTCAGGCGTGAAAAATCGACGCACCTTGTTCAGGACACCGAGCTTCCGTGAGGCTGTTTTGATCACGGTTTCGATGTAGTTCCTGGAATTCAGATCGCAACATATCTCCATGCCTAGCAAATTTAGGGAGCCCTGTGCCGAAAGAGTCATGCCCTGAAGAGACGGAAGGGGAAGGAACGGCGACATTTTAGCTGTAAACGCGCACACCTGTGTTTTCTTAGCATTGAACTCAACAAGATTGTTAGATCCCCATTCAGATACGAGGTTCAACACCCTGTCGAGCTCAATGGCAAGATTCTCTCTCTCCCTCTCGGTTTCAGCGCGCCCAGCCCCTGGGCGACCGTAATATCCCCCATGCACTGTACTGTCATCTGCATAGCAATGAATGTTTCCTAACGGAATCATGTCATTGATATGAAGAAGAAAGAGTGTGGGGGATAGAACAGAGCCTTGTGGTACACCAGCATTCACTGACATGAACCGCGAAGCGCATCCTTCTGCGAGGACACGGATTCTTCGCTCATGCAGGAAGCCGGCGATCCAGTTACAGAGCTGAGCGGGCAGACCGTATGCCGGGAGCTTGGAGAGAAGAGCCTTGTGCCAGACCAGATCGAACGCTTTGGCAATGTCAAGGCTAACTGCCAGTGACTCACCACGTTTGTCAATAGCTTCACCCCAGACATGCATTAAGAACGCTAGAAGATTACGTCATAAAATTATCAAATGAATAAGATGTTTTTGAAAGTGGCAAACTATTTATATGAACTAATATAGCCCTTGTTCTAAATTACTGTAGTATTTACGCTAGCAAATCCAGTGCATCAGTTACAATAGCCGCATATATTACTAGCGGAGACTGTTAGGCTTGATCGACTGTACCAAAGTTAATCAAATAAACAATAAACAGTCCTGTGGGGCGACCGCCTAAATGTATTTGCTTGAAAATTTCTGCGCGGTACGTTTTAAAGCTGGAAACACAATGGATTTTTACCGCAGTGCGCATCTTCCTTCAAATACTGCGTAGTCTCATGCACAAATAATATTGGGCCTAATTCTGAAGACACACTCTAAGTTTAAGCTTAAGAATAGTATATCTCTTTCTCGCAATATGTAAAAGAAAAAAGATAGCGAGAATTCGTTTAGAGCTGTCAACTAAAGCCAGATTTCAAAGGAACCATAGACAATTTTAGACGGCATGTACGGAGGTACACTGCATTATCACGTTCAATAAGGTCGAAAATTGAACGCACGTTTCTAAATGTCAAATCATATGACAGCCATCCTTTTCGTATTCATATTGAGAGAAAGAAATGCACTGAATTTAAATTTAGACTTAGCATGTGTTCTCCAGAATTAGTTCCACCGTCTCTACTGCGATTAATATCTCCCACGACGACAGGCACGTCGAACTCTATTTGTTGGACCCTTTTCACTCACCTCTTTCAACGTCGCGTCCGAATAATACACACCTTTCATTTACAAAATCTTGTCACTTAGTATAGAGTCAAGTATAATAAATATAAATAAAGTTAGGTTAGCACTGAGCCTTATATAAAAGTGTTTGATTCGTTGAAATTAAGTTTTCTTAAGTTTCTAAAAGGTTTTCTATACTTTTTTATCAAGGAATAACGAAAGAGAGGCAGCGGTTACTTAATTTAAGTTTTAGAGAACGAACACATAATTAACACCAGTATATCACCATTATAAATGATAAAGATTGTCACCTTTGAATGGAAAATAAAGCGTCAACATTTTAAAGGCAAAGCGGACAATATGCGAAAAGCCGAGTTGCGTAAAGGACACATCTCATTAATTAATAAGCCTCAGCGGGCTCCAGACCTCAGAGCTCTTCTTCGCTTTTGAATAATTCACCCCAGCTTATTATTTTGTCTGAACGGGGAAGAAACTCGCTATTAAGATACTTCATTTTCAGTTTAAAATGCTTACGTCTAGGCTCTTATAAGAAGCTTTCTATAAATTCTTTAAATACTTGGTTAAGATGTTTTCGCTTTCCATTATTATAAATGCAAAATTAACTCGTTCTGTACGTTTGTTACATTCTCACCCCTATGCCGCTACACCGATTTAGATGAAATTTGGGATGGAGATTGATTACATCATGAAAAAGGACAAGAGCTAATTTTTGACGTGAAAAACGACGTTCACGCGAGCGAGCCGTGTAATTATAATAATGTTTTTTTTTAGTGTTGCAATATGATAACTTCGACATTAGGAAGGTAGACACCTGGTAGACGTTAGCTTAGATTAAAAAGTAAGAACAAAAGACTAGCGTAAATACATATGGATCTCCCAAATCCTCGTTAGCTAAGTGGTTAGGAGCAGTCGCTCGGATTTAAATTTCGGACACTTTTTCTAATTTTCGATTATTTTTTTATTTTTTATTATTCCTAACAGGGCGACCCTTGGCCAGACAGTCTCACCTGATGGTGTGCGATAATAAGGCCGATGATGGAAGCGAGCTACACCCGGATTCCTCAACCACAAAGCACTTGGCTATCTTACCTCTAACTATCGCAATACAACAATGCTCCTAACATTATTGTTATGGCGGCAGAATTAGGTAAGACGGTGGTAGCTAGCCAGGCGGACTTAGAATAGCCCTACCACCAACCAAACCGAGCGACCGAGAAATTTTCTTCCCCTCACGGGAATCAAACCCCGGACCTCTGGATCTAAGGTCTCAACAACTAGGCCGCAGAGGCGGTTAAAAATTTAATTTTTATAATTTAATTAATTTTTTTTACCGGCGGTAAAATTTTTCTTCAAAACAACTTTCAATTGTCAAAAACTCCTTAATGGGTGTCGTGTCGTCCAGATGTCTTTTGAAAGGATTGGTGTATTTATATAATAATTGCCTATGTGATCTCATGCGATATCACATGGTAATATTTTGACATGTAATACAATATATCGCATGAGAAAGAGGTAAAAAGGTATCGAAGCCGTTTCTATCTTAAAACTACCTAACCGTTTGAATTGGAAAGATCATAAGTAGTAGTTTCAGCTAAATAAAACCAGTTCAATGAAACCGTCAACTGAGACCTCCGCAAAACAACTTGAACTGAAACCCCTAAGAACTATTTGCTCAAACGCCGAAATACGAAATAATCCTATTAGACGAGACAAAAACGATTACCTCAAAACTTCAGTACCTTTGATAGGCTCAGGTTGAATAGACTTGTCAATTTAATTAACGTTGATTGATATCCTTTAACATGGGTTAGAGGGTTTGTGATTTCAAATTAAATTGTAAAATACATTTAGTGGCTGCTTTGCTATTCAATGCCGGATTTGCTAAGGATTTTAATATTTAGATTAATTAGGTGACAAGTCGTGTCACTCAACTTATAAAGAATGATTTCAAAGGTGTTGTATCTTTATAATATATTATTATAATATCATCATTTATTTATTTATTTATTTATTTTTTTAGGATAGCTTACAGCGTTATCATCAAACACACAAACAAAATAGCAACAATAAGCCATTAACTAGCTACCACATTTAATATAGCCAATTAACTTTCATGGAAACTTATACTAATGTTACTTAATTCATAAACAGGTAAAACGTAAAACTACTGGTGCTCAAGTAATGCTCTCTTTATGCTATATAGACTATCTCGAAATATATCGATATCATTATTATTGATTTTGTCAGCCGCAACGCTGGCCCTGATGAGAAAACTGTTTTGTCTGTAGTTAGTGTGAGCAAAGGGGACATTAAAAAGCTTAAAATTACTACTGCGAGGTATGCGTGATGGTACTCTAAAATGAATTTTCTTCAGCAGGTCAGGACAATCAACCATTCCTTTAATAATTTTTACTAAAAATAATATATCTGAAATATTACGCCTAACAAAAAGCGGCAATATATGAAACCGAGAACAGCGTTCCTGATATGTAAGTTTAGGAATCTTGAATTTATAATTAAGAAAGCGGGAAAATCTTTTCTGAATTTGTTCAATTCTAGCTACATACAACGTATAGCACGGGTTCCAAATTGAACTAGCGTACTCAAGATGGCTGCGGACATAGGCACAGTAAAGAATTTTAATAGTTTTCATATGTTTGAAGGACCCGGACATACGTAAAATAAAACCTAAGGCACGAGATGCTCCATTAATTATTGCATTAATATGTTTATCAAAAAGTAATTTGGAATCAAGCAAAACTCCTAGATCCCTGGCTTCCTGTTGCACAGATAATCGTTTACTTTTAATGCTGTAGTCGAAACAATATGGTTTAGGTTTACGAGTAAAGCTAATAGAAAAGCATTTAGAAATATTCAGGTCAAGTTTGTTTTGCTGGCAGTAAATATCCAATCTCTGTAAGTCGGCCTGGAGTTTAATCGCATCCTGGCTATCATTAACAACTCGGAAAATTTTCATATCGTCTGCAAACAATAAATAATCGGAGTGGAGAAAACATTGACCAATATCATTTATAAAAATTATAAATAGAAGAGGCCCTAAAAGGGATCCCTGAGGCACCCCTGAAGGCACATTTGTCCAGGAAGACATATAGCCATTAACCACAACTGCCTGAGATCTATTAAGGATATAAGAGGAAAACCATCTAAAGAGATCACCCCTAATACCCGCCTCCTGAAGTTTGGACAGCAAAACTGAGTGATCCAAGCGGTCAAACGCTTTAGTATAATCAGTATAGACTACATCCACCTGATCACCCCCATCCATTTGATCCGTAACAAAGTCGGTAAATACAGCCAAATTAGTGACTGTAGATCGGTTTTTAATAAACCCATGTTGACGCCAGCTAAAACTTAGTCTTAGGCTATTATAGACTTGATTGTAAACAATGCGTTCCAGAATTTTGGCTATGAGGCAAAGCTTGGAGATAGGTCTGTAATTTATAACGCAATCTTTAGGACCTTTTTTATGTACCGGGGTTATAAAAGCGGATTTCCACTTAGCTGGCATGATACCTTCCTGAAGGGATCTTTTAAAAAGAATGGATAAAGGAATACAGAGTTCACTGGCACAGTTCACTAGAAAAACTGCAGGCAACCCGTCAGGTCCAGCAGATTTACTGAGGTCTAACCCCTTCAAGAGATTGCGTACCTCATCAATATCAACCACAATTGAGGCAATGTCATTTAAACTATTCACACCATGTGCCACTTCGCTCTGGTTATTGGTCTCTACAGCATCACATGAACGAGGCTCCAAAAATGTAGAACGAAAATAATCGGAAAATAGTTCACTTATTCCAGGTCCATCTTGACATATATTGTCATTAAACGACATACGAGAAGGTAGCGCAGAGGAATTACGTTGTCCTTTGATATAAGACCAAAAAGCTTTGGGTGTATTTTTGATAGAATTTTCCACCATAGATATGTAGCTATCATAACACTCCTTTTCCACCCGCTTGGCTCTGTCACGGAGAAATTTAAAGGATTGTTCGTCCGATTTGTTACCATAAATTTTGAATTTACGGTGAAATTTAGATTTCTCTTTTAAAATTTTTATTAAAGGCGAGCTAAACCATGGGGGAAATTTATTGCATTTTGCTGGCTTAGTAGGGACATACGCATCCCTTAAATTAAATACGGTACGATAAAAAAGGTTCACAGCATCTTCAACAGTACCCTGACCGAGGATATTATTCCAATCAGTACTTGCTAAATTTTCTTTTTGACACACAAGTGGGTTGATTGATACATAAATTGTCCAACAAAGCAATTTACACCTAACAGATACGTTAAGAAAAAACAAGTATATATCAAATAAACATTCGCAAACAATATTATTAACATTATGATAATGAAATTCAGAAATAAATTACTCACTGTTATTCCACAAAATAAAATCTCGCGACACTTTTTGCATGTAAACACTCGGTTCTTAATTAGAGTTATGCACAATAATAACCAACACATTATCACAATCACAAGCAGTATATAACCATAACTTTTTGCAATATAAATCACAAATTTTGATGAAATTATGATGACGCATGTATAAAATACATACGTATCAACGTAAAGTATAAACAACCATTTGCGAGCACCAACAATGCGATACATTACAAAAAGATCATTTCTGTACAAAAATAGTGTAAAATTAGGACTAGTAACACTATTAGTCTCAAAAATATGCCACATTATCAATAAACAATTCACAAAAACAAAACAGTTTATCCTAAATAAAACAGGTAGTTTCAGAAAAAATTGTCTTACGACGCATGTTAAATAGTGATTATCACCGAGCTCGGCATGGAAGCTCAGTGCACGGGCCGCTAATAAAGCAAACTCAGCAAGAAAGAGAATCATAGCATATTTAGCATAACTTATAGTCAAGATCGCACCACAAGAATAATAAATAAGAGAACGCACATTATCCACAATCAAAACAAGGGAAAAGTAAATTAATAGTACTAATTTAGTAAATAAGTAATGGTTTAATTTAAATCTTTGTTATCAGAATTACTTGTTTTTTTATCACAGATTTTTGAAAGGTCCTTTTCGTTTGTTATTGAGAATAAAGGTGACGTTGAGTCCTTTCGTACAAAAATCTTGGAATGCTTAACCCAAACAAATTGAAATTTATTCACACTGGCCAATTCCTTTGCCCTGGACAACAATTGCTTATTACGAACTGTCAAGTGGTCATTAATGTAAATTCTGTGGGATCCTTGTAGACCAATGTCCGATGGAACAAGAGAACTCTGACGTGCCGCAGCTACAAAATCTTCTTTAGTGTATTTGTTTAGAAAGGAAACCACTATCGACTTGCTATTATTGGAGCCCTTATCTCGTGATGGAATCCTAGTTACAAAGTTATTGTTGGACTTTGTAACTGGATACATAACTTTAGCACCTATCTTGTTGATAACATCAAATAAATTTTCATTAGCTCTAGTTGGAACTCCTTTAATTTCAACATTATTCGCACGCAGCCATTGATCTTTTGCATTTATTTCATCTTCCAACGTCCCCACTCTTTCTTTAAGTGTAGTAATTTCATCCCTCAATTTATCCATTTCTTTTACTCTCTCTTCGAGTTTAGCAATTTGGTTACTCACTGTTTTAGCTGTTGTTTTGAGTTCACTCACATCATTCCTGATAGTCTGAACATCAGCCGCCAGATTTAGTAGAGGGGAAAATGTTTTATTAATCTTTTTTAATTCAAGCATGATATTCTCCAAAGTCAGGGGGCCCTCAGGTAGCGGTGATACAGGTGCGCTTGAGATTTTAGTAGAACTCTTGCTGGATGTTTTGCACACGCTACATTTCCATAGTGTTTTACGATCACCAAGTTTACGATACCCTTGTTCGGAGATTGCGCCACACATGAAATGGTAAATTTTGGTACATGAACTACACTGTACGCCATCATCGACAGCCTCGTCACAACGACCGCAGAGTGAAGCCATCCCAATTGATAATAAAACCTAAAGATGATCAGCGACCCGTTAAGTTGGTAACGCCTGCCTGTATAACGCAAAGTGAGACCACCACGACCAACGCAACTAGACGCGGAGAGTATGCGTATACGCCGTAAGGCAGAGGTCTATATTCTATGGTTTCGTAAGCAAAGACGCGCACGCTTACACCGACGTTCGAATGTTTACTGATCATATTATAATTGACTCTTTTATTTTATGCTTTAACTAATTTTAGATTGAAGAAATTATGTTTAACAAAGACATACCCATCTCACATTGACCGTGGTCTTTGTAATCCAAATAAGAACCAATATATGTTCTACCTTCCATCACCTAATCCGCAAGTAGACTCCCGGGAGCCTATGATGGAATTTGAAAAATAATTGTGTTACGTCTATTCGTATCACGATGTAACGAATAATTAGGGATGTAATTATTGTAATGTAACGTTCACAGCGAGTACTATGTGCTAGTCACACCAATTATTTGATTATGTAAGAAAGAAAGAAAGAAAGATTATTTATTGGCAACATTAGAAATTACAACACCAAAATGAGACACAAATTAGACACATTAATGTAACCAAATGGTTTCCACTCAGCTTTGCTGCGATGGCGATATCGCGGCGCTGCTTTTCAGTTTAACCAGACAGTCAATGGCACATCTTTTATTTCGATGGTATGCCCTGACAAGAACTTTTGTTTCGATGTTATGTTAAGGCTAGAAGACTACAGGCTTTTCTGACCAGAGTAAAAGCAGGGAAGGCACAAAAAAATCCGAAAGCTTTCGTCCCATGAAAACATAAAATACTAGATCATAATATGATAAAATACTAGATCATAATAAGACACATAAAATACTAGATCATAATATGACACATAAAATACTAGATCATAATATCTATTACTATAGGCTCTTATCTATTATTATAGGCTCAATGTCACCCAAAGGGCAAAGGAGAGGGCAATGCTCGGGGTTTCTCTGCGTGATCGAATAAGAAATGATGAGATCCGCAGGAGAACTAAGGTTACCTACATAGCCCGAAGAATTGTGAACCTCAAGTAGCAGTGGGCAGGCCACATTGCAAGGAGGACTGACGGCCGTTGGGGCGGAAAGGTCATCGAGTGGTAGCTGCGTACCGGGAGACGCAGCGTTGGTAGGCCTCCGACCGACGTAGACCGACGATCTGGTGAGGGTTGCGGGAAGCCGATGGATGCGGACAGCGCAGAACCGATCGGTATGAAAATCTTTGGGGCAGGCCCATGCCCAGCAGTGGACGTCTCTCGGCTGAAATTATAATGATGATGATGATTATAAAGAGTCATACTTCTAAAGCTGAAAACTCGACATCATAAAAAGCTTTTAACCGTCTGCCACTAGTGCCACTACAACTTTATATCACTTCAGCAAGCAAAAACACCACGAGAACGCTACAATTATTAATACCCAAAGCAGAAATGAGTAGCACTGACACATTTATCAAGCAGACCGCATAATTTTACGCGTCCGGTCGCTAACCGAAATTTGTTGGGTCCTAAACCACTGTGAGAACACAAATAACGATTACAGAACCCTTGTCCAGAGAAGGCGTTAATAATCTAGGGAATGTAGAGGTCGGACGTGAATACTATTTGGCGACAAGTCTTCGAAAGACATTCGTTTTAAAACTGAAAATTTTGAGTAACCTCCGGTCTCATTCATCATCTATCTAACACCATCTCATTGAGACTATTCTTATGAGCCCAAACCCGCCATATCTGCTGTAAGTTTCTCAAGAATTAAGTATCCCGCAGACTTTTTGATGGTATAGGATCAGCTCAAGGTTAGTACGTCATGGTAATGTCGCCGAAGTGACAGTACACCAAATTTCAAATCAATCGGGTCTGTGAAAGTTAGTAAAAACCTTTTATCATAAATTGAAGCTAAGAACCATTCTAGTCGCGTCAGCTTTCAAACAAAAAAAACGAACCAAAATCGGTCCATTGGTTTAGGAGCTACGATGCCACTGAGAGACAGACACACTCACAGATACACAGACAGACACGTCAAACTTATAACACCCCTCTTTTTCGCCGGGGATTAGAAGTGAATCTCAATTTGAATATTTACTTACCGAGATTTCGTATCACCATAGAATATACTAAGCGAGATTTCGTAGCATATATCGAGGCCACGTAGCACAATCGTAGCAAGTTCAATAAAAATGTATTATTTGTATAGAAATTATTATGTGTGTAATTTCATGACTGTTGTAGTGATTTTAGTTTTTATTTCTGTAGTGTAAATATTTCCAGCTGGAAAAACAATGTAGTAATAGGATTTAATTTCAATTCGGTGAGTATGCGGTACCTAGCGTAATCTAAAAAGTCAACAAATTAAATTCATGATTGTTTTCATCAAACATCCTCTAAGCTTAGAAATCTTAGAGACATCTATCTCTTTCTTTTCCTTTAGAGAGACAGATATATACCATAGGGGGTAGTCTCGAGCCTTCAAGGAGGAGGGACTACAAATATTAATTGACCCATTCGTGATCGACCATTTCGAAAGTCGTTCTGTTTTTGTAATCGAACCGAGCGCTTAAGCCACTATGCCACCGCCCACCGAGCTCCAAAATTGGAAATGCTCGAAGATTTCCAATTTGGAATAATTATTGTTATCTTGAAGAAAACAGACAGTAATTAATCTTCGCAAATGGCATCTTAATGCACATCGTATTCTCCAATAAATAATTCGCTTTTAATCTCCAGTTGTCCCAGCATATAACAATAAATTACCGAAGCATTACGCATTCATCCCCAGAAGATCCCTAACTCAAGCTTATCTCTGACACCCCTATGGGAGTGCCTCCGCCGGAATCGGTCCATAAACATTGATCATTCGCGGGTCCTGACTCTGATCGGGAGTGCAGTGTCACTTGATCACTTCTGCTTCGTAAAACATAACGCTACAGTGAGGTATATGGGTAGATCCAAAATTAGTACGTGCGTGCCAAATTGTGCGTCGCGCTGCCCTAAAATATGGTTGGATGAACCGATGGCTTATTCAAACAGGTGCCACGTGTAAGGTCATCTCTTATTTTATTCGAGTAAAAATAATACTGTCATGGTACTTTATTCAGAGGTAGAAGCCAAACGGGAAGTACCTAGTAAGATTTTTACTATTACCTAGCAAATAAGACATTGAGATTTGTTTTTATGGATATCACAATACAACATAATACATACAAGAAATATACTTTATTGCACACAAGATAAAAACTTAAACAATACAAAAGGCGATCTTATTGCTATCTTGAAGAAATCTCTTCCGTTTACTCCATCTTTGTGGATAACGATTAAAAGAGAAAAAAATCTCGCTATGGATTTTTCATTGCTAGTACGCTCAGCAACATCTGTAAAATTAAACACGTAATTGACTGGAATAGAAATAATAAGAAACTTGACGTTGGACAATTTCAGATAGCAGAGGAATATCCCTCAATATTTATTATAGATGACAAGCAAGCTGACGACCTACCTGGTGGTAAGTCATCATCATCATCATCACCAGCCTATATACGACCCACTGCTGGGCACAGGCCTTCCAACATGGGAGAAACACATGAAGAGATTGGGCCATAACACCACAACGCTGGCCCAATGCGGGGTGGAGGGTTAAAGCGGTTGCAGGAACAAACGGGACCTACGGCTTAACGTGCCTTCCGAAGCACGGAGGAGCTCGAGATAACAAAGTTTGATTGACCCATCCCAGGATCGACCATGGCGAAAGTTGCTTTATTTTTCGTATCGAAACTAGAGCGCTCAAACCAATACGCCACAGAGCTCCTCAGCGAGCTACTCCTGGTAGTAAGTAGCTTGTTATTATAGGTATCCATGTATATACTTAATTTCGCAGTGCTTGAAGTCAAAAGTCTTCGACCAGTGTGTGTTGCCAGTGATGACATACGGCTGTGAAACGTGGTCGCTCCACTAAAGGCCTTTTGTGCAAGTACAACGAGCTATGGAACGAGCTATGTTAGGTGTTTCTTTGCGAGATAGAAATGAGGACATCCGTAAGAGAACCAAAGTCACTGACATAGCTCATAGGATTAGCAAATTGAAGTGACAGTGGGCAGGGCACATAGCACGCAGAATGGACGGTCGGTGGGGCGTTAAAGTCCTAGAATGGCGACCACGTACCGGAAAGCGCAAAGTAGGACGGCCTCCCACTAGATGGACAGACGACCTGGTCAGAGTCGCGGGGAGGCGTTGGATGCAGGCTACGCAGAACCGTTTTATTTGGAGATCGATGGGGGAGGCCTTTGTTCAGCAGTGGACATCATAGGCTGGTATGATGATGATGATGTATATCCGATGGTAACTACACTGGCTAACTTTTTTTTATAGCGTTTTCAACTTTCGGCGGTGTCCACCAACTTTTGAGTATCCGTTTGCTCGTTCTATTTATAAAACCCGTTTCTTTGTAAATCATCTTGAACTTTAACGGCCTGGCCACAGGAACGGGCGGCGGCGGCGTCTCGGCAACCACTGCGCGGTCACGACGACGCGCTGCGAGGCCGACATCGAGACAGCGCGCAGTGGTTGCCGAGACGCGAGACGCAGGACGCGCGTGCGGTGATGTCGTGGCCAGGCCGTAATGTTTCTGACAGCTTTTCGTTCGTTCTCTGAACTAGACTACGAGATCGTACGTGTGGAGCTTTAGAATTTCTTAGGTATTCTTTTGGATGGACGTGAACCGTTTTCATAATTTGAGCCGTCAGATATTTTAAGGAGAAAACTTTGAATGTGTGTTTAACGGCCGAAACTCGAGAGATTCTTAAATTGCAGCCCATTTTAGGATCGTTAATGTTGCACGCCTTATCGTACTAAATCTCAAGTCGAAAATATTGAAAAGGAACAAAGCGATTCTAAAGAGACTTGCCATGCCATTTTAGAAAAGTCTAATAAAGAAATAATTATTGGCAGATTATGAAAAGATCTCTTACCCAACTACAATTTTACAGACAATCCTCTGTCTGATAACTCTTTAGTATAGCATGACTTGGCATGAAAAATCTGATTACAATCTGTTTGTTCATTTCCAATATTTTCGACTTGAGGGTTTGTATGAAAAACCGTGCGCCGTTAACGCTCTTAAATATTTTAAGTGTTGTCAAAGTCTATTTGTATTAGCAAACGTCATCATCATCACCAGCCTATACACATCTCACCTTCTTACATGGGACCATGGGAGAAATACATACAGAGTGTTGGGCCATAACACCACCACGCTTGGAGGAGCTCGAGATTATAAATGTTAATTGACCCATCCTGAGATCGACCATTTCTTATCAATTTTTTCTTCATATCTATGACTCGAAACAATCGGTTGATATACCTCTTAGCACTGGATCTGTATAATTTTGTTCCCATGATAATATGTTTCTTAATTAAGAAAACAAGTTTGCATTTGTTTATTGATAACATGAATTTAGAAATATTCCAAGAAAATTATGCAAAAATGATGAACAAATGGCAACAAACATTTAAATCAGAGCCAACCCTCGTCAACTGGAACACTGGAACGTCGTACAAAGGAAGCACACAATTTAAATAACAATTGCCCAACCAAAATGGGTGTATTACATTGGCTGAGCAAAAATCTTGACGTAAGCTGAACTCCGCATTTGAAAAGCTGAAGGTAATTTAATTCGGAGTGATATATCACTGTAGCCCACATGAGTTGCAAACTGTCAGTCTCGGAGCTATGGCGCTTGGTATGCAGAGCCTATCTCTGAAGCTGTAAGCAGGCTGTACGTACATGAATCTTCCAATTATATTTTTAGAGGTTGTAATTGTAAGGGCGTGACTTAAATTGATATTTAGTGGTCCCGTGTAGTCTATAGAAATAAATGCACAGGATTATGGATCGGACTATAATTTTAAATAAACAATTAAATAAATTGTAATAATAATGAAACGAAATAAATGAGTAATAAATAATATTTATTGATAAAGTTGTATATATATATATATATATAGTAGTATGTATATAAGAGGGAAATTAAATTGTAAGTGCTGTAATATTATTACACTTAATTTGTTTGAAATAATTTAATTAATAATTTAATTTAATAATTTAAATAACATTATCAATTTACCTCACACAATAGTTTATTTATTAAGTACTATTGTTGTATGTGACTTAATACGGAACATTTAATGCGAAATTAAATGGAAAAGACTAGGTGTTAGTTAAGATAATAATCGAACTCCATAAAGGTTGAAGATGGTGATGTCTTGATCCAAAAGGTTGGTGGAAACAATAATACATTTTTTTTTGTGTATGTACAAAACAAATTTGACATAACATTGACCATTGTATGTATTGTATTTAATGCCAAAATTTGACATGATCAAAAAAACTTGTGTCGTTCCACACCTTAGAGCAAGACAAAAAACAACACAGCGTGTTTGGAGAGTGTAGTTAGTAATATGACTAAAGGTATTGCCACATGCTCCGGGCCCTAATTCTCTTATTTTAAACTATTTAAACTAAGCGCTATCCTATTGTTATTCCACTGTTATTCTATTGAGACACCTATCAAAATTGGTATTCTACAAAGATATTAACAGTCTCAATAAAATAACAACAGTGTCTCGTCGCCATGGCTATGGGATAGCTATTGGCTTGCAATGACGTCTCAATGAAGACCGGCTGGCCGAGTGGTGTGTGCCCCTTGCTATACATACAGGCTACTCGTACTACATACCCTAAATACCTACATACGTAGTGAGTATACACCATTGTACTTATTTAAATAACGTAACAGTGAAAGCATTTCTATGTATCGTGCTTAGACACTTTTTATACCTTATTTTTACAATCGAAAATTGTAACAAATACATAAAAGTTTCTTTAACCATTTAGCGTTACGAATTCTTGATAATAGGGTAAGCTGGTAATGAGAAACGATGTCATACTATTTGCGAAAACTGAATTAAAGTTTATTTCTTGAAATCTATTTTTATTTGTCTTTCTAAATATAATTGAATAAAATTAAAAAAAAAAACATTTATTTAACATTTAAACAAAGTTATGCAATTGATTTTAAATATTCTATTAGTATGTCATCGGCGATTTGTATAAATCAGATATCATCATCACTGATGGATTTTATGAAAGCTGGCTTTAGGGTACTGTTCCTGCACTGTACATTCATCTTAACTGCTCGTCAATTTTTTGATGCACAAGTATCCAGCATGCTTGTAAACAAAAATATAACCAACTACAAAACACTAAAAAGCAAAAACAATTAAATTTATGTTCCTAGGAACATCTCATAAAAATGTATTTTTTGAGTCGTAGCTTCACTTTCTATTATTTTTGGAAACAGATATTTCAGCCGTGAAACAGTTCGCTGTGTTTCGGATTGAAGGGAAAGGTAGTCAGTGTAATTACTGGGCATGGATGGCATTTCATTTTAGGCCCCAGGATGACAACGCACCTGCAATATCAAGTGACTTTTCCTTGTAATTGCAGGTGTCTATAGGCGGCGGTAACCGCTTACCATCAGGTGGGCCGTCAGCTTGTTTGTCATCCAGTTGTATAAAAAAAAAAACAATTTATCACGAACTCCAAAAAATCCAATTATTTTTTCCTTTTTAGTGTTTTGAAGACGGTTTTATTTTTGTTTTAAAAGCTGGGTGGGTGACTGTCAGCGTTATTGACTTTTCTGTCTCTTAATCTTCAGCTGAATAACTCGATAGAATACAACTGTCGGTCTATACGTACCTATAATATTTAAAGCATTATCTTCCAACTCCTAAACGTTAAGGAGTTGTACCTTCCATCACCAGCTCATCAACATGAAATGATGACTAGCAGAAGCAAATACTTGAATCTTTAGAAAAAATAATAACATGTAATACGTGCTTATAAAATTTGAGGTTTGCCCTCGCTTTACCAGAGATCCGTTCAGGAGTATACTCTATCAAATAAAAAAAGAATTTTGAAAACCGGTTCACAATTATTGACGAAGAAATCGGTGAACATACATCCAAAAAAAAATACATACAGTGGAACACAAAAACTCCTCCTTTTTGAAGTCGGCTAAAAATAACACAACTGCCACTGCACAAAACCACTCCGAAGCAATTTTCAATCATGGGAACAAAGATCGACGTCCGGATAATTAATTTTATGCTTACCAAAAAACGTGTCTCTGCACAATGGCGTATCAATAGCAGTTGAATGGTAAAAATGCTATTACGACGTTATTGATAGAAATGTCAAACTGTCTAAATAATTAGTAGAATACGTTATTATGAAGCTGCTGCCACGATATCGACCACTAACTTATAGTAGAATACGAATGATTCAATAACAATGGCGTAGTAATTCAGTGAAAAGTCATTGGAACGTTATTGATTAGCAGAATACGAAATTACGTATTCTGCTAATCACTGTATTGAGACACTATTGTTATTATAGTATATTGCAATAGTTTTAAATTAGCAGACTTGAGGCCCTGGGCTAAGATCAGCAACACATATGTCAAGATTGTAAGACACTTATCGATTAAAGACAGCCATTAATAAAGAGCATGTCAAACAAACATTAATCTGAGTGAAATAAAATACCGAGATTAAAACACTCCAAATTATTTCTAGGGGAAGAGGTCGGAGGATGGAGAAAATACATACGGTAGAATAAAAGCTCGCTTCTTGATTGGGGTGCTCACAGGGCATTTTGCTACTAGCCACATGCTACATAAAATGCAACTCTCCCCAACACAACTTTGTCGAGCATGTGGTGAATGCCAGGAATCAATGATGCATCTCTTGTGTCATTGTGATGCCCTGGCTAGAACCAGAATGAGCCTTCTGGAAGTGGCATATCCAAAGCCAGAAGACTACAGGCTCTTTCTGCCTAAAGATTTATGTAAGGCTAATCTATATTCTGGACACAGGAAGAGTAAATGCAGGGGAGGCACAAAAGATCCCAATGGGTCGAAGTGCACTGTGACTTAGTCATGGCCCCACAGTAAGATAAGATAAGATAGGTATCGATGCAAACGTGTTAGTACATGTATTATAATGACACCTTTCTGAGGTGCCTTCAACTATGACCCAAAGGATGATAGCAGTTTCTATATCGTGAATTGTAGTTATCCTTGTTTACATGTCTATATGTCGTGACATGTCAGTAAAATAAACCTTGTCTATTCAGAATGGTGACGACAATGCGTCAATAAATTGAAACACGGACTACATTATATTAATTTATAGAAATGTTTTGCAACTTTAAAATACATCGTATTCATTTGATAATTTCATGACATTTCTATGAAATGATATATTATAACATTAACTGCATTATATCACGAAAACGTTATAAAACTATTAGAAACGTTATTAAATTATCCAATGAATAAGATGCATTTTAATAATAATAATAATAAATTTATTTCAATAAAAAGTTTTGTGTTACAGTAATTAGTGGCCGGAGCCTCCTTTTAAGCAAAATAGTGCTTGTACCAGGGGACTCCGCTCTTCCATTAAATCATTTTATGTTACATATTAATATTACAAATATAACTATCAGCAGTTACCGGCTTAACATATTTTTTATAGGTACTATATTATAATAATATGTATTTATAAGAGTGTAGTACGTGTGTGTGTGTGTGTGCGCATGTGTGTGTGTGTGTGTGTGTGCGCATGTGTGTGTGTGTGTGTGTGCGCGCATTTGAAAGTTGCAAAACCAAAACTTTTCTGTGAACTAATATAGTCCATGTAGTAATTTATTGTCGTATCATCGTCACCACCCTGTATATTATTAAAACATAGAAACACATGTTTATTATAATGTTCGAATCCCGGTAGAAGCAAATGTTTGTACCTATGATGAGTACGAACATTTGTTCACGAGTCATGGATGTTTTTATGTTTATTTAGTCTAATATTTGTATGAGTATATTATTATCAATATTTCTCCATTAACTAGTACGTATCCATAACACAAGCTCACTTTGGTCTAGCTACATAATAGGTGTGAGTGTAATGTTAAAAATAAAAGAAAATAGAACACAGAAACCCGTTGCGACATACAACAATTGGCTCAACATTTTCTTCACAGTGAATTCTTACATTGAATGGGGATAAAAGTGTAATTACGTTATAATCCCCTACATATGGGTCTACTAGGTGGTAGACCCATATGTAGGGTCGCCTGGGTAGGTACCACCGCCTTTCTTATTTCAGCCGTGAAACAGTTCGCTGTGTTTCGGATTGAAGGGAAAGGAAGCCAGTGTAATTACTGGGCATGGACGGGATTTCATCTAAGGCCTCAGGATGACAACGCACCTGCAATATTAAGTGCTTTTCCTTGTTATTGCAGGTGTCTATAGGCGGCGGTAACCGCTTACCACCAGGTGGGCCGTCAGCTTGTTTGTCATCTAGTTGTATAAAAAAAAAACATTACTGTGGTAAATTCATTAATTTACCACAGTAATGGTTTTTTTTTATTAGGAATGAGAAATTTAATAAAAAATCCCAGATAACACTTACCACAAAGCTTTTCTCGTGAACTCGAGACCTTTTCCCGAGTCACTATAATTGGATTGAAGTTAATTAAAACGTGATTAATTTTGGGGATTTAAACGATACCCTTGATAAGCAACGGTTTCATATTTTCCAAATGGAAATAGAATTTTCATCAACTGCAAATGTAGAATAAAGGTTACTAATATTCATGACATCGTGGATTAACTAACACACACACAAATATAATGCGTTAGGGATTTAAATCGTTTAAATGTTTTATAAAAAGCATTAAATTTTTTGACGCAACCTAACGGCCCACTGGCGGCAAATGGCTACCGTTGCCTACAGACACCTTTTTTTTCGTCAGAAAACCATTTACTTCCACTATCGTTGTGTCTATAATTTTTTTTAGCACTGAATAAATTTCATTTCTTTATTCTTCTTTCTTTCTTTATGGGTACCCAGGGAGAACTTGGGGCTTGCCCCCTGGGTTATGCGGGAGTCTCCAGCTGAAGGCCGGCAAATGCACTAAAAACAGACGGTACTCCTCATGCCACATAATTCGCGGCGCGACCGAGGAAGCTCATCGCATACCACTCAAGTCGCGCACTGTGGTCATCCTTTCGAAATCGGACACGGGTGAAAAGTGCCGTGGGTACGCGTCGCCTTTCTCCCGACTGCAGAGTGTGTTTGAATGAGTAGTGGAGCCCGCCTCCACGCCTCCACTACTGCACACCCTTGTCTAACGGCCTGGCCACGAACTCACCGCACGCGCGTCCTACCACTCGCGAATCGGCAACCACTGCGCGCTGTCACGATGTCGCTCTCGCAGCGCGTCGTCGTGACTGCTCAGTGGTTGTCGACAAGGAAGAAATCACTTGGTATTCAAGGTGCGACGTCATCCTGCGGCCTAAAGTTAAATGCCAAGCCCAGTAATTATCCTTGGCTACCTTTCCGTTTAATCCGAAACACGGCGAACTGCCCAAATATAAAAAGCGCGTGGTATACCACGCGCTTTTTCATCGGGCACTTTTCTTCGTCGATGTCGATTGATCGTCTTTTGTTCCACGATGAAAAGTACAATATCATTCACTGAGTCTTTATTCACGGCGACGGCCGGCTGGCCGAGTGATCTGTACCCCGTGCTATACAGTCTACTCGGTCAAGTGGTCCTGGGTTCGAATCCTGGTAGGTGCATTTGTTTACGAGTCATGGATATTCTATTCATTTCATTCATTCATTATATCTCCATTATCTAGTATTCATAAAACAAGCTCATAATGATGCTTACTTTGCGATAAATTGTGAAAAGATTGTGTAATTATTTTATTGTACACACGACGGCACATCAAGTGTAACAGTTGCATTACGAAATTACGCCTCTATTACGAATGCAGTAAGGGCGGTCTCAAGGTCAAACTGTTACGCTTTAAGTGCTGTCAACTGTACCAAACAAGCTTAGCAAAACCTTCGCGAACTTTTAAATTAGATTAAAACAAGCATATTTAAATTAGATTATTCACACGCCACATCCCTCCCAAAAGTTTGTTTGTGAAACACGAGGACCGTTGAGTTCTGGAACATTCTCTTGGACGTACATGAAAAAAAGGTTTGTAACGTAAAAACAGTCAGTCGTCTGTGATACTTGAAATATTTCAAATTAAACATTAAAATGCGCAATTTGTGGTTGAGTAATCTGTCCAATTTATTTAAGAGGATTATATCTAAAAGGACATTGGGCTTGAATGATTAAACTAAAGGTGGTCAATTAGTCAGTTATGTCAATGTCTCATGTTAATTGCCAGTAATTCCTTCTATGTAACATTAATTTCATCAACAGATGTTATCTCACGTGAATGTTTTTCTAAAAAGGCGTGAAAAGGTTTTTACGGGCAGAGTAGCCTATAGCTAGTAGTACTTTCCACTCAGCCAGCCGGTCTTTAAATTAATTATTCATCATCTAAAATGTGCGAAAAAATGCTAAAATCGATAAGACGAGTACTTAATCATGTTGTTAATAAAAGTTTATTAAATAAAATAGAGTTATGATGTTTTCCCTTCAGAGAAAGCTCAACTCAAGATAAAAACATTCATAAAAAACACCGTCAAAGAAAAATCCTTCCTCGCCTTTTGTAACAATACAAAAGAACTATCTTTCACATTTCATTGTGTTTACGTTATGACGTAGAAAAGAGATAGTAAGTGTATTTTTTTTTTTTGCAAAAGCAGATAGACAATTTCATAGAGTTCTACGGATGACTTGGGTGAAGCCTATGAATTTATCTATTTGCTTTTACGGAAAAAAAAAGAAATAAACAGAATATACCTATTTTTTTAATGTCATAGACTCCCAGGAGTCCTACTGCGGCTTAACCAATAAACATAGTTCTTATATATAACAAAAATTTAATAATGCAATTAAGGAGCTCGGTGGCGTATTGGTTTTAGCGATCTGGTTTCGATACAAAAATCAAAGCAACTTTCGCCATGGTTGATCCAGGGATAGGTCAATCAATGTTTGGCATCTCGAGCTCCTCTTTGCTTCGGAAGGCACGTTAAGCCGCTTTAACCCACCAACCCGCATTGGGCCAGCGTGGTGGTGTTATGGCCTAAACTCCTCATGTGTTTCTCCCATCTCCTCCAGTGGGACGTATATAGGCTGGTGATGATGATGATGATTTGGGATGTTGCCGAAGTTTGAATATGTCGCTATTTTTCACAAATTCGGTAAATATACGCTACTGTTACCCATAAAACCATTCAAACTTAAAAGATATATGTAGAGTATTGTTAAAGTTTT
The DNA here is from genome assembly GCA_947347705.1 of Nymphula nitidulata. Lineage (NCBI taxonomy): Eukaryota > Metazoa > Arthropoda > Insecta > Lepidoptera > Crambidae > Nymphula > Nymphula nitidulata. The sequence continues at coordinate 5,678,715 of OX374627.1, forward strand.
ACTGATTCGTAATTTCATAAAAATTGCGATTTTTTCCAAAATTTATCAAAAATGTTAATGATATTAGATTGCTGTGCTGACATAAATTAAAAGCACTATTATTATGACAAATATGAATAAAAACATACATTTTACATAGTTTTTATTGATTTATCGGTATGCCCATACATTTCTTAGTATTATAGGAACACGTGACATCACCTATTCCGTAGATTTTCTATGGAGCGTTTTTGGTCGATGCGCCGCAACCGCAACACATTAGACATACTATTTTTTTCAATATTTCTCTTTAAGTTGTATACCTACTACCTACTACCTACCTTCCCGTAGGGAAATGAGAGACCCGCTCCTCGAGTGGCTATTAGTTAGCTAGCATTTCGCATTCGGCAGCAGTGCACATGTGAAGTGAATATGGGTGAAAAATACCCGGTAGCGACCGTTTGTGTTACTAAAATTTTCGTTTTAATTTTAGTGTCTTTTTTGGTTTTTGCACTTAAACACCATCAATTTGAAAGTCAAGGACATAGAAGATATATTGTGAGAAGAAGATAGCGAGGAAGAATCAGTCATCATCATCACCAGCCTATATACGTCCCACTGCTGGGGACAGGCCTTCCTACAAGGGAGAATCACATGAGGAGTTTGGGCCATAGCACCACCATGCTGGCCCAATGCGGAATGGTGGGTTAAAGCGGTTGCAGGAACAACCGGGCCCAACGGCTTAACGTGTCTTCCGAAGAACGGAGGAGCTTGAGATAACAAACTTTGATTGACCCAGGATCGACCATGGCGAAAGTTGCTTTGTTTTTCGTATCGAAACCAGAGCGCTCAAACCAATACGCCACAGAGCTCCTCACAGGAAGAAAGGGAGTAAACGGCGTCGGAAACAAAAGATCACGAAGAGCGCAAAATTATTATGGCAAACTCCTCTATTGCTTGACCATGCACGTTACGCTGCTATGGCTGTCTGGCGAAAAAACCATAAAAGAAAGACCATCTATGAATTGTGTAACAAGATAATATGATTTCGAGAGCGACCATTTGCGACAATCCATTTGCGGCAATATTACTAAAAATCAACGTAAAATCAAATGGTTTTGATCAAACATCCAGACTTAACACTAATTTTTCGGTTTCTGTTTTTCCTTATTTTTGAAGTTAATTTTACTATTAGAATAATCATATTAAAGTAGGATTTATATCTTTTTTATAAGGATGTCTCTTATATATTTGTAATTTGATCTTATTTTGCATTTTACAAATTAAAAAAAAATATTTAATTGACAGATTTTAAAGATTACCTACTAAGAAAATCTTGAAAAATTAGTTCTGTTTTATGTATGTGCCCTAATTTATAATAAATACGTACTTAATACCATATATTTAAATTAATGCTTATATTTTATGCAAATTATTAAATAAAATATAATATCAATACATCTGTATAATATTAATAAGGAGCTCAGCAAAATGTGGTAATTTTGACCCGGTAGCGACAATTAGATTTTTGATGTAGATGTGTAATGCGAGGTTAACAAACCGAACACTATAGATATAAAGGAATAATAGACCGCCAGAAGTATAACGCCGCTTGACAGATCAAAATATTCTAGTGAAACTCAAATTGCATATTGGGCCGTTCGTTTTATGAAATACAGCTGTTAAAAGCATTTTTGCTTTATTTGGTATTTCGTAAAAAATATTGTGTTTCACTCTAATGGAGCGTAGATAAATCTATTTGTTAGAGGCGAGTGCAATGCGAGAGGTCGGAATAGATTGCCTTTTACACGGTACTGGCGTTAAAAGCTTCAGAATATCATACAATCTTAGGCCCATCACGAACGTATATTATATTACAACGCGGTACACAGTAGTACTTATTGATATTGAATCATTATGTAGAATCTACAATATAAATATGTATTTTATCGGTATACAAATAAATAATCATTAACTCAACTGTTTCCAAGGGCTTCAGTTGCGTTAGCTTAGGTTAAAATAAAGACCGTGCAGCTCAGATCCTCTCGGGACACGGATGTTTTAGGAGATACCTATGCAACATCGCAAGAAGAGAGCGAACTCCGATCTGTCACCAATGTGGCGCCATAGAAGATACGGTATTACACACGCTCCAGGAGTGCGCTGCTTGGACTGATGAACGATCCGCCCTTACAACGGTAATCGGTGAAGATCTTTCGCTGCCAGCAGTGGTTCGAGCAATCACAGATAGTGACGATGCGCAGAAGGCCTTTTACACTTACTGCGAAGTTGTGATCGGCGGCAAGGAGGCTGAGGAGAGGTCCCGAGAGATGGACCCCTCGGCAGATCCATTACGCAAGCGTAGAACTAGTCAGCGACGGCGTGCTTACGCTGGTGCGTTGGCCCAGTGAGCGGGCTCTCGGGCGACAGGCTGGGGAACCTGTTGCTTGAGTTTTCGGCCCCATGCTGAATTAGCGACGTCATATGGGTGCCCCGTTATGGCGTCACGGTGTAGTTTCTCGTCGGTCATTGGGTCGGGTCCTCACAACGGACACTCGCGGGTCAGAGAATTAAAGGATCAAGGGAAACTGTCACCTTGGCAGGCCACCGTCAAGCAGGAGATAGGAGCACGGGGGTCGTTTTAGTGGGTAGTTTCGGCCTCTATCATTTTCGGTCAAAGAGCCCCACATATCCCTTCATCGTTCATCACCCCACGATGCAGGCCAGGCGTAAAAGCCTTTTTTCCCCAAAAAAAAAAAGGTTAAAATTAAGACACATTCTGTTATACCGGATGGTGCCGTCAATACGACAATAAATTGAAAGGTTCCCCTTTGGTTGATCAACAGTTATCATACAAATTTACAGACAACAAGCAACGAAATTCAAAGTTATCATTTCGCAAATCAACGTTCCATTTATTTATGTTTCACAAACTTTACATCTCATAAAGTAATTTCTTCATAAATTGTCATTTTGCAAAAGAACATTAGTAAATTTTTTCTAACACAAATGCGTTAAACGACAAAGATCTATTGACCAATTTTTCTTTAATAATATGGTTACTTAGTCTAAAGACATTAGGCAATTTAACATTTCTTAAATTTTCATGCTAAAAACATAAGAAGCGCCTGAAACGACTTATCTTTGTTAATAGAGTTCAGCGCTAACCAACACAAGTCGTGTGTTGGTTAGGTTGTTTACGAAATAGTATATTACCTAATCGTCTTCAGTTCTAATGCTTTTGTGTCATAAGATCGGGTGCTATAATAATTAGATATCCTAATTTTTATTGCTATAACTCGTCAAGCATGAGATTCCAGACACAATTGATTTTTCAATTTGTCATAGCCCCCCGGTGGTTTAACGCCGCTTGACAGATTACAGTCACATGTCCTAAGTGTTATATTGTATAATGTAATGGAATTGTATGCCGAATGGTGGCTTATAATAATATTGTAAGTCCGAATGAAGGTTTATAAATTTTATAATAATATTGTTAGTCCTAAAACATATGTTTAAAAGTAGGTTTATCTTGGATATGTTATCAATATCATAAAGCCTAGTTATTATAAGACTCATTGTCAAGAAAATCATTTTATCCGGAGAGAGTTTCAATTACAATTGAAATAATTTAACTAAAATGTTGTCTAATGAAACTAAACAACCGTTGCGTTTTAAAATTCAGTGACAGAAATACCGACACCACGTAGTCTTGTCTGCCCTACCCCTAGAGTGTAATTTAAGCCCGCGAACGCGCGGAGGGGCGAGGCGGCCCGCGAGATGAGGAGCAGGTGGTTATGATGACCAACGCCGCGGCTGAGGCTGGCCGGCGCAGCCGGTCAGCAAGCCGAAGCTGCGGTGGTGGGTAACCATCTGCGACGATAAGGTCGCTTGGGAACGCCGGAGCCCCGCAGCGCCGGAGCCGTGACAGAAGCCATGCATGATGCATGGTTGCATGCGGCTTGCTTGCATGCTTTAGATTTGCTTGCATGCTGTATGCTTGCTTACATGCTGCATGCTTGCGTTCATTTTTGCCAGCATACTTCATGCTTGCTTGCAAGCTGGACACTTGCTTGCTTGCAAGCTGGACACTTGCTTGCATGCTGCATGCATGTTTATCTAGTATCCATTACACAAGAAAACAACAACAATAAAACATTTCAAACCAGAAACAGAAGAAATTTTAGTAAACAAAAAGTTTGGAATTGAAAATTAGGCAAACAAATTATTTGCGAAATATTATTTTTGGTTTTTGTAACATGTCTTTTAAAAATTTAATTAATAATGCATTTTTGAAATGCCTGCTTGTCATATGCATGTTTGCGTTTTGATGTCCTTGTTAAAGTATTAGTTTGCGTAATGAAACATTGACAAATGATGCTTGTAAAATGGTAATTTGTTAATGAATTGTATGTGAGACTTTAGAGAACCAAATTGAAATATGGGCTACATTAGTTCAGAATGGTTGAAATGGTTTGCCACTTTCAAAAACATCCTATTCATTTGATAATTTCATGACATTTCTATGAAATAATATAACATTAGCTGCATTATTTCATTGAAATGCAAACGAATAAGATGTTTTTAAAAGTGGCAAACCATTTCTATGAACTAATATAGCCCATGTTTTAATTTACATTATCTACTTATGCATAATAAGTAATGGCTGAAGTGAGCCTTACACTCTAGAATTCGTTACCACAAAGTATTTCTGGAAGTCTACTAGTGCAGTGTAGTAATTCGGCATTGTTGCACTCTTCTATACCCGACATACCGGACACATTAAATTTCAATTGTCTATGGCATGACTTTGTGCCAAAGGATTCATTTGCTGGTATTTTGGGATTGTTATGCCCCCCTGGGAGGAATGATATAGTTTGATACAACCTTTGCGATACGCGAACTCATATCATGTGCACTCCTGCTGTTGCATAGCTTGGAAGAGTTAGATCTCGAAAATCTGTAATTTTATTAGAGGCTTCTCTACTTCTTCTACTACTACTACTACTTCTCTACTATGCTACAGTATAAAAACAGCAGCTAAATATGATTTGTCATTAAAGGAAACAGCCAGACAAACAACGAAACAAACCCTACGCAAGGAACACAAGGATAGAGGAGATTGGGGTGTTTCCGAAAGCGGGGTAATTCCCAACAATGTCAAGGACAAATTACATGGTAAATATCATCATTTACGTGTAAATGATGATATTTACCATGTAATTTGTTCGTAACGAGTACCCGATATTTAGGTCGCATGCGTCATTATCACGGGTAGACTGCTGAAATTAACATTGGGGGCAGATATATCGATCTACCCTCTTTCGTTGACGCTTGCTACGTTCGATGTTCTACCCCTACTATTGTTTAAAATAAAAGCACATTCAAGTGAGCGGCTTTCGTTGCATTCACTTCACTGCATCAAAAGAGATGTTTCAAAAATGTATGGAGACCCGGCCAGGTCTATGTATATTATCCTGAAAAATAGGTAAAAATATACAGAACAGTGTTCAATTGTCCATTTTCTTTTTATTTACTTTGTTGCGTGGTACAAAACTATATTTTTTTTTTGTAAAAAAAATCTGCAACACAGCCAAACATTCATCGCCATATTGCCATAGTGAATAACGGTGAAATCGACGAAAAATTTTAACTTTAGTACAAACAAAATATGCATAAAAACGAATTCTTAGTATTTTCCCTGGACTCATGAAATTTTTCTTGATTTTTTGAGATAAGTACTGTACATTTTATACCTAGCCGGAAATGAAACCTCTCCTTTATATGTATAAACAATAAAACTGAAGTCTTACTTTATATTTTTAGTACAATCCTTACGTTTTCGCTGGATAACGCACTCTCGCGGTGTACACGGTATTCTCGACTCTCGGCACGAGTTTGTAAAGTATGTTTCTTCTCGCAGCGTCCAAAATGGCTAATAATAATAATCCTAGTAGGCTAGTATAACGGGAGAGAGATAGGCTGATTAACTCTTATCTAATCTGTGGGATATGATAGCGGAGTCTGATAATGCATGGTCAATATTTCGTATAGAAATAAGGGGAATCACCCCACAGAGTTGTATCTAATATTTACATCTTCCGTGAATTGATCATCTACCTTAGGAATTCTATCAAATCTTCGTTTTCAAAATTTCTGTACGATATATACTTCCATTATATATTACAATAGAAACGATCAATCGTAACGAAACTTATGCTTAGAGCTGTAAAATTTCATGAGACATTTCTGTTTTATTAGATATCAACGCATTTATGACACATGAATATTTATGTGCAAGCCGTGGATATCGTTGAGGCAATAAATGTAGATGGTAATTTAAGGCTGTTCTTATTTTTTGGATTTAAAATAGTTTGGTTTGGCTAATACTTAATTCCCATTTTCAACTTGTCATGTGGATTTACGTCTAGGTTTTCGCTAGAATACATTCGTTTGCACAGCGAATGATCATAAATCAAGAGGCACACGTGCCTCTTATGCATAGATTAAGCTAAATGTACATTTGTGGATACATTTTCAAATAATTCGCAATACAAGCCTACGAAATGGATTATAATTTTTGCTACTAAAATATTCACGTGTTATTTATTTGGTGTCGCTTAATTTTTTTTTGAATGTGGAGACAAAAATGCTTTGTATAATGCTGCTCACTGCGTTGGGGGATGGGTGTGCCCGGTTGACTTCTAGGCATGTCTGTGAAAGTCAGGATGACTGGACCAGGCTGTCATCCTGGCGGTCACAGTTCTAACGGACTCTATATCTATGAGAATATGCCTTTCTTTTATTAAAAAACTATCTAAACTAGAAAAATTTTCACATCTTGAGGCTTGGATCGAACCTGTGACCTTTCACAATCCGGGCGACTGCTCTAACCATCTGAACTACCCAGGACTTGGGATAACCCTGTGAGATTCTTTTAGTCTATCTGTATGTGTGTGTGTGTTCATAATAATGTTAAAATAAAAATTAAGAATATGTCTTTCTTTTTTAATGACAATATCTTCTCCTATTTCCTTCTTTTTCTTTGAAACAAGTGCAATAACGAGTATAATCTCATCGCCCCTAAGTATAAGTAAAAACGAATGAATAAAACATAATCCAGTTTCTACAAGCAGTTATAGTACTTTTTAACACAGCGAACTGTTTCACAGCTGAAATAAGAAAGGCAGTGGTACCTATATAGACTACCCTAGATACGGGCCTACCACCTAGTAGCACTAACCCACTAGTAACGCTAGTTTCACTAACCTAACCTGGGCAACAATAAAAAAATATGGTTCAAGAAAATACCGACAAATTAACAATTTGTAGAGCAATTACATATTCTGATGACCACGCTAACATTTATTGTGGACTCTTTAGATTTTTTCAATTAAAATTATTTGTAAGAACCACTGATTAGTGATTTAAGTTTCTGCGGTATTTATTATTTGAAAGATATTTTAAATTTCAAAAGTTCGAAGTTTCAAATTTGAATTTCATTATCAATGACAATATACAGCGTGGTGCCGTCAATACGACAATAAATTGAAACGTGAGCTATATTAGTTCATAGAAACGGTTTACCACTTACAAAAACATCTTATTCATTTGATAATTTCATGACATTTGTATGAAATAATTAAACATTGGCTGCATTATTTCATACAAATGTCATGAAATTATAAAATGAATACGATCTTTTTGAAAATGGCAAACCATTTCCTATGAACTAATATAGCCCATGTTTTAATTTATTGTCGTATTGACGGCACCGCCTTGTATAACATGACGTTCAATAAAGTAAAGATTCACAGTTTATTTATTCAAAGAGGCCAGTGATCAATAACGACAATTTCATATCAAACTCTAAATAATTTAAACTACACCGGGTGTAACAGAATTCCGAAATAAAATTTGAAATTCTGGGGTTGCGTGGGGTCGATATTGAGTATGTGTGTGTGTGTGTTATAACTGTAGTATGTCGTACGATATGAAATAGAGTACGCCGTTTTAGGGTTGTCACGAGCAAGACAGTGTTTTTTTTATTAATCTAAGTAATTAGAAAATAAAATTGGTCTGAAAGATGTCACACTTTCAGAGGTAACTTTTGACAGGGAACACAACCATCTCTTTGAATTTTATTTCTCATTTTAAGAATACACTGTAATTAATGTTACATAAATCGCAATGTCAAGCATTGTTAGAATCGGTTTTTTATATTCCATTATTTCCGACTTGAGAGTTTGCATGAAAAGCCGTGCGTCGTTAACGCTTTTTATACTACTAAATTGGCAATCAAGTATAAGGCCCACCTGATGGTAAGCGGTTACCGTAGGTAGCCAATAGACGCTTGCAACACCAGGGGTATCACTTGCGTGTTGCTGACCTGTGAAAACATTTTCAAGCCCTTTGTGAAGAACCCCATGCTGTTCTCGTTCGAGAAAACCTCTGCAGGAGAGCTCATTGCACAACCTCAGTGTACGCGGGGGAAACTTTCTCTGAAACCGCACATTACGAGACTATTTAAGTTCCAACGTGTGAGGTGGAATTCCCTATTCTATCTATTTATCACACTCTTTTCTAATCTGAATCCTTTGAAATTAATCTGACCCCTGCAAAATGCAACCAGTAAAAAGATCCCTTGGAACGATATACGACACATTATAGGCATTAGCTTATCACAGATGGTCTGCTTAGTGGAGCGTGAACTTTTCAAACAGCTGAACATTATTTCCCTTCCATATATCTTCAAAGAAATGAAGATACATTTTTAAGACAAGCCAGTTATCAGTTAAATACCTGCGATTTATGTAACATTAATTACAGTGTATTCTTAAAATGAGAAATAAAATTCAAAGAGATGGTTGTGTTCCCTGTCAAAAGTTACCTCTGAAAGTGTGACATCTTTCAGACCAATTTTATTTTCTAATTACTTAGATTAATAAAAAAAACACTGTCTTGCTCGTGACAACCCTAAAACGGCGTACTCTATTTCATATCGTACGACATACTACAGTTATAACACACACACACACATACTCAATATCGACCCCACGCAACCCCAGAATTTCAAATTTTATTTCGGAATTCTGTTACACCCGGTGTAGTTTAAATTATTTAGAGTTTGATATGAAATTGTCGTTATTGATCACTGGCCTCTTTGAATAAATAAACTGTGAATCTTTACTTTATTGAACGTCATGTTATACAAGGCGGTGCCGTCAATACGACAATAAATTAAAACATGGGCTATATTAGTTCATAGGAAATGGTTTGCCATTTTCAAAAAGATCGTATTCATTTTATAATTTCATGACATTTGTATGAAATAATGCAGCCAATGTTTAATTATTTCATACAAATGTCATGAAATTATCAAATGAATAAGATGTTTTTGTAAGTGGTAAACCGTTTCTATGAACTAATATAGCTCACGTTTCAATTTATTGTCGTATTGACGGCACCACGCTGTATATTGTCATTGATAATGAAATTCAAATTTGAAACTTCGAACTTTTGAAATTTAAAATATCTTTCAAATAATAAATACCGCAGAAACTTAAATCACTAATCAGTGGTTCTTACAAATAATTTTAATTGAAAAAATCTAAAGAGTCCACAATAAATGTTAGCGTGGTCATCAGAATATGTAATTGCTCTACAAATTGTTAATTTGTCGGTATTTTCTTGAACCATATTTTTTTATTGTTGCCCAGGTTAGGTTAGTGAAACTAGCGTTACTAGTGGGTTAGTGCTACTAGGTGGTAGGCCCGTATCTAGGGTAGTCTATATAGGTACCACTGCCTTTCTTATTTCAGCTGTGAAACAGTTCGCTGTGTTAAAAAGTACTATAACTGCTTGTAGAAACTGGATTATGTTTTATTCATTCGTTTTTACTTATACTTAGGGGCGATGAGATTATACTCGTTATTGCACTTGTTACAAAGAAAAAGAAGGAAATAGGAGAAGATATTGTCATTAAAAAAGAAAGACATATTCTTAATTTTTATTTTAACGTTATTATGAACACACACACATACAGATAGACTAAAAGAATCTCACAGGGTTATCCCAAGTCCTGGGTAGCTCAGATGGTTAGAGCAGTCGCCCGGATTGTGAAAGGTCACAGGTTCGATCCAAGCCTCAAGATGTGAAAATTTTTCTAGTTTAGATAGTTTTTTAATAAAAGAAAGGCATATTCTCATAGATATAGAGTCCGTTAGAACTGTGACCGCCAGGATGACAGCCTGGTCCAGTCATCCTGACTTTCACAGACATGCCTAGAAGTCAACCGGGCACACCCATCCCCCAACGCAGTGAGCAGCATTATACAAAGCATTTTTGTCTCCACATTCAAAAAAAAATTAAGCGACACCAAATAAATAACACGTGAATATTTTAGTAGCAAAAATTATAATCCATTTCGTAGGCTTGTATTGCGAATTATTTGAAAATGTATCCACAAATGTACATTTAGCTTAATCTATGCATAAGAGGCACGTGTGCCTCTTGATTTATGATCATTCGCTGTGCAAACGAATGTATTCTAGCGAAAACCTAGACGTAAATCCACATGACAAGTTGAAAATGGGAATTAAGTATTTGCCAAACCAAACTATTTTAAATCCAAAAAATAAGAACAGCCTTAAAGTACCATCTACATTTATTGCCTCAACGATATCCACGGCTTGCACATAAATATTCATGTGTCATAAATGCGTTGATATCTAATAAAACAGAAATGTCTCATGAAATTTTACAGCTCTAAGCATAAGTTTCGTTACGATTGATCGTTTCTATTGTAATATATAATGGAAGTATATATCGTACAGAAATTTTGAAAACGAAGATTTGATAGAATCCCTAAGGTAGATGATCAATTCACGGAAGATGTAAATATTAGATACAACTCTGTGGGGTGATTCCCCTTATTTCTTTAGGGGGTAAAAGAATTGATTAAATTCTTGAATTATTTTAGTGAAAAGATTATATAATATTTACGTATTAAAAACGTTACAATATACCATAGACATTGCACACGAGTAAAAACCATAATTTAGAATAGGTATTCCAGAAATTATTATGTCAACTTTAGATTTTGACACTACGAGGTTTAATAAATAAAGCTGAAAAATAACCTTAAACCTTAAGGTCTAAATAAATAGGTACTTTTAGCATATTATTTGATCTAATATTAGCACTAAAACAGTGCAAGGATTTGATCAAATCACTTTATTTGTTTACGGAATTGTCAAAATTATGTTTTATCAACTTTGTTAGGGATTTGTTCCAATCACCATTTTGATCATATCCCTGCAACATATACCAGATTGACGTCATCGTCAATCTCGATGCATATTGAAATTTGTACAAATCTATTAGGCTCTGAAATATCAATAGAATAATACTATTCAAAAACTGAACTAAATAACAAATAAAAACAATATATACATATACTGATAAAATAACTAGTAGTTCCGCTTTTTAACCTATTTGATTCAATATCACCAGCCTTTATACGTCCCACTGCTGGGCACAGGCCTTCCCACATGGAGAAACACATGAGGAGTTTGGGTCATAACACCACCACGCTGGCCCAATGCGGGTTGGTGGGTTAAAGCGGTTGCAGGAACAACCGGGACCAACGGCTTAACGTGCCTTCCGAAGCACGGAGGAGCGTGAGATAACAAACTTTGATTGACCAATCCCAGGATCGACCATGGTGAAAGTTGCTTTGCTCCTCAACTATTTGATTAAGTGGATTTTTTTATCCATCGGTAATAGTCAAAATTTTCCAGCCTATTCTAATGATCATCGTTGGAATAAACATAAAAATTAACGTGCCCGCTGGGATTGTCATTTCAAAAAGCTATCTCGTAAAAAGCCCGGCTCTACACCTTTATAGTATTTTACCAACTTACCACAACTAAAGTCATTAGGTTGAATAAGAAATAAATCCCAGGCTCTTCACCTCACGACCGTTCAGTCGGATGAAATATAGCGTCTACTCCGCGGAGATTAAGAGACTGACAGAAAAAATGGTACCATATAAAAAAGCGTTTAAGCTAAATTTACCGAGGCAATTTTCTTCGAACAATACTGCGTCCTAGGCTATCAAAAACCAATAAAAATACGCCTTGCAGATTTATGATGCACTCAGTTCCTTTCCTACGTCAAAAAGAATGAAGGAAAGAGTTTTTAGTATGTGATTTGCGAGGAAAGGTCCTTTATTTATATTTAAGTCTACTCGAATCAGCAGCATCTGTGATCGCAAAATGTTTCACTGTGAGTAAACCGGCGACTTAAATTTTCATGTCATTCTTCATCGATATTTAAAATTTTTACATATGATGCTCAGACAATTGCTCCGACCACGACTCCGATTTCGAGTTGTTAAAATTAAAGTTAGTAAATAAACAACCACGTTTGATTAATATTTTTCACAATAAGCACATAGTTTGCCAAAATATGCAAATATGCACACCTGCAGCAAATTCATTAAAATTTTCCATGTTCACCGTGTGCAAATTCACCGCGACAAATTGAATTTATCCGGGGAACGTACAGCTAGTTGAGTTACGTGGGTGATGGTGCCAATTCTGAATTATATTATATCTTAAACTTTAAAATTCAATTCATCTCTTGTCTAATCAAACAAGATGACACATTACAACTAACATCACCCGACGTAACCGAAAATAAAAGATTTATAGCATTCCGTCTCATAAACTGGCCACCTTTATAATATTCTAGTATCCTATTATGTATTCTGTGCTATGAGTTGGTTAATTAACAAATATTAACCTGAGTTTTTAAACACTCTTTAAGTCCAATGAAAAGAAGACCCCTAACTTAAATTTAGTTTTTATTTTATAGATTATCTATGATTCGGGTATTATAAACTGCTGAAATAAAACTCTTGTCTAATCATTAATAAATACTGTAATAAAATTATATTGAATTATAATTCGAACAAGCTTACAGCTACTTATGTTAATCTTCGAAGCACATTTAAATAATTTTCCTTTAAATATTCGTTTTTCTTCCAACAATGAGGAACAAATTTCACCGAGATAACATCGCGTTTTCAAAGGAAACCCCACGAATTTATAAGCAATAAGGAAAAAAGCATTAGAAAATCTGCCAAGATTGTAGCATGATCTCATAACAATGCCTTGAATATACTTACTTCTCTAACAAATATGTAAAATATTTGTTTTGTTATGATATTTATTCTCGCAGCAAGAATATAATTATGTTTTGCTATGAAAGTACTTCATGGAGTTTTTCCTTTTTAATAAAATATTATCCTGAAAGTTTTATTGTTTCCCAAAACATATTTATACCAGCAGTATTTCTTTCTTTCTTCTTCTAACACAATAATAATCCAACAAACGCGTGCGAGTTTTTTAACCGCTTTTGTGGTCTATTAGTATTAGTTTAGACAAGAAATTTTCTGCTTGGTTTGATAAGTAATCGGGCTTTTTTTCCTAAGTGTGCCGCCATGACAATGATGTAAACAACATTGTTGTTGTGTTCTGGCAGTTGGAAGTAAGATAGCCAGTTCCTCGCTAGTGATTCAGGTGCAATAAAGGTAAGGTAGCTATCCCGTTGAGAATAAGAACTTTTAAAAAAATTATGCATACTTTGACACTGTGTATATTTTTTTACTATGAGTTCTTCAAAACTAAACTATCTGACTTAACGCTTGTAAATTTCCAATTTCACTTCATAATAAAGATTTATCTCTAAAGCTATCACACTATATCTTGTGAATACTAAAGTTAATAAAACTGAAGACGCATTAAAAACCTAATGAAATGGAGTATAAAGTTTGATATAGCACTTCCAACGTTAATGTAGATCGACTGCGTTTTATTCGCTCGAGGGGATGATGTATGTGTTAACCTATAGGGGTATCAAAGCCTACACATGCTTAATTTATGGCCTATACATTTTCTAAATTTAAACTTCGTTGTCTACGTACTTAGGGTGTATCCACTATAAGAGTTCGGTGGCGTAGTGGTTTGAGCGATTACAATAACAAAGCAACTTTCACCATGGTCGGTCCCGGGATGGGTCAATCAAATTTATAATCTCGAGCTCCTCCGTGCTTTGGAAGGCACGTTAAGCTGATGGTCCCGGTTGTTGCTGCAACCGCTTTACCTACCAACCCGCATTGGGCCAGCGTGGTGGTGTTATGGCCCAATCTCCTCATGTGTTTCTCCCATGTAGGAAAGCCTGTGCCCAGCAGTGGGAGGTATATAGGCTGGTGATGATGATGATGATGATTCCACTATTTCCATAGAAATACTACCTAAATATTAAATTGTCGCACAAGCGTTTTTTCACATTGTATCCCGTTATTACCGTGAAGACCAAAATTGCTGACTGTAAGCTTTCACAATACTTATGTGCGATGCGGTATCCTGGTTTTACCCATACTCGCTATTTTAATTCCAAACGCTGATTTTACCAGTCAAACATATTTTGATATGAGGGAATATAATTCTAAGTAGCGCGGCCGTCACGCGTCTGTGGCGAAACCATTGCCTACTAAACCTACTAAAGTCAAACCTGTCTAATACTGTCAGAATGGGACAGCGAACAAGCTCGCCAAAGGTACATGAACCCACAAGCTATACGCTACCGAAGAATTTCAATAAAACTTATTAAGGTACTCACGCTTCAGCGCTGAATACTGATCGAAAATGAACCTTGAATGTTTTAATAATCTGAATTCTTTAAGACGAAAATTGAAGTCATGAAACACCAATTTCAATTGGCAAATATAATATATATAAGACATATAGAACCAACGTGAATTGTTTACTACACTTCATTTAATTTGTAAAGCTGTACTGGAATATTAACAAAGGGATCTAATACCGGAACTGTGAACTTTGGAAGTCGGGAATCGGGAACAAACATAAGAAGTATAGCCAAACTTCGTTACTTCCAACCATTGTATGCGAGTCCAAATGGGAAACTTTAGCTTCGTAGACATATTTATTATGAATCGGGAATTTTGGATGCCAAATGGTATCGATTCCATTATAGTAGGTACCTATTGATTTTATACGTAAGTATAAGAAAACTAACTTAAATCTGGGCAGTAAAATTTACCCACATGTGAAATGAAGTGAAAATTGGCTGTCCCGTTTAGAGTTGCCAGTCAAGATACCCCACTTGTTATTGTGAAATTTTGTTTCAAATCTACGTACTCGTGTATTATTTTAGGTGACTAAAATATATCTTTTATTTATGTGCATTAGAATAAAACATAGAAATACATTAGTATTACGTCAAATATTTTATGAAAATCTAATAAGTTATAAAGATTTATTTAATTCACAAGTAATGGTTAGTAGTACAAGAACAAGAAATTGACTGGTATCACTAAAACTATGTACAAAAATGCCGGCCAAAGGACTTGCATCCAGGCTATGTAATTTTAATAAAGTACAAAAATGCTATCATTTTGTACCCAAAATAAATATGGTCGTCGTAGTCGCTAGAGTGACTCTTGTTTATTTAAAGTTTTTAAATTTTTAGTTTATTACTCTTTCGTAATTTTGTTGAGTCAGGGCTTTCTCCACCGGTTTTAATAAGATTCAACTAGTATGTCATCACATTTCAAACAATAGTGTGTTGAGTTGAGACAGGACTGTGAAAATAGAAATATTTGTGAAGCGAGATATTTTATAGTGTTTTTGAGACAGGACAGGACTTGGTTGTATGGTGTTGAGTGTGTATAAAGTATTGTAAAAGCAAGAAAATATAATTTTTTTTTTTTCGAAAAATAAATAGTTCTTATTTCATAGATAATTGTAAGGTTATTGTGGCGGTGTTGATACTAATGAAAATGAAAAATATCTTTATTCAATTAGGCCCCCCAAGAAGCACTTTCGAATCGTCAACAAAAAAACCCTTATGTCTATCACATAAAAATAATATTAACTAACTAACAATTTCATAATGTTTGTCTCTCTGTCTTATCTGGATGTAAGCCGGTTATGTCAGTCTGTCGGTCCGTCTGTCCGTCAGTCAGTCTGTCTGTCTGTCCGTCAGTCAGTCTGTCTGTCAGTCTGTCTGAATCTACACCGGTTCCAAAAGTTGAACTACCGAGAAGATTCCGGCAACAAACTCGTGTAGTCACTCCGTTTAATTACACAGTAATAGTATTTAGCAGCGCAGTGTCGCACAGAGTATATAAAAGGTATATTAACGTACCAATAAGTAACTAATGACAAGAATAGTTACTGTATTTAAAGGCTGTCCGACAATGCACCATCACAATATAGGTATTACAATACACAAAGGTCAACAATTAATATACAAAGACCTAATAAAGCTAAACATCTTTCATTAATTTAATCACTTGTCTGACCACGTTTTTTTTTTTTTTTTTTTTACAACGTTATTACAATAATAATTGTTTTGTTTTATATATAATATCCTATAATGCCTTAAACCTCAAAAATCCCTCAAAAATGATACTATTGATGAATATGTAGGTAAATTATTACAAAATCAAGGAAGCTTAGAGATGACCATTTCCACTAGTGGCACCTGTTCACAAGTATGACGCATGTGCCAGCCATCGCTCCGCTCAACCATATTATAGGGAACGGAGCGACCTACCGACTAGTTTTCATCAGTTGCCTTTTGATTTACTAACTTGAATGTAATAAATATACTCTACAACGAAATACAATATTACTGATGAAAAACAGTGTCAATACTGTCAATTCAGAAAATAAACAATACTTTACTACTACGTTGCACTAGGTACCTATTTACATAGTGCAACACATACATACCCTCACGCATACATAGATACAAGTAGAGAATAAATAAACCGTACTGTTTACCACGGATTCTCCTCGCAGCGCTAGTGTAGCAGTGCTCGTTTTACGGCTAAGATTGACCTCTATTTTCAGTATTCAAAGTACTCTGTGGCGGCAACGTTGTATGGTAATTGGGCAAGACGAATTCGTTTTCCGAAGAAAACCGTGGTCGCCGGTCCGATAAAACAAAATGGATATGCTATCAGATGGCTGTAGAAGCGCACAACCTGTCGATTTCACAGTCAGCCGACAACAACCCACCTTATTTAAAGTGCGACACTGGTTTTATTGGCATTTTGACGTGTTTTATGGATGTATCATGCATCCTATCAAACTTATCATATCGAGGGTCGTATGATAACTAACTTTGTAACGTGGTACTTTAACATTGCGATGTTATAGCACCTCGTTTCTCTTTCCAAATTTACTGGCAATATTTAGAGTAATATAAATTCAAAATTCAATTCCATACATTGGCGCTTCATTCGGTTTTCTCTTTCAAAAATAAGTATATTGCTGACCGTGAGCGGAGACGTATCTCCTTAACTTACCAGTGTCTCGCTCTCGACGCCTGCCGTTTGCTAGGGCGATATTATATTATTTTACTATCGATATAACATTCCGGATTGCATATTGAAATTAATTTGTCTAGTCTCAAGGCACTTTTGTTAGTACCTTATTTTTATAAGTGTATTCAGTGTTTCTAAGTATTCAGTTTTTAAGTATATTTTATGTGGCAGTGGCATATTCCGGTGATTAATTTTTGGACCCTCCCATATCACTACTACGTCACAACTAGTTTGCCGCTCCAACTTCATAAAAATGTGTAAGTACTTACTAATAAAAGCAACCTAATTATGTTGCTGTAAGCAATACTCAATCAATTGATAAGTACTATGTACATATCATTAAAACCACTTAGATTAAGGGTAAGCTCGTTTGATTATCAGTTTTATGGCAGCTTTATTCGCCTTAGAGGTTAAAGCTTATGCTATCAGTACATAATAAGCTCATATTAGGCTATAGTGAAAATATTGCCTTGGAACAGTTTAAATCAAAATAAATTAACTAAAAAGCTTTTTTTATATTCTGACAATAATGCTCTGAGCCTTTATCTGGTTTATTCTACTAAACTCCAAAAAACTTTCCACTTTTACTCCAAGTTACTTTTTAGTGAATATTTTTTTATTTTTAAATTAAATACCCAAAATCATCGTGGAGTCTAAGTGGAAACAATGTATGAACGGTAAGGTTTTGAGAGTCAAGTGGGATTACCAAGTGCAATTGGTTGAAATATGTTGTAAACTCGTAAATCAACTAAATTTTAATATATTTTTGTTACACTTTATGGCTGTCATCTGTACATTACAAAACGTGTATAAACGATGGACGTTATTATTTATAATTTTGCTAAAGACCATGCCCAAAAGGGTATCATGATGTACTGTATAATTTATGTAAAACAAGTAGGTACTATTGAATTTTACATTTATTTATTTATTTATTTATTTAATACTTTATTGCACAACACACATCACGCAAATAAACAAACAGAAAGAATTATTAAAATAAACTTGTACAATGGGCGGCCTTATCACTAAAAGCGATCTCTTCCAGGCAACCTTAGGATGGACAGGATATAAAATAATATATAGGGTAAGGAAAGTGGGCGATGTATGACTATGACTACCAAGCAAAAATGTTTTAACTTACTAATTTACATAAAATACACATATAAACATACGTATAATATATTAAATAAATACACGTATACATACATACATTTATAAATACATACATACTATATATATTAAGATACCTATTATTAACTACATAATTATGCAGATGTCGAAATAGGTACATGGATACCTATAATAGTGTCAAATAAAATTGTTTTACAAGCCTCTTGAAGGCACTTATCGTCTGAGCTCGTCTTATCTCAATAGGCAATGCATTCCACAAGCGAGCAGCTTGCACGGTAAACGACTTATTGTAGAAATTTGTGGAATGCATCGGTTTCGACAAGAGTAAGTTTTCTGATGACCGCAGGATTCGTGGGTGGGTGTCATTGAGGAAATGAAATCTCTCTTTTAAATATGAAGGAGTATTTGGAAAAAATAGGATAGTATAAAGAAGGGAAACGATGTGGGCATTCCGGCGAAGGCGAATAGGCAACCAATTGAGCTTTGCGCGAAATTCTGAAATGTGGTCATATTTGCGTAAACCAAAAATAAACCTTATGCAAACATTTTGAAGCCGCTCAAGTTTGTTCAGTTGCTCTTCGGTGAGATCTAGATAACTAGAATCAGCATAATCAAGAAGAGGAATGAGAAGGCATTGAGCCAGCGCAATTTTCGTAGCAGTAGGGAGAAAATTACGAACTCTTCGAAGGGACCCAGCTGACGCAAACAATTTCCTACTAACCTCTTGTAAATGAAACCCCCAGGACAAATTGGTATCGATGTGGACACCCAAGTTCTTAACACGTTTGCTAACGGGGATTACAGTTCCATCAAACATTACAGGAGGTAATTTCGACCACTCAATTTTCGACGTCATCCTTTGGCTACCAACAATAATGACCTGGGTCTTAGAAGGATTGACCTTGAGTCCAAAAGCGTTGCTCCATTTACAAATGTGGGCTAGATCTAAGTTTATTGTATTTACAGCTTCATTAAGTTGGTGTAATGGAGCTTGAAAATAAATTTGTAAATCATCTGCATAGAGGTGGTAGGATGAAGAAAGATTAAGCTTACATATAGAATTTATAAAAATTGCGAAAAGTAACGGAGATAATACGCCACCCTGTGGTACTCCGGCGGAAGTATTGCACCAGGAAGAAAAGGAATCTTCAATGCAAATCCGTTGCCGGCGTCCAAACAGGTAACTAGGAAACCACTGAACTGCCGTTGGAGATATATTAATAGAGCGTAGTATGTCTAGCAGTAAATCAAAATCCACAGTGTTAAAAGCATTGCTGAAATCGAGGAGACAGAGTACTGTGAGATAACCATTCTCCATGCCATGCCTGATATCATCAGTGATTTTAATGAGTGCTGTAGTGGTGCTGTGTCCAGGGCGGAAACCTGACTGGAATGGATTGAGGAGATTGTTTTGACATAGGAAATTGTTAATTTGTTCGTAAACAAGACGCTCTAAGACTTTGGAAAGGAAAGGGAGGATAGATATTGGACGCAATTCGGAAAAGGAAGCAGGATTAGGTTTTTTAGGTAAAGGGATGATTTGGGCATCTTTCCATGCTGTAGGGAAAGCACCACTTTCTATCGAGTGATTCAGCACATGGGAAATAATTGGAAGGATCTCATCCAGGATAGGTACTATCATCCTACGGCTTAAGGAGTCACAGCCCACTGCATTTGAGGTAATATACATAATACTCTTTTTAACACTACAATCGGCAAATTGACTAAAAGATAATAAGGGGTAATTGAGAGGTGAAGATTTAGATAAACTGTTTAGAGTCATTTTTTTGGTAATACTATCAAAGTTAGAAGATGAAGAGAAATGTGAATTTAAAGAATTTATATCTATGTTTTTAGGCGATGAATTTTGGCGAGACTTCCCAACTCCCATTGTTCGGAGAAATTTCCAAACTTTCGCTGGATCTCCGTTTTCAACAGAACTATGAAAAAAATGGCGCTGTGCGTTCCTACACACCTTGTTGCAGTGATTACGGAAACTTACATATTTTTCCCAGTTATCGGGAGTTGGTCGATGTTTGTATCGTGTTTTAGCAGCAGCTTTCTTGTCTATTAGTAACTTGATTTCACTGGTAAGCCAAGGCGAAGGACAATGCTTAATTTTTATACTTCGTATTGGAGCATGGATGTCATACAACCTGATGATGTTTGATGTTAGATGGTCGATCTTTTCATCCAATGACGCACTAGTGAAGAGTGCAGTCCAGTCGATCTTTTTGGCATCCTCCCGAAGTCTCTCAATGTCCATTGCACAGAAGTTGCGCAGCTGAAGAATTTTAGGCTTCGCTTTAGGTGGGCGAACTTTGTAGGATAAGTATATTGCGTCATGATAAGAGAAAGAATCAGCTGGAGACTGACCATAGCTAGCCATGTGATCTGGAGAAGATACGAAAATTAGGTCTAGAAGGGAAGGAATGCAGTTAGGGTAATTATGTGTAGCATTTAAAGGAGCAACAGACAGATTAGTGGAACGCAAAATGGAGCGAAGGGAAAGAGAACGGCTATCGTCTTTTAGGAGACAAGTATTGAAATCGCCCATAATAATTGTATGACTATAAGAAGGAGTAAGGTTTTCTAGAAGAGATTCAAGAGAGGAAAAGTAATCTACGCGACAAGATGGTGAATAATAAACACCTAGGAGAATTTTGGAGCGATGGAGGGTAAGTTCTAAAAATATATGTTCCCCGGCATTTCTAGGTGGCGGCTGTGAGGACATACTAACTATTAAGTAAGGAATTTGTGCACGAAGATAGATGGCAACACCACCACCACCACCAACCGAACGATCGTTCCTAAATAAATGAAACCCAGGCAAGGAATATGAACTAGAAGGGAGAACAGGTTTAAGCCAGGATTCGGAGACAAGGATGGCATGGATATTCTTACAGTCAAAAGTCGCCAAAAAGTCAGGAAAGTGTGCCGGAATGCTTTGGGCATTTATATGGATTACATTAAAATTACAAGGAACATTGGAAAAATGGGCTTCAAGAGTATCTCGTAACGTTGGCAAACTGACAAAACTATCTGCACTAATGTCACTGATGGATAAAAAGCTATCAGTATCACTATGACTATCGACATCCATAATAATATGCTTATAACAATAATTATAAAATAGAAAATAATATATAAAATAAATATAAATTTAAATATTACAGTAATAAATTTACCTTACCTTAATAAAATGTATATATGAAAAAAAAAAATATTAAATACAAAAAAAGAGTTATTATGCACCCGCCAGTTGCGAAAGTAAACGCAAAAACTAATTCCACACAACTACATGAAACGGAACAGTGACCCGTCACTTGATATATGATAAATATCACAATAAGATAATGTCTTCGGTCTTAAAAAAAAAAAAAAAAAAAATTATAAAGGATAATTAAATGACATTGACATTTGCTTTTCGACGTTACTTGTTATTTGAGTATCTAAAGTTAAAAATACAATTATTTTGTAGGTTACAGAAAATAATATTTGAAGTTTTAATTTCGAAAACTAAGAAAAGACAGGCAACATAAGAAGCACAGTGGATTTAAGGTACCGTCCGCAAATAACTGCCAATGAAATATCATAAAACCACAAGATATAAAACAACTACTTTCTTAGCGTTGTCGGACGCTTAGACCTTGCTGGCGGCTTCGAAACTGCAGCGGGCTTTGCCGACTCCTGCTCGATCTTAAGAACATCGCCCGCGGTCAGAAGTCGTTGACGCGAGCCATCCGACGCGAGAACATAAACGCAGCCATCCTTGGTCCAGCATTTGTTGACTCCGAACCGCTCGCGGGCTGCCATGAATGCCTCATGACGAGATCGGGTCAGAAACCCCGACAGTGTGATACCAGAGCCTTTGAGCTTAGTTTTTGCAAACCATACCTTGTCCCGCGCAGCAACCTGGTCAAACTTTACAAGTATAGGCCGTGGCTTATCGGCACCTGCTGCACGACCCATTCGGTGACATCTTTTAACTTGATTGGCAGTGAAGTCAAGTATCTTTAGGTTGCCCGTGATGACTTTTACAACCACACTAGAGGTCTCTTCGGTTTTGTGCTCCGGTATACCATGCAAGAGAAGTATCTTTCGGCGCCCTTGCATCTCAATGCGATCAATGTTTTTAGCAAGCAACTCCAGTTGTTGTTGAAAACCACTCAGCGATTCTAAAATAAAACTCTTGAACACCGCAAACTCGGCAACTAGAACAGGTGTGGTGGAACCAGCTGCAGATGGGGTCTTCAGCTCAGCTTCAAATTTAGCCATTCTTGCAGTGAAAAGATTCATCAAGCTTGAACGTGACTCCTGCATGTGCTCCATATCTAGTGCTGTGTGGAACTTCTTAGAGTGAATGTACAGGGTGGCGCAATAGAACGTGCATATTTAAAATATTGATTAAAAAATAAATACAAAAGGTATAGTTAAAATAAAACTGAGGTATTATTAAACAATAACTGAAGTTTATTTTTTAAAAATAACATCGTCTAAATGATGACCCTCTCTACGACGACACTCCTCTAATCGCAAACGGAAGTTATTGAAAACTTTCTTCAGTAAAGCTGGTGTAATTGCTGCCATTTCACCACGGATATTCTCCTTGAGCTCATCGATGTTTTTCGGATTATTGCTGTAGACTTTGTTCTTGAAAAATCCCCACAAAAAAAAGTCAGGAGGCGTCACGTCTGGACTACGTGGGGGCCATGGGATATCACCTCTTTTCGAAATCAGTCTGCCAGGGAACATCTGTTTCACAACCGCCATGGAGTCATTTGATGTGTGACAGGTAGCTCCGTCTTGTTGAAACCAAGTCCTAGAATTCACTGTTCTTGAATTTTTAAGCTCTGGAGCCAAAAAACCTTCCAACATCGCAACATAGCGTTCGGTATTAACAGTGACGTTTTGCCCCCGCGCATTTTCAAAGAAAAACGGTCCAATTATTCCTCTACCAGAGATTGCTGCCCATACTGTCACTTTAGGACTATGCAGTGGTTTCTGGTGCTTGAGTTTGGGATTCTCACTGTTCCAGTAACGACAATTTTGACGGTTTACGAACCCATTGATATGGAAGTGGGCCTCATCTGAGAAAAGGATATTGTCAAAATTGGAAAATCGATTAAGCATTTCATTAGCAAATGCGAGCCTTGCTCCGAAGTCAGACTCTTTCAATTCTTGTGTTAACTGCAGCTTGTAAGGATGCAGTTTAAGATCCAATTTTAAAATTCGTTGCAAACTTCGTCGCGATAAGTGTAAGACAGACGATCTCTTGCGAGTAGACATTTGTGGATCTCCTCGTACAGACTGCATAACTCTCTCAATATTGTCGTCGGTCCTAGATGTTCTTGGACGACCTTTTGCTTGTGGTTTAAACGTTGAACCAGTCTCTTCAAAACGCTGTAACCATATTTTAATTACATTAGCACTCGGAGCTTCACTAATTTGCCGTAGTCCATATTCAGAACAATATAAACGCCTAGTAACGATGTATGAACGAGAGTTCTCGTAAAATGCGCGCACGCAAAATGCGCGACGCTTCCCGTCGAAGTGACTCATAGTGACTAAAACTCCATGAACCCGCCTACCCAACGATGCAGGCTCCCCCCGCCCGCGCACTTTCTACCCCGCGAAAAAAGATGATGCAATATGCACGTTCTATTGCGCCACCCTGTATTAAGGAGATAACGCTAAGCGGGTGAGCAGTCTATGTCACCATTTAATTGCACCCATAAAGTGCTTATTAATTAATGTAATTTTAATAAATAAAATAAATTTATCGGAGAGCAAAATTTTACAACTTTATTGCCCAAGTACCCTCAGAAGAAAAACCTAGAATTTATGTATGCAATGAACATTTAAACTTGACTTTGAAACCATTTAATCTGCTTGATTGGCATTATTTGTCAAAAAAGTTTGGAGAGAGAAAAATTATACCATTTGCGACTTGTGATTATCATAAATGTAATGTCATAATAAATGAACAAAAAAGATGTCTTAGAAACTGAGTTTTTCTTCAATGTGCTTCATAAATTGTCCGAAGTTATTCATCAATACAACATTCAGCAATTAAGGTCGTTTGTCATGTCAGACAAGTTGATGATGGATAGTAGTGAAACATATCAAGGCTTTTATTAGTTCGATTTTCGATAGTTTCAACGGAATTACTCTTCTGTATTTACTATTTAATATTATGTGCAAAAGCATCTGGATAGCATGTTCATACAAACGGCGACATTGTTAAGTCGACCCAGCTCTCGAGCTCGGCTCAGTCAAGCACAATTGATGACACACCTCTAAGATGCTCAGACGGAAATAGCTGAGATGAATAGACGAATTCTATCAACTTGCGGTATACCTACAATAAAGTATACAACATGTAGTTGTATTGGTTTTAGAGAATACTCCCTGGTGTTCAAACCATGAATATCTTTAAAATGTGACTTTTAAAAATACAACTACTAAACGGAAGGATGATATTATTGCAGGTAACACGCTAGAATTTTAATAAAGGCAAGAGAGACAACTGAAACCAGACAAACAAGATACACATGACACGATAGATAAGACAGATAAGACACGACACGACAGACAAGAAAAAGATAGACTATTATGACTTGACAATTAAATAGATAAACAGCGAGACAAGGTAGATGGAGTTTACAGAGATATAAAAAAGGTTAAATAGGCTCATCAACAAATGAATTTTCCACATTATTAAGTCTGTGTCTATAGATTGATTTGCTTGTAATACTATAATAAAATTACTCGATCATGCCGGTATCCTGGCATGTTATCTTCGTTACTATACCCAAATATATTCTCCAAGTACAAAGTACGCATTTTTTTTATTTTTTTTATTTTTATTATTGAACAATAAGTCCACAGCACAAAGTTTGAAAATCATAGTACAAACATAAATATATTACAAACATTAAGCCAATTATGGACCCACATTTCATATTCAATTTACAATTCACAGTAAGTGGGTAGTTGAATATAAGTTAATTAGATCAAAATAATGTTGTGTTCTTTTTTCTTTCTTTATTTTTCTTTTTTCACCGTTATTTTTTTCCATATTTCTAATTCTATCAGAATCTTAACTAGACTCATCGATTGTAATTTTAATATTGTATATCGAGTGTAATTAGATTACTTTGCATTATTTTGTCAAACAAACAAAAAATATCAAGGCGGGGCACGGGCGGGGCGCTCTTGAGGGGGTGCGGGGGATTTTTTTCCATAGTTCCACTCTTACTGGCCTTTGCTCTAAACTAATGCATTAGTTGCGAAGGTGTTTCTAAAAAAAAGTTTTAACATCTCAGCCAAATAAATACTTAGGTAAGTAAAATCATGTAACCTTCCCAGTTACCCATCTAAGTACGACGTGTTGTTATTTTCAAAATCCACGCGAACGAAGTCGCGAGCACAGCTATTTCAAGATATACCAACATTCACGAGCACTCATCGTGCATGTAAACATATCTTGTCATAATGGCTGAATTCTGTACAGTGGACAGCACATCAAGCGTAACAGTTTGACCTTGAGAAATAATAATAATAATATAATAATAATAATATTCATACACTCACACCTATTATCTAGCCCAAAGTAAGCATCAATAAGAGCTTGTGTTATGGATACTAGATAACGGATTAATATTGATAATAATATGTATATAAATATTAGAAATATACTAAATAAACATATAAACATCCATGTCTCGTAAACAAATGCTTGTACTCATCATACAAACATATGCTCCTACCGGGATTGGAACCCGGGACCTCTTGATCTAGTAGCCTGCATAGCAAGGTGTACAGACCGCTCGACCAGCCGGTCGTCATGAAAAAAAGAAAGCCTGTATTGCGTTCGTAATAGAGGCGGCTTTCGTAGTGCAACTGTTATACTTGATGTGCTGTCGTCTGTACATGCCATCGGTTTTCTAGCCCCCCACTCAGCACTGTCAAGGCAGGATTGATGACAGCTCAGTACGAACACGTCTTGGGATTCCCTGTGTTAAGATTCGCGACAGTATACAAAAGGCCTGCAAATAAGCGCTCAGTGGCTTAAAACTGTAATGGCGGCTCTAAAGTGATGTAACATAGGCTTAGAGACAAGCATCCGGTTAAAATGGGTTGAAATAATAAACAAAACATTTAAACACTCGCACCTATTACCTGGATCTACTTAATATCTAGCCCAAGAGCTTGTGTTATGGATACTTGAAAGCGGAGAGCATTTTATTTGATATTTTTATATCGTATAAAATTGCCGTTTTGTATGAAGTATTTTGTGCAAACTGGAATTACCATCTATGTTTTTTGTTTTTAATTTGACCGATAAAGAAACTCATTGTTAAGTCAATGCAGAGAGAAAAAAACTGAAAATAATTACAACAAATCTAAAAATTTTAATCGGCTACATATTCTTCTGATTCAATCAAGCATCATGCACCATAGTAAAATGTGGGTACTTCCCATACTAATGATTACTATTATTTATTATAAGATAATTGTAGCCAATTCCCTAGCCCCAATTTAAATTCAACAAGGGGAATGGGAATGATCCCTGTTAAATATAATAACAGCTAGGGCGCCTTTTGCCAATCAAACCCTCTCTGAAGTCTCAATCAATGCTATGACACGAAGTCATGATCAAAGTTTTATCGTTTTATTTACACCGATGCTTAATTCAGATACCTATACACATAAGAGTGATGATTCTTAATCTATTATGGAAATGTTTTGTCTAGGAAACGGTAATGTCGTAGAGCAGGTCACAAATCGTAAAAAGACGATAGCTCTATAACCTAAAACAAAGTCACTAGAAAATTCTTAGGGTTTTTCAAGTCTTGGATAGCTCAGTTAAAATAGGTAGAGACTAGAGCTGTGGTGACAGGTTTTTAGACGTGACGTGACTGACATAACACATCAGAAACAATCGATTTCTATTCTGTTCTGTTCTAATTATATTATATTCTATTCAGTCTCCCTGTTCATGTCAAACGTGTTCAAACGAAATCTTATACATTCGAATCAATCAATCGAAGAATATTACAATCGAATCAAAACAATCGAATTAACCAGATCCTCTTTTCTTTCCAATTTTCTCCAATCACTTCGTTTACTTATATACCTATTCAAAGGTAATGTGAATGTTGTTTATGTTTTATTGTGTTTAGTCCATTAACTTACTAAATTTTTTTTAATTACTATATTTTGTCTTCTTATTTATGGTGGTATGGCATATATTTTCACACATATCTCAACTTTTTCGCATCTATACATCACTATTATTCATTAAGTAAACCTTGCCTAGTGGTTGTCTAGTGGAGTTCGCTTCTAGCGCTAAAAGCTTAATTTTTGGCATATTGTGTTTGTTTTTATCTGTACAGTACTCCCACCTTATCTCTAAAGATAGAGCCGATTTCATGCTGTCTATTACATAGAGGGTTACTTAATACAGCGCTATATTAACCCGTCAAACATCAGATTCCAGACAGAATTGATTTTCCAACTGTCATAAGCCTCCTGACGGCAAACGAAGATCGGTCGCCGCCTCCAGAGGTATAACGCCGCTTGATAGGTTACGGTTCATTTTATTTAGTCACGCTCAATATTTTATACCGCCAAAATCTGTGTTTCTAAGTTTAAAAATACGCGGTCACCATTAAAAATTTCCCGGTAAAACTGTGTGAAATTCGTGGCGCGTCCAAAGTGCCCCTTTGTTTGCAGTCGAGAGTGCTCGCGTCGTGTCGCCTGACCGGGCCAGTGTAGACAAACAATGGTGACACACGGCTTCTAATGTCTTCTACGTTATTGGGCCTAATTCTGTAGAACACACGCTAAATCTAAATTTACATTCAGTGCATCTTTTTATCTCAATATGGAAACACAAAGGACGGCTGTCATATAATTTGGGGTTTGGTCGTGATAAAATGCAGGTTTTAGCACGTTCCTACACGCCTTCTAAAATTGTTTATGGTTTTCTTATAAGCCATATATAACTTAAAGTTATTGGACAGTTATAATTCTTGCTATCATTTTCTTATACAAAATGTGTAAAAGAGACATACCTCGTACTGCACTTAAATTCAGATTCAGAAATAGGCCCATTATTCACCGAATACTGAAAGGCTTCCTAATTTTAGGCCACCATAAATAATTGAGGAGCTCGGTGGCGTAGTGGTTTGAGCGCTCTGGTTTCGATTACGAAAGCAAAGCAACTTTCGCCATGTTTGGCCCCGGGATGGGTCAATCAAATTTACAATCTCGAGTTCCTCCGTGCTTCGGAAGGCACGTTAAGCCGTTTGTCCCGTTTGTTCCTGCAACCGCTTTAACCCACTAACCCGCATTGGGCCAGCGTGGTGGTGTTATGGCCCAAACTCCTTGTGTGTTTCTCCCATGTAGGAAGGCCTGTACCCAGCAGTGGGACGGATATAGGCTGGTGCTGATGATGGTGATGAATCGGAGTCTACACAGATCAAACGCCGTCTGTCGTCCAAGTGCTCTCAGATCACCAGTTGCCAAAACAAGAGTTTTATCCGAGGACGTTTCTTGCTGGGGCCACACTATGACGAAGATTCGAAAACTGAAATATTTCATTGTTTTAGAATAAATATCTTAATTATGTAAGTGATAGTTCACACGTGAACCTAACAGGGCTAGGGCAATATTGATATTGAGTGGATAGATGACATAAAAATAAAAGAAAGACATGCAAAATCTCTACAAAATTGCTTTTGTAGAAAATGAAGCAAATTAATCCGCAGTTAATTAAGTAGTAAGGCCTCTGGTTCTGTGGCCGAGAATATTGAGGAAAATTTGCATGGTTTTTGGCAAACCAGCAAATTCCTAATATTAATTTCTTGTTTTACAAAATAGGATTTGCTACTCCCCATAATGTTTATATTTTATTTAAGCGGTTGCAGACACATTTTGTAGTTATGATAAAAATAAATAAATAAAAAAAGGAGACCATATTTCTTTTTTATAAATGTTAGTTTATAGCAGTAAGTACTGCTATAAACTAACATGGTCATATAGCAGTAAGTACTGCTATAAACTAACATGGTCTAACCTCAGCGCGTCTTAAACAACTTGCAACTTCAAACAAGTTTAAACTGTCCAAACAATTTTCTACAATACTTGTCAAGCTTTTGCATTTGCACCACCTAGCAAAATTACTAGGCTTCAATCCATAATGCGACTTTGTGCATCTCCACAGTGTATGTACACCTGACCAAAATAGCGTTGACAAACAATTGGGACACACGGCTCAGAACTATGTATGCACTTACATTTCCGAGTAATAAATCTATATGGTCATCGACCGGGATGTGTTGCCAGTTGGTGATGACATACGGCTGTGAAACGAGGTCGCTTACTTAGAGCCTTCTGTATAAGTTCACAGTCAACCTATGGAGCGAGCTAGGTGTTTCCCTAAGAGATAGAATTAGGAATCAGGACGTCTGTAAGAGAACCAAAGTCGCTGACATAGCTTAGCAAGTTGTGCATTAGGCAGGCACATAGGACACAGAACGGACGGGTGATTTAATAACGTCAAAGCAACAGACAAGCATAAAGTATGTCATAGACATCTGACTTAGAACTTTTTGCTCTTATTCCAACAGGGGTATTAACGTGCATGACGACCACGTACCGTTTCAATAATAATAAAAAATAAATGTGTTTTTTTTCTCAGCCGTGTGTCACGAAGAGGTCGACAAGCGCCCGGTGTATTATCTAAGGCTGTGACGTCAGCTGAACTGAGGAGTGCATTTGCCTTGTAAAACTAACACCAATAGCCGTAATTGGATGAATGCCACCAAATTATATTTAATTTTAGCATAAAAACTAAAAATTCAAATAATGAATGAACACAGAGACATGTGTTATAGCTAAGAGTTTGTTTAGGATATACATACCTATATTGTTATAAAACGCTTTTTCTTATATTCAATAGGGTAATCAGCGTGGGAGTAGTGCCCAAGGTCTTAAAGCTACGGTAACCCCTTAGCATCAGGCGGACTGTATTTATAGACACCAGGGGGCTTGTTTCTCACTAGGGTTTCTGCTCGAGCTTCCTCGAACTCGAGAAATTCAGCTCCATTCGAGACAAGAAAAAACTGACCAGTACTCGAGAATTCTCGAGTTGCCTTTAAAATTTTTGCGCCATTTTAAATGCTGCGTGTCTGTACCTGCATGTACGAAACCATAGATTTAACTATTAGTGAAAATTTTCCTAGTAGGATTTACTACAATTAAAAATGCATCTTAACGCAGAGTTTCCCTCTTATAGATGGTTTATTGAATTCAAATACAGTCTTGTCAATCAAGCAAATACTTATTCAAAGAATACATGATATCTTTTTTTAATAAAAAAAACCTGATCTAAGTCTAACAAACATCAATATTAAATCCTAATACGTATAATTAATTAACTCATATGTACCTATAGAAATGTTTGTTAAACATATAAATTTAATTATGTGAAACAATCGCGTATTACACTCCTTCTTAGATTCTTGTTTTGATTTAGATTAAGCCTTCAGTATTGGCTGTATAATACGATAACACTGATATCCGAATCAAGACTTAATTAACCTCATATCAGAAATTGTAGGTTACACTCAGGCCTATTTATCTGATCTGCTTCGTGCCACACTGCGTTAACTAACGGTATTTTGAAAATTATTGATAACTGGAGTTAGTCCTTTGGTCTTAAAAGCCAAACGATAATTATAAGTAGTCCTAATTTTATATTCAGGGTAGTGCCGTCAATACGACAATAAATTAAAACATGGGCTAAATTAGTCCATAGAAATGGTTTGCCACTTACAAAAACATCTTATTCATTTGATAATTTCATGACATTTCTATGAAATAATGCAGCTATTTTATACAAATGTCATGAAATATGAAAGTGGTAAACTATTTCTATGAACTAATATAGCCCATGTTTCAATTTATTGTCGTATTGACAGCACCACCCTGTATATTAAGATTAGAAGTTTTAAAGTCCTGTATTGTTCTTAATGGCACAGTTATTCCCTACACTAAAACTATCAGAACTCCTTAAGTTCCTCTTAAGCTTCACGGCTGAAATAAGAAAGGCGGTGGTACCTACCCAGACGACCCTACGGGCCTACCACTTAAGTAAACGAACTTTCTATTGTTTCTGGTAATTGCTTAGCAGCAACTCCAAGAAATACCTTTTTATGGGATTTTAATTATTGAATTTTATTTTTATTTTCTTCTGTAGTGTTATGAAGTTGGTTTATTTTTGTTTAACAATTTTTAGTAACATAATTCTAAGGTCAAAGCTAGATGGGCGACCGTCAACATACATTGTGTTTACCATTATCGTATCTTACCACTCAAAAGTCCGCATTTTCGCTATAACAAAAACCAAAGTACTTAATCGATTTTGATAAATTTTATAAGGAGCTTATCTGAAAGTAGGTACCTACACGTTTTTAATTAAAAAACAAACAGTGTTTCTAATCAGTTCATAAATGACTTAGTAATGAGGTTACAAACTTAAAAAACATACAGCCGTATCGAAAACCTACTCATTTTTTGAAGACGCTTAAAAAAAGCTAATTGTGACTTTAATAACATTAATACAATACTTGTTATTACTTTTTTAAAGCCTTTATTTACTATTTACGACCGGCTGGCCGACTGGTCTGTACCCCTTGCTATACAGGCTACTCGGTCAAGAGGACCCGGGTTCGAATCCCGGTAGGAGCAAATGTTTGTATGATGAGTAGGTACGAGCATTTGTTTAGGAGTCAAGGAGGTTTATATGTTTATTTAGTGTATTTCTAATATTTATATACATATTATTATCATTATTTGTCCGTCATCTAGTATCCATAACACAGGCTCTTAGTTATACTTACTTTGGGCTAGATAATAGGTGTGAGTGTATTAATATTATATTATTAATTTATGTACAAACAAAAGAAAGGATCAGTGAAATATGAACTGCTTATTTCGAAAAGTAATAAATCCTACCTAGAAATGGTGCGTTCTAAAATATAATGAACATAATATTTAAACAACATGTATATACACATAAACTCACCTAAATATAACAAATATCATAAACTAAATCACAAAATAATAAAACAACAAAAGTAAAAAGATGATTAAAGAATGTGAAAAATGGTTCCTACGGAAAACGATTCTGGGAAACTCCAATGAATTGAGAAAGACGTCAATTTTAAGCCGACGTAAGCTGACGTGAATCTTATAACTGAAATTGAATTACGTCACCGGGATGCGACCAGAGAACAAGTAAAACTATAGGAGGGTGTCCACATAATTCTAATTTTCATCCTAAATGTCATGGTTTGTTATATTATTTGTCGTTTAGTCAAAAGTCAACTTCGTGAGACGATGGAGACACCTGCAGTCGTTCGAGTAAGGTTCATTTGACACGGAGGGCGGTTTATTAGTAAACTTTTTGACATTGGTTTCAAAGTTATTACTACGATTGTTGCTAGGCGAGACCACTACTAAATAAAAAAAGGTAAGGTTATTCTAAACAAGCTTTTTCACTCGTTTTTACGGTCAATACTATGGCATAGATAGATAGATCTGTTGCTGCATAGGGTCGCGCAATAATAAAGTTAGAAAACAAAACCTTACATTACTTACATGTACAAAAAAAAATTGACGCGTCAGTCAACTCCCTCTACTTCATGCAGTTCTAAAAATCTAGTGGTTTCGCTCGACCACTTGTTTTTTGTATCAAAATGTTAAAAAATGTTAATAGCCGATGCAATCCAAAACTGAGGAGCTCAGTGGCGTAGTGGTTCGAGCGTTCTAGTTTCGATACGAAAATAAAGCAACTTTCGCCATGCTCGATCCTGGGATGGGTCAATCAATGTCTGTTATCTCGTGCTCCTCCGTGCTTCGGAAGGCACGTTGAGCCGTCGCTCCCGGCTGTTGCTGCAACCAATTTTACCCACCAACCCGCATTGGGCCAGCGTGGTGGTGTTATGGTCCAAACACACCTTACTATTAGGCCTTACTATATGGTTCTCCCATGTAGTAAGGCCTATTATGATCACCGGTTGCCAAAACAAGAGTTGCGTCCGAGGACGTTTCTTGCTGGGGCCACAGTATGACGTCAAACTGGTCAAACATTTCCCGTTGGCCCCAAACATCTTCCTCCTCCAAGGCAAATTAAATTTATACAATGTAATTGCTTCTAACATAATTTGTCTATTAAGATTATAAGGAATTGCTAAGATTAGAAAATTGGATGTTATCTTAGCGCGTACCTATGTGTAAAATTCACGAAGCGTACGAAAATACAAATAATATTTACTTTTAGTATTTCCTTGTCGCCTTTTGATCTTAGAGGCAATGTTTGCTAGAGATATTTGTTAATTATGATGGACCCTATCGATCAGTGTCATGGTAATTATGAAATTTATATAGACTGTGGTAATACAGGCTGTTTATTTTCTACCCTTTGCGGGTTGGATTACCGGATTCATTAAAATATTCATCCATATTTTTTTAAGAGAGCTATGCACACCGTAAAGTTTAAACACGAATAAAACAGAGAAATTAAAATGTTGTTTTTGTCTACCGCCGTAATGTCCGTTTACGGCGGCTTTTAAAGGTTATAGGTACACGAAGAAAATAATTAATTTATCTTTAATTCCTTTTTGTTTGGAAAATAATAGCCATGGTCGCATCTAAGCACGTATCTAACTACAATCGTAGTTATAAAGAGAAATTCTATTTACCATTTCAGCTGTGCCGCCATGCATAGTAAGTAACAAGCTAATAACACAATAATTCATAAAAATTCTGATGGAGGAGGTTAACAAAGTCACATAGCTCACACGCAAGGTCACTTCAATCACCGATGAACTTGACGTGACGAAGAAATGTCATAGCCTATGTATTTTATAATTAACGTCCTTTATTCAAAGGTTACCTGATAAAAAATGGTTAGTGCTCCCTATAACTCCTTTCCAAAGAGGCGTGAAACCTTTTAGGCCGGCAATGTGGAAGCGGCTAGAATATATTCAAACTGCACTGGCTGTTACACATATTTACGCATATAGATAGATAGCATCTATATTTATTTCAAACATACATACACACACAAAAAATAAAAAACAAGAAAAAAAAACAATATTACAAGATTTTTGTTAATCTTAAACATAAAACATAAAGAAACTAGATTAGAATGTATAAAATAATTACCGGGTATAAGTGTGTGCTGCAGTTTGAAAAAGGATACAGCTCAGAGCAAGAGCCCGCACGGACAACGCTGATTTTCAGCCATAACCAGCATGGTGTTACAGGTGGTGTTTAGTCAATTGCCGTACTTTGTACCTACGCTCAATGCTAGGCACTAGGCACGGACTAGAAAAGTTGAAACCTTTTCCATCACTCACGTCATTCATTCTCTCTACCCTATAGTACTGGAGTTCAATAATACTTACAGCACTCTACTTAAGCCTGCAAAAACTAACCACATGGCGACGATAATTTCCGATATTTTTTGCGGGACCCCCGACATATCCACACAATGATCTCGTAGAGGAAACGCCACATACCCAAGACCATTAGTTACCCGGGGGTGGTCTCGCCCTAAGGACTGATTGGGGTAAGGACGCAGTGACAAATGACTGTCGCAAAGTGATATCAAATCACCTCAAGCCGCGATAATTATTTCGAGATAGTGTCCTGAACCAAAGTATATGAACTAACTACGCCTGAACTGTTATTTGTACCGTGACAATTGCCCTAATTCTGGAGAACACATGCTAAGTCTAAATTTAAGTTCAGTGCATTTCTTTCTCTCAAAATGATACGAAAAGGATGGCTGTCATTTAATTTGACATTTAGAAACGTGCGTTCTATTTACGACCTTATTGAACGTGATAAAATGCAGTGTTTAGGAGGCACCTTCGTACATGTCGTCTAAAATTGTCTATGGTTTCTTTGAAATCTATCTAAATTTAATTGACAGCTCTAAACAAAATCTTGCTATCTTTTTCCTATTACATATTGCGAGAAAGAGATATACTGTACTTAAATGTAGAATTAGAGTGTGTCTTCAGAATCAGGCCCAATAGTTTTGCTGCAATGACAATAGCTTCAAGCCATTTGTTTGCTTTTATTTTGTTATTTTCTTTATTTGCATACATATTCATAACCAGAATGCGGCGTTTTGTTTACATTAATACAAAGCACGGTAAATGACTTAGCACCACCTGACGTGAAGCGGTAAGAACAGTCCACACGTGAAGGCATGTCGTGCTGCATACACACACTGTTTTAGCGGCCTCCACCTTGCTGGCCCTTAAGGTACCTTTTCACGCCTCCTTTTGAAAGAACCCATGTTATAGGAAGGAGGGAACACATGTGCTGCCAAGGAACTCTAAGTTTTGGAAGTACGACAAACAAACAAAATTGTCAACATTTGTGGCATTAAATAAACTATTTTTTTTTATACAACTAGATGACAAACAAATTGACGGCCCACCTAATGGTAAGCGGTTACCGCCGTCTATAGACACCTGCAAGAAAAAGGAAAAGCACTTGATATTGCAGGTGCGTTGTCATCCTGAGGCCTAAGACGAAATTCCGTCCATGCCCAGTAATTAGACTGGCCACCTTTCCCTTCAATCCGAAACACAGCAAATTGTTTCACGGCAGTGCGGTGGTACGGTGGACCACAGAAGTAGTTGATCACTTTAGTACCATGTCACAACGACTCTAGCGTCAAAATACGGTAGCAATTATAAAGTGCGTGCACAATATCGGTGTCGACTGTACCTACCCAGACGCCCCTACATAGGGGCATACCACCTAGTATCATCTATTTGAATGAGATCAGAACACTTTTTTGTGCCTGATGTTGAGGTAAAGACAGTAAATGTAGTTATGTAATATTATGTCTCCGAAACAGCACGCGTGCTCCTAAGAGCGAAGGGGAACACTGGGATAAGATCAAAAAGCTCTTCAGAGCACCCTCCATGATAAAGCCGATACTCATTTTATTTATATTGCTCACAAATTGTAGAACGTATTTAGGTGTTGTCAAAACGTAATTTTAAGTGGAATAAAATGTGGCAGGTAATTAGCCTATGATTACGTAGTTAAATCATTTTTCCATCGTTCCGTCAATGGGAGGAAATGAATGAGTCTTTGGTAGCTCTGTTACTCGTTCCAATTTTGTCTATGTAGTTTGAACTTAACCGTTTATCCTGCGGAGACTATGAGAAATAAATAAATATATATGTTTTATCATTTAATACACTTATTTAATAAACTCTTTTGAATGTCAAGATGGGAAATTATAATATGTGATGCCAACGCCTCATTAGATACCTACTACCTATATATAGGTACACTCGCAGAAGCCATACCTAGTTAGCCATTTATACATATAAGTCGATATTGCTGTTGTATTTCATGTACAACATTTGTAAGTAGTACCTTAAGCTGTACTTTCGTCTTGTGGATAGCTCAAAACACTGAAATTAAATCCCCTCAGCTTAAAAACAGCGTAGCTACAAAATTTTGGCTTTGGCAAAGCTTAGCTGATTCTTCTTTTGTTTCCTCGTTTTAAATGCTTCGTGAAAGACTGTATATTTTAGTCTGGAACGTTTTGGATTCGAAATTCGAAATTTACACGGATTTCCATCGCATACTTTTGCATTGGTTTATTAACATTAAGTACAGCCCGCCGGCGATTTATAACATACTCGTCAACAACTTCGAGAACCAGAACTCCTAACTGTAACGGAAATAGGTACATACTTATGAGTACGACGTGGATATTCATTCTCAGCATCATAGTATTATTAGGTAGATGAAGAGCAACACTACAGCCAGTAAGCCGCATAGCGTATAAATAAATGCACAATGCCGTACCGAACATTCACGATTTATGGACAAAGGTCTAGAATTTATAGAACACACCAAGCATTTAAATAGGCACGAGTTGGTAAGGCTATGAACATTGGAGCATAGATATAGCAAGATTTCAATGCAACAAAATAGAAATATGTGTAGACTAAAAAATACCACCACTAACCAATTGTTTGTCATTCAGTTGAATAAAAAAAGTCTAGTCCGTGGGTGGGATACGAACCTATGTCCTTTTACAGTTCGGTTAGCTGCGCTAACCCCTGAACTACCGAAGATCTGTGAGAATCCTATTATTAATTTATGTAGAAGCTAATGTTTATCTACACAATGTCGAACTCATTGACATTTCAAACATCTTTGAAACAATATTAAAATAATATTTCAGTAAATATGCAACGAAGGAGCTCGATGGCATAGTGGTTTGAACGCTTTGGTTTCGTTTCCGAAAACAAAGCAAATTTCGCCATGGTCGACCCCGGGATGGGTCAATCAAAATTTGAAATCTCGAGCTCCTCCATAAACATCCATAAACAAATGTATCCTTTGAGTAATATTCAGGACTTGGAAGGAGAAATTGAACTCTTTTTTTTTGCAACAATCATTAATAATTATTAATTTTTAATTATTATCTAGTAAATTAAATTAATATGTATCCTCTCCTCTCTTTTTGCTGTGCCCGACAGGGTTCATAATGACGTAATTTTGAGCTTTAAGGGTGAAAATCTTGTTTGTATCATTATGGTGCAGTAAATGCTTGAGTTATAGTTTTAGTTAGGATACTTTCCCTCCGGGGGGCACTGGTTTGGCTCAACCTGTATATAATGTAAGAGTCATAATTGCTCAATGGCGGCACATATTATGACTCATATTCCTCATACATTGAGGGGTCATCTCATATTACAGAAACATGCATGCGGCCCACTTGATTGTAAGCGGTCAGCGTAGCTTATTATACCAAGGCTTGAAAAACTCTCTCCTTATTTATACATAAGACATGTGGCAAGCAAGCGTACGGAACGATTGCCGTAGCCTATAGATAGACGCTCGTAGCACCTTGGGCACTCCTCACGTTGTCGAAACGGTCGCCGTAGCCTATAGACACTCGTAGCACCTTGGGCACTCCTCACGTTGTCGAAGCGGTCGCCGTAGCCTATAGACGCTCGTAGCACATTGGGCCCTCCTCACGTTGTCGAAACGGTCGCCGTAGCCTATAGACGCTCGTAGCACATTGGGCCCTCCTCACGTTGTCTAAACGGTCGCCGTAGCCTATAGACGCCCGTAGCACCTTCGGTACTCCTCACTTTGTCGAAACGGTCGCCGTAGCCTATGGACGCTCGTAGCACCTTGGTTACTCCTCACGTTGTCTAAATGGTTGCCGTATAGACTTACAAAGAACGATCTTCTCCATGGTAAAAATTTGAGTTAGAACTTACCACAATGCTCTTTAGAACCTAACACGAAACTTAATTTTTACTAAGAGTAGTCGGTAAATCATAATTAATTTAAGTAATTTTAGGTTTACCAAGTGGCGGATTTAAGCAAACATTTTAAGTTTTTTTCACTAGTTCATCGTCATCGTCATCTGGTGATAATATCCGACCCACTTCTGGGCACAGGCCTTCCTACATGGGAGAAACACATGAGGAGCTTTGGGCCATACCACCACTCTGTCGCAATGCAGGTGGGTGGTCGCAGTTGCAGTAAAAACCGGGACCAACGGCTTAACGTGCCTGCCGAAGCAAGGAGGAGCTCGAATCTACAAATTTTGATTGACCCATCCCAGGACCAACCATGGCGATGTTACTTTGTTTTCGTAATTGAAACCAGAGCGCACAAACAACTACGTCACAGAGCTCTTCATGTTACAGAGTAATGCTCGTCTCTTAGCGATTTTTATCTCATTTTTTCTGAAGAAGATAGAAAGAGACAAATGTCGGTAAGAGTCACATAAGCCTAGTTGCTAACAATTCCCTGAAAACGGACTGAGACTTAAATCACTTAATTAACCTTTCACGTTTAAATATTTTTGTTACGGCTGGAATATATTAAGTAGTCGGGTCTTACTTGTAAAGGTCCAATGTTAAATACTTATTGAAACAAGAAAATACTGCAGATACCTACGTCATGTTTCGATGGAAAAATCACCAAGAAATAAAAAAAACTCTGCCATTTCATCCTAACTGTTGATTCAGAAAGAATTCCCAAAGAATCTCATTTAACTTATCAGCGAAGAAAGAATAATTATACCCTGCATTTTAGATTTATGGTCAGTGCTAGCTACATTTTATGCAGTGCATGCGTATAGGGAATCAAGCCAAAATGTATCTTAAAATTGCAGGTGAAGGCTAAAAGTGGAAAACGTGAAGAAAATTTAAATTACTGCAATTTTCGCAGCTGCGGTATACTTTTACGATAAAAATAAGGCTTCGTTGGCAGCGGGGCAATCCTTGGTGTCGTATAATTTGCGTATAATTGCAAGTACAATAAGAATATTGCAATTTACATTTATAAAACTTGTGGATATTGATATTTTATTTACACAGTTTGAAATTTGAAATCTATTATTCAGCGTAGACTTATGTAGGTATTTGTTGACGTCAAATATTTACTATATAAATAAATTAAAAAATATTTCCTGAAATAAATACTTATGCATTTAGGTGGCTCTACCGCTCGTTCGGAAATTCCGGAGAGTCTTTGCTGAGAATAGTCAGCTATGAAAGCTCAGGAGGCTGTCTTATTTTCACATAAAAAAAAATATAGGCATAGGCAATAGTCATTTTAATTTAGTCATCATAATGGTATTTTTCTTTTGGTCTACAACTGGGAATTCAATATTCATTATTGTCGTCGAAATATTTTTATTCTGAATATAATTGAAATGAGTTAATATTCAACGAGCTACTTTTACAAACTATTCTCGTAATTTTTATAAACACACCCATTATAAAGCATGTCAAAAACAGACACAAGGCTGAAGGGCATAAAACACCGAGATTAAAACACTACAAATCCTTCCTAGGGGAGGAGCCAGGCTAGGGGAGGATGGAGTAAATACATTACAAACGGTAGAACACAAAAGCTCGCTTCTTAATTGGAGCGCTCACAGGGCATTTCGCTACTAACCACATGCTACACAAAATGCTATTCTCCCCAACACAATCTTGTCGAGCATGTAGTGAATGCCAGAAATCAATGATGAATCTCTTGTGTCCTCGTGATGCTCTGGCTAGAACCAGAATGAGCCTTCTGGAAGTGGCATATCCAAAACCAGGGGACTACAGACTCTTTCAGCCCAAAGATATAGTAAGGTATTCTGGACACAGGAGATGTAAAAGAAGGGGAGGCACAAAAGATCCCAATGGGTCGCAGTGATCTATGACCTAGTCATGGCCCTACAGCAAGATACATTGCAGTGTGTGTATGTGTCTCAATTCACAGCTGAACTGCGACTTAATGGAAGTGACTGCTACACTGACGGACGTTGTCGAATAAGCAATAATTAGTAAGTAATAAGTAAGCCTTCTTGCTGTTGTACTTACACGTGAGAATACATATCATCTTACTGGTTTCACTAACCCTATACAACCTTCAGCATACCACATGGCGCGACCTTGCCAACGCCTGCTTGTTTAATTTTGTTAATAAAATAGTATTTTTTGTTTTATATTTTTATTGGTCTTATTGAATCGGGATCGGGTTCAACCCTCAAAACTCTATATTCTAGGCTGTATAGGTAAACTGTTATCATTATATCATTACTGGGTATTTTTCACTATACGAATATTATGCCTGAACAAAGGAAGGAAGAAAAGAATAATCTTCAATATTTTCTTTTAACAGATAATCTCAATTATACCACGTCGGTTTTCTTAATTATAACATTAGGAGTTCTATTAGTTTTTTATATTTTGTTAATAACTAGTAAATGTTTGTTTGTTCTTTCGTGAAACTGTTAAGTAGGTACATTATAAAACAATAATGCTATCTATCTCTAGTCATACCTACCAATATCTTGTTAGTATGAATATTTGAGTATGAATCAAATCCTAATATTGTATGTAGCTATGTACTTATGTAGTGGGGACTTCTGACGCTGGTATTTAATACTTTATAGAAGGTCCCAACCTCCAAAAATAGAATAAACACAAAGTTTATATTGATCAATAAAGCATGTTCCATTTTCATTCGGAGAATTGTTTCTTTGCATGAATATTTTACTAAATAAACACTACCTATTCTCACATACGAAACTCATAATATTATCATTATGTTGGGCATTACTTAATTTATTACGTGATTATAAAAGTCACTGTGAAACGCTGTACGATTTTTCTTGTAATAAATGTTTCAGTTGCTGGCGGCTTAGGCAAATATGAGACTTATTTCTATATTCTAAGAGTTTCGTTTCATGCAAGATAAAATGCGATAAGTGCACCACAATTCTTCATTACATAAGCTTTGTAGTAAAGGCTATTATTGCAAACGGTCATTGAATATTTATGAAAGCAGTGGAGCGATTATGGTGGACATAGTAGCTTTAGTAGTTTCATGTTGTAGACGGAAATTGTTTACTAAGTCGTGTAAAAATAATAACATTTGAAAGATAACAACAACCTAAAACTTGCAGTAGCATTTTATAAGTAGAATCGGTCGCATATTAAGTATGGCACGTCACTTCAAAGTTGACTTTCAAAACCAATGATTCAGACAAATATTTAAGTATTAAAATTAAGCCTACCGAACAGCTTTTCAGGTTTATCGAAGAGTTGATGATTCTTACCGATACGATTAATTTACCCACAAATATTAAAAGTTTTAACAGAATCTGCAGGCGAGTGTGCGAATTTGGAGACTTTTATTTAGTTTAAACTACTATGTAACAATTGCATTTATTTACTTAGCATTGCCCCGTAATATAATTAAAAACATAATAATAATCTCAGTTTAGAATACATACAATTCTAATGCATATCACAATACGGCGTACATAGCTCTCATCATTTAAAAACCAACCCAATAACAATTAATTACAAATATACATACATAAAGCATTTTATACTTTGATGGTTTAATTAGAATTAAAGTTTACCATGTTGTTATTTTAACAACATGGTAAACATCCCGAATATAAATTCTAATTACAAATTTGTAATTAGACTTAATAAATTTATACACATGAAATAAATTGGATAAATCATTAAATGAAA
The DNA here is from genome assembly GCA_947347705.1 of Nymphula nitidulata. Taxonomy (NCBI): domain Eukaryota; kingdom Metazoa; phylum Arthropoda; class Insecta; order Lepidoptera; family Crambidae; genus Nymphula; species Nymphula nitidulata. The sequence goes on from OX374627.1 coordinate 5,721,381, forward strand.
CAGTAGGTAACATAATTATCAACTAAATTATAAATGTAGATAAACATATAGATTAAAGGGAAAAAATCTAAAAAAAAATTGATATTCATACTTCCAAAGTATAGAACTCTCTGTAAGGACGCGTTTTTCATCCCTCCTATAATATGGGTTCCCTCAAACGAGGCGCGAAGCACCTCATGGGCCCATCAGGGCGGAGAAGGCTAGGACAGTATGATTCATGTATGTGGCACTAGCTGTCTTCGCATTCGGATTCCACTTTCCGCTCTAGCATAAGGAGGGTTTGAGAAATTTACCGAAAACCTCTTTGAAGGTATTGTTCTCAGCTTTAATAAAACAATAATATAACTATTTTCTTTATGTTTTCGAATAATAACTGTATAATTTAAGGAAAGTAGGTTCCTAAACGTCTCTCGATTTTTAAATTTAATTATTTAATTTAATTACCAACTAAGAATGTTGATAACGCAAAAACTTTCTTAGGGATTTTTTCATACAACTAGATGACAAACAAGCTGACAGCCCACCTGATGGTAAGCGGTTACCGCCAGCTATAGACACTTGCAATAACAAGGAAAAAACACTTCTTATTGCAGATGCGGTGTCATCCTGAGGCCTAAGATGAAATGCCGTCCATGGCCAGTAATTACCTACACTGGATACCTTTCCCTTCAATCCGAAACACAGCGAATTGTTTCGTGGCTGAAATAAGAAAGGCGATGGTACTAATGTATTTAACTAGCGTAATATTCCTACAATGATTCGTAATTTAATCACGTTTGCTGATTTCATATTCCTCTAACATCTGGTTTCTGTAAACTAACCAACGCTCAACGTTAGCATACGTGGAAGTTTCCGTAAACTTCTGCACATGTACAAAGCCCAAATCACTGGCATAGCACAGCCCACTGCATTTGTATTTCAAATATTGCAATTGCAAGATGAAAATCCAAACCAGTATTCTGAATGCAGGAGCACGGTGGCGTAGTGGTTTGAGCGCTCTGGTTTCGATTACGAAAACAAAGCAACTTTCGCCATGGTCGGTCCCGGGATGGGTCAATCAAATTTATAATCTCGAGCTCCTCCTCCTGTTATTAATCTGTGTCCGCGCTTCGGAAGGCACGTTAAGCCGTTGCCGTTGGTCCCGGTTGTTACTGCAACCGCTTTAACCTACCAACCCGCATTGGGCCAGCGCGGTGGTGTTATGGCCCAATCTCCTCATATGTTTTTTCCATGTAGGAAGGCCTGTAGCACGTGACGTGCGACACAACGCACGTCAGGCAATAATTTAGGTACCTACATTCAAGCCAACAAAGATTCCGTACAAACGTTATAAATAGTCCAAATAAAAAACTTACCACCCTTTTCATGTAAGCTGCCTTTATCCGCAGTAGTCCACTTTTATCCCTAAAGAAACGACTAAGAGCGATCCGCCAATCCCAGAAACACCGACGCGACGGGATGGCGAGAGATTTGTGACGTCATTAATCAAGGCCTGCGGTTACTATGTGCACTTACAATAATACATTGGGCCTGATTCTCAAGACACAATCTAATTCTAAATTTAAGTACAGTATATCTCTTTCTCGCAATATTTAATAGGAAAAAGATAGCAAGAATTTGTTTAGAGCTGTCAATTAAATTAAGATAGATTTCAAAGAAACCATAGACAATTTTAGACGGCATGTACGGAGGTGCCTCCTAAACACTGCATTTTAGCACGTTCGATAAGGTCGAAAATTGAACGCACCTTTATAAATGTCAATTTATATGACAGCCATCCTTTTCGTATTCATTTTGAGAGAAAGAAATGGACTGAACTTAAATTTAGACTTAGTATGTGTTCTCCAGAATTAGGGCCATTGTGTGTGGTATAAGTATAATACATATTTAGTAAGCCAGTGGTACAAGTTAAATTTGGTGTAATCCGTAGGTATTTTATATGACCAAGACGGAAAAACGGGCTACTGGTAAAGCAGCAGCCTTCGGACACATTCGTACAATTTCCATATTTGTACAAATGCATTGTCAGTACAAGTTTGTACAATTTTTAATGAGTCATTTTCCATATTTGTTCATATTGTAAATGTTTCGCTAACGAATACAAAACCAGTTTTTTATGTCACATAATAAGAACTTTTAATGAAAACATGGTACTTCAACATAGCATAAACATGCGGCTTATGAAAAATGAAATATAAACAAAACAAAATTAACAACTTTTTAACCAACTTAATTATTTTTATCTACTCTCACGTCGTAAAAATTAAAATATAAAACTCAAAACGAGTTTATATTGACGAACTTTACAAATAGTATATCAAAATGGAATTAAAAAAAAAAATATAACACTATTTCTTTAACAAAATAATGTTATAGGTAATAAAAAAAATTTCATTAAGTTTCGATTACAGACCCTTGTATGTTACGAGGAGCTCGGTGGCGTATTGGTTGGAGCGCTCTGGTTTCGATACCAAAAACAAAGCAACTTTCGCCATGGTCGGTCCCGAGATGGGTCAATCAAATTTATAATCTCGAGCTCCTCCGTGCCACGGTTTAGCTACCTGGGTAAACATTTCAAATTGTACGAATGTGGAATTGTACTAATATGGAATTGTACTAATATGGAAATTGTACCAATGTGTCCGAAGCCACAAAAATAAAACACGAAAATAAAAATACCTTCGTAATTAAAACACTGAAATAAAAATACTGTCGTAATTAAATCCGATTTGGTATTCCGCCGTAATAGGAGCTTTTATCTTATACGGAGTGATGTACGACAATAAAACATGGGCTATATTAGTTCATAAAAATGCTTTGCACCTTTCAAATACATCAAAAATCATAAATTTTTTATTTACTCATTTGATAATTTTGTGACATTGGTACGAAATGATATAGCCCATGTATTGTCGTTACCACCCTGTATAATTCAAGTCCACGCCGCGCGCTGATTAAGTAGGTATGTTGAATTTTTTAAATCTTTTTAGTGTTTCTAACATTTTTATAACAAATATTCGTGAAATGCCACGATTTATTCAGACCTTTTCAAATTTACGATCTCATAACATAAGTGGATATGGAAATAGATGTACTACAGTTATTAACTTCAGACACCATTGGTTAGTTTATTTCTATACTTTTTCCATAAAAAGTAGAGGGTAAGTCTCGTAGATTTCTAATTTAAAATTCCTGAACTAAATTATTCAAAAAAATTACTTGAGTGAATTAAGAAAGCTAAATGAATCTGTCTAGACGGTTTCTATTGTAAGTTAAATGAAGCAGCGTTTATGACAAACAAAATAAAACAAGGAAAAATGCTTTGTGAAATTCAATTTCAAGTTTAATTTACGTTGAATGATTCCAGAAACACTTCTCTTAGTCTCAATTTCCAAAAACCACTTAATGAATGAATCTTTATATTAAACTAGCTATGCCCGCGATAATAACATTTATTTGGTTAAGGATCATGTCTATGAAAACACATTAAGCATTATTTTGAGTGGAACTATGGTAAAAAAATGTTAACGCGCCCCATATGATTGCCCCGCCTGCGCCCGCCCGCCTTGGATAATATCATAACAAATGGGTGCGTGGTACTTGATTATTATTTTGTTGCGAAGTTATTTTAAAACTATGATGATATATATATGATGATATATCGATTCGGCGTGGAACGTAGTCTGAGGTGGTTGTGTTATCTGTTGTTACCGCTGATTTGCAAATTAGTGCAAAGTGACTTAATTTTTATATTAATTTGCATAAAGTTCATTACAGAGTGTCAGTACAAAGTGTATAATATAAAGAAAATAGTTTTATTCCACAACAAGATCGTCAGCGAGGGGACCCCTTCACCGGTGCGATAAGAGACAGTTGCCATAATTGCTGTCCTCTTTTCGCAAACTGCGTACGAGCGTGTGTGGTCACACACGCAAGGCAAATTCCTGTGCTATCTCTGTTCTACATCGTCACAGTGTTAGTTTAGCTACATATAAGCAATATGAAGCGCTGCGCGGCATGTAGTATGTGCGTTAAGAATGATGATTATTTAGAATGCGTACGCTGTAAAGATCTTTACGAGTGCCAGTGTCTTAACATATCTCCTGATGATATACAAGATATGATTGATACATGGGTATGCCCAAAATGTCAGAGCAAACTGCCTAAGGGTGATAACACTGACTCACCCGTGCGACCTTTAACACCTACAAACCTAGCGGATTTTACCTTTAGTGCAGCGCGTCGAAAACCTGTATCAAAACTTACGATAGTACAACAAGGTGAGTATGTTATGCGCTCAGAGTTACGGGATATCATTCGCGATGAACTACGCACTGTTATGAAAGAATGTGTAACTGAAATCAACGCAAACATTAATCATAGATTCCGAGAAATTAATGAACAGATTAATTCCTTCAAGGAATCGATGAATTTCTTAAGCGACGAGGTCGATAAGTTAAACACCAAAATCAAGACACGTGAGAATGAATTGTCTTCATTGCAAATCTATAACCAGTCTATTAAAAACGAAATATTCATTCTATCCAGCAAATTCAATCAGTTAGATCAACAATCTCGCGCTACAAATATTGAGATACAATGTGTACCAGAGCATAAAAGCGAAAACCTGATTAGTATCATTAAGCAACTGGGAAATTCTATAAACTGCAATATTAAAGATGACGACATAATCTATTGTTCTCGTATAGCGAAGATGAACGTAAGCAGTCCGCGCCCCCGATCTATTTTGGTGAAACTAAGTACCCCCAGAATGAAAGACTCCATTCTAGCCGCAGTCCAGAAGTACAATAAACAAAATGCGCAGGATAGATTGAACTCTAGTGACCTAGGAATCGCATCAGACAAAAAGTCGCCTATTTTTGTGGTAGAAAACCTAACTCCGGAATATAAATCTCTGCACGCAGCGGCGCGTCATCGGGCTAAACAACTTAATTATAAGTTTGTGTGGGTGCGAGGTGGAAAAATATATATATAAGAAAAAATGAAACATCGGAGGCAATAATGATACGCAGCACCGATACTTTAAACAAACTCTTATGAACTGAGCTGGTGTCGGTTACGAGAACTAGACAAACTTATTTTGAAAAACTAAAGTATTATAGAATAATATTATGTAAGAATCAGAGTTGGATTTTAATTGAGTTTTCTTTTCATATTGAGAATATAAGCATAAAGCAAAGTGAATGTGTTAATTTAATTATTTTCGATATTGCTTGTATTGTGTTGATTAACATTGAACCGGGATTATTTTACGGTACTTTAATTTATGTAATTGAGTTTTGTTTGTTGATATTCTTACATGGTTTTATAAAATTATATATTTTTTTCTTATCCTACTTTGTGTTGTATGTAGTTATAATTATACTTTTGTTTTATCTGTTTTGAAAGTACAGTAATCCATATCGATTGTATCCATTCCATAGTATAACCAGCAGGGACAAAATCACTACCTTAAATACATATTTTTGGAAATTGATTTATATCATCGATCCTCACTTAATTTATCTACACAGACAACTTAACCATACACATATTATTTTACTAGTCAATATTAATTTAAATATCTTTTACCGGCGCTCATAAGTCGGAATTAAACATTTATTATCAAAATATAAGAGGATTGAGGACAAAGTGCATGGAATTTTATAACGGAATTTTATTAAATAATTACGACCTTTTACTAAGAACAGAAACATGGTTACAAGATGATATTTTAAATTCAGAGATATGCGACAGTAGGTATGAGATTATCAGACGTGACCGTGACCTCGTTACTAGAGGTAAGAAGACTGGGGGTGGCGTTATGATGTGTATTAATCGTAGGTTCCAACCTTCGTTACACGAAGAATTTAAAAGTAATCACGGAGACCTACTATTTGTTACACTACCGGCACACACAATTGGAGCCTCTTCGGATCTTCACATATTACTAGTGTATATACCACCTGGCTGTGACAAAATAATACCGTGCTTGGTCGACATAAAGCACATATTATCCAATATCACGGAACGCTTCCCTGGCAACACAATACTAGTGGTAGGTGACTTCAATCTTCCTTGTTTACAATGGTTAAATGAAGACTACACCCTGATTAGTCTTGGTTCACGTGACCTCCAACATGCATCTGTCGACTTTTTGAACGAGATTACGTTTTTGGGCTTAACTCAATATAATTCTATTCGCAACCAAAAAAATCGTACCCTTGACTTGGCGTTTTGTAATTTACCGCTTAAAATAAATAGTGATGTTAATCCCATATTACCAGTGGACACACATCACCCAGCATTTTGCCTATCTATACACGATTTACGCATCGCTCCTATCAAATATGTCTCTCAATCGAAGTATAACTTTCATAAATGTAACTACGAAAAAATTAATCAGCATTTCATGTCTATTGACTGGGACTATGTTTTGACCGGCGATATTGAGAATTCACTACAAAAATTTTATGATGTTCTTTTCAACTGTTTTGTCTTGTACGTCCCTAAACGTAGAAACAAATCTAGTAAATATCCGATTTGGTTTAGTCAAGCTTTAATTAATATAATCAAAGAGAAACTCAAAGTACATAAAAAATGGAAGAGGTATGGAAACCCAAGAGATCACTACGAATTTTCTATACTCCGAGCAAGACAACACTCTGAGCAGTTGCAATGTTTTAAAGATTATAACTTAAAAATACAGCAGAATATCAAGAGTAACCCTAAAGCATTCTGGCAATATGTTAAGTCTAAGCGTAGCAACTCACAGTACCCTAACACATTTACATTAAATAATCAGTCATATAGTAATGGAGAGGGCATATGTTTAGCATTCAACCAATATTTTAAAAGTGTCTTTAGTAACCAATCAGTTGCATGTAACCAGACAAGGGATGAGACTAATGACTTTAGTAATTCTATACATAAAATAGAAGTTGACCATTGCTATGTTCGTAAATTACTGAAAGGACTTAATATTAATAAAGGTGCGGGTGTTGATGGGGTCCCGGCAGTATTTTTATCGAGATGTGCAGAATCATTATCTTATCCAATTACTGTATTATTTGATAAATCTTTAATTGAATCCACTTTTCCAAAGCTTTGGAAAAAGGCACAAATTGTGCCGATTCATAAAAAAGGTTCAAAGTCGTTAATAAGCAACTATAGACCCATATCAATATTGAATACGCTCGATAAAATAATGGAAAAGATTATTTACGATAACATATACCCGGTTATCACTCAAGGCATTTCTCAACACCAACACGGCTTTATCAAGAGCAGATTAACAGCTTCGAATCTTGCTATATTCACCAAGGACGTATTGCGCTATATGGAGAGTTCGGGCCAGGTTGACGTGATCTACACAGACTTTGAGAAGGCGTTTGACCGTGTGGACCACGTCATCTTGCTCGCAAAATTACATAACCTCGGAATACGCGGCGATCTTTTCCGTTGGGTGCAATCCCATATAACTAACCGATCTCAAGCAGTAGTCATCGGAGGGTTTAGTTCTGACTTTATATCAATTCCATCGGTGGTGCCGCAGGGGTCGCATCTTGGTCCTCTATTTTATTGTGCCTGCTTGTATGACATAGATAAATGTTTTAGCCATGCAAAACACCTGCTATATGCTGATGACAAAAAAATATATATGGCAGCCAAAACAATCGAAGACTGTGAACTGATTCAACAGGATTTAAACACCGTTTATATTTATTATAACCAAAACAATATAAATGTGAACATTAGTAAGTGCCAATGTATTAGTTTTAGCCGCAAAAAGAATATTATAAATTACGCATACAATTTTGGTGGTTATACTTTAGACAGAACGGATCATGTTCGAGACCTTGGAGTCATACTAGACTCCAAGATGCTCCTGAATAAGCATATCGAACACATCACAAACAAAGCTGTACGAAACCTTGGATTTATTAAAAGAACTTGTAAAACATTTTATAGTATCGATTGTCTTAAATCTGTCTATTTTGCTTATGTTCGAAGTGTACTTGAGTATTGTAGTCCGATTTGGTCTCCTCAGTACGCAGTATATATTGAATCAATCGAACGTGTGCAAAACCGTTTCATTAATATGCTGACTTTTAAATCCCACAAACGACATACCTCCTATCTAGAAGATTGTAAGTCTTACAAACTTCTACCACTTGAACAGCGACGATTGCTGTTAGATATGCACCTATTACACAATCTTATACATTCCAAAATTGACTCACCCGAACTGCTTGGTTCCATCAACTTATCAGCACCAAAAAAGCGTACTGCGAAGACTACTTTATTTAGTTTTCCACTACACAGAACCAATTACGCTAAGAACTCAGTAATGACCCGGATACCAAACATCTACAATAGGTACTTTAGTAAAATTGATATATTTTCTCATAACAAAAACAAATTTAAGGATGCAATTTTAAAAACATTAAATGAATAATTGAAATGAATAATAATAACAACAAGGTATAACTGTTTATCTATTTATTTATTTATTTTATTTATTAATATATATATATGTATGTGTGTATGTGTGTATACATATACATATATATGTGTGTGTATATATATATATATGTATGATTATATATTTATTAATTAATTTATTATTTCTCACATACACTAATTAAAACGAAATTATGTGTAAGATGGTGGATGAATGATTATAGCTCAATAATTATTCATCTACTTTAATACACATAATGTATTTATTGTTTGCTGATCACACTAACACTTACTTGCCTGCCGCACATAACTATATAAGTATATATACACCTACATAATACCCTGATGATCATGATATAAGTTCTCTTTCTTTTTTTGCTTTATATATACATTAGTACTATGTTATTATTGCTGACTATACTACATATAGAAAGCTTAATTTGTAAGTTACGGTTCCATCTGTGTTTAACAATAACTTTCTGTTAAGGACTCAGTAAGTTAATCTTGTCGTGAGACTCATGTTGGCTTAAGTGTTAAAACAGTGTATTATGTGTATGTTTTTTTGTAAAAAAGCCGTTGAGTTTCCAAATAAAAAAAATAAAAAAATAAAAATATCTCCTAGATGTTCATTAAAATTAAATGATATCAAAAACAGTTATGTTCAAAAATAAACTACGTTCAAAAATAATTATATAATATACAACATAAATTGTTGAATAATATATTTATTTTGTTAAGGAACACTGTCATGTCTATAAAAATACTGTCGCAGATAATGCATTATTTTAGAACAAAGGAGATGTTTCATTTTCGGCTATGAACAAGTACAATACATTACAAAATGACAAAAAATGATTACAACCACTACAAATTATTTTGCGCGATATTTTCGGCCGTTCAACCACGTATAAAAATATTTTAAAGCATCCATAAAAAACCAAATATGGCAATACCTATAGGAGGCCATATTGAGACATAATCTCTATAATCTGCGACCATGTTTTTTAAAAGTTCGGCAAAACGTTCGTTAGTCTAGAAATATGGAAAAGATGGGTGGTCTTTGGTTGAAATACATAGTGAAAAAATTATCTTCTAACTCCTAACCGTTAAGGAGTTGTACCTTCCATCACCAGCTCATCAACATGAGATGATGACTAAGAAAAGCAAATCTTTGGAAAAAAGTAAAACATGTTACGTGCCTATAAAATTTGTGGTTTGCCCCTGATTTCCCTGGTATCCCTTCATCAGTTCCTGACTTGATGACAATGGGACCACCTCAGAAGTATACTCTATCGAATAAAAAAAGAATTTAGAAAATCGGTTCACAATTGACGGAGAAATCGGTGAACATACATACAAAAAAATACATACGGTATTTTTTTTGTAAGTCGGTTAAAAAGTAGACCTTAAAATGCTATATTGCTATTTATTAAAATTGTAATTTCGTATTTTGTACCGTGAATGTTTTGGGTGCGCTGGGAGTGTTTTTGTTGTTTTTCGATATTGTTTGACTCTGGCTATGAAGAAATAAAACGACAATATTCACCGTAAAGTCACAAAAAACATTATTGTATTATGACATTCTTATTTTTTTCAGAATGATGACCTCTGTGATGTTTTTCATCAAATTAAAATATTTTTGCCGCTTCTATCAGTCAAGATTTGTAGAAATGATAAGGTAAGATGAATTCTTACAAAAATAACTGTACGAAAACATATTCCTAATGAGCTGGGGCCTAACCACCATTTATATAAAAGCGATTCATATTCCGCTCGGTTCAGTATTGGTTTCTAAACTGCATCGCTATCATAGTCGTAGATAGCGCCGTAGTACGGATATAACGATTCTACTCAGTTTAGGTCCTAAACTTTATCGCGATAAAAGATGGTAGTACAGGTGCAGGGCCGATTCCCATAGAAACTTTAACTATCTCCTTTAAATCATGACAAAAATTTGAAAAGGAATGCCCATAATTCTCAACAAAAAGTTCTCACAATACGAAAGTATTTTTAATTATGAAGCTTTCCTACTGTGCAGAATGGACATTCTGTTTAGAACTTTAATTGCTTTTAGAATAGGACATATTTTGAGGGTTCCGTCGTCATACTTAAGAACGCTTGAGACTTTGCTATATTCATCTTTCCTTTCATGTGCAAGTCATTTCGGCTATTGAAAATTCGCATTCTTAATCTTGATTAATATAGAAACATAGTGTTTTGGCTACCTCACTCATCGCTTATGGTATAGCTTCATGATGATGGTGTTATGGCCCAAACTCCTCATGTGTTTATCCCATGTAGAAAAGCCTGTGCCAAGTGGGACGTATACAGAATGGTGCCGTCAATGCGACAATAAATTGAAACATGGACTATATGTATTATTTCATAGAAATGGTTTGCCACATTTTTTTTTTCAATTTATTTAACATGCAAATAATTATAACACAAATTAGTACATTGTCGCATTATTAAACCACTAAGGTTTGTAATGGTGCGACTTGAGTTAACAGCTGCTAACAGAATAACATAAATCAGCTCGAATAATTCAATATAAATAAAAAATAAAATTACAATTAAAAATGTTAAAAAGGTACACGGTCAATGTAAAAGGAATGAGTAGACGCATTATTACTTGAAATAAAGATTAATACCTAATAATTATTGATTATCAAATCTAATATTTTTTTCTAATAATTTAAAAGCATCTTATTCATTTGATGATTTCATTACATTTAAGAAATAATATAACATTGGCTCCGTTATTACATAGAAATGTCATGTCAAAAGTTGAAAGTTGCAAAACATTTCTTTGCACTAATATAGCCCATGTTTTAATTTATTGTCGTATTTACGGCCCCATCTGTATAGGCTGGTGATGATGACGATGATGAGATACAAATTTCAGCAATAGATTAGTTTATTTTTAATTCAGATTTATCACTTTTTCACGTTAATTAATATTTAACACATTTAAAAACAATGTAAATACAATAAATAAATGAATGTAGAAATCACCAGGATTATGAGAAGTCGCAGGCTAGCTTTTAAAAAAAACTTAAACTTTTCTTGTTTAAGTTTGTTTTTTTTTTCAAAATTCGGTTGATTTTGAGATCCTGGATCCTCGAGAAACTCCTGATAACACTACTATTTAATTTTGATAGCTTGAAAGCAAATGATTTTTTTATGCAAACTTTACGGCTCGCCTGGGTGGTCTAGGTGGCCTAGTAGATTGTTTGTTTTCAGATTAAAACCGTAGTACGCTAGTTGGAATGGAACTTAAACTATTTTTATTTTATTTTTTAACATTAAGGCCACAGCGCAATGTTTCAAGTGTCATTATTTTTGATATTTAAGCAGACGCAAATGTCTAGACGCAAATCCTAAACCTAATATGAATTTTCACTCGTCAACACGCCCAGGCCATACTCACAGATAATTTATCCTGCATCAAAAAACAATATCCCAAGACATTCAACCAATTTTACGTACAATTTTGGCTCGGCCATTCTCGGCGTCAAGATAAGAATATTCCGCTCCATAAACTCGATGTAGCGAGAAACGAACTAAGCATTATGCTTTCTCGTGGGTCACTCCGTCATAATATTTCTTGTAAATTGCTTAGAAAGTATTTGGTAAAATTTCTAAGTTTGTAAGAAAAAATATACAGCTGCCCTTCGAAATTTCATGGGGTTCCGTACAAAAAGCACTTCTTTAGAACTAAGTACACATAGAACTGATATTCATAACACAGCAGTTTCACTAGGTAGCAGGCCCGTATAAAGGGTCCTCTCTTCTGAGTTGGTACCTACTCTACATACATACCACCGCCGTTACTATTTCAGCCATAAAACAGTTCGCTGTGTTTCGGATTGAAGGGAAATGTAGCCAGTGTGATTTCTGGACATAGAAGGCATTTAATCTTAGTCCTTAGATGACACCTGTAATACCAAGTATTTTTGTCCTTGTTATTGCTAGTGTCTAGTAGGCGACCGTAGCCATTTACCACCAGGTTAGCAGTCAGCTTGTTTGTTATCTAGTTGTATAAAAAAATCTAAATATTACCAACTTTGTCCTCAAACGCAAAGCGTCCTTACTGATGAATGTAGTTTTCAAGTCCACATCTTAGCCCTCTTTACGGGTAAATAGCTTGTAATGTGTAGAAAAATTATATTATTGTATAAAAACGTTGTGCCGTTATCACACAAAAAAAATATTATCATAAATGTAAGCACAAAGGGCGGACTTTATAGACCAGCAATACTGAAGCGGGCGTATTCTTAAATATGTACTTTTTTTCTTGGTTGTAAAATTTTGCAAAAGTATAAAGTTTTATACAATATTTAGTAATACAAACTTGTCGCGGCTACCCACACAACTAAAACTTAACTAAACAGGGTGCGAAAGACGGATCGTCGGACAACCTAATTATAAAGTTAGCGTATTCACCAACGAACCCCAAAACTTGTAATGACGCCTCTTTGTATACGACTATCTCTTTTCCACAGAGGAACGTCATAAGAGAAATTGTGTCATATTTATCCTGGAATGTCGTAGAATTTTTTATTTTTATAGCCTGTTCCTATGCAGCGTGTGTCGTACTGCGGATAAAGAACATTTTTGAACAAACCATTACAGGGATGGGAGTACGTGCACAAAATTCTAATTGCAAATCCGCCCGATGTATGCCGCAGTTACGTGAAATTGGAATACTTAGTATGACAGTAAATTTTCACATTTGTTGAATTTTATTTTAAAAAAGGCTCACTCTTTTGATGGTAGATGACAGCATTTTGTTTTCCATAATTTTAAGAAAATGACATATTTTATCTCAAACCTTCCTTGACGATTAATAGGAAAGACTTTCTGGTTGTTGTTGGCTGACTGTGAAATCGACAGCATCCATTTTGTTTTATCGGGCCGGCGTCCACGTTTTCTTCGGAAAACGAATTCGCCTTGCCCAATCACCGTACAACGTTGCCGCAAGTTATTTGCACATAAATATTACTTGACATTGGCAAAACTCGTCATAACGAGAGGCCATTAAAGAAGAAGAAGAAATACTTTCTACGCATCTCTTATCTAAACCAAGCATCATTAGTCGGCGTGGCCAGGCCTCCAACATGGTAGACCGACGATGGACGGAGGCGTGGAGGACCAATCGTCGTGGAACTCACTAAGGGAGGCCTTAGTCCAGCAATGGGCGTCTTTCGGCTTAAATGATGATGATGATGATGTTAAGTTCCTTATACTTAGCAACGGATGTATACAGGGTGGCACATTTAGATAGGGCAGTATGGGAAAGCCTGAAATTATAAGACATACGAAAATCTCTCCTTAGGAACCATGTCATCGATTTTAGGAAAAAGAAAAACTGCATTCATACATTTAAAAAAAACGTGTGCTCAGCTCGGGAATCGAACCCGGACTTTTTGAAAAATAAAACTAATGCTATTTCTATTTCGATATCGATTGTGTAGGTTTTAAGCAGTAAACGTTACTATGAAACATAATGTCTAAAATGAATAAAATGCATTGTTTTCATATCCTTTAATTTAGTTTAGTATGTGATCGAAATTACCACCATTTTTTCAATACAACATTTCCAACAACCAAGACGTTCCATTTTCAAATGAAGTTTATCACGTCTCTGTAAAAACCAAAACGTTCCATTTTCAAATGAGGTTAATCACGTCTTTGTATCTACATACTTTTTCTAAGTGGACTTTCCCATACTGACCGATCTAAATGTGCCACCCTGTAAGTATATAACACGCTTAATCAACATTCTTATTGACCTGTCAATCCGCAAGTTCGAACCAGACACAATTCGTTTTCAACTGCCATTTTTATGCTCCCGGATGTCTTACGCGGGTTAAAAAAAATAATACGACAAGCAAAAGCTTTAGACGCTCGTAGCACTGGGCACTACTCACTGATCGCTATCTTAGAAAAAATCAAGAGATTTTTTATAATGACAGCATAGGATACAAGTCCTCCAACTACCAACCTAACAAACAAGCAAAGGCTATAGACGCTCGTAGCACTTTGGACACTACTTGCTGATTGCTAACCCTGTAAAAATCAGGACTTTTTTATAATGATAGCGTAGGAGAGAAGTCCTGCAGCTTCCAACTTAACGCTTTCTCAATGGGCTCTGGTGACCTTTCCGCAGACTTGATACGATCCGGGGTTCGATTGCCGTGCGGGCAGAAATTTTCTGTTCGGTTTGGTCTACCACCATCTTACCTAAGTCTGCCGCCATAGCAATAATGTTAACGGCATTGTTGTGTTCCGGCAGTTAGAGGTAAGTTAGCCAGTTCCTCTGTGGTTGAGAAATCCGGGTGTAGCCCGCTTTCATCGACGGCCCTATCTTCACTTACCATCAGGTGAGATGAAGGTCAAGAGTCACCCCGTTACGATAAAAAAAAAGATAACTAGTGCAGGTTTCGCACACTTTTTTAGCCGCCTCCACCTTGCCGGTTTCATCACCAGCCTATATACGCCCCACTACTGGGCTTAGGGCTTCCTACGTGGGAGAAACACATGAGGAGTTCAGGCCATAACACTACCACGCTGGCCCAATGTGGATTGATGTGTTACAAGATCATCTTGCCGGTCATATTTTTTATGCCTTAAAATAACTAAGCTATGTTAATTTTATACTAAACGCAATACTGCAGAAATAGGAGTAAGTATACCGCGTGTTACAAAATTCCGAAATAAAATATGAAATTCTATGGGGTAGTGGGGGTCGATATTATAATATGTGCGTGAATTGTGTCTGTGTGTGTGTGCTCAAGCTCCTCGTGTGTTTCTCCCATGAAGGGAGATCTGAGCCTAACAGTGAAACGTATATAGACTGATGATTATTATAATGAAAGCTTGATACGGCTAGACTTACTTACTTCTTTTAAGGGTGCCCACATGTTGTTTAGTTATTTTGTACCCTAATTTTATAAACAGACTAGACTTTTAAAACAAAAAACTACAGCAATTTCGTTAAGCGAAAGTTGTCAGTGCTATTTGAATTCGCACAAACACTATGAGAAAAAATTTTGCAGTACCTACCAAATAAAATTAACGCTACGGTATTCGAGAGATTCCTCTCAGGCACAAAGAAATTCTGCTCCCTTTACAGTGGTTCACGCTGGTAGAGTTATTCAGAATGAAATGTTTGCCTTGCACAAGGATTATCCAAATTTTGTGGTACAAAGGTTCTTAATGTTGAAAAATTCGCACTCGGCTCATGAGTAAGCTGTCCATATTAATAGTTACGAATTTAATGTTTTATTTAATATTTAATTTGAAAAGCAACCTGACGCACACATGCTTTTCAACTCGAAAAAATACTAGTAAAATGTAAGTGTAGTCGTAAAATGTAATGTAGTGTAAAAGTTCAATGTGATGAGATACATCGCGTATTTCATTAATTTTAAATAGGAAATGTATACCGCTTGATTTTTGTAATTTTAAACAAAGGTGACAATCAAAATGAAAAAAAAAATCTTTATCAAACAACGGTAAAACAAACTGTTTTTGTAACTTTCCTTAAAAGTTTAAATAAATATTATTTTCGATTAGGGCCTCTCTGAAATCCTACACATATATAAACTGCTTTACCATACACCACTTAAAATTAAGATACTCATAAAAATCTTCCCGAACACTTAAGTAAACGTTGTTTAGTAAAACAAACCTCTTTCTTTTTGTTTGTAGGACTTTTTGAGCATTGACGAATGTTTATGTATAAATTAATTTCAATAGATCCACTTTTTGTTTTGATGGAAGATGGTGTACGTACTTAGTGTTTGTTGTAGCTTCTGTAACAGACCCATTCTTCATGCTCTCAACAATTACCATTTTATAAAACAAGCCAAAACCACAGGAGTAACCAAAACTGTAGGAGCATAGCTTATCAGCTGCAGTTTCATTTTTTTTATACAACTAGATGACAAACAAGCTGACGGCCCAACTGATGGTAAGCGGTTACCGCCGCCTATAGACACCTGCAATAACAAGGGAAAATCAATATTGCTGGTGCGTTTTCATCCTGAGGCCTAAGATGAAATGCCGTCCATGCCCAGTAATTACACTGGCTACCTTTCCCTTCAACCCGATACACAGCGAACTGTTTCACGGCTGAAATAGAAAGGCGGTGGTACCTACCCAGACGACCCTACATACGGGTCTTCCACCTAGAAAACATACATAACATTAGTTATAATTTTATGCCCTGTGTACCAACTTGAATTTTTTTTTCGCTAGGTATCCCGGGGTTCGTTCGGGTCCCGACTGACCCATTAACCCTTTTACGAGCCATTTGTTTTGGCACTGCATTTCTTTACCTAAAAACTTCGGGGTTTAAGTGCGTAATACATGGCAAGCTTTAATAAAAAGTTTAGTGTTGTATAATGACTTTTGTTACAATATCATTTACATATGGGGACTCGGTAAAGCCTTCTATTTCGTACTTACCACATTTTGTGTAATATTTGTTTTTTTTATACAAGGCCCTTCCTGGCGCCGTGCTTTTACAATAATGTCATTTGTATTCTGAAGGGTATCATGAAACGTGGTAGATACCTTTGATAAATTTGATATAAAGTTCACCAAGTGACGGCGTATTGAGTTGACTAAGTATAACTCAATTTATTCTGAGTAGAATTTCGCTCTCAGTATAGTGAATAATAGCAGAAGAAGATATATGTACTGGCGCACCTTTATAGGGGTATACCGCTTGGACGAGTGGTCTGTACCCCAGGCTACTCGGTCAAAAGGTCCCGGGTTCGAATCCCGGTAGGAACAAATGTTTGTATGATGAGTACGAACATTTGTTTACGAGTCATGGATGTTTATATGTTCATTTAGTATATTTCTAATATTTATAGACATATTATTATCATTATTTCTCCGTTATCTAGTATCCATAACACAAGCTCTTAATGATGCTTACTTTGGGCTAGATAATAGGTGTGAGTGTATAAATATTATTTATGTAATCAAGTTATAATGATAAAATATATAAATCAAATTGAAGCAAATCTTGTAAAAAATGAGAACATGAAAATGGATATAATCATAGTAGTACTTATTGGTTGATTAATTAGAAGTAACAAATCAAGAAAGGCCTGTTTAATCTGCCAAGCGGTGTTATACCTCTGGAGGTCTATGACAATTGAAAAATTAATTGAGTCTGGACTTGTTGGATGTGCAGGTACATTTTTTATTTAGCCCGTCTAGCATCAAATAATTTGTGAAAAGCGCAAAGTAGGTCGGCCTCCTACTAGAATAGTGGTTCTTAAGCTTTTAGTCCTGGGGTACCATTTGACAAAATTCTCGTTATGCCGTGGACCACCCAGTTGGTTTATTGATTTGGATTTAAATAAAGGGTTTTTTTTTATATTTCAACAAATTAAAAACGTATAAAATTACTAAAACGCGCTCGGGTTATGTTGTGTGGACTATTAACACTTATTTATTCGCATGGCTCGCGAACCACTTAAAATGCTTCCAAGGACCACTAGTGGTCCGCGGACCACCGGTTAAGAACCACTGCAGACGACCTGTTCAGGGTCGCGGGAAGCTGTTAGATGCAGGCTTATTTATGTTTTAGTGATTTGTTTTTAATAACATAAGGATATCATTCACCAAAAATCTCATTTATGATGTCCCATTTCATTCCCAGAACAAAATGTTCTATTACGTCATGTTCCATAGAACATATGGGACCTACCCATATAAAACGATATATGAAATAGCGACAGTTGGCATTGTATTAAAGTGTACGGCGTGTCTGATGGTTGTAGTTACCGTAAGTTTCATGTCGACCAACAAAAAACAGGCACCCATATTACCTGGCATGGACTTTAGATATTGACTGTACATTCGACAGCACATCAAGCGTAACAGTTTGACCCTTACTGCGTTAGTTTTAAGGGCGGCTTTTGTAGTTCAACTTTTACACTTGATGTGCTATCGTCTGTACAATAATAAAGTACAAACAAATTCCTTATGCCTTCTCTAGATATTTATTATTATTTCTTATTGAACGAGACTTGCAATGAAGTTTGAGAGATAATATCACTCGAAATATATACTTTCCCATCTTTCCGATTGCGGAGACATATAAGACTCTTCAATCAAATCTGACTTCCATTTCCACAACGTTGCTTTCAATAACGCTTTATCTCCATTTCACGAAGTCGCAAACGATTTTGTCGAGTGTTTCCTTATAGGCGCGACTCCCTATAACTTGGAGTAGATGTGAGACTCATGAGCAGAGGCGTTGAGTAGTTTGCACTTCATCCGAGAAAATCAAACAGGGCTAACATTCAATTTATGGGGAAATTGAGAGTGAAATCAAATTTTAAGTATTTGGTGTTCAACTTTTACAGCAGAGTATGCTATCTGGCAGGCGCCAAAGATTCACAATAAAAGGTAAAAACATTTTGTGCGTTTATAACGCGTACTTTATATGTGATTAAAGTGACTTTCTGATCTTTGCTGGAAGTTTAAAAATTCTTGTAAAAGTATTCTTTCAGATCACTTGAGGTGAAAACTTTAATGAGTGGTGATATAAACGTTGCTATAAATATGACCCATCAGGGATCAACCATGGCGAAAGTTGCTTTACTTTCGTAATCGAAACCAGAGCGCTGAAACCACTACGCCACCGAGCTCCTCCTCTTGATATAAATAATAATAAGCATCTGCCATATGTACACACTTAATATTTCTAATGTGAATCGCGTGGATACACCACAATACTCTCTAAATAAACGTCGCAATACAGGACTATGATTCATAAATCACGATAAATATAAAAAGTAAGTATTTGCCTAGCAACACACCCATATCTGGTCAATGTATAAATATAACTTTAAATATAATTTATGCAATCAACTGATTTGTATAAATTATCAAAGAAATATAAATAAGATTATATCCTTTACGTCACATAGCGTTTACGTATACTTATAGACTTTTGGTGTGAGTTAAATTAAGTAACAATATTTCATCAGAACATAAAATTTACTAATATATTCTTTGAATTTATTATAATACTATTACTACTATTATTATAATACTAACTACACCCGGCATACTTTGCAATGCATGTAAAGTGAAAACTGATAGGTTTTAAAATAAAAATAAAAAGTTTTTATTAAATCCAGGAACGCGGGCGTTCCCAGGACATCCTGCTCAATCATCATAATCTTATTTATGGTTTCAGAACGCAAAGAGAACAAACACGCAAGCATTGATTTTCATTTACATAGATTATATTAAATGACTAACAGCGGAAGATAGAGATCTCCAGCAGAGAATATCTCCTTTCCTTTCTGTTTAATTCTATGTACCTAATATCCACTGACGCTAAGCGGAAACAACATGTCGCACATCTGGTGCAAGAACGTCGGAAATGCAAATGATGTCAAACAATATTTACATTCGGCGCAATGACGTCGTAAATGTTTGGAAATTATAGACTGTACAGAATAGTTTCGTCAATTATACGCCAAAGAATAATAAATTTTCCTAGCAAGTAACTTTAAATCGATCTCCTGAAGAAAACTTTAACTGTTAAATATGACGTAATTGCACCAAAAGTGCGATGGGTAAATAAGGAATTGGTTGATTACTTACGGCACATCGCCTATCCTGTCTCCTCCTCTCTCTTAATGATAAACATGGCCAAACAAATCGGTTTGACTATCGGACATAAAAACTGACGTGGTCAGACAGCCTTAAGCCAAAATCAAGTAGGAGAATATGTTTCTATAAAATTGGCACAACGTTAAAGAAATACCTACATAGAGCACGAAATTTTCGCTGAAATAACCTTGGCTCAGTGCGACATGTCTTATTGTTGTCAATCGAATTGGTGCCTAAATGAAAGCAAGCCAAAGTAGCACGTTATTTAAATGGCTTGACACTACCATTGAGAGTGCCAATTTTACTAAGACTACTTGATATTAACAATACGAGTCGCTTAACTTCAGAAAGAGGTCAATGGTAAATCCATCAGAAACTATTTATAAAAAAAATTATATCCAGCAATTCTTAACAAAAACTTTTTACCTAATTTAACAATCAGGGTGTATCTTTTTAACCGATTTCAAAAACGAGGAGGTTCTCAATTCGGCCGGTATGTTTTTTTTTATGTATGTACACCGATTACGCCGAGATTACTGATCCGATTTACGTGATTCTTTTTTTGTTCGATGCGGAATAGCTGCCATTTGGTCCCATAAAAATTTTGTCAAAAATTGTTGGGTACTTTGGTTTTAAATTAAAAAAAAACTTAAATTACTAAGTCGTCTACAGTTGCGAAATTACGAATTTTTGCTTTTCAAATGACTTTTTAGTGAAACGATACGATAGTAGGAAACAATATAAGTTGACGGTCACCCATCTAGCTTCGACCGTAGAAAGTTATCACTAAAAATTGTGAAAAAAAAAATTTAAACAAAAATTAAAACCGACTTCAAAAAACTAAAAAGGATAAAATAATTAAATTTAAGTAGGTATTCATCCCCTAGAAACATATTTTTGGAGTTGGTGCTAAGTAGTTTCCAAAAACAATAGAAAGGGAAGCACCGACTCCAAAAATATGTTTCTAGGGGATGAATACCTACTTAAATTTAATTATTTTATCCTTTTTAGTTTTTTTGAAGTCGGTTTTAATTTTTGTTTAAAATTTTTAATACCTGATTCACTTACAAACAATTCTGTAAAAAAAATTAGCTATTTTATCAAATGGAAACCAATCCAACCAGAGGTTTTCATCAAACGAAGGCAAATTCATACAACTACATCTATTCAAAATGGCTACAGCTATTTTTGAACCGTCAACGTTTATTATCGGTTTTCAAGTTTTTAGAGCACTAAGGCATGATTCACAGACAAATAATATTGAATCAAAACTAAAAATCACATTATTATTCATTTATTTATTTTATTACATAAAAAAACATTTGTTTTGAATGAAATTATATTTTATTAATTAACTCCGACGTAACTATTCAATGCATTTTCCTCCTTTTCATGTTTCGCCATATATCTTATTCTAATTTCAAATCTATGAAGTACTTTAATATATTGTAATTTAATTTTTTATATAAAGTAAAATGGTGGTCTAAATAAATAAATATGACAATAGAAAAATATCTGCTTCAAGCTTTACGTATATTTACAATATTGCTATGCTATTTAACGTACCTAATTAAAAGAAAACAAACTATCGTGGTTGAACAACATAAAATTGTAGTTTTTAATGCACTCAATAACCTGTCATAAATTTTATAACATTCTACGTAGATAGAGAGAACGTAGCTCAAATCATCTGAGGAACGTAGCAACTGCTACGAAACATACTACGAATTGTCCGTAGCGGCTACGGTCTGTAGAGTTACGAATACATAGGCGTCTACTTACTACGTCTGTAATGCTACGACTACACTACCTTTACCGTCTACCGCATATTACCGCAATAATTGTTGCATTCAATTACCGCCTAAATTAGTGCATGGTGTAGTCCAACAGTGGTGTAGTCCAATGGTGTAGGTTTATTTAAATAGGCCACAAAGAAGCACTTTTAAATCGTCAATTTTCAATATCAATCATATGCCAATGAAATAGGTGTTAGGCGGTAAAAAATAACATTTTTGAAGATGGTCGTTGATGCTATGGCAGAATAAATCTTTTACATTTCAATAAAGCTAAACCAAAAGATCGAAATATATAATATTGTTACTTATCATGATTACAGTTGTTTGCTGAAGAGTTCCATTCTCTTTCTCCGAAGATAATCGTCAGATAATTACCAAATTAAAACAGAAGCAATCAGGTGTACATACCCTTTCAAACAACATTGAATTATCGATATCGGTTTAAATTTGACGGAGATATCGCGTAAATTAAACAAGAATTCTGAACCTCCTTTTTGAAATCAGTTGGAAATACAGCGTTACTACACAACCGACTAACAACAATATTTACAGACGACAGCGCATCAAGCGTAACAGCTCTCGTTATAGAGGCGGCTTTTGTAGTTTATATGTTACATTTGATGTGCTATCGTCTGTACCTACCCAATTTGCCAGTTCCTGGTTACTTTTTTTCTGTTTGTATAATACAAAGCACGGCAAATGACTCAACACCACCTGATGTGAAGCGGTAAGAAGAGTTCATATGCGAAGACAGCTAGTACAGGTTGAAAACACTACTTTTTTTTTGTTCATTCTCCCTTCAATGGGAAGGCAACGATCGAACGAACGAACAGCCATTGTCTTCAGTATTGCTTATTTCTTAATTTATTGCATTGAAATGCTGGTGTTACACATTTCAATGCATCTTGGGAGTGTTTGACGCGAAATATATGATGACATTCTCTATATGATGCTACTTGATGAGGTGGATAACCACAAAAAATTCTCATCGTATTTCACACCATAATCACTTTTATTCTAATAACCTTTTAGTTTTACGTCAACACAAACACTTTCTATATAAAACTACACTACTTTCATAACACAAATTTCGCTCCGACACAATTTTTAGTTATTGAAATAAAAATCTTGGCTGTCATCACAAAAACCCGCCGAACTACTCTAGCCGCCATCTTGCCAGCTTAAAAAATTGCTTTAACTATATAAGCACGGCATATTTTATGTATCCTCACAACATTCTATCTCGCACACAGTTAAAAACGTAGTAGATTAATTTTTTGAATTAGGAATGTTTTCCAATTTCGGTTATGTCATGCCTTAAACACAGATAAAGTAATTCATTCTTCGAATACTCATTAACATTGATTGTACGGACCGACCTATTCATTCATTCATTGATTGAGTGATGGAATCATTTCCCGATCGGTGGACATTAGCTGAAGGTCCATCATTTGTCACTGTCACTAATGACAGATGATTCTACTTTCCTATCTGTATTTTTTAATTCTGCGATTATTTTTTGTTGACTAATTCTGTTATTAATGAATAAATAGTGAAAATCGGATTTAAAATGGCTAATCTTAGAAGTAGGTAGGTGTCGATTATTTTCATGTCATTGTGCCAATGGGTTTAATTCTGAATACACACTGTAGAGCTAAATTGTATCTCTTTCAATCAATGCTATAGGAAAAAGATACACAAAAAAATTATTGGAGCTGTCAATTAAAGGAGATTATAAAAGTTTGTATCGGTTTGGGGCTAGCTCATGAGCACAATTTTTTTGTATTTATTTTTGTGAGACCCATCTTAATTTAACATTGCCGTAAAACTTGATGTTAAAAACGGCAAAAGCTTTTGGAGAAATCACTTTCCCTCAATGTTTTTATACTGCTGTTATTTTCTGGAAACTTAATTGCATTCATCTAGAACTGTCACATACACACAAACACATACACATAGATCCAGAAACACACACACAAACAGACACACATATACACACACACATGATGACGACTTAGTTTGTACATTACCATTCCAAACTTTTTTATCTATTCCGTGGTTAAAAGCGTCTATAGCCATATCGTAACCGCTCACCATACAAAACAAACACCAGTAAAAAGTTAGTGTTCAAGATTGGCTACGGATGGAAGCGAGGCAATAATAATATGTTTTATAACAACTTCCCGCTTAATTTCAACGCATACATTTCCCAACGTTCCATTTTTCACCGATAATCGGATCGGTCGGGATGCACCGATTTCATTTCTGACCGACTTTTTGTAGGAAGTGTGTGTTGCACTATGCTATGTTTCCGCTACCAAAAATCGGTCACCGATTATCGGACGTGGACGGCCAGCCATCCCACACTAATCTTCTGTAGCAAGTTCTTGGTCTGACCTGTGGCGAGCACATCACCTCAAAGATTGCTGCGGGGGAGAGAGCGCGGCCAGCGCGCGCAGGCCGGAGTGGTGAAGATCGCGGTTGCCATAGCGACCGCACTCTGTTATTTGTGCTGTCTCTGATGAAGTTTATTATTTTGTACCGCTTTTGATAAAATATAATTATAGTTCGTTTTCGGATATTCTAGTGTTCTTATTTAACGCCGCCAGGGCCAAGAACGTCATTACACGTCCCCAACAGAACCACAGACCTAAACAGGCGCAGTGGTGCCCAAATGATGCCACACTGGCGCCCTATATGGGGCCACTGCTTCAATATCGTATTATAGAAATATTTACGCGAACCTAATCTAATATTACCTTATTGACATAAATAGTCTATTCAGATATTCAGATGAAACGTTTCGAAGCTGACAATAGATAACATGTATTTTATTGTAAATGACGTGCCGCTTTGAACATCTATGTGGTTCGTAAGCATGTGAGTGACATACACCACATGCGGGTTTTGTCACGTGATAACGGGCTAATATAGGTACAGATCATATCTGCTCTTGTCATGTGATATTGTGTTCGTGTTTAGCTTAAAGTGTGTAGGTATCTCAATATTGAATAGAACCGATACGGGATCCTATTACTTTCATGAGCTATTGTGCTTTGGTCAAATAGGATTCGGAGAAATAATACGATATTGAATATTGTGTAACGAAATAGACTCATTAAGCGAATTCTTCAATGAAGGCCTTGAAAATATAAAACACCTGGCAGACCACAAATGTGGTGGTTATTGGAGGCAGACGGCCCAGAAGAACAAAATTATTGAAGAGATTTAAAAACAAAATATTCCTGCAGTGAGTAAAGCCGCCGGAGCGCTATGTAAAAGCGTTATATCAGGAGCAGGACTCGCCGCATGTTGTTACCATAATGCTTCCTCTTGATTTTTATAAGGAAGGCAGCGCGTGAGTATTGCCTGAGATGCTAGAAATGCCTACATAGGCGGCTTATGATAACCACTTACAATTAGGTAGGCCGCAAGCTTGATTGCTGCATTAGTGATACTAGCAAATGTATCGTACGAATAGAATGGACGCTTGGAATACTAGGAGTACCTATCACTCGAGAGTTGCCAGCCCCACAAAACCGGTTTCACGCCCTTTTTTAAGGAACCCCATACTGCAGTCGTTTGAGAAAACCTCCGCAGGTTCATTCCACAACCTAGAAGAATAACTGGTTGTCATAAAGCTTCATATCAGAAATTTCCGATTTTTATTCCGGAATAAAACTTCATGTTTCTCATGGCGGGCTTAGAGGAAGTTATTAGCCACCAACGAGAATATTTATTATTAGGTGGAGCAATGATCTGGTGAAGGTCACAGGTAGGCGCTGGGGTACAGTTAAAACGAGTTGACATTTCGAGAATGATAAAGTCTTATTTACTCATCATACACTACAGCTATTCAAAAAAATACGTGGAAACTGGGCTTAAAACTTAAAGTAGCCTTGGAAAGATGAAATACTATCCAGTTCTTTAGCAAGCTTCCTAATTAGTTTGTCTTAACGAAGTAAAACTTAAACCAGAATTAATCCGTCCAGTGGGTGCAGTCACCGTCATTAATCTACAGTAGAGACGCGACAACTTTTTATACACTCACGGGTTTTCCACTTCCGAGCTACTATTGCTACTCAGTCACAAACCTTGCTAAATTGGAGAATTACATGAGGAACCTTTCTAAATTAGAGGGGTTTGGCAGCGTAGAAGTTTAGGCGCTCTGGTTTCGATTACGAAAACAAAGCAAATGTCACCATGGTCGATCTCTGGATGGGTCAATCAAAATTTGTGATCTCCAGCTTTGTGCTTCGGAAGGCACGTTAAGTCGTTGGTCCCGGTTGTTACTGCAACCGCTTTAACCCACCAACCTGCATTGGGCCAGCGTAGTGATGCTATGACCCAAACTCCTCTTGTGTTTTTTCCATGTAGGCAGGCCTGTGCCCAGCAGTGGGACGTATATAGGCTAGTGATGATGAGATGACAAACAAGCTGAAGGTCCAACTGGAGGTAAGTGTTAATATAGTGGTATAGCCCCTGCAATAACAAGGAAAAATCACTTGAAATTGCAGTTGTCATCCTGAGGCCTAAGAGGGAATGCCTTCCATGCCCAGTAATTACACTGGCTACCTTTTCATTCAATCCGAAAACTGAGAAATATTTCACGGCTGAATTATGATAGGCGGTGGTACTTACCTAGACGACCCTACATACGGGGCTACCACCTAGTATATACAGGGTGTCAGGGGAAGCTCTCGTAAACGAAGGCAGGTGGTAGTGCTGCTCACCCTAAACACGACTTGCTAAAAAATAAATTTGAAATCATGAAAAAAACATCTGTTTTATACAAATTGTAATATCTACACGACCTATTTCTATGAAATAGATGATTTTTTTGGGGTTACAAATTTATTTTTTAGCAAATAGTGTTTTAGGGCGACCAGTACTGCCACCCCCTTTCTTTTTCGAGAGCGTCTTCCTAACACTCTGTATGATAAAGCTCGTGATGATGATGGCAACACCACCACGCTGTTGCATCGGGATTGGTGGTGCGCTTTGTGTAGGACTGTAATTTAATTTGTATTATAATATATTATATTTTTTTTAATCATGTTTACTCTCTAACTAACCAAGATGAAAGCGCAGGCTCCTATTTAAAAACTAATTTCAGTGGTTTTAACTTTAGCATAGCGCAGAAACAAGTGTCGTTTCTAGCCAACTAATTATATAAAGCGAAACTTTAATCACACTTATTGTGCAGCGTACCCACTTACACTATTATACAGTGTGGCCCTGGATAAAGTGCAATCCCGAAAGATAGTGAAGCTGGATAAAAAATTGTCCATAAAAAAAAATTAAGATAAGATATGGTAATCATTCATTCGCTGAAAACATGGTATTACAGGAAGTTATGAAATATATTTACGTGCACATGTTTTGCTACTATAAATAGCAAGCAAATTATATGAT
Organism: Nymphula nitidulata; assembly: GCA_947347705.1. Lineage (NCBI taxonomy): Eukaryota > Metazoa > Arthropoda > Insecta > Lepidoptera > Crambidae > Nymphula > Nymphula nitidulata. The sequence continues at coordinate 5,748,710 of OX374627.1, forward strand.
ATTGTTAAAAATCTTACGTTATAATTAAATTCCAATATACTTTTAAGTCAATTTCATTTCCATAAAATAACTTAACATCAAACATTCATAATAAAATATATAAGATTACAATAAATAGAATTTAGTCAACACAGAATAATCAATCAAATGATACCTATCAAATTTTTATCCATGAAATGTTTAAGATTATAGAAGTTGTTTTTATTTAACTATTTATTTAATTTATTTTTCAATAAATTTCCAGACAGAGCTTTGATGCTGTCAGGAATCTTATTATAAACATATAGTAGGTAAACAATAAAGCCAGGCCTAGGCACAGGACTTCTCACATGAGACGAGACGCACGAGAAGTTGCAGTAATAACGGGATCAACAGCTTAACGGCCTGGGGCCTTACCACCATCTTTATAAAAGCGATTCATATTCCGCTCGGTTCAGTATTAGTTCCTAAACTGCATCGCTGTCATAGTCGTAGATAGCGTCGTAGTACGGATATAACGATTCTACTCAGTTTAGGTCCTAAACTGGATCGCGATAAAAGATGGTGGTACGGGTGCTGGCCACGGGAACGGGCGACGGCGGCGACTCGGCAACCACTGCGCGGTCACGACGACGCGCTGCGAGGCCGACATGGAGACAGCGCGCAGTGGTTGCCGATTCGCGAGTCGCAGGACGCGCGTGCGGTGTGGCCAGGCCATAAGACGATACATTGAAAACTTCGCACTTCTATAAGTAATGTCATAGGTGGCTGAAAGGCCTTACTGATCTGAAAATCAGATACACGTTATTTCATATCTTTATCTAGGTACGAGTAGAACAAAAACACGATTAAAGGATTTTGCATCGATACATTTTATTTCCGAAATGAACTCTTAAATAAGAAAACTTGAGATTATTAGTAAAGGATAACTTGTATTCAATAGGAAATTACTTTAAATAAGTAGTAGTAATAATTATTATTCAGAATAGTCCAAAAAGGTTTTTTTGTAATCCTTACCTAAAGTAATTTTTTTTTTAAATAATTTGTGTATTCTACGCGCGCGACCGCTATTTTGTATTTTTAACCGACTTCAAAAAAAGAAGGAGGTTATCAATTCGACTGTATATTTTTTTTATGTTTGTTACCTCAGAACTTTCGACTGGATAAACTGATATTGATGATTCTTTTTTTGTTCGATGCGGTATAGTTTCCATTTGGTCCCATTAAAATTTTTTGAAAATCCATGGAATAGTTTGGTTTTTAAATCAAAATAACTGAAATGAGTAAGTCATCTACGTATGCGAAATTGCGAATGCAATATAAGCTGATGGTCACCCATCTATCTTTGACCTTAAAAAGTAATCACTAAAAATTGTATAAAAATAAATAAACAAAAACCGACTCTATGTTCAGCCTTGATGAAACCTACCATCCCTTATTTAACCGAAAAATACTCTTTTAAGTAATTAGACTAGCCTGTGTTGCTTATGCATGAAAAGTCATAAGATACATTATCACTAATTTATGGTCTTAACCCCCTTGATATTTTTATTGAAGAGTCTTTATGCGTCATTTGAAGAATTCTTTGTCAATCTTTTTGACCTTTTTGTTGTGTATTCAAACTTTGTCACCTCATTTCACCTCTTTAGGTATTGAATTCGAAAAATGCCTTTCTTATTCCTTCTACGTCACAAAAGGACACTATTGTCCAATATTTCTAGCATTATTAAAAACTACTGAAAGAAAAATATTTCTTTCAGTAGTTTTGCCTGAGCACTGTAATTAAAATAATTTATCTTATGTTTCGTTAACTTAATTTTATCATTATAATAAATGCTGATAATATTTTTTTTAATCTAGAAAAAAACTTATTCGCAACCATTTTTTAAATTTCTATAAAACGTTTGCGGTCCATTTTTTTATGGAATGGAGATTTAATAAATGAATGATATTAATAATTGGTTTTCCACCTTTCTTTTGTAAGGTATCTTATCCCTAATCTACTTATCTGTGACACTAATAAGTACATAACACTTCACTAATTGCTGACCACGCTAAGTTACAATGAAGCTTTTATCCCGAAGAAATTATTTTCTAATTTCCAAAGTAAGCACATACCTAAGTATTAGGTACTTATATTTTCGATTAAGAATGAATGGTGTTGAGATTTTCTTTTATGAGCGTGATAAAGTAACACGCTATGCTTAATGTAGCGTTAAGAAGTTGTACCTTTTACATAAGGTCACATATGGAATATAATTTTTTATTATACTCTCTCCTTGTCCGCCACGGTTTTACTTATTGTAGTCAGCATCCTATGCATGCGCATATCACACATTTCCAAGCCTCAAACAAAAAAAAACCCACAGTTTTTGTTCTGTCAACACTGGATAACTCCATTATGTATTCGTGTGCGTGAATGCCACCACGGTTTATTTTGTACGGAGAGAGAATATTATAAGATTAAACGAACTTACCTAAGTGAAGTTCAATCTTAAATACGAAGCTCCTTATCCGACACGGTCAGCCCGTATAGAATACTTACCCTAATCAATAGGGTTGTTCATGAAGTCTTTGTACATATTGAAGATCGATCCAGTGTTGGCAGAACAAATCTGTGTATTTTTTTGTTTGAGGCTTTGAAACGTGTGGTAGGTAGCGCATGCATTGGATGCTAACTACAATAAGTAAAACCGTGTCGGACAAGGAGTTTCGTATAATTAAGATTGAACCTAACTTAGGTAAGTTCGTTTAATCTTATAATTATATTTGCCGGCTGCACCCGGCGTGGTTTGCTATGCCCGTAAAGAGAAAATTGTAAGTTTTATAATAAAGTAAATAAACAGTCTTTACAATCCAGAAACCTTCACAGGTGTCCCCAGACCACAAAACTAAAGTTTCATGACAATCTGATCAATAGATTAGATAACAGTTAAAAACCATACAATTATTGATTCCGCATACATACTTCCACCCCACTTTTACCCCTTTAAAGGATGGTATCTGGGATAACAACTATCCCTTGTCCATTCCTGGGACTCAAACTATCTATATAACAAGTTTCATCTTAATCGGTTTAGCGTTTTGAGCGAGTGGAGGTCACAGACAGATAGACAGACAAACACACTTTCGCATTTATAATATTAGTATGGAAGTAAGGATTGACGACCGGTTGGTCAAGCGGTCTGTAGGTACCCCTTACTATACAGACTATTCGACCAGGGGTCCCGGGTTCGATCCCGGTAGGGGCAGATGTTTCTTTGATGAATAAGTTTAAGAGTCGACGATGTTTGTATGGCTAATTAGTATATTCCTGGTGTTTATATGTATATTACTTTAGTTTAGTTAGTTTATATAACATTTTAATGTTTTTGATGCGTTTAAACGCCTACTTTACTGTAACAATTACGAATAAAGAAAGAAAACGAACATTAAAATGTAATTAGAATAGCTTTTCTCACCTTAACTGGAAGTTTAAAAATATTTGTAAAAATATTCTTTCGGGTCATTAGAGAGAGGTGTTAACTTCAATGAGTGGTGAAAAACGTTGTTAAAACAACGTTGGAAAAGGAAAGAAAGCGGTGAAGAAATTAGTAGGTTATACCTAGTGCTCCGGTGGCGTAGTGATAATCGCGTCTGAGGGCCTAGACAAGATGCCTATCGATAATCGCTATCGCTATCGCTAAGCGGAAAATGTATGGGATTTGAAATAAGCTCTCGATTGACTTTCGATTGTAAATGGCAAATCCCATACATATTCTATTTAGCGTTAGCGGTAGCGATTGTCAAATAGCATGTTGTCTAGGCCTTCTGGCCGGCAATCAGGAGACGCGGGTTCGAGTCCGGCCTGGAGCATATATTTTTTCATCGTTTTCTTTCTTTATTTTTTAATGGTAGTTTATACAGGCTGGTGCCGTCAATACGATAATAAATTAAAACATGGGCTGTATTAGTTCATAGAAATGGTTTGCCACTTTCAAAAACATCTTATTCATTTGATAATTTCATGAAATTTTTTGTATGAAATAATATAATATTGGCTGCATGATTTCATAGAAATGTCATGAAATTATCAAATGAATATGGTGTTTCTGAAAGTGGCAAACCATTTCTATGAACTAATATAGCCCATGTTTTAATTTATTGTCGTATTGACGGCACCACCCTGTATAATTTTTTCTCCGTTATCTAGTATATCCATAACACAAGTTGTTTATGATGCTTAATTTGGGCTAGATAATTGGTGTGAGCGTCTATGAATATTAAATTATTATACTTATTATATGACTATGTTAACATGAGTAGATGCCTGCTTATAATGCCGTGTACTAAACACCTTGTAAGTATATCCTATCATAACCTAAATTGGTTTAGGAAATGTGTCAAAGTAATATTGAACTAAAACATAGCGATTAAACATACCATCGAGTTTTTCTAGAATCATAGTATTTTTTTAATGATCGTACAATAAATGTCTTTCCTGACCTATTTTAGCATTGTATGCAATTCCTAGGCAAAATGGCAATATTATGCCGCAGCCTTCTGGTTAAATTCGACGCTTAATTGGGATGTTGCCTAAGTTTGAATATGGCGCTATTTTTCACAAATTCGGAAAATATACGCTCCTGTTACACATAAAAACAATTCAAACTTAAAATATATGGAATATTGATGAAGTTGTACTGTTTTGAAAATTACAAAAAATGTAAAAAAAAAATTTAAAATTTATCAAAAATGTTAATGATATTAGATTACTGACATCAATTAAAACAACTATTATTATGACAACTATTAATAAAAACATACTTAATACATAGTAATTATCAATTTTGTCAGTATGCTCATACATTTCTTAGTAATATGGCAACATGTGACGTCACCTGTTCCGTAGATTTTCTATGGAGCGTTTTTGGACGACGCGCCGCAACATACCACTATATCTGTGAAACTATTGATCTTAGACATACTATTTCTTTTGCAATATTACCTTATGAGTTATAAACTTCTTATTTATGTAATAATAAAAAAGTTGTCAACTACCCTATTGGCTGGCATCTGTCGTGGTGTCATGTACTATATTAGTTCAAAGAAATGGTTTCTCTCAAAAACATCTTATTCGTTTCATAATCTCATGCAATTTGTATGAAATAATATTGGCTGCATTATTCCTTACCGCTTCACATCAGGTGGTGTTGGGTCAATTGCCGTGCTTTGTATAAAATAAAAATAAAATAAAATAAAAACGTCATGTAAATATCAAATGAATAGATGCGATATTTTTGAAAGTGGCAAAGCATTTCTAGAAACTAATATGGCCCATGTTTTAATTTATTGCCGTATTGACGGCACCAGCCTGCATAAATCAATGCACAGTAAAGTGCTGGTATCGAGCTATTCGACCTTACATTATTCGCCTCACGAGTTTCAGTTAATTCGGGTCCGAAACGCTTAACCTATCTTTAACCCTGCCCTTTGATCCTGCAATATAACCTTGACTAATATGCTGGAAGAATTGGAGCCGTGGGACTTTACGACGCCCTAGGTAGTTCGGAATTTCTCCCGCCTCGACAAATTGGTCGTTTGGGATTCAGGATTGATAATTTACAAGACACCGCTAAGAAAATTGGTTAAGAAACTTTTTAATGTGGACATTAATTACCTACTTTACGAGAACGGGTTTAAGAATATTGCTTGTTTTATGTTCACCGACTATCAAGCTTCTTACTCTCATATTCATTCATTTATTCGTTACATCATGGTCCAAATAATATCCTAAACTTACAACAATATGTTTTATATTGCAAAAGGACATGATCGGATTTTGTATGGCCTGCTGCCTATAGTTGATAAAAAGCGGCCAAGTGCGAGTCGGACTCGAGCACAAAGGGTCCCGTAACAATATCTATAACAAGCGTCTACCTGCACCCGTACCACCATCTTTTATCGCGATCCAATTTAGGACCTAAACTGAGTAGAATCGTTTAATTCGTACTACGACGCTATCTACGACTATGACAGCGACGCAGTTTAGGAACCAATACTGAACCGAGCGGAATATGAATCGCTTTTATAAAGATGGTGGTAAGGCCCCTGTTGCCGTTATCAATATCAAGCAAAGACAAGAAAAAAAAATCACGTTTTTTGTATGGGAGCCGCCTTCAATATTTATTTTATTCTGTTTATTAGTATTAGTTTTTATAGCGGCAACAGAAATACATCATTTGTGAAAATTTCAACTGTCCAAACTGTCACGAGATAACACCTGGTGACAGACGGACGGTTTACTACTATAGGGTTTCGTTTTACCCTTTGGGTACGGAACCCTTAAAATTAATGCACAGTCTTAACTTTATGACATCGCATTTTATAGTGTGCATTTTATTTATCTACAACTTAAACATTGGTTCTGATTTAATACGATAAATAAAAGTGAGTGTCTTAAATTAAAAATATAGCTTTACGTGTTGCTATATACGTATTGATTTGTAAATATACTCAGGAACTTAATCTAAAACATTATAAGGTAGTACTACGGCCACAATATGCTAGTCCATGCTACTTTTAAAAAATAGAAGAGTTCCTAGATTTTTTCGCCACTAGGTACTCGTTATAAAGTGCCCTATAATAAGCCGGAGTAAATCGTCAAATTAAGATCAAGTTTAGAAGATATCGGTCCATGTGGAGTGGAATAGATACAACCTTAATCGCACAGTTAAATCGAAAGTAAACAATATGAAAGGCTGCAATGACTGACACAATTGATAGTCAATATTTTTGTTTCCGGGCCGGAGAAACCACAAAATATAGAGGACAAAATGTACAAATCGATGTTACATCAGTTGCCAGTATCACAAAACATTTTTACTGCCAGTATTGCCGTTTGATTAAAAATATACACTGAACCATTGATTAAAAAGCGCTAGAGTTGATAAAATCAAACGTCTAAAATGCGCTAGATTGAGCTAAATTTTAGCTGCAAATGCATAATGGAAATAAAAAAAATCCCGCCAAACACAAATTTTTTCACGAACCTACTATTAGTACTTGCTGCAGGCTGTAGGTACGCGCGTGCGTTCTCTTACCATTTTCTTCGATTAATTTATTAAAAATATAGAAAACGATAAACTAACCTTGTTAGATCCTTAACTAATCTGTTACAATATCACACGCACTGCACGCACTGCACTGCTCGCACCCGTATACTGGATATTACTGATATGGTAAATAGGCATAGTTAAATTTAATATAAATGTAATATATTACGTTTAACAAACACAATATACAAACCGGTAACTAAGCAACGTCCGCAAGGCGTGAGCCGTAGCTTAGTAAGGAGGAAGAGGTCAATCCTCAACAAGGCATGATAACTAAACGGCAAACAAAGCAGACTAAAATATCTTTGTCATTAAGTACGTAAATCGCGCAGTTGTGTAAAATGTTATTCACCGCGCAAATCCCCGTATCACGAGGGTGTTATGGTAAAGATTACTAAAAACCCAAAAACGTTTTGGTCGATTATTTAATTAATTAAAAAAGATACCTAGTAAAAAAGCGTTAATTGACTCGCATTTCAAATAATTAATACTACATTAGTAAAATTGGTTTCAATTAAATTAAAGTGACTTAAGATGCAACTTTGGATGTTAAATGTTAATAACTCCAGAACAGAACAGAATTTTATCAATTTTTTTTTTATAACAATACTGTCCAATCTGTCCATCTATACTTGATGTTATTTTACCAGTTTTCCCACATTCTCTAGGTATACATATAGGTGATCTTGTGGCCGGGGGCTACTTAACATTTTTTATTTTTTATTATCGATTGAAAGCTCAGATATTCTGATGCTGACTACGTAATTTAATTATTCATAAAGAAAGAAAACGATGAAAAAATTATATGCTCCAGGCGGGAATCGAACCCGCGTCTCCTGCGGTCCGGCCAGACGCGATTACCACTACGCCACCGGAGCACTAAGTGAAACCTACAGTAGTTGTAGGCGTTATAAACGCACAAAATCAAGCAATAAAATGTGATTTAATTAGTCGTTATTGTAAAAATTAGAAATAAAGAAAGTAAACGATGAAAAAATTATATGCTCCAGGCAGGAATCGAACCCGCGTCTCCTGATGTCCGGCCGACAGGAGGGATGTGATCAGAAGACGTGGGTTCGATTGCCGCCTGGAGAATATAATTTTATCATCGTTTACTTTATTTATTTGTAATAGTTACAATAAATAAAGTAGGCGTTTAAACGCATCAAAAACATTAGAAATGTGATTTCATTAGTCATTTAAAAAATTAACAACATACAACTACAACAAAAAATAATAGATTTTCAATCATTAGCTTTGTTTTTAGCTGGGCCTATTTCGAAGAATGTTGAATATCGTCCTTTAGTACTACTAAATATTATGTGGTAAGTATAAGGTAATAATAACACTAACCTTATTTGATACAAAACAAAAAGGGAGAGGTAGTTTGATACAACAAAAGAAAACAATTTATATTCTGATTAAAAATTTGAGGCACAAAAGCAAAGGACTGTATTGTTATACCGCGGCTTCCGTAACAAAAGACTTTTGTTATAATTATTCAAGAAAGTATTCCCACCCACCTAATTCAATAGTTCAGTCTACGTTTTATTTAAAACAAAATTTAAATTATGATTGTTGTTTAAACGAGTTTTTTTATTATACAACTAGATGACAAACAAGCTGAAGCTGACGGCCCACCTGATGGTAAGCGGTTACCGCTGCCTATAGACACCTGCAATAACCAGGAAAAATCACTTGATATTGCAGATGCGTTGTCATCCTGAGACCTAACGGCCTGGCCACGGGAACGGGCGGCGGCGGCGGCGCGACTGGCGAGGTCGCCGGTCGCCACTTCGAGGCCAACTTAGTACATTTTCATACATTTGTTTTCATTCGAGCGAATAGAAGCACGGATAATCGCCGCGGCGAATTTCCCGGGCCAGGCCGTTAAGGAGGCGAGAAACTTTCTCGAGCCTTTAGGAGCGAATTCGCCGCTGGAGATTTTTCTAATCGACAGGCATAACCTCCGGGGGAGGTGTTGTGCTGACGCTTAGACTCTCCAGGGTACTTAAGTCACGAGTAAGCGACAAACCTGAGGGTGCTTATAAAGGCTTGGACCTCGGCTCTAGTGAGCCGTGTCGTAGAGGGATGGAAGAGAAGCGCCCAGGAACATCTCTGTGCCCAGTAAAGCGCGACGAGTGTAGACCGGGTCTTCGTACCCTTGTTCGACGAATGCGGTGTATAACAAAAGTGTGGCTAGTGCATAATGTGCTTGTGTGTGCGAGGGCGTTTGCGCTCATGATAGGATCGTCAGGGTCATGGATGACATTCCTTGGTCTACGTAAACGGGTCGGGGCATAAGTATCAGAAGAGTAGTCGGAGGGGAGCCTCCGACTACTCCTGTGAATGAAATCTCCGTGAATCAAGAAATTGTCAAGTAAAAAAGGTTCTTCGTTAGCTGCCCAAAAATGTCGTTTGGTAGTCAGAACTGTAGTTGGGTAATTTATAATTGGTAATAATGGTGAGGAGCTTGGTGGCGTATTGGTTTGAGCGCTCTGGTTTCGATACGAAAAACAAAACAACTTTCGCCATGGTCGATCCTGGGATGGGTCAATCAAAGATTGTTATCTAGAGCTCCTCCGTGCTTCGAAAGGCTCGATAAGCCGTTGGTCCCGGTTGTTGATGCAACCGCTTTAACCTACCAACCTGCATTGAGCCAGCGTGGTGGTGTTATGGCCCAAAGTCCTCATGTGTTTCTCCCATGTAGGAAGGCCTATACCCAGCAGGCTGGTGATGACGATGAATAATGGTTGGTTGGTAATTTATTTATTTATTGCATTTCGTAGTCAGGGTTAAAATATACGTTACCCAATTTTTAAAAATGTTTTACAACTTGTTTTTTATATAAAAAGCACTACATATGACTCAAAACCACCTGATGGAAAGCGGTAAGTAGAGTCCATATGCGAAGACAGCTAGTGCAGTTTAGACACTGCTCTAGCAGTCTCCACCTTTCATACCTAATTAAATTATTTGACAGCTATCCTTTTTGTATTGATATTGAAAGAAAGAGATGCACTTAACTTAATATTAACAATTACAATTAAAGAAAAGGAAACGACGCGAAGCAGACGCGGAGCAGAAGCGATCATTTTGTGCGTAGGAAGCCTATATAACACTGTTATCATTCTTACTTGTACGCATCCGCTAAGTAGGCGTTATAAATGCACAAAATCAAACAATTTATATTTGATTTCATTGGCTATTGTGATTAAATGGCTTTTCTCACCTTAACTGAAAGTTTAAAAATGCCTGTAAAAGTATTCTTTCGGATCAAGAGAGGTGTTAACTTCGTTGAGTGGTGGGATAAACGTTGCTCTAAAAACGTTAAAAAAGGATAGAAAGCGGTGAAGAAATTTGTAAGTTACACCTAGTGCTCCGGTTGCGTAGTGGTGATCGCATCTGGCCGGACCCCAGGAGACGCGGGTTCGATTCCCGCCTGGAGCATATAATTTTTTCATCGTTTTCTTTCTTTATTTGTAATGTCTTACGTTTTTCGAACGTTTTGTTACGGACAATGACAGAAGTACACATGAATGCGCGAAAGCGTGTTCCGAATTGATTGTACTCAAACAGTGCATAATACAGCACCGTTGAAAGTCCATTTTTTTCGTTACTGCATGAGATGTAAACAAATATGGCGACTATGACATTTATGGTACCGCTAGAGATGGGAAAACCGTACCGTATACCGTATTCAATTCGGTCCAAGACATTTGCACTGTTCGTATTTTCTTAACGATGGTAATGTTTGTGTAGTGTGGACTGTAAGGAGTGTGTGTTATTCATTGTTAATGTCAATTGGAGTATTTGGCGGGTTTTAATGGCGTCGGTCAAGATTTTTATTTTGATAATTAAAAATTGTGTCGGAGCGAAGTTTGTGTTATAAAAGTGGTGTTGTTTTAAATACAAAGTGTTTGTGTTGACGTGCAACTCAAAGACTATTAGAATAAAAGTGATTATGGTGCGAAATACGATGAGAACTTTTTTGTGGTTATCCACCTCATCAAGTAGCACATATGGAGACTGTCATCATATATTTCGCGTCAAATACTCCCAAAATGCATTGAAATGTGTAATACGAGCATTTCAATGCAATGAATAAAGAAATAAGAAATACTAAAGATATGGCTGTATGGCTCTGTACCATTGCCTTTCCCTGTGGGGATAAACAGAACTACTACTGTCAATGTCAATGTTAAAAAGTTATTAGCTGTCAAATCCAATTAGTCATGGTAACAACGACTGTTTTCTAATAACGAATAACACTGTTGCGTTATTTCTTAACAACTGTTATTGTAAACTGTTATCTGTTATCCTGTTATATTGCTGTTTTCCAAATGCTGTTAGGCAAATTACTGCTGTATAATAATATTGTAATGGTTAAGAAAATTAAAATGAACCTTACGGCATTTTACAATAAGGCAGAAAATTACTCATTTTTGGTTAACGTAAAAAACGGATAAAAATGTAAGCAAAAATGAATTTTACTGCACTGCACGAAAAGTTATATTCCTAGAATACAATAGAAACAGTCAAGCGATATATTTTCTCGCTCACACCAGTGCACTCCCGCTTCGTGCCGTCACCGTCTTACAATACAACAAACGAAATAGCATCGAAACGCTGTGCGCTGTTGCTACATGGTTCGCGCGATCGCGCGACGGCCATGTTGTCAATATCAACAACACAATAACAGGATAACAGGAAAGTATGCTGTTCAGTAATGTGTTGTTCATTGCGGGAGAATAATTTGTTATATTATCCGTTATTGTAATAACGATCATCACTAAATCCAATACGTTTCTTAATTTTGTTTGCAATTTTGCAATATCTTGTGTTTAGAATTACAATGTTACAAAACAATGTCTGATTCTAATAAATCTTGTTTACGCATTGACTGGTTTGATGGCACTTTAATTGAAGATAACAGACTAAATGCTGCTAGTTCTTCTCAATTTAATGATGAAAACCAACCTGAACAGCAAACTGGTTCAAAACCTCAATACACAGAAAAAAAACCAATAGGTTTCAAGAGGCTGTTTGATATTTCATTGCTAAAGCCACCAATTTTGACTTTAGAGGTTTCACACAGACCAGGATTTTGGATGCTGCTGGAATCAGAACTCAAAGGAGATTTCATTGTTTTAATTGTGAAAGTACTAGCTAATATTTACAAATCATTAGAAACAGGTGAAAAAAACAGAATAAGGAATTTATTAAAGAGTAAATTTGAACAATCTACTTTTTTGGGTATTTTACAAGAATTTTTAGTCAACTTACCAAATGTTCGAGTTGTTGAAAAGAGGATAAATTCTCAACTGTGGGATGATGTGCAGTCGTTTTATTGCAGTGTAATATCTTTATGTGAGGGCATTATTGCACACAATCCTAATAACTTAGATATTATTTTAAAAATTAATGAACTACTTAATGTAATAGAAATAAGCATTATTGGTGTGAGAGAAGAGCACACAGAGTGTTTCAGTGATGAATTATTTGTTAGAATACACCAGCTAAAATCTAGCACCCTGGATATATCTAACAAGGTGAATATGTCAATGTACTTATGAATATGTCTGTTATATTATTTTCATCTAAGTCAAGATATGTTAATATAATAATAATAATTAATCCCTCATCGCTGCCATTATCCTGCTGGATGGATGACAGTTGAAAATCAATTGTGTCTGAAATCTGATGTTTGATGGGTTAAATATAATTTAAAAGCCTGTTTCGTAAATGAATACTAAAAAGAAAAAATATATATAAATAATATGCACTTATTTAAAAATTTAAAATATACTAATACTAATATTCTACATACACATAATCTGCTTATCTCTCTATTCTATTTCTCCTTATGAGGTTTTACTGGAAGAAATTTCGTTACACATTCACTTTTTTAATTAAATAAATGAAAACATAGTATGATATTTGTATTCTAACATTTATAAATTGAGAACAAATGTTCATACAAACATCTGCTGCTACAAGGATTCAAACCTGTGACTTCTGACTTATAAAACTACCACTACCACTATTAAGTGCAATCAGTGGTACTAACCACTGATTGCACTTAATAAATAAATTTTATTATAAAAATATTGAATAAATAATTGATTTGGTTCTTTTTTTCAGAATACTAGCATCACTGTGTTTTCCACTTCTGAAAGTACCATCAAAGATGACAACAACTTTAGAAGCCTCTCCATCTTCCCCTCTAGAGATGATTTACTTGGTAACATGGAGTTGGCAGTAAAACCAAATATCATCAATGGCGCCTACCCAAATGTAGAATATTATCTGGACTTGCAGTTCAGATTATTAAGAGAAGACTGCTTTGGACCATTACGAGATGGAATATGTTAGTAATCAAAGTATTGTTTTTATTCCGTTTATTATATCAGTTCTTTTATATTAGGATTGTTATATCTTCAGGTAAATATTTGGCAAATCCATCCAAGAGGAGATATGAGAATATTAGGTAATGGTTACTTTTATTTTTATCATTACTAACATATTTTTATACATAAGTGAAATAGGTTAAAAACTAATTTATGGTAACTTCTTTGCTTTATTATTAGCTTCTTTACTTCAGCACTTAAGTGTAGTTAATTCATTAAAAACTAAGCTGTAAAATAAGTAATAAGAAGAATCCTTAAACTTTCAAAGAGCTCTTATTTAATCTGTAATATCTTATTTTTTTTGTGGAGAAAAACAAAGTGAGAAAAATGATTTGTAAATGTTTATGGATTTATTTTCCAGAGTTTATCCAAAAGTCCGAATCCTCCGCACTTATGTTGCCAACAACAAAGTCGGATATCTGGTTGATCTTGTTTGGAAGGAACGTTCAAAGCAAGGCCCGATTGACAGCAAAAAATATGCTTACAACAAACAATTGATGTTTGGATCATTACTGCTTTTTACAAATGACAATTTTGAAAACGTAATGTGTGCTACGGTTTTGGATTCAAGCCTAAGTTTACTGGCGGAGGGGTATGTGAGTATTCCTTTCCAATAACACATTGAAGTACAAATTACTCTGGTTATATAGCATGACTCCTTATTTGTTTTGGTTCTCAGAACTAACTACACAGCCAGTAACATGAGGATACTTTACTTTACTGTTCTGTACTGTCTTTACTAGTGTAAGTTTCAAGCGAATATGAATGTTTCGAATTTTCGATCATGGTTGTGTCATGGAATGCATAATAAATAAACAGAGTGTTAGCAACTCCAACATTTTATGTTAGTATTATATTGCAAATGTAAAATAGCAACACTTATCTATGGGTCATTCCATTATCGCGGGTGCAACATTTAGACGCATGTTTTCATTTCATGTAATTAAATAAAAAACATTTTTAATGAAATTAGTCTTTAAAAGACTACATTTTAATATTTTCATTTTATATTAGTTAACAAGGATTTTAAAATAATATTTTAAAAGCCAGGAGCAAGGTTCAAATTGCCATCGCGGGTGCAACAAATTTGGCCCAACCTTTCCAGATCATAGACAAAAAACGTATAAATCTGTTAATTGTGATACTTTTTATATGTTATGCCTTAATATTTTGTAAGCTGTTTAAGTAACAAAGTACTTAAAACAAAAACTCTTAACAAAACAAAAATAAACAATGAATTATCCATTTTTAAATTAATCGCGGGTGCAACATCAAATTATCGCGGGTGCAACCAGTCTAATTTAAGTGAATATAAATATCATTTTAACTTATATAGGAACAAAATGAGAGATCCAACCATGATTATTACTAATTAGAACACTATTGTTGGCGTTTATATTAATTATTTCTTTTCAAATACATCAATATTCGCCGAAAATTCTTCGAACATCTTAATTCCTTCAGTCTTTTTCTTCGGCGCTTCTAACTTCGCGATAATATCATAAAATTGCACGTCTGCTATGTCATTAATGATTTCTGTAAAACGTTTGCCATCAATCGTCGTCATAAATAACGATATTGAGTATTTTTTTGTCAGTTTTGCAGACCAATTGTATGAGCACATACAAACCAGTGCAAATATCTTTCGGTAAGACAGCAACTTGGACAGTAGCAGTTACAGGACATGCTTCTCGAAGATAATTTTGTTAATCAATGTAAACATCAGAAACGCGCAATCTCTTTTTCAGGTGCAATAAAGATTTGCTCTGATCTGAAACTGAAGGTTATAACTGAACATATATGTCAGGACACGGAATTTCTTTTCGTAATTTGTGATTTGTACCTAAGCGGTTCCAAATCGTCATCGTCATCAGTCCAATCACTTTTTGTATTAGTGGTGGGTTTTGGCAACTTCAAAACTAATGTGCATTTAAAATGAGACACTGAGGTGTGCGCCACAGTAATGCTATGAGTCTCTTCACATTGGAAGGTTTTTTTTCAGCCCTTCCCATTGATCATCCGACATGGCTATCTTTTGCTTCTTCTTCTTTTGCTACAAATTTAAAGAACCGTTTCCATTTCCGTTTCATTGCTTCTCTCTGTTTGGAATCACGAGCCCTTTCCCGACGGAGGTGTTCGGCATGAGCTCGGGATTTTCCTTTAATTTCCGCCTAAGTTTCTGCGAAGCAGTCTCTTTGTGTTGCTCTGTTATCATTTTAAGCAATAAAACTGTCAAACATACAAAATATAATAAAAAAACACATTAAATATATATCATCAATCATATTCAGCATATATTATTAATCAAGGCATATCAAAACAACAAAAATATGTAATTAATCACACAAAAAAGATAAGTGACATAAAGTTGCACCCGCGATCTGAAATCTAGATCGCGGGTGCAACCAACTTAACTTATCATTTATTTTAATCTAACAATTATTACACTCTTAAAAACAACAAATTTGGGCTTAGTTTTTATTTCTTCTTACTTTTGCAAAGTTTCAGAATGTTAGCTCTTTATTTCTGTGAAAAAAGTAAACTTTTATATCTTTTGTATCGCGGGTGCAACAAATTGACAGTGTATTCTAGCAGTCTATAATTCTCATTAAATAACAACATATACTTACACTTTTTGGAACATATGAATAAATGAATACTGTCACTTCACGTTTAGCCGGTAAAACATATCCTCAATCAGTTAACTCGGCTGTCTCGCGCCAGTGTTGCTAGGTATGATTTTACAGTTTGTTTGAACTATTCAAATTGAAATTTTTAAGACGCGCCAAAAAAGAAAATATGGAGTAATACTTAATAAAAATAAATTTAATAATAAATTTAGACTTTCTTCTTTGTACTAGTAATAAAAAAAATAACTAATAGTGTAATTTAAAAATTTAACTCAGGAATCGTCTATAGCGGAATCGCCCCTATATTTTATGTGTATCATCTATAATTTGCAAGCTTTTCTATTAATATTAGCCCTTACAGTCCGCTAACACAATTTTATACACAGTAAAGGCCCATTTACATAATGCAAGTTTCTTTTCTTGCCTGTAGCATACAATTAAATTGAAGCCAGAAATGACTTGCATAGTCTAAACAACATATTAGAATATAGAATTCATTTCTTTCTTCAATTTAATTGTATAGTACAGGCAAGAAACTTTAGAATGGCCACTCTACGCCCCACACAAATCTCAGTTTTCGCACCTACGACGTCAATACAAGAGCGCCGACGACGCCGATTCGTAGAGCTCTCTACGCTCTAGTCTCAGGCGCGCAGGCTGTGTCAAAGAGTAATTTAATGCTTACAGTTCGTGTGCGATAACACACATTTGCACGACTTATAGTACGTGTGCGTCTGAGTAAAACTGCTGCTACTGTATGAAGATTTATGAGTGTTTAGGCTAGGGTTGCGTTCCTCTTTCAAATGAAATCAAAAATAAAAAGTGGTTTCCAATAACCCTCATTAGAGGTCTGGTGTCGTTTTCATACTATTCGACAGCTCAACACTATGACGATCGACGATCGAAACATTTAGATTCATTTGATTGAATTTTTTTTAGGGGCTGTTTATGTATTATGTGCTAGGGGTCGGTACTGATCTATTGTGTGAACTTATGTTATAATATGTAATGTTAAATTGAGGAGCTCGGTGGCGTAGTGCTTTGAGCGCTCTGGTTTCGATTACGAAAACAAAGCAACTTTCGCCATGGTCGGTCCCGGGTTGGTTCAATGAAATTTAAAATCTCGAGCTCCTCCGTGCTTCGGATGGCACGTTAAGCCGTTGGTCTCGGTTGTTACTGCAACTGCTTTAACCCACCAACCGGCATTGGGTTAGCGTGGTGGTGTTATGGCCCAATCTCCTCATGTGTTTCTCCCATGTAGGAAGTCCTGTGCCCAGCAGTGGGACTTATATAGGCTGATGATGATGTTATAATGGGGTTTGTGCATTGTACCATTAAAGACGGTTACCTATCATGAGTTCGAAACTTTTTAACCGACACTCATAAAACTTT
Organism: Nymphula nitidulata; assembly: GCA_947347705.1. Taxonomy (NCBI): domain Eukaryota; kingdom Metazoa; phylum Arthropoda; class Insecta; order Lepidoptera; family Crambidae; genus Nymphula; species Nymphula nitidulata. The sequence goes on from OX374627.1 coordinate 5,766,215, forward strand.
TCAACTATTTTAATTTCTTTTTTTTGTTTGGTTAAAATTACTTTTGCCAGTGTGTCAGTTGACGTATTATTTTTTATCGAAATCAGAGTTGGTCTCGTTACACCGTACACCGTTACACGTACAAAAAAAACTTACCTACTGAAAATAATTTTATACTTAGCAAACATCTGGTCATCTTTTTTGTAGATCGCAGTGACATTTGAAGTGCCTGTGTCAAACACAATATTTTCTGAACCTCTCCTGATGGTGGAGAGCGAAGTGTTCTTCGAACCTTATCACAGAGTTCTGAGAGTCTTGCAGAGCTTTAAACCAGAAGATATGCCAATGCGCAAATACATTGTAGATGTTCAGGTAACTTTAGAAATACATAGTACTTATGACAACTATTGAAATATTTTCGAGGGATGCTCTCGAAAATAAAGCAGATAGCAGTGCTGGTAATCCTAAACACGTCTTGTTGAAAAAAAATTAAATTCACGAAAAACTATCAGAATTATTACAATCTAGTAAGAAACAGCTGATTTTTCGTTCGCGATTCCAATTTTTTTAGGACAAGTTGTGTTAGCTTACCCTATATAAATTGCACAGTATTATGGCAAACAGGAAACAAAAGCACCTTCATAATTTCATTTATATTATATTTATATCACGAGTACCTAACAAGACCAATTAATTCAAGAATAATAAATATCTTGAAACAGACATAGCTAGTTAGCTATTCACTGTAAGACAATGAAACATTGTTAAAGGAATGTTAATTAGAATATACTTTTTATGTATCAGCGATGAATATGCTTGTGTGTATAAAAGTTAATTTACATACCTATAACGATACATATTAATTGCTTTACACTTGACCTTTACTTTTTACTTTCAAAACTTTACCACAGAAGAATAATAGTAATGTTTCAGAACATTTATTAGTACCCTACATAAATTAGAGAATTTAAAAATTACAATGAATTGCTTATGAGGATTTACAGAAATCCTCATTCATAGAATATACCTACTGATCCTAGTTTAAAGAAAGTGATAGTAATAATCTGAATTCAATTCTTTCAGTCCAAAACCCAACCTCCGGCTTACTTAACCCAGGAAACTATTTACAGTATTTTAGACAGCAGAACTTCAGAAGAATTGGATTTTTCTGTTCTTAACACGGAAAGTTGGCCTGAAAGCAAATCTTTTGGCTTGGACGATTCACAAATGGAAGCTTACAAATTTGCTTTAACTAGGGAATTCGCCGTTATACAAGGACCGCCCGGTACAGGCAAAACTTTGATTGGGGTTAAAATTGCTTCAACGATTCTAAGAAATCTGTCTCTAGAGGGTACGCCCATGTTAATTATCTGTTTTACGAATCACGCCCTTGATCAATTTTTAGAAGGTATACTCAGTGTTACTCAGAACATAGTTCGCCTCGGTAGTCAAAGCAAGAGCAAAATTCTAGAATCATACACTTTATACAATTTGAGAACTAAAATAAAATGTAAATACTCTTACTTATATGGTAGCAAAAAGGCTGAGCTAGAAAGGTTATTTAAAGAAATGACAGAATTACAAACTGAAATAGAGAAGTGTGAAAAAAATATTATATGTTACAAAACTTTAAAATCACGCCTCAAAATTGGTGACCAGTTATATGAATTAAAGGATTCTTCAGAAGATCCAGTATTGTCTTGGCTATTTGAAGATTCAAATGAGAAAGATGCAGTAAGGGTAGATGAAGTAGAAGATTGGGAAAAGCATCTTGATGATGTTAATATAGACAATAAATTAGAAGCATGTTTCTCTGAACAATGGGCGTTGAAAGAAATAGATTCGATGTATAACAGTATTAAATATGTAAAAGATGTTACTGATGATCAATTTGAAGGAGAGAAGATGATAGACAAATTTGAAGATCAAATTAAGAAAGTGAAAATGAGATTGGGTTTATTTAAGGTAAGTGAAATTACTGGGCATGGAAGGCATTTCATCTTAGGCCTTAAGATGACAACGCACCTACAACACCAAGTGGTTTTTTAATTGTTATTGCAGGTGTATAGCGGTGAAGGTAGTCACTTACCACCAGACAACTATATGAGCATATTTTTGGAGATCGGTATCGACTTGTAAAGTTTTCTATTAAATATTTTTACCTTTTTTTTTTAGAAATACCTTTCATGGAGTCAAAACGAGAATATTCTACATGAAAATATTAATAAAGTGACAGATTTATATCAATTAACAATAGAACAAAGATGGAAATTATATTACAAATGTGTTGGACAAATCAAAACTGAGTTGATGTACAAAATGAGTTCGTTATTGGTGAGTCATTTGTAAAAAAACAAACTAAAAATGTATTTTACTTATATTTCTGGAATTCTGGCACTGCTTATGTAGTTTTAGTCGACGCACAATATCAATGTCCATTATTGTATTTTAGTAAATGGAAAAGCTTTGAAACTGTTCTTCCTGATCCAATATTTTATCGCTAACCGTAGGACCAACATAACACCTGTAGTAAAGAACTGGATGAAGTAGCAACCCTCATAGATGGTGAAGTGATGAAGGCAGTGAGAGTGGTGGGCGTGACCACTACTACCGCGGCTAGGAGACATGATCTGATGCGGCAGCTACTATCTCCCATAGGTAAGAACATCTAAAGATGTGGGATATTAGGAGCTCGGTGGCGTATTGGTTTGGTCGCTCTGGTTTCGATACGAAATACAAAGCAACTTTCGCCCTGGTCGATCCTGGAATGGGTCAACCAAAATTTTAATCTCGACCTCCTCCGTGCTTCGGAAGGCACGTTAAGCCGTCGGTCCCGGCTATTACTGCAACCGCTTTAGCCCACCAACCCGCATTGGGCCAGCGTGGTGGTGTTAGGGCCCAATCTCCTCATGTGTTTCTTCCATGTAGGAAGGCCTGTGCAGTGGGACGTATATAGACTGGTCATGATGATTTTAAAATGTGCCAACCCGGAAAAAACAATTCGATTGAACTCCAGTTGAAATTCACATCACTCGAGCTAACTAGATGACATTGAGTGAACATTTCTTTTGTTATTACCAGTATACCAAATATTTTAAAAACTTACAAAATTTGATATAAGTTTCGGCTTAAATATGCATTGGGACACCTATATTTAATGAAGGTAAGTAAGTAGAATTTAAATAAAAAATGAATTAAGTGTGTAAGTGTAATTGTAAGTTACAAAAAAACCGGTCTTGTGACAGTCTTTGCAAAATAATATCAATCTAATTTATGGTGTAATGTGGTGTAGGCTAATAATTATTATTTATAAATTAATATTATTAGATCGAGTCAGAGAATTCAGCTCGATTTCATTCGAGCTAAGCCTAATTCGATAACAAGGCAAATATCACTTGGTATTGCTTGAACTCGTTGCGTTGCTCGGTGCGTTGCCATCCTGAGCCCTAAGATAAAATGCCTTCCATGCCCAGTAATTACACTGGCTACCTTTCATTTTTTTTCCAGTAATTTCACTAGATACATTTCCCTTGAATCCGAAACACAGCGAACTGTTTCACGGTAGAAATAAGAAAGGCGGTGGTCCCTACCCAGGCGATCCTATCACCTAGTAAACCTGCGGATCTCCTAGCTGCGGGAAAACAACGACTGTAAAACATAGATAATTTGAGAGGGCATGTATGTGCTTCATTTATTTCTTGCTCTATAAGGTCGTTAATTGAAAACTATTTTTCATTCCCAGTTATAGAACTTAGTCAATCAGAAATAAACTAAAAAAAAAAAAAACGTTAAAAAAAACTCATGCATCTATTGTTTTTAGTGATCGTGGAAGAAGCAGCCGAAGTGCTGGAAGCCCATATAGTCGCCTCATTGACGCACCACTGCCAACATGTGATACTCATTGGTAAGAGATTTGATGAACTTAATAACCGCTTCCGTTCATAAGGGCTTATTCACGCGTTTTTTAACCGAGATGACGCGCGATTTTGATGCGTACGTACCTACTTACTCTGCGCGGCATCTAGGCGTTTTAGTAGGATTATTTGCGTTTATTTTCTACTGGCGGTTTCTATCAATACAAACGATCGTCGTCTGTTAGTTTTTTAAAACCTGTGAGAAGGCTCCAAGACGTTTGGAATCGGAAGACAATATTATTTGGAAAGATTTATACTGTAGTACCTAAAAGAGATGTTTAAAAAATGTATGGAGACCCGGCCAGGTCTATGTACAAAATAGGTAAAAATATGCGGAATAGTGTTCAATTCTCCATTTTTTTTTATTTGCTTTGTTGCGTGGTACAAAACAAGAATTTTTATAGAAAAAACTGCAACACAGCCAAATATTCATCATGGCGCCTATGTCACTTCGGTGACGTTTAGTTGACTTCTATGTCGCCCGCCATATTGCCATAGTGGATAACGGTGAAATGGACGAAAAATGTCTACGTTTGTACGAACAAATTATGCATGAAAACGAATTATTAGAGACACCGCACATATACAATTTCAAATCGAACAACTAAATTGCGTGCTTTCATAGGCCGCACACTTCGTCGACTTAGTTGGTGGACAGTGTTGCTAGCGCGGTGAAGTCTGCGATAAAATGCGGAAAAACAACGCACTTCTTAACTTAATAAAAAGAAGACGAAAACAGAACAAAACATTTAGGGTGCATCCGATATTAAGTGACAGATTAGAGCGTGGGAAACATCATACCTTACATTCTAAACTGAGATGTTACCCAGATAAGTTTTTTAAGGGCTTGCCTTTTTTGGACTTCGTCGATCAGCAGTTCTATTTTTTCATTTGTTACAAGAAGAGAATGCAGAGATCGACTGGCTGCGGCGGCTGCGTGCCCGTCGGCAAAAATCCAAGCGTGGGGAAATCACGCGCACGGGTCTGGTCATACTGCATCTTACCGTGCGACTGACCAACTAAGTTGTTATAGTGTGCGGGCTATCGGCCGATAGTTGACCAACTATTTAGTTGAACGACTTAGTTGATATAATGTGCGGGCTATCATAAGATTCTATGCCTATTAGACATTCTGCGATTTAGTTGTACGATTTGAAATTGTATATGTGCGGTGGCTCTTAGTATTTTTCTGATACTGTACATACCTGGCCAGATATATGTATAACATCTTTTTTTAAAGTGTCTTCAGAATAACTTGCTACGTATTGTTGCCAATGATGATAAATGGTGGTACTAAACGGCGGATTTAATTTAAAATGGACGCAATTTCTTGCAGGTGACACGCGGTCTAAGATCTATCCTCTATGAAAGGAGAACGCCCTTGAAAACTAAGGCATATGGCAGTGATCCTTAACATTTATTTTAAAAAAATTGAAATCACCAACTTATTCATGTTAATTTGTAATACCTACACCATCAGTTAAGGTTTGCTAGCACTGCCTTCTTTTACAAGAGCGTTTCTCTAACAACCTCGACCTTATTGAATCTTTTAACTCTCCTGTTTTTTGTGTTATTGTGCCATGAATATAAGTGCCATTATCCTTCTCGCTTTCAATAGAAGCACCATAATTTAACATAGGTACATACATACATACTACACCCATCTGTGTACTATGTGTGCCTACTTGGATTTTTCCAAGATGACATAACAATTAAATACAGAAAAACAGTTATTTCTTATAAAAACGACTGCTGGTAACTTTTTGTGCACACGCCTGCTAATTAAATTGAACACTGATGTTAGTTGGAACCTTCTTTCTATGATCTGAGGTTGGAACTTACCTTAATCCGTTGTAATTAGAGTCATTTTTCAACTGACGTGGTAGCTTGAATTGTAGCACAAAAAGTGCTCGTACTCTTAACTAAATAAGGTCGGTCCAAAGTTCAAAAATGTTTCGCGTTATAGTCATCAGTATAAAATTTTTTGCTTATGTCATATCGTGAAATGTTTTTATCGAAGATTTCAATCGTTTTAACCTTTGAACACGACCGTCATTGGGGAGTTATATGATTCGTTAAAATTAATCCGCCTTTACAACATGTGGGTTATAATAAGTTTAAAACTAAGACCGTTTAATTTTTGGTAATTACAACGCCTACGTCTATCAACCCTAAACCATCATTATATGTAGGTTACTGCGTTAAAATTAATCTGCTTGTACCTACAACACTTGGGTTATTATAGTGCCGCTAAGTTTCAAACTGAGACTGTCTCATTTTTGTCGATTACAACGCCGACGTCCATCAACCACTCATTACAAACCACAGTTTGTAATGAGTCAACCTCTCAACCTCAACAATAGAAAATCTATTGTGTTAACTTCGTTGGCTCTTTACAATTTGGTTCCATTCGTTCTGTCGCAAAATTATCTGTATGTAGAATTAAAAGTAATTCGCATCGGGGGCGGGCAAAATAGGTGTTAGTTTTTTTTTAATGAATATAGTATATTTATAAGGCAACTTTGAACGGAAGATTTATAATCCATAGATCTATAAACCACTAACTATAATTGGTTTATAGATTACGATAAGTCATCATAAACTATCCAATAATGCTGATAAGACGTTGACCGTAGATAACATTACAGTTGGATTGTTAAAAATTATTAAAAGATTGATACTCCTTCATTGGAGGAAGTTATATAGATATTTCTTACGTGTTCATTAAAAAAATCGATCCAATCGTTATCGATATAAAGTCGGTTTTCAGTTAACCAAATTTTGAAATTAGGCATTGATCACCTCTCATAGGTGCTGTCATTGAACCAAGTATATTTTATAGTATACGAAATATACTTGGTTAAATCAGTGAAGTACTGTGATATTGTGTATGTTATGTGCTATAACAGACAAAATATCTCAGTGTATGGAAGTGCTCCTTAAATAACGCATAGAGGAGACCTAGGAAAATGTCTGAAAATGCGCCACTTCAGATTAAACTAGATAGACCTCACTGGATCACAGTGAATCATATTCCCACTAGGACTTCATAGTCTCAAACTACAAATAATAATAGAAAATACATATCAAATACATACATTTCTCATACAACAGGTGATCACAAGCAACTAAGACCCACAGCGGCTCATTACAAACTAGCTAAAGACTACAACTTAGATATATCGCTTTTCGAACGTATGATCCGCAACGGAATTCACGCAAGAACCTTGACTACTCAACGGAGAATGAGGCCGAATTTCGTGGAGCTAATTGTCCCGGTTATTTACGGGAACTTGGCGAGTCACCCTACTGTGTATAGCTACCATGATGTCAGGGGAATGAAGGATAATCTATATTTTTGTACACACAATGTTATGGAAGATTCTGAGGTTGGTTCTATTGATTTTTGTAATTCTCAAAATGTGAAACTGTGGTCTGGTCGCTGTCACCACCTACTTCAGATCTAGGTCCTCAATTCCAGTAGAGCAGAAACTTTCTGCTCGGTTTGGTTGCTGGTAGAGCTTTTCTAAGTCCGCCTGGCTAGCTTTCACCATCTTACCTAATTCTGCCGCCATAACAATAATGTTAACAGCATTGCTGTGTTCCCGCAGTTAGAGGTAAGATAGCCAGTTCCTCTGTGTCTGGGAAATCTGGGTGTAGCTCGCTTCTATCTTCGACCTTATCATCACTTACCATCAAGCGAGATGAAGGCCAAGAGCTACCCCGTTCATAATGAAATAAGCGTTTACCAAAGCCTATTAACTCAGGCTGTGCACAACCTCTAAAAGATTATATTGGCAGCATTTTTGATATAAAACCACTTTACCAGATATAACAAACCAACCTATTTACATAGAGAAGATGATTGGAGTGTGCCACCAGCTTGGGATCCCATCGTGCGAATAATAAAGTCCCAAGCCCGGAACTCACGGTGTCTGTTTGTCGGATAGTGCTCACACTGTCCGACAAACAGACACCGTGAGTTCCGTATGCATAAATCGGACCGCTCAAAATATAACACAAAGTGACGGTAGTTAACTTATAAACTTATCAAAGACTTCAGTCTTCCCGTGACCACGATCGCTGTAATCAAAACGTAGGGTTTAAAATGATAATGTAACATCTTATTAAACGCGAGTTAAATCCGTAGAACTGGTTTTATTTCAAACGTGTAGTAGGTACTCGCGAAAATATAATACTCTGAAGAACTTGCTCACCAACACAAAATTACAAAGTAATGTTAATTCGCTGCGATATTCTGTAAGATGGAGGTTCTTCCCTAATTAGGCGCTTGTTAACAAATCGGAGTACAAAAATACCTCACAGAAAAGGTCATTGTGTGAAGGAAAGAGAAGAACCGATGAATATATCTACTAGGTGGTAGGCCCGTATGTAGGGTCGTCAGGGTAGGTACTTTCTTGCCTGTGCCTTTCTTATTTCAGTCTTGAAACAGTTCGCTGTGTTTCGGATTGAAGGGAAAGGTAGCCAGTGTAATTACTGGGCACGGACGGCATTTCATCTTAGGCTCCAGGATGACAACGCACCTGTAATATCAAGTGATTTTTCCTAGTTATTGCAGGTGTCTATAGGCGCTGGTAACCGCTTACCATCAGGTGGGCCGTCAGCTAGTTTTTCATCTACTTGTATAAAAAAAATCTATTTAACAGACATGGATCCATAAATATCAATCCATTTATTAATTATAAGTGTAAAGACTAATGTTTTTCGTATTTTCTAGGGATTAGAAGACAGCTGGAGTCATAAAAATACTCTGGAAGCGAAATGGTGTGTTTTCCTCGCAGACTATTTGCGGTTAATGAAGTATAAACCAGAAGATATTACAATACTAGCCACTTACAACGGTCAAATGACATTGATCAAAGAGGTTTGGTGACATTAGTGACTTTTGTTTGTCCTTTGTTTTTTTTATCTATTTCTATGGAAGTTTTAATGCCAATAAAGTTTAAATATTTATTGCCTATAAAAGTCACTTTTAATATTTTATTATATATTCTTTTTAAACTGCCCAGCTCACCAAAAAGTACGCATCTCTTCGAGACGTAAAAATAACCGCAGTAGACAACTACCAAGGCAGAGAGAACAGGATAGTAATATTGTCGTTGGTAAGGAGTAACAGAGACGGCAAAATCGGCTTCTTGGCGGCAGCTAACAGGATTTGTGTAGCACTGTCGAGAGCAAAAGAAGGTAAGACAGTGATAGAGTCCGTGGTAGTTATTTTTAATCGTGTTTTGAGAATGTTTTGGGTAATACCAAAATGTGAATCTGTAATAAGTATAGAAAAGCACTACTTATCGTTCCATTTTTATGAAATAAAAGGAAAAGAACGGTTGTATCCTCATATTCCTGTAAAATGGTTCAGTGTTCAATGACACTGTATACAAAATCAGAGGGCCCGGGTTCGAGTCCCGGTGAGGATCAGAAATTTTCGTGATTTTCATGAATCATTTAATAGTCAAAGGGATCCAATTCATTGAAATGCAGGAGTATGTAACACAATTCAAAGCATCTTGGGAAAGTTGACGCCAAATAGCATCCATGATGCTACTTCGTTGAAGTATAATCCACCCTAACATTTAAATTCTCAACATCTTCATCCAATTTCAGTCATATTCCTGGTCAGATACAAAACTCACTATAATAACAGGCATAGAAGAAGGCAGTAGTATTTACAATAACTTTTGATTGCTATATTTTTCCTAACAGGCTTCTACATATTCGGCAACATGAACGTTCTGAAATCAGCCAGCAACATTTGGGGGCATATCGACAGTAAACTTAAAACTCAAAATGCAATAGGAGACAGGCTGACCTTGCAGTGTGAAGTACACGGTGAGATGGTACAAGTGAGTATCATTAATTTGTTGCTAGTTATTACTTTCTATATTTCGCCACAAAGTTCTTACCAATAATAGGTAATAGGGAAACTTTAATCAGAAATGTATGGAATGTGAAACTGTGCTAATCTACTTTTGTTGCTGACCGTACACCATGGATAATGGGCGATACCCTGTGAAAATTGTTTCGGGCGACTAATAATTGTTGGTAGATAGAAGGATAGAGATAGAAGATATATGACTTCTGAGCAAATCGCATTGGACCAGCGTGGTGGTGTTATGGCCCAAACTCCTCATGTGTTTTTACCATGTAGGAAGGCCTGTGCCCAGCAGTGGGACGTATATAGGCTGGTGATGATGATGATGATATTAATGTAAGAAATATGTGCGTAAAATAAGAACAATTCTGCACGCAGGTCTAAATAAAATAATGCAAGTAGTTTAATCGGAAATGTGTTAATAATTATTATTTTTTATTTTTTGTATTAAAATTGGTTTGCTCTTGATCCCACTCTCGCTTCGAGAGCAGTTAAGAGGGGGTCGACGATGTCGAACCCTATTTTATCCAGCTTTGAAGTAATTCTAAAGAATGATTTGGCTACTTTATTTCCTTTTTAATAAACTTAATGGCAATTTAGGGCTAGGAAACGGAGAAAGGAAATGGTTTTCTTATACGAACGAAGCACGGCTACTGACCTAACAACACCTGACACCTGATGTGAAGCGGTAAGAAGAGTCCGTATGCGAAGACAACTAGTGCAGGTTAGACACTGCTCTAGCCACCTCCACCTGGCCGGCCCGAAGGGTCGCTTTTTAAAGGGTGCTTTTTCACGCCTCTCTTGAAAGAACCCATGTTATAGGAAGGAGGGAACACATGTGCTGGCAAAGAATTCCAAGTTCTGGAAGTACGACAAAGAAACGATTTCTTTGTGCGTGATGTTGAGGTAGAGACAGTAAATTGATGACTCCGAAGACCGGCACGCGTGCTCCTGAGCAAGAAGGAAGAAGGTGGAATAAGGTCGAAAAGCTCTTCAGAGCACTCTCTGTGATATAGCCAATAAAAGGCTCTAAGCGACGCAATGTCTCGACGCGTTGGCTTGGATCATCAACTTTTTTTGTATCAAAAAAAATGTTTCCAATCATGTTTTTTGGCTTTTGTAAAATACTTTGTTAATCATTCTCTAACGTAGGCATTTGAAAACAAAAACAGCTGTAGTCAGTAGGCAAAATAGGATTGGTACTTAAATCTTTATTAAAAATGCTAAATATTCGCGAGGCATTTAATTATCAATGTCGTCGCAAACACGCTAGTGGTGACGTCAACAGAGACGCAGTCCATATCTCCACCGCAAGGTCGTCGGAATGACCTTTGACTCCCGGTGGCGACCACGTGAGGTATGACCGTGCTCGACAACAATGACATGCTTTTATATGTTACACACATATAACATATATCACTTTTCTCCCCATATACAGGGTGGTGCCGTCAATGCGACAGTAAATTTAAACAATATCGTATTCATTTGATAATTTTATGACATTTGTATGAAATAATGCTGCCAACGTTACACTATTCCATACAAATGACATGAAATTATCAAATGAATACGATATTTTTGAAAGTCGCAAACCATTTCTATGGACTAATATAGCCCATGTTTAAATTTATTGTCGCATTGATGGCACCACCTTGTATAATAAACACATTTATTTGAAGTGTTTTATGTTTAAGCTATAACGTTTCGTTTTATTTAGTATGGTACGGTTGGCAGCACATCAACCGTAACATTTGACCTTGAGGCCGCCCTTATTGCGATCGTAATAGAGGCGGCTTTCGTAGTTCAACTGTTACACTTGATGTGCTGTCGTCTGTACTCTTTCTTAGATATGGCGATTTGTTTGTGGGGCTATTACAAGTTGTCGAAAATCGCCCCATAGAAAACGATGCTGAAATGTGTCGTCACTTTTCGGTAGTGGCCACCAAATATGTGTGGGAGCATGGACAAAATTAATAATAAGTATCTTTGTAATTAACGCATATATAATTCGATGCACAGTTAGAATATAAAAAGTTGTTACATTCAATGTGAGTACACCAACCCGCATTGGGCCAGCGTGGTGGTGTTATGGGCCAATCTCCTCATGTGTTTCTCCCATGTAGGAAGGCCTGTGCCCAGCAGTGGGACGTATATAGGCTGATGATGATGATGACACTAATAGTTATACTTAAATAGTGTAAATAAATATTGTAATATTTATTTCGATGAAAATTTATATGCCACATATGATATCATACAAAAATGTACTTTTCAAAAGTTTTGATAATAAATTAACTCATATTTCCGAAATATATGTGAACCTACTTTTTTACTTGTCAAGATCCCTAGATACAATCAACACTGTAACATAGTGTTTACTGACGTAGTGTGACATCACACTACGTCATTTACAGTGTTGAGACAAAATGTCAAAAGTAGGTTTAAGAGAAGTCGAAGTGTTAATAAAATTTTTATTCTTTGTAAAAAATATAGAGCAAAGAACTACTTCGGTAGTTAGGTAGGGTAACCTAGTGTCCGAATCGCCCTTGAACGTTCTTGAAGATGCTGGTCACTGGATTAGAAAAAAATAAAAACCAAAAAAACCTTTCTTTTAAAAAAAACTTTTGTTTAAATGCTTTAAAAAAATCGTTTCAAATTTTAACTATAAACTAATAACCTCATTATACACAATGTATATGACCATAAAAGCTTGTCGCTCAATTAAATAGGTACTATTAGTTTATTTACACAAGTAAATCGCGCGACAAGCTTTTATGATCATATAAATTGTGTATAATGAGGTTATTAGTTTATAGTTAAAGTTTTAAAGGAAAAATTTATTTTCTTCTTTTTAGAGCATTTAAATAAAACCTTTAAAAAAAAGGTTTTTTGCTTTTAATTTATTTTTTACTTTTTAATTATTGCTGGCTAGGTTTCTGAGTCTCGACAAGCCCTTTCATTTGGTACCCATATTGCAGAAGGGCATAAGAAATAACTATTCCGCCATTTTGGATGTTCAACCATATTGGATTTAGAATGACGTCACATTATTTTTCAAGTTACTCTGAACACGCCTTTCCATTTGATACCCATATTGTAGAAATGCATTAAAAATAACTATTCCGCCATCTTGGATGGTCCGCCATATTGGATTTAGAATGACGTAACATTATTTTTCGAGTTACTCTCACTCAACAAGCCCTTTCATTTGATGCCCATATTGTAGAAATGCATTAAAAATAACTATTCGGCCATCTTGTATGATCCGCCATATTGGATTTAGAATGACGTCACACAGTTTATCGTGAATTGTCATCCAAACTAAAGGTGTATACAAAATTTCAGCTCAATCGGTTGAAGATATCTGCTTCAAAATCTAGTAGCAAGATTCCACCCGAACATAAGCAAGTTTATAGAATGTAAAACTTTAAACTTACCTTATTAATTGGAAAAATCTACAGAAATAACAATATTTTTTATTTTCAGATTTCGAACCCCGAAGACTTCATCACGTCAACGACGGACTCCTGTTTAAAAGTATGCAAAAATAAAAATAAACAAGAAATATAATTCAATAAATATTTATTTACTGCAATGTTTAACATTTCAATAATTTATGACGCAACATGCATTCAATTTATTTTAATCAGTTTATTATAAGCCAAAACGTAGTACTTAACAATTTAGTACCTAAGGTTTGGCCAGATTAATATTAGTTTGAGACCTTACTTTTATACATATACGGCGACCTGCAGCAAAAAGATTAGTGCAAAAAACTGATAATTTAGTGTCTTATAGGTTCATTATTATTTTATTTGTGCAATTCGTCCTTGAAAGGCCAACTCGTATAACAATTTTAACCAATTATATTACAATACAAAACACTAAAAGTATATTCCGCGACGAATGTTACAAAAATAAAAAGATATTTTTTCATAGAAAACTAAAAAACAGTACTTTCGAATTACATTGACTAATATGGAATAAATATTGGCTATATATTAAGCTTACTTATTTACAAATTCATAGCAACATAATATTAAATACATCACAACAATGTTCCCTGTTTTGTGACTACTAAAATTTTTATTGCATTTACCTAAAATTTTCATTGCATTTCTGCACATTACTGCACGGGATTCGAACCCGGGACCTCTTGACCGAGTATCATGCATAGCAAAGGGTACAGACCACTCGGCTAGCCGGTCGTCAAAGGAATAAGTACTGGCATGATGACATTACGCTTAGTGTATATACAGGGTGGCACATTTAGATCGGTCAGTATGTGAAAGTCTGAAACTATAAGACATACGAAAATCTCTTCTTAGGAACCATGTCATCGATTTAAGTCGTAAAAACTGCATTCGTACATTTTAAAAAAACGTGTACTTAGCTCGGGAATCGAACCCGGACGTTTTGAAAAATATAACACTATTTCTATTTAGATATCGATTGTGTAGGTCTTAAGTAGTAAACGTTTCTATGAAACATAATGTCTAAAATGAATAAAATGCATTGTTTTCATATCCTATTTTTTATTTTACTAAGTGTTCGAAATTATCACAATTTTTTCAATACAACTAACTCGTTTAGATGCGTAAAATTGTTACTTAAGCTGCATTGCCACCCTGTATAAGTATATTTTTTGCAAACAAATATCGACCTTAAAGTGCAAGGCGTCTCATTCTTCAGTGTATTTCTACACCTAAACTGTGCGCATAGATGATGAATCGTAAGGTATGGCATGGCAATATGATCATTTTCTTAACTGCTAAATGTTTACTTTGTCCAACCTTGACCAAGGTCAAATGATATAACATTTGACATTTTAAATCTACTGATTTTTTTTGGTTATTTACGAAGAATTAACAGTTCAGACAACAATCGCAAATATGTATAGTGTAAATAACTTTTTGATATAATTAACACCTCACCTCAGAAATATTTTATTACCTTGTCAGCTACAATATGACTGATGGCGACTTTCACTATTTCTAGTGTTCTAAGCACCATTACCAGTGATACTTAAAATAATTAAAGAATATTAAGAGACAGGTCAGGTACTCATTTCAAAAAAGACTAAATAAACTAGTTAATAATATATGTAAGCTTAGTAGTTTCTGAACCTTTGTATTCAATCTACAGAAAAAAATCACACTTTAATCTTATGCATGAAGCATTAAGTGTCATTAAAATTACGTATATGTATGATTAGGTTGTTTTGTATGTTAGTTGTAGTGATTTTGAAGACCCTAAGTTTCTACTTTGAAATAAAACTTTACTAACTTATTTGCTAAGAATGAATAGAAAATTGATGTTGTAAAATGAAAAAAATGACTTCTCGTTGTCAGATATTTGTTCTATTATACATATTAAACTGGAATATAAAATGTATATAAACATCACACAAGTATTTCAAAAGTAAGAGACACCGCACATATACAATTTCAAGTTGGACGACTAAATCGCAGAATGTGTAATAGACAGAATCTTATGATAGCCCGCACATCATAACCAACTAAGTCGTTTAACTAAATAGTTGGCCAACTATCGGCCGATAGTCCGCAGACTATACCAACTTAGTTGGTCAGTCACATGGTAAGATGCAGTTTGACCAGACCCGTGCGCGTGATTTCCCCACGCTTGGATTTTTGCGGACGGGCACGCAGCCGCCCAGTCGATTTCTGCATTCTCTACTTGTAACAAATGAAAAAATAGAACTGCTGATCGACGAAGTCCAAAAAAAGTCCCTTAAGAAACTTATCTGGGTAACATCTTAGTTTAGAACGTAAGGTATGATGTTGCCCATGCTCTAATTTGTCACTTAATATCGGATGCACCCTAAATGTTTTGTTCTGTTTTCGTCTTCTTTTTATTAATTTAAGAAGTAGTGCGTTGTTTTTCCGCATTTTATCGCAGTCTTCACCGCGCTAGCAACACTGTCCACCAACTAAGTCGGCGAAGTCTGCGGCCTATGAAAGCACGCAATTTAGTTGTTCGATAGTTGGCCCAACTTGAAATTGTAAGTCTGTGGTGTCTCTAAACCATATCTAGTGGTGAACTTTACCACAGATTACCTACAGTTATTAATCTGACATCGAATACCAACTTCAACCGAACCGATAAAGCTAAGGTAACGTACAGACGACAGCACATCAAATGTAACAGTTGCACTACGAATGCCGCCTCTATTACGAACGGAGTAAGGGTGGTGTCAAGGTCAAACTGTTACGCTAGATGTGCTGTCTCTTACATTAATTATATACAGATGTAAAGTCATAATTGGTTATAACTCGTAAATAATACTTTGCAATGTTAACACAGAGGAGCTCGGTGGCATAGTGGTTTAAGCGGTCTGGTTTTGATTACGAAAACAAAGCAACTCGTCATGGTCGGTCCCGTGATGGGTCAATCAAAATTTATAATCTCGAGCTCCTCCGGGCTTCGGAAGGCATGTAAGCCATTGGTCCCGATGGTTACTGCAACCGCTTTAACCCACCAACCCGCATTGGTCCAGGCAGCGTGGTGGTATTATGGCCCAAACTTCTCATGTGTTTCTCCCATGTAGGAAGGCTTGTGCCCAGCAGTGGTGCGTTTCCCAGATAACTCATCACCACTATGTTACGTTCAAGTGCGCTGCACTTCACTTTGTCGCTTGCTAGCTTTGCTACATCGAAACACGAAAGCACTGTGAAAATCAGGGCGCTTTCAACCTTTTGGTCACGAAAACAGCACTACAAGAGATATGGCATTTCATAAACTCGTGTACTAATACAAGTATTCTGTGCGTTTAGTTATAAGACTAAATATTGCAGCGCTGCATGCAGCGCTAAGTTTAGGTTTGACTTTTCAAAATGGGACGTAACTTTTCATGAGATAGCTTTTCATTCCATACACTTTTTCTTCCATTGAATGCCGCGTGTTATTCAACTTAAAATTGGTAAGTAATTTACATTTCAGTGTAACAAAGTTATCAAAATATACATCCTAATTTACATGTCTGTATAAATTATAAAAAATAAATAAATACTTAATAAGTCTTGCCTACGTTCTACGAAGATAATTAATCATTTTCTGATACCGAACTATACTAGCTATATCACGTCAATAGTAAGTACCATCGCTCGGCTTTTCAGAGCGATCTACCTTAGTACGTAGGTACCTCTAATTACCAGTAATAGTGGATTCTGCGCCTAATTTTTAAAGTTGAAAATCAATTAACCTCCACTGGCTTGACATTAATCAAAAAAGGGAATCTATAGCCCAGTCAAATCAATGTATGAAGCTTGCTTGTAAATGTGAGCAAGTCTAAGCCTAAAAGCAATGTGATATGGTAACAATTAGGAGCATCTCAAACAATTAACAACCGGTCCTTGTATGATATGTTACATTAATTACAAATCTAGCTATTTTTCATCAAAGCAGGTAAACTACTATATGAAATAAAATTCTTAATTATCATTCCATCACAATGCTTATCACAAATCAGAATAGCATATTACCTAGTTAATTTACTACTTTTACAACTCAATATTCTTCTAGAAACTCTTCTATAAGTTGTACTATATTTTCCGGGTCGTCCAGCTGCACATGGTGTGTTCCTTCTACTTCTATATACCGAATGTCAGTAGTACGTTTCATTTTCTCTACAACATCTAAATAATAATCCAGCCTTTCCCATTTCTGTCCAGGAATAGCTCTTATATTTAAAACTTTGCACCTAATTTTAGTAGCGTATTCCAAAGCTGTGTCTAAAGACATCATAGCCATTCCTGAAACTTTGAGACGAGGGTCTCTTTTGAAGTGAAACCCTTTTTTCTTCATGTGAGCAGGAGTAGGAGCCATACCCCTCCGCATCAAAACTTTACAATTCTCCCTAGATACAGAACCTTTGTATGCATCACACACGATATCAATCATTTCCTCATACTCGTAACACGGTATTTTATCCTCCGGTAAATCTTCGTATTCTAATAGTTTGTCTACACCCCACCCTGTAGTTTTAGTCGTTACCTTAGGTTCCCTGACAGCTGGACTCGCTATGTCAATGCAAATAATCTTTTCTACATCATCAGGGAATGATGCAGCGTACATGAAGCTAAGGGCGCCACCGAGAGAATGGCCCATAAGGCTCACGTTAGACCATCCAAAATGCTTAATAATTCTTCTTAAAAGCACTATACCGTCCCAAAATATGTAGTAGAGCATTCCTTTAGGGTACTGAGAGGACAAGCCGTGGCCTGGCAAGTCGATACAGAGCACTGAAGTAGTAACAGGTAACAGGGGGATGAGGTTGTCCCATGTTCCAGCATTGTCTTGCCAGCCGTGTATTGCGATCATGGGCTGTTTGTCCCGAGGGCCCCACCAACGAGCAGCCACATGTCCCCATGGAACAGGAATCTCAATTTCATCGACAATGACGCCAGCAGGTAAATCTGAATAAAAGAAAAACTTTGGTCAAAATTGTAAGATTGCAAAAATAATCAATAAAATGAAATACCTAATCTCTTGCGCCTGCCTTGAATTTCTTACTACTAATACATAGGTATAAGTGTGTAATATAAAAATGAGTTATAGATTTAATAGAACACAGTTCTCGATCTGAAGAAAAGAAAGTCGCTGGTGGTAGTTTTATGAGGATATTGATCCTGGATCGCGGTATTTTTTAGACATGTACTTGTAGCAAATTGACATTGCGCGATACTAATTCCATTGATGTAGAGTGATGAACAGTTTTGGTAAGGATCATTCCTGATCTCGACCAACTTAGAATGAGCTAGTTTGTATTGTCTTTTTTTAGTATTTAGTGTTTTATTTTCATATTATTTGTCCGCATAAGGTAATGGTCCTACATTGTTACTTATTTAATTTATATCTGTGTGATCAAAAATACTATATAACGTTTTCTATTAGATTGTATTCATGAAAAAGTCTCGCTGACTCACTCTGTGCCGCGCGACTCGTCCACGAGGCCTCTTCAAGCATCGTCACATGTTTGTAAATTGACCCTAAACTAGTTGCTGCCCGCAGCTCGTCTCGCGTGGATGTAATTATGGCCTATGTCCTTTGTTCAGCGGTTTAGTAATGAAAACGTAACAGACAGAGAGACAGAGTTACTTTCGCG
Organism: Nymphula nitidulata; assembly: GCA_947347705.1. NCBI lineage: Eukaryota > Metazoa > Arthropoda > Insecta > Lepidoptera > Crambidae > Nymphula > Nymphula nitidulata. The sequence goes on from OX374627.1 coordinate 5,785,125, forward strand.
TGTATAATATTAGTATGGATTTTTAATATTTAATTTTACCTAGTCTTTATTGAAGTAAATATTTCTTTTACATAATGATGACATAGCAAAATTTGTGACCGACCTTTAGCTGTTACACCATCACATCCGTTAGAAAAATGTCTATTAACAGTGACTAGCATATTTCATCGATCGTATTTTCTAAGATGATAATTCATGAGATTGACTTTTTTAGTTAGCCCCTATTTATGTATTATGTGGTTAGGGATAGATATATGCCACAGTGATAGGATTGATAGGGAGGGACCCTATCATTTATATAGGTACCTAACTTGTAAAAGGTAGATAGTATTTTAACTAGAATTCGTAGTGCCCATCTGGGGACTTTACTTAAACATTATTATCAAATTTGCATTCAGCTGCTAAATAGAATTAAAATAACAGTAGGTAACGCCTGTTGTGAAGATTTTGTTTTTACATTGGTGTTACAATATTTGCTAATAGCCGATTCTGGTGTTCAATTTGTGTTTTGGAATTTTTTGAGTTCTTCCAAAGCATGTTCATATTCTGTCTAATTTGCATTTTTAAACAAAAAAGATGAAATTGTTTTGCAAAGATTTTACTTATTGTATTTTAGACCATAGGGACAAGATAGAACGTTTGGAGCAATCAAGTGAATCAAGTGCTTTTTCGCTCGCGTGACCTACAAGTACTTAACTAACATGAGTTCCAACTTGCATTTTTTTTACAGTTTCACTCCGACTTTCGGTAATGTAAATTGGAATGTACTGTTCTATTAAATTTTTATGATATCAAATGTTTTACCTCTCGACGACTATATTTTGACTCCAAAAAGAATTTGCATATATTTTAGTAATATTTATTAATTTTGGTAGCCACTGTCTCGCGTCTGACTTCACTATTTGGCATGTTTTACTATGGAACATTTTTCAACAAAAGTTCCATAGGAAAATGAAACATATTATCTATGTAATTAAATGAAACATATCTTCCCAAACATATTTTCTATGTAACTAAAAAACTATCTACCTACTACAGTTTAACTTCAATAAATCAACAGCTGATTGTATACTAATATGACATCAGCTGTTGATTTCATTTATAACACTGTTTGCAATAAACAATAGTTATAAGAAATAAAAGAAGGTTTTAGAAAGAGTAAGCCTAGAGTAGCGTAAGCGTAAGTAGTAAACAATAATGCACGTTCCATGACAGAGGTAGTTTTTACTAGGGTCGTCTGGGTAGGTACCACCGCCTTTCTTATTTCAGCCGTGAAACAGTTCGCTGTGTTTCGGATTGGTAGCCAGTGTAATTACTGGGCATGGACGGCATTTCATCTTAGGCCTCGGATGACAACGCACCTTCAATATCAAGTAATTTTCTCTTGTTATTGCAGGTGTCTATAGGCGGCGGTTACCGCTTACCATCAGGTGGGCCGTCAGCTTGTTTGTAGTAGTATAAAAAAAAACTCGACTGGTAACCGAGTGGCCAGCTCCTACCGAGCACCTGCGACGTCACAAGTGCTTTTGTCTACGCAACCGGCTCTGTCAAAAATCGTATGTTTCCGAACAACTACGACAAGCGGGCGCACCACGCAATCCAAATAGTATTACTGGGTGATTTTTTTATTTTTTTTTCTTAACGGTGTGTCTTGACCTTTATCTCACCTGATGGTAAGTGAAAATAAGGCCGACGATGGAAGCGAGCTACACCCGGATTCCTCAACCACAGAGGAACTGGCTATCTTGCCTCTAACTGCCGGAACACAACAATGCCGTTAAAATTATTATTGCTATGGTGACAGACTATTGAAATTGTATTAGGTAATTAATTTGTTGTTTAAATATGTAAATAATTAGATAATTATAATGTATAATTATTCTTTCTAGTAAATAGTTGTAATTATAGTTGTATATATGCAGATTTTAATTATTTTAGACAATATAATATAAGACCATCAAAAGCAATGTACACACGACAGCACATCAAGTGTAACAGAAACACTATGAAAGCCGCCTCTATTACTAATGCAGTAAGGGTGGTCTCAAGGTCAAACTGTTACACTTGATGTGCTGTCGACTGTACAAATAAATAAATCTGTAATTTATTTAGCTATTTATTTATTGTTGTAATTTTTTCAATACCTATATATTTTTGTACTGTAACCATACCTACAGCTATTTTTTATTGAAAGAGTATGCTTTCAGATAGCTGATATATATCGATTTTTCAAATAATAATAATAATGATATTTATACATTCACACCTATTATCTAGCCCAAAAGTAAGCATCATTAAGAGCTTGTGTTATGGATACTAGATAACGGAGAAATAATGATAATAATGTGTATATAAATATTAGAAATACACTAAATAAACATATAAACATCCATGACTTGTAAACAAATGCTCGTACTCATCATACAAACATTTGTTCCTACCGGGATTCGAACCCGGGACCTCTTGACCGAGTAGCCTGGGGTATAGACCACTTGGCCAGCCGGTCATCAAATATATTTTTTATTGAAAGAGTATGCTTTCAGATAGCTGTAGGTATTGTTACAGTACAAAAATATATAGGTATTTAAAAAAATTACAAGTTAGAGTTCTAAGGGAACAAAAATAAAAAAATCATAAAGCCAATATTGATATCCTCCTCCTTTAATTGAATTCGGTTAAATACTTTTTATCTCTTTCTTGTGGAAGAAGAATGAGACAAAATTTTTCCACTCCCCAGCAATATTATGCTACAGGGTTGGCTGATGATTTAATTGTTACCAACTTTAAAGATTGACATCTTTAGAAAGATTGATATTTTTGACAATTTTATTTGAAGTGTGAGATAATTTCCCGCAAATATTTTCTTAAAACCCCAAAGATTTCAAATTTTATTTTCTGTCTGTCAGATTTGTCAATTTTGCCAAGACCCAGTTTGAGAAAGGACACAAGACTTTACGGGATTATTACCCGGTTAGGTATATTTCAATGGCAAATTTTATTTGAAGTGTAAGATTATTTCCCTTAAATATTTTCAAATACCCCAAATATACAGGGTGGCACATTTAGATTGGTCAGTATGGGAATGACTGAAAGTTCTGAAACTATAAGACATACGAAAATCTCTTACGAACCATCTCATCAATTTTAGTAATAAGAAAAACTGCATTCATACATTTAAAAAAAACCGGTAGTCAGCTTAGGAATCAAACCTGGACGTTTTGGAAAATAAAATAATTTATTACTATTTGGCCAGTCAAACCAAGACGTTCCAGTTTCAAATAAGAGTTTATCATGTTCCTGTTCAAGCTGAGGTGTTCCATTTTCAAATGAGGTTTATCACGTCTTTGTATCTACATTTTTATTCTATGTGGGCTTTTCAATTGATTATTAGTATAAGTATGATTAATAGAAGTAAACAATTACAATCATAAATAGATTAATATAATCTATTTAATTCTATTTATTGCAACACCAGCAAAGTGCTACAAACAACCATAGAGGCAATTTTACGCAACTAAACGAGTTGCATAAAATTGTCTCTGGTATTGTCTCTGGTAATCGTATTGAAAAAAAGGTGGTAATTTCGAAAAATAAAATCGTATTGAAAAAAAGTTGGTAATTTCGAACAATAACTAAAATAAATTAAAGGATATAAAAACAATGCATTTTATTCATTTTAGACATCATGTTTCATAGTAATGTTTATTGCTTAAGATCTACACAATCGATATCTAGGTAAATAGAAATAGTGTTAGTTTATTTTTCAAAATGTCTGGGTTCGATTCCTGAGCTGAGTACACATTTTTTTAATGTGTGAATGCATTTTTTCTTATTACTAAAATCGATGACATGGTTCCTAACAACAGATTTTCGTATGTCTGATAGTTTCAGACATTCTGATACTGACCGATCTAAATGTGCCACCCTGTATATGCAAAGCACAAATTAAGTTCAGATTTGTTTTAGTTTAATAAAAAAATAAAATAGTAATGCATGAAAGAAACTGATGAAAACACAATAGCAAAATTGTTTAAGTCATTGAACTCGTAAATTAACCTGGGTTTATTGTTATTGGAATTGGACTGTGTAATTATGTTTTAATTGATGCAATTGATTGGCTATATACTTTAGTTCCATAGAAACAGTTGAATTCAGGAAAGTATTTAAATTCTGGTATTATAACAATAGGCTTGATATAAATAATTTTATAATATTGAATGACCAAAAACTAAATGTTTTGGTTTTAATCAAGAAATTTTACGTTTCATTAAAGATATCTTTTATACATTTATTTTACCATATTCTAGTAGGCTGTGACTCCCAAAACCCCAGATCTAAACACTAAGTACTGTGTAGGTATATTAAATATTATAAAAAAATATGTTAAAAGTTTTATAACACAAGATACATGTGTAACGGAATATGTTTGTATATATATTCAGTGTATAATTATTACTATTAATCATTTATTTCAGGCCAAGCCTGAATGAATTCCGAGCTCTAATAAATCAATCTTATATAATGTATTTGCCATTATAAATTACTATCTTCCTACTTTCTTCTTTTTGATGTCCATTCATCATTGCAGCCATTACCACTTTACACTGTAATCGCACTAATAATACTGTTTGAAGTGAACGTTAATTATACGGAAATAATTATCACAAATCCAAGCATGGGCACTATGGTGGAAGGTGATAAGAGTTAACAATTTTTCAATAATTTTGCACATAGAGGGATACTCTACAATCTCTCAAAACCACAACACAATTTATTTATTGTTTGAATCACTTTTCAACGTAATCTAGCTACATCGACCGCCAGCCCAAAGAAAACAAAATGAACAAATTCAAAATTAATTAATTCCTTCACAAACAAGAGTTATGCATGGCAATTTGGCATGATGACTGACAGACAACAGACAGACGGACAGCAGCAAGAATATGTCAGTCCCTATACGGTCCGCAATGAACACAGGCAATGAATGAACCATTTGTTTGCGCCAATAGCGCGCTTTACAAACGAAACGTATTCGCGACGAGATTATTGTGACGTCATGAGTGACGTCATGAAGCCGTGCTAACGGTGCTCACGAAAAAGAGGTAGTGCAATGTCAAATTTCAGGTTATGCCCTTGACATTGTGAAATATGTTGTAAATATTTTATTTTTATTTTATTATATATTTGTTTTTGAATTGACAAAAACTTCTTAAAATACTTAATTAGCTTCAAATGCTTTCAAAATTTACTCTTTAATTGAAACGTAAAATATTAGAAAGTTTTTTTTTTAGTGACAGGAGCTCATTCATGTGATGAGTAAAGTGTGGTCGAATTGATTGCACGCAAACAGCGCACATCGCACTATATTCAAATCGGCTCAAGCGGCGAACGACGGTCGCCGGGCCCAAGGCGTTTGCACTGTTTGTAACGTATGCAATGTTTGCGTATTTCGGGCCGTAAGGAGCTATGACGAAGGAGTGAGTGACCGACACATGACATATCACTTTTATTTCTTTTTTAAAAAATTCTCCCTATAATGAATAAATGAAATTTATTTGCTTTAATACTGTGTTTACATTTCAGGTTGTAACTGACACATTTATATTAATAGTTTTATCAGTATTTTCTCAGAACAATAACAGTATTATACCTTTATTTTTGTAGGCATATAAAGAGAAAGCAAAGGGAACTAATGCCCATACAGCCATGTCTTCTGTATTTGTTTATTTCTTCATTTATTGCATTGAAATGCTGGTGTCACACATTTAAATGCATCTACGGAGTATTTGACGCGAAATATATGATGACAGTCTCCATTTGATGCTACTTAATGAGGTGAATAACCACAAAAAAGTTCTCGTCGTCTTTCACACCATAATCACTTTTATTCTAATAATCTTTTAGTTGCACGTCAACAAAAAGACTTGTTTTATAAAACTACACCACTTTTATAACACAAAGTTCGCTCCGACTCAATTTTTATTAATGGTTATAAAAATTTTGACTGATACCACCAAATCCCGCCAAACACTCCTGACGACTGCAAGTCGCTAGCAGGTAATTTATTTTTTTGTAGTTGCTTTACTGGCCTGAAGTCTTTTGGGCCATGTCGTAATTAAATTATCTTGCTTTCTGTAAAAATTATTCATCTTGATACCAGCCTATGATGTCCACTGCTGAACAAAGGCCTCCCCCATCGATCTCCAGATAAAACGGTTCTGCGCAGCCTGCATCCAACGGCTCCCCGTGACCCTGACCAGTTCGTCTGTCCATCTGATGGGAGGCTAGGACGGCCTCCGGACTTTGCGCTTTCCGGTACGTGGTCGCCATTCTAGGCCACTTTAACGCCCCACCGGCCGTTCATTCTGCTTGCTATGTGCCCTGCCCACTGCCACTTCAATTTGCTAAGTCTATGAGCTATCTCAGTGACTTTGGTTCTCTTACGGATGTCCTCATTTCTGATTCTATCTCGCAAAGAAACACCTAACATAGCTCGTTCCATAGCTCGTTGTGCGACTGCGAACTTTCACAGAAGGCCTTTAGTGAGCGACCGCGTTTCACAGCCCGTAAAAATAATTACTTTTTTTTTATTTTTTTAGGATAGCTTACAGCGTTATTATTATAAAAACACACAAACAAAATAACAACAATAAGCCACATTTATAACTACAATGCAATTGCATTAAAATGCAGATGTTAAGTGTAATACATTTCAATGCATCTTGGGAGAGTTTGGCGTTAAAATATAAGATGTCAGACTTCGTGATGCTACTTCATTGAGGTGGATAAAATCACGATGAAATTCTTAATGTCGTCTTTCGCACCGAAATAAATTTTATTAAAAAGACTTCATATTTACATCAACCAACACAAACACTTGTTTAACAAAACTATACTACTTAATGTTGTATCACAACGTTCGCTCTGACACAATTTTGTAATAATTGTTAGTAAAAATCTTGACCGATACCAACACGATACCAATGGCGCCAAAAACTCTGACAGTGATCACAGATTATGAAAAAGTAAAAATATATCTTTGACAAACGACAATTTTGTACTAAAGCAAAGAAAGCCCATACTCAGGGGCGGCTTTACCTATGGTGCAGGGTATGCGGTGCACCCGGGCGCAGAGTCGCCCGAGTGCTCTGGAAAAACCTGCGCTCGTATCGCAATAGGTCAAGGCGCGCCACAAGCTACTTCTTTAAAATAGTAAATAAGTAATTTAGTCATGTCATGACCACAGAGTACTGAGTACTTTGAATACTGGAAATTGAAGTCAATCTTAGCCGTAAAACGAGCACTGCTACACTAGCGCTGCGAGGAGAATGCGTGGTAAACAGTACGGTTTATTTATTCTCTACTTGTATCTATGTGTGCGTGAGTGTATGTATGTGTTGCACTATGTAAATAGGTACCTATACCTAATGAAAGTATTGTTTTTCTGAATTGACAGTATTGACACTGTTTTTCATCAGTAATATTGTATTTAGTTGTAGAGTGTTACTTCGTAAATCAAAAGGCAACTGATGAAAACTAGGATCAACACCGACACAATAACCTTAAAATTATCTATAAATAAGAACTATTTATTATTCGAAAAAGAAATGATTTATATTTTCTTCCTTTTACAATAATTTAAACACACTCAACACCATACAACCGAGTCCTGTCCTGTCTCAAAAACACTATAAAATATCTCGCTTCACAAATATTTCTATTTTTACAGTCCTGTCTCAACTCAACACACAATTGTTTGAAATGTGATGACATACTAGTTGAATCTTATTAAAACCGGTGGAGAAAGCCCCGACTCAACAAAATTACGAAAGAGTAATAAACTAAAAATTTGAAAAACTTTAAATAAACAAGAGTCACTCTAGCGACTACGACGACCGTATTTGTTTTGGGTACAAAATGATAGCATTTTTGTACATAGTTTTAGTGATACCAGTCAATTTCTTCTTTTTGTACTACTAACCATTGCTTGTAAATTAAATAATTCTTTATAACTTATTAGGTTTTCATAAAATATTTGACGTAATACTAATGTATTTCTATGTTTTATTCTAATGCACATAAATAAAAGATATATTTTAGTCACCTAAAATAATACATGAGTACGTAGATTTGAAACAAAATTTCACAATAACAAGTGGGTATCTTGACTGGCAACTCTAAACGGGACAGCCAATGAATGCGAGGACAGAAGAGCCATCTCTGAACTTTTGTATAAACTAGTGACTTGCAAGATGCAATGCTCGTACTTTTGCATCAAGATTGAATACCCGACGTCCGTACCGTAATAGGATTAACCTACTATCTTTCTCTCTCTTCTGAGTGAGTGCGGGAATTTTTGAGAGACGCCTATGTGCAACCGGACCCCAAAAAGGGAGGGAGATTTTTTTTCATATCAATGACGTGCTTTTAGTAGGATATATTGATTGCTATGCAGACGACTGGGCTTGTAAAATCAGCACATTGCAATAAATGTTCACTAGGTGTGAAAGACGTCGAGAATTTTATCGTGGTTAGCATATCGAAGTATAGTCGTGAAAAATGTTAGCCTATATTTCCCTGATACATACATGAAAACCAGGAGGTACACCGAGATTTTAAGGCAAAAACTCCAAAACTCCAAAAATATAAAAATACAAAGTATAATTCCTAATTCTGTAGAACACACGCTAAATCTAAAAGTTCAGTGCATTTCGTTCTGTCAGTAGGTAAGTATAGAATAAAAAGGGACATCTGACATATTATTTAACATTTAGAAAGGTGTGCTCAATTTTTGTGGCATAAACTATAAACTAACTTTATTCGTACTGGCCACGTTCCACGTAAATAATAAGTGTTATTCATTCTTATAGAAAAATATCTGTTATGGATCGAGAAAGAAAGTGGACTGTATTTTAGACGAAGTTACAATAATTAAAATTCGATAAAACGCGACAAAGTAGCACAAAAATGTAAATCTGTACACGATTGAAGTGGACACTAACCTTGGGTTGTGCTGCGATGTTGATCAGCTTCAGACAGACGCAAGGATGGTTCAGGAACCCTGTGCAGGCCAGACTTACCAAAGGACACTTTATACCTGGCTATCTGATACGTCAAACCTTCAGAATGCGCCCTCCTTCTACGCTAGATATACACTTTTGCTGTGTAAAGTAATGCACGACGATATTTATAAAAGTTAAATCCGGATATTCACTGAATTACGATAATGTACGATAAGACGTTGCCGCGACAGCGCTAAACGTCAGAGCGACTAGACGACAAAACGACGAGAGCAGTAGTACGTTATATTTTGAAGAGCGGAGAACTACATAAATGTTGCCACACTCTACAATAAAAACCATAGACTGAACAATATCTAAACTAGAAAAGTTGCACTTCCTGGGTCGGGGATCGAACATCGACCCCCGACCTTTCACAATCCGTGTGTTGTAAGCTCAGGCTGTTACCACGGTGTTATAACTTCATACTAAAATAACCATATCATAAACGACTAATTGCAGTTAACATTGAAGTAACTATCAACTAAGACCATTCGTTTAACCTGATATTTAATTTGGTCGGCTTATAATGGGTTAAAAATCCAGGTTCAAGTCGATAGATGACGCTGTAACCGTAAAAAATTGTGACTTCGAAAAATATTAACAAAAAGTAATGACATTTAAGATGTTATTCATAAAACTGAGAAAAAATAATTACTTCAATTTTTAATCAATATTAGGTAACTTTGATATTTTTTCTCTACGTCGTAAGTAATATTCATACTATAACTTAAATTATAACATCTTGCCCAAATTATTAATTACTTAGAGTAGCGACCTATGTATTAGGATTTGAACCTAGGCCGTCACAGCAGTTCCTTTCTGTTTTGAATTTTTCTTGACATTTTAATTTTTCAGTGAGATTTTGGTGTTCATTATTGTAACAATATAATTTTTATACAGTATTTTTCGATAGTAAATTACCATTATAAATATTTTAGTACGATTAGATGGTAGATTTGCGACACATCCTGCTTAATAAATCAGGAAAACTATGTTCGAATCCCGTTGTAGAAATTCATTTTTTCTTAATAAATTTTGAAAATTTTGATATAAAAATACATAAATATAAAATTTTTATGTGACTTTTGATTTTTTAAATTTAGTTTTTAAGAAAAAAGGTTTTATTAGGAAATGGTTGTCTACCGGCTTAGATCATCAGATATCGCTAAGCGCGATATATTTTGTAGTATGGAGTGATGCCTCTATACCCGTATAAAAAATGTACTCTGTGGCTGTAACCATCTGAGCTAACAAGGACTTGAGATAACTTTGTAAAATTCTTCAAGCCTATCTGTATTTATTGCGTTTTAAGTTGGTGTATTATTCACAGGTAAGTATATTATATTAATATTTTTCTTTCTTTTTTATATACTATAAATATACCTTATACTATATACTTTTATATACATTTTTGACTAGGTGGTAGACCCGTATGTAGGGTCGTCTGGGTAGGTACCACCGCCTTTCTTATTTCAGCCGTGAAACAGTTCGCTGTGTTTCGGATTGAAAGGAAAGGTACCCAGTGTAATTACTGGGCATGGACGCCATTTCATCTTAGGCCTCAGGATGGCAACGCACCTGCAATATCGAGTGATTTTTCCTTGTTATTGCAGGTGTCTATAGGCGGCGGTAACCACTTACCATCAGGTGCCATCAGGTACAGGTACCATCAGGTCGTCAGCTTGTTTGTCATCTAGTTGTTTAAAAAAATAAAATAAAAAAACCACTGAGGTGACGTAAGGTGGCAATCAAACAAATGATTGTCATGCCTGTGTCGTTAGAAGTCTCAGAACATCAACTAAAGCATTTGAAGTTGATCTTGGTTTTCTCATTTACTACAATTTTCAACCTTAATGAACGGATCATGTGAAATGCAGGTTTTAGGAAGCACCTTCTTAGACGCCTTCTAAAATTGTCTATAGTTTCCATTATCATCTCTCTTAATTTTAGTTATTTGACAGCTTTAATTCTTGCCAGTCTTTTCCTATTCAAAATCGAGAGAAAGGGATATGCTGTACTTAGGAGATTTAGCTCATAACTTTAGAATGAGACTCAATATCAGATACGGCTGTATGGGCTTGACCCAATGCCTTCTCTTTGAAGAAGATTGAATAAATAAAAAAAAAACAAGTTGTTTCGCGGGTTTTTGTGGTGTCAGTCAAGATTTTTATTACAATACTTAAAAAGTTGTGTCGGAGCGAACTTTGTGTTAAAAAAGTGGTGTAGTTTTATAAACCAAATGTTTGAGTTGATGTGCAACTAAAAGATTATTAGAATAAAAGTGAATGGCCCTAATTCTGGCGAACACATGCTAAGTTTAAATTTAAGTTCAGTCTATTTCTTTCTCTCAAAATGAAAAAGAAAAGGATGGCTGTCATATAAATTGACATTTACGAAGGTGCGTTCAATTTTCGACCTTATTGAACGTGCTAAAATGCAGTGTTTAGGAGGCACCTCCGTACATGCCGTCTAAAATTGTCTATGGTTTCTTTGAAATCTATCTAAATTTAAGTGACAGCTCTAAACAGATTCTTGTTATCTTTTTCCTATTACTTATTGCGAGAAAGAGATATTGGGCCTTATTCTGGGAACACACTTTAATTCTTAATTTAAGTACAGTATATCTCTTTCTCGCAATAAGTAATAGGAAAAAGATAGCAAGAATCTGTTTAGAGCTGTCACTTAAATTTAGATAGATTTCAAAGAAACCATAGACAATTTTAGGTGGCATCTACGGAGGTGCCTCCTAAACACTGCATTTTAGCACGTTCAATAAGGTCAAAAATTGAACGCACGTTTCTAAATGTCAAATTATATGACAGCCATCCTTTTCGTATTTCTTTTGATAGAAAGAAATGCACTGAACTTAAATTTAGACTTAGCATGTGTTTACCAGAATTAGGGCCATTCTGTACTTAAATTTAGAATTAAAGTTTGTTTCCAGAATTAGGCCCAATATTGTGTGAAAAACGATGAGAACTTTTTGTGGTTATCCACCTCATCAAGTAGCATCATATGGAGACCGTTATATATTTCACGTCAAATACTCCAAGGATACATTGAAATGTGTGACACCAGCATTTCAATGCAATAAAAAAAGAAATAAGAAATACTAAGGACATGGCTGTATGGGCATTAGTTCCCTTTGTCTTCCCTTTACAGTAAGAATGGACCAAAAAAATAAAATAAAAAAAACCAAAAAAAAAGCATGGACGCGTCAAAAAATACGTCAATCGTCAATTCTTCAAATCGTGTTCAAATCGTCACGTCACGTCAGTCTCAAAATTTATTGGAAAAACAAGAAAATTGAGCACTATTATTTTAGTTGTATCAAAATATTGCTTACGTTAACAACATTTAATTATCACTCACGATGGCAGATAAAAGGAAAACTAAAAAACGCAAGGAGGTAAGTTAAATAGATAAAATGTAATACCATGTATGTCTATCATTGCAGATTGTTTTTGTCTACGTTTCCTTAGTGCGGTGTTTCCCGTGGCGGAAAGTTATATTATATAAACTTATAAACTTTCCCAAATACGCGCACGATGAGAGTTCATCCTATTTTAGTTTACACAAGCAGGCGATATGATGACGTATGTTTGTTTGCTACGAAATTACTCTAAAATGATTTCATTCTTCAGGTTTCTGCGTAGTTTTGTTAGCTCTGATTATTCGGATTTTTCATATATTTAATTATTTTCATACTGTTATCTGCACATAAATAACATTTGATTTGATGCCCCCGAAATTAAGTTGAAGACAGGTAGATGCAGACAGGAGACAGGCAGAAAAGTCAGGTACATTTAATGAAAAAAAAAAAAGTTCAGGTGTATGTACCTATTTTTATTGATTATTATTATGATACCCTTTTTTATTAAATAATGAAATTATGCTATAGGATGCTTTCCATGAACTGTTTTTATTTTTGCTAAACAAACTTAATCTGACAAGTGGTGTTATACCTCTGGAGGTCTATGACAATTGAAAAATCAATTGTGTCCGGAACTTGATGCTTGATGGGTTAGGAATGTTTAATCATGTAAATAAAATATCAGCATGTTGAAATGACCAATAGGTACTTATTTTTTTCAATTTTAATTTATTATTTTAATTTCCATAAACTAAATATATTAATTACTGCTAGTGCAGAAAGGTTCATGCTTGACATAATTATGTGAAGAAATTGTATCTATCATTGTTGAGTTTTCCATGCATCATCTTGATACATTTCTTTTATAACATAGATTATAATAGGGTTTAAGTGTAAACAACTTGGGTACAGTGTTTATTAAACTGTATAAAAATGTCTTGCAAAGGTATGAATGAATAAATGTCTAAAAGATTTTTAGGTCAATGATTATTAGAATGTTTGCCTGTTTTGTATTTCCTGTACCTAATCATTCAGTGTATTTTTATCATAGTATACATACTAGTAGGTTGCCACAAAATTAAATATGAGGTCTAAATGTTCCTTTAGAAAAGTCATTTACAAACATCAACTGCCATCATAGTATCATTGCATGTTTTGATTAATTGATTATTATTTTTTTCCAGCGAAAAAAGGTTTCCTCATTATTACTATCAAAACTTTTAATTTTCACATGTTATTTGTGCACTACCTTATAAAAATATACTAATATTTTCATGAGTCAAAGCTTTCACTAAAATAATATTATAATTATTAAGTTACATTGTAAAATACCCATTTACACTATGCAAGTTTCTTGTATAGGGAATAATAGGGATGTTGACAAATTTTGGCAAAATGTTTTATTTTGTGTATAAGTACCTAAAATAGTGATCATAATAATTATGACCACTATTTTAGGCTATTTTAGGTGCTTATTGAATAAATCTTTCGTATTCAAAATTGTTTATCTTAAATTCCGTTTCAAATTTTGTTCCAAAACAACAATAGATGTCACATGACTGCGTGACGTCACCTGTTATCAAGCACTGCTAAGTTGCCATGGTGTTTTAAATGGTTTTCATTTTGACAGCATCTGATGCTAACAACTGGTGAAGTCTTAAACTGTGATTTTGTTAAATATTACTTTTATTCTGTAATAATAAAATAAACTATCATGTTTTTTAGTATTTCAATTATGAAAACTACCATTAATTGTCAAAATAATATTTTAATTTGAATACAGACAAGATCCATAATATCCATATTGAAGCAAGAAATGACTTGCATAGTCTAAACAAAATATAAGACTGTGTAAGTCATTTCTAGCTTCACTTTAATTGTATGCTACAGGCAAGAAACTTGCATTATGTAAGTGGGCCTTTACTCTGGAACTAATTTAAATGCAGGTTATTAACATGGATAAGAAAGGGTTTGCTTTTATTTTTGTATAAAATTATTAAGAAGCACCTGGTTGACTGGTAGAGAATGCCATCAGGCGTTAAGTCCGCCATTTGTACATTTTGTTCTATTGTGCAATAAAGTTTAAATAAATCACTCACAATTTTTTACTTTCTTGAACTTTTTTGTTGCTGTATAAATTAACTTTAATTTTAAATCACAAGTGTTTTAACAGCTGATATTTTCATGCACTATTTGAACAGTGTGTTAATTCACATTTGATGTGTTTAATTTTAAGAGTCATGCTTTTAGTTAAATAATTAATAACACAAAATACAAATAAACGCAAAGTTTCACTAATGGGAACAGGGAAACTCCACCATATTGACCCAGTCTGTGTCACTTATGTGCATGGCCTATGTTGCGCGCGGGTGCATGGTTTAATTTGACGCCAACAACCTACCAGCCTTTGTGGCGTAGAAGTTTGAGCGGCGCTCTGACGAAAACAAAGCAACTTTCGCCGTGTTCTATGGGATGGTACACACGACAGCACATCAAGTGTAACAGTTGCACTACCAAAGTCGCCTCTATTACGAACGCAGTAAGGGCGGTCTCAAGGTCAAACTGTTACGCTTGATGTGCTGTCGACTGTACAATCATAATTTGTAATCTCGAGCTTCTCCATGCTTCGGAAGGCACGGTAAGCCTATGGTCCCGGTGGAATCAGCATGATGGTGTTATGGCTCACACTCCTTTCTTCTTCGTCTGTTAATCAGACTAAATAGCTCTCCGGTAATTGACAGCTACTTTTGACATCATAGTCTTCTAACTATAAATTATTCATCCTCATGTGTTTCTGCCATGTAGGAAGATCTGTGCCCAGTGGCGGGACGTATATAGGCTGGTGATGATGATAATGATAATCCAGCCAACCCTAGACAAGATGCCTTTCGCTAAATGGAAAATGTATAGGATTTGACATAATCGCTCTATCAACTTTCGAGCACAAATGTCAGATCGCATATATTTTCTGCTTACCGACAGCGATAGCTATATCGGAAGGCATCAAATCTTGTCTTCAACACTGTTAATGATTTCCTCTGTGACACGAACAGTAGTGGCGGCGGCATTGAAATTGATATAAATTCGTGAATGAAACCGAACTTATCCACAAATTCAAATACTCTTTAAGGTTAGCCGGTCATCGCATTTTTATTCTTGTTTGGTTATCCAAACAACAAAACACGAAAATAAATATACATCCGTAATAGGCGCTCATTATGACTACCGCCGTTATTAGAACTGTTGAGCCCAAGTTTCAAATAATCTCCCTCGAAGAGTATACAGTAAATAAATTATAGTAACTTTACTAATAGTAACTTTTTTCGATTTTCTGGTTACTCTACTGTCGACTTGGTAATACGATTTAAAGGTATGGTCCAATAAAAATAGTGTTGATTGATAGTTGTCCAACATAGTGCTGCTCCAACCTTCGAGTGATTTTTTTATGTTCTTCTGTAGTAACGCAGCTGATAGGCCATAATCAAATTTTGGAATTCTCTCCAGTTTTTCCGAATCTTCAAATACTTCAACCCTGTGTTTTATTTTCCTTCTCTTCTTTTAGAGTTTTATAAGTAATTGTCACCACCGAACATACCTCTTTTATCTGTTCTGTGTTTGTTACCTTTTGAGACTGTAGATTTGGAAAAAGTGAGGTTCTCTGCTAGTCCTACTTCGTTTGTGCGCCATTTTGTTGTTCTTTGTATCTTTCACGGGGTGCTGCAGGTACTTGTTTAACTATGGACATTTCCATTCATGTATTCTTAGCAAACCAAGGATCAATAGAATTTTTTGTTCATGCTATATTTTTGGAATCTTTGTAGTATCTCTGTGTTCGACTTGCTTGCCGTAAATCTAGACTATATTGACTTGATAATCATTTTGTAAACAAGTAACTTGTTACTAATTGAGAGGTTATTGATCCCCATCAACCATTACAATATCATAAACTGTGAGTTTGCCTCTTTGTTTGTGAAACACCCACATATCAAACACAATACATTTTCTACAGTGTGTGACGCCGGCAGTGGCGGGCTGCTAAGGGACGAAACCTTACTGAGGTCTGCCCACGTAAGCATATCTAGTGGAAAATGCCGCTAAACATCTTGACCATTAGCAGGAATGTATTAAGTGTTAACGTTCATACAATAATCGCGTAAAATGCTTTTATTTCTGAATATCTACAAATAGAAGTAAGTATTTGAAACTGCATTCTTATTTCATTCACGGTCTCATCTATGGCGCAAACGACTATTTATCGTAATAACAATTATTTATCGCAACAATGTCTATTTGTATTCGTCATCTATTCGTTCCGGGCCTATTGTTGCATGAATGTCGATGATTCATTTAGGTAGGGTAGGACACATTTCACGTCTCATAACCAATCTAAAAACATTTTTTTAATAAATACTAGCTTATAACTATTGATACCTATAAACATAATACTGAAGACGATACCCCCATCAGCAGTGACGGAATAGAAAAGTCCTTAATAATTAGAGTTCCTCCTGTCTCCACCTAATATTCTAGAGTTATTAATAATTTGAGTTGCTAGTGTCTCCGCCTAATATTCTAGAGTTATTAATAATTTTAGTTGCTCCTGTCTCCACTTAATAGGCTAGAGATATTAATAATTGGAGTTGCACCTGTCTCCACCTAATAGGCTAGAGATATTAATAATTGGAGTTGCTCCTGTCTACACCTAATAGGCTAGAGATATTAATAATTGGAGTTGCTCGTGTCTCCACCTAATAAGCTAGAGTTATTAATAATTGGAGTTGCTCATGTCTCCACCTAATAGGCTAGAGATATTTATAATTGGAGTGGCTCCTGTCTTCGCCTAATAGGCTGGATATATTAATAATTGGAAATGCTCGTGTCTCCGCCTCATAGGATATTAATAATTGGAGTTGCCCCTGTCTCCGTCTAATAGGCTACAGATATTAATAATTGGAGTTGCTCGTGTCTCCGCCTAAAAGGCTAAAGATATTAATAATTGGAAATGCTCGTGTCTCCGCCTCATAGGCTAGAGATATTAATATTTGGAGTTGCCCCTGTCTCCGTCTAATAGGCTAGAGATATTAATAATTGGAGTTGCTCCTGTCTTCGCCTAATAGGCAAGAGATATTAATAATAGGAATTGCTTCTGTCTCCACCTAATAGGCTAGAGTTATTCCTCGATAAGCTCTGGTGGCATTACTCACTGCCCCAGAACACAATACTGTGAAGTGGATAAGTGTTTGATATTTGTTTGCGGTTTTTTGTACTTTTATGCAAAAAGAAGTAATATGCTATTCACGAGCGCCATGGCACTTGCGTTTAAATATGTAACTCGTTGGCGCATAGGTACCTTTGATTCGTTTAAAATGTTCCTGACTTGGTGTACCTATTACTATGAAAGTTAGTAGACATCTAGTGTACACCTAATATCAATGTATCAAATACACTAAATGATCGTACTATTTATTTTTTTGAAGTTATGTTCCACCAACGTCAATTTGTTCTATAAAATACTGGCCTACTTTCACTTATCCATGCCATGGTACGACAGAACCCAAGTAACTGTCATTTGAGTAGGTAGTGCTCTTAGTAAAAGTGGTATAGCAGTGCGCCAACGCATATCGGTGAACATGGGAAAGGAATTCGTAAGTGGCTGTGTTTTTTTTTTTTTTAAATAGGTTAGTATACCTACTTTAGGTCGGCTGAAATCTGAAATTACTATTCTTACCTTTATACTTAAGTAATGAAGTATACAGACAGAAAACGTCGCAAACATTTGAGAATATTTTTATATTTCAACCAATAAAATTGACTTGCTTTCGAGACGGTTATTTTACGTAACGATTAAATTAAAATAATCGATCGCGTTGTTATAACTTTTCTAACTGTAATTTTATTCTTTTTTAAAGCCACGGCGTTCCGATCTATAAGTTGGTATTGCATTATTTGTCAACAAAACTTTTGGCTTTAGATTTCTCGAAATATAAATTCTCGAAATCTTAAATATGTGTGGTACCTGTTTTTTTAATCTCTATAGTGACGTCTAGTTTACTAATGGATGTTTATCAACTCTAGCGCAGTTCAAAGTCAATGCCAGCTAGCTGGGTCTTACATAATATTTGTGGCGTTTGAGTTGAAGGCCAGTAATGAAATTGTGTTGCTTGTAAATTTATTTATTTCTGCCAGGGAAATATCAAGACCATACATTTTTTTACATACAATGTCTATCTTAATTAATAAAAAATATCTCAATTCCTACTTACTTTTAGTAACAGTCATAAAAATGTGAAAGATTCGATGGGTGTTTGTTATTCAATCACGCCAAACGACTCAACGGATCTGGATGGAATTCGGCACAGAAACAGATTATGGTCTGGATTAAAACATAGAATGCTTTTTCTTCCGGGAATGCATTCCCGTGGGATAACCCAGACGAAGTCCCGGGCGAAAGCTTAGTATTATAAATGCGAAACTTTAGATGGATGTTTGTTAGTCCATAACACCAGAACAGATGAACGGATCTGGATAAAATTCAGTACAGAGATAAATTATAATCTAGATAAACCATATGATATTTTTACTCCCGGGAATACGTTCCGATTGGCTGACGTAGACGAAGTCGCGGCCGGAAGCCAGTTTTTTTCATATTTTTTTTCCTCCCATCCCTACCCAGTGGCTCTTGATATAAGTATTCGATTAACGAAAGGCACATTGTCAAATCTTAACATTTTATCGTCCAACTTTTCCTCACATTTTCACAATATCATTTTCGCCTTGTTCTGTTTTAGGACAATTCACATCATAAATACGTCATAAACGTTTATTTACAATTATATTGTTCAATACATAATCAAAGCAAAGCACGAGTAAAGTAATTAAGCCACTTCAATTTCAAACGTTTTAAAAAAGCGCGTTTTAAAAACACGAAACAATAATTAGCTATTTATTTAGTAGCATATTCTACAGTACCGTCTCACAGTAAACATAAAAATTAATACTAGCTTATTCATAATTTTATTTCAACATTATTAAAAATGTGCAAAAATTTATTTACTTACATACAAAAAAAATATATATCCCAAGTCCTTGGAACACTAGCGTTCTTTAAACATAATGACATGTATTTTACAATTGACACCTATATCATTGAACGATATGATCATCGAAAGTTCTGACTTTTTATTTAAATCTAATGAAACTACACAGTAAAAATTAAAAATCTGAAAGTAATTTAGAAAATTTCGATACCCGACTTAAAACCACAAGGAGATCCGATATAAATTTTGACGCCACAGGCCCAGAGTAAGTCCACGCCCGCCATACATTTTTCATATAAAATATAAAATGAGACAGGTAAACTGCAGTTTCTAATTCAAAATAACTGGTATTTAATTCTGTTGGTACTATTATCGGGATGATTTTACGTATTACATTTACAATAAACGATTGGAATCCCAAAAAACCTTTTTTACATTTGGAAACAAGTTTTGCTCATATGATAATAATAGTAACACTTTATTTCAGATTATTCATCCATATAGTGTTAGTAACAATGCTCTTTAAATAATTAATCACATCCAAGTAATTTTAAAGACAAAAAAAAAAGAACAAAACAACTGTGACATTTCAACTATTAACAAACATTCATATAAATCTACCCAAACTGTAAAAACAAAATTGTTACGTCTTTACAATTTATAATTATGGTTACTGCAATTTTATTGTATTAAAAAAAACAGATTAATAATTATAATTATTAATTACTATACATATTTGCTAAGTTGCGTGCTAGACATGGAGATCCGATATGAATTATGACGTCACAGTACACACCCGCCACAAGGTGGACCGACGATTTGGTGAGGGTCGCGGGAAGCCGATGGATGTCCACTGCTGGGCATGAGCCTGGGGAAGGCTCATGCCCAGCAGTGGACATCTCTCGGCTGGAATGATGATGATGATGTCATCTTCATTTCAACCGAAAGAGATTACATATTTTGTTGATATGTCACTATTCGTGATGATTTTTTACGTATATAAATACGACTAAAATGATTTTTAACCGACTTCAAAAACGAGGAGGTTTTCAATTCGGCCGGTATGTTTTTTTTTTTTCTATGTATGTACACCGATTACGCCGAGATTACTGATCCGATTTACGTGATTCTTTTTTTGTTCGATGCGGAATAGCTGCCATTTGGTCCCATAAAAATTTTTTCAAAAACAGTTGGGTACTTTGGTTTTAAATTTAAAAAAACTTAAATTATGAAGTCGTCTACATATGCGAAATTGCGAAGTTTTGCTTTTCAAATGACTTTTTAGTGAAACGATACGATAGTAGGAAACAATATAAGTTTACGATCACCCATCTAGCTTCGACCGTAGAAAGTTACCACTAAAAACTGTGAAAAAAAATTTTAAACAAAAATTAAAACCGACTTCAAAAAACTGAAAAGGATAAAATAATTAAATTTAAGTAGGTATTCATCCCCTAGAAACATATTTTTGGAGTTGGTGCTAAGTGGTTTCCAAAAACAATAGAAAGTGAAGCACCGACTCCAAAAATATGTTTCTAGGGGATGAATACCTACTTAAATTTAATTATTTTATCCTTTTCAGTTTTTTGAAGTCGGTTTTAATTTTTTTTGATAAATGATTAGAGTTCTAGCAAATCATAAATACTATAATCGGCAAAACGAAACATATCAATATTGTGCTAAATTAAATTACTTAGAATAGGTACATTCTTTTTTTATTCTATCAACAACATTGTGTGTTGTTGTTGTTCAGCGTTTAGAATTGTTCTGCATATAAAATGAAAAGATTCTATTTTTAAATAGTAATAATTAATATTCTCAAGCAACGCATAAACAATTGCGCATTACAGTGTTAAATATGGTGCGTACATAATATGAACTGTAGAATAATTGATCTCAACGATAGACGTCACTGCAGGTTTTCTTTAAATATCATAAACAATTACAATTTTAGAGCCTCACTATAATTTGACACTTCAAATGATAAATTGACTTTGAAGCCAGGGTTCAATGGTATTTAAGACGGCCCTCTGGCTCAGGGGCCACTAAGAAAACCTGTGTAACGTTGATTGTTTAGGTAAACTTTGAGAGAGTACTCCGGCCACAGGATACATCCTCGGCTTAGTAACAACGGTTTTAAAATATTAATAATATAAAACTCCGTATTGAGACAAACCAAGATAACCAAATTGGTCGCCCAGATATTGCATATCTATATAATTTTACTACTTCAAACTTTTTGTCAACCAAAAAAGGTAATCAGAGGCCAAATATTTTTGGTAAAGATCTATTTTAGTAAGTATCTACCTCTCACACGAAGCTCTGATTTTGTTTTCTTGTTTCCTTTCAGAGCTTACTGCTGTTATAAATAGATTTCTTTGTGTATGGATTATCTCTGTGTACGTTTGCTTCTGTTAGAAGAAACGTGAAAGGGCATTGCGTGGTATTTACGAATAATCCATCCTTTGCCAAAAATATTGTATCGTCAATAAAGTGTTCTTTATTCCATTTTTTAAACAACTTTTCGTTGGAATTTGCTCTACTTTTATCGTCTCTTTTCGAATCTACTTTTATAGCTTTTCTTTTTTCCTTTGCCCTTTATGATCTTTTTGTATTTCGATCACTGAAGAAAATGTTGTAAAATTCAAAGTATAATCTACAACGCTACGATTTCTTCTTTCACTGCATACCTATTGTTATTGAGGAGCAGATTTATCTGTCTCAAATAATCATTACTTAAGAGATCTAATCTCTTATTCAAAGCTTAGCAATATTTGATGCTCTAGAACTAAGTTAAAAGCATTTCAAAATTGTAAAAATGCAATCTCATCCTAAACAAATAAAAAACTACAAAGGATAGTTACAAAACCCTTTGGTAACTAATATTTTTTACTCGTTATTTTTCTTCATTTTGTAAATCTTCCTGCCGTGTGTATACTCGACATCACATCAAGCTTTGAGTGAGACCGCCTTTATACTGTTCGTAATAGAGGCGGCTATCTTGTCGTCTCTTCGTTTGTGAACGTGATTGTACCCACTGTCAACAGTAAATAAAAATGATGATGATAGAACTTACAAAAGTAAAAAATAGTGATTTGGTTTTAACAATATCATCATAACTGTCCTAATCTCAGATCATAGAAGTTTTCTATGGTGATTTCCTATGATTCCTATGAGGTCCTAATCTTTTCTCGTGTGTTTGCCCATGCCTGTGCCCAGCAGCGAGGCGGAACGTATATATATATATATATATATATATATATATATATATATATGTGTGTGTGATTGATAATGAGTCCTATCTTTGAAAGTTCGGACAGTTCCATTTTAAATAATAACTTCCCTTTGGTTGTATAACAAATTTTTGGTTTACGTTTTTGGTCCTTGGTACCAGTTGAGCGTATAATAATTTGGTGTATTCCATATTTTCAGGAGTTCGGTGAAACAGCAGAATCTGAGAAGCCTACCAGCGAAGAATACTCAGTAGCGAAATGGCTCAAGGCCAATGTTCCCACAAAGAAGACAAAGTTCTTGAGCCACCACGTTGAATACTTCACAGGTAACATTTTTGTAATAATGCCCCAGATTAATGATCAAAACGGCTCCGCAAATTACGTAGAACAAAATAAAATTATTATTTGAAATTCCCTAGAGCCCTATGACAATTTGTACGGGTTTGTACATTTAAGAGTAGGATGGTGGATAAAAAGTCGCTAGTTTATGTAACAAATAGTAAAGTTTATTAAGATATTAACACTATGACAAGTCTAAGAAATATTCTAAAAATACTATGGTGAAATGGTATGATTGAATACGCGTAATTGGTATAGCAGTCGAATTAACACTGATTTAACATATGTATAACAATTAAAACAATAATTGTGCAAAATATAATAATAATTCGGCGCGTGGACGCGCTGTAGGTAATTTATTTAGCTGACGCGTGTTTACCTACATAAGGAAGTTCAATGTACAATCGAATATCGTACACCTATGACAATTTAAAACCAATTTTCATCGGAATATGCGGCGTAACAGGTATACTGTTGTCATAAACCTGAAAAATTCAGTTTTTTTTGTCAAATATCTGAAATTTTTTAGACTTATTTTTCTACATTTTGAACCTAACTAATTTTTTAAAGACTTTTATGTAATCAAAGACTGGTACAGTCGACAGCAAGCGTTACAGTTTGACCTTGAGACTGCCCTTACTACGCACGTAATAGAGGCGACTTTCGTAGTGCAGTTGTTACACTTGATGTTCTGTCGTTTGTACCGTGAATTTAAAAACTAAGTTCATTTAGTAATACTAGAACAAAGACCTGAAAAGTAAACATAAAATTGGCCGCGTATTACACTGACTGGGCGCATTGACTCCTATAACCTGTAAAATATATCTCATAAATACATTTTTCTAATTCCTACACGATTTTAGTGGAAGGGGATAATAAACGAATAAGCGTAATATCTCTCATTTTGTCGACGGAAACGTTTACTATTCTGAAATACACGCTTAAATTATCTTAATACGAAAATAAAACAAATCAAATCGTAGTTTAGTATCGGCTCGATTACAAACATACAACTGACCTACTCTTTTATAGGTTATCGTGACCGCTGTTTATTCTTATAACTGTAAAATATCTCCGTAACAAAGTTGGAAACTTATAAACAGGGCCCTATAGCATAAAAATACCATTACTTAATCCTTATTTTTTAAGTACTTCTAAATATGTTTTAGAAGTTTGAAAATTTCTGTGGGTGTGGCATAAAATAATTTTAGTTTTTGTTGAATAAACAATATAACTAATAATGCAAGTTGGTAGCCTACTGCCGGGGAATACAAGCTAATTGTATATGTAATATAATATATAATTAATATTGTAGGAGGAACTCGGTGGTGTAATTTTTGAGTGCTATAGTTTCGATTACGAAAACAAAACAACTCTCGCCATGGTCGATCCTGAGATGGGTCAATCTTTGTTAGATTGAGCTCCTCCGCGCTTCAGAAGGCACGTTAAGCCATTGGTCCCGGTTGTTACCCGCATTGGGCCAACGTGGTGTTAGGGCCCGAACTCCTCATGTGTTTCTTCCATTACTGCACTAAGGTGGTAGGTGTAAGGGGGTATGAAATTATTATTAAATTTATAAACCTACCTTGAACAATAACTAAGTATATTTTATAAACTTAGCATAACATAACAACTAAAACGATTTTAATTTGTAAAGGGCTTTCGAGTTTTTAAGGACAACAAAAACCCAATGTGATTAAAATCATAATAAAAATACATCTTAAGCTAACGTTGATATTTTAATGTCGAAATTTTGAAATAATTATACTTCAACATCCGAACAAGTCGTTTTACAAATACTAACGATTCGAATAATTCAGGGATATTCGGGTTGTTGAATTGTGAATATTTCGACTGTGGGAATTTCTACATCATCATTTTTAATTTCTACGAACAAGATTCAACGAAATTTAGGACGTCCCATTTTTTTTAATTGCTAAAATTGTTAAGACGACGATCGACTGTAACGTTATCCGATGATACAGTTTTAAACGGTAATTTTTTTCGATACCCGACCGTTTTCTGCGGTACCCGAAAAAATAGATATCAACTCAATAACTAATGCATTATTGTAAGGATACCATAATTTAAAAGGTAGCTACCCGTAATACGGTAGGTACCTTAATTTTAGGTCGGATACCCGTATTTTAAAACAGTTTTACACGTAACGTTGCCAGCTTGTGCAATCGGTATCCAATTAAATACAGATACCCTAATTTTTTTAGGTACCCGTTAGGGGTTTTGAAATATCGGTCGCCCGTGTAACCGCTACCGTAAATTTTAGATATATTTCTAATTTTAAAGGTACTCGTCAGGGGTTTTGATATATCGGTCGCGCGTGTAACAGCTAGCGTCAATTTTAGATATCTTTATAATTTTCAAGGTACTGGTCAGGGGTTTTAATATATCGGTCGCGCGTGCCACCGCTACCGTCAATTTACGGCCTGGCCACGGTAACGGGCGGCGGAGGCGCGACTGGCGAGGTCGTCGCTACACGTGGCGTGCTGCGTACTTAGTATATTTCCATACATTTGTTTTCATTCGGGCGAATAGAAGCGCGAATATTCGCCGCGGCGATGAGTCAACGAATTTGGATACCGTTAATAATGAATTTTGTGTTATCGGTTAAAGCGGCTATTCAGATATTTGTAAAAGAAACTTAATTAAATGATATAAGTAAAACTGTTTTACTGAACTTTTGTACATAGCACTTATTGAACGTCGGTCTGAGCCCTCCGTTCATAAATCTACTGGGTCGTCTTGGTCTGAGCTGATAATTATCAAAAAACTTCTAAAATCAAACTTTTGTTTCGTTTCTAGGCGCAAAAGCCGTTGACGCTTTGCTGTCGTCCAAATGGGCCACGGGAAAGAATCCCATCTTCAATACCCGCCATGACGTCACAGACTACCTGCATCAGATGCTTCTGCACAAACTCTTCCACCGAGCCAAAAAGGTATGTTGCTATGTTGATTTTTTTAGTTATAACTATAGGGTTAGGTGTGCTGTAGACGGGTAGATTATACTACTAACCAGGGGTTTCACGGATATTGTCATCCGCATCCGCAAATGGAATTTAATAAAATTGTATGCTCCAGGCGGGAATCGAACCCGCCTGGGGTCCGGCCAGACGCGATAATCGGAGCCACCGGAGCACTAGGTGTAACCTACCAATTTCTTCACCGCTTTCTACTTTTTTTTACGTTATTATAGCAACAATTTTTTTTTTCGTTATTCCGGGTCCAAACCAAGCAATTTTAATATTACCCAACTCAATTTCTAGGTGCCGGTCACCGAACAGGAACTCAAAGGCAAATCTAAAAAGAAGGACATAGAAAAATCAAGTAAAAGTAGCGATGACAAAGAAGGAGAGAAGAGCCAAGCCAGCGCTTGTGAAGGCAAGGTATGTAATATTCACTATACATAATATAGTTTTTCATAATAAAATATAGAAATCTAGTGTAAACACAGTGGGCCTAATTCTAGGAACAAACTTTAATTCTAAATTTAAGTACAGTATATCTCTTACTCGCAATAAGTAATAGGAAAAAGATAGCAAGAATCTGTTTAGAGCTGTCACTTAAATTTAGATAGATTTCAAAGAAACCGTAGACAATTTTAGACGGCATGTACGGAGGTGCCTCCTAAACACTGCATTTTAGCACGTTCAATAAGGTCGAAAATTGAACGCACCTTTCTAAATGTCAATTTATATGACAGCCATCCTTTTCTTTTTCATTTTGAGAGAAAGAAATAGACTGAACTTAAATTTAAACTTAGCATGTGTTCGCCAGAATTAGGGCCAGTGTGTTGCTTTAGAAGATCTATTTATAATGATAGTTGTATGGATAATGGATCCTTCTATACTTATCTATTTTGTGTTAGGCTTTGCGAGGACCTTTGCCTAACACCAATAGGGTTTTTTTAAATCTAGCAATTGATAGATAAATACAGAAAATGTTTATTTTAATTCTCCAACTCAACACACACATACAAAATACTAAAACATTTAAGTTAACCTAAACACAACGTTAAAGACTAAAATAAAAACAAAATTAAAACATACTTATTAAGTAGTTAGGCAAATAAGAAGTAAAAAAAGTCCTTCAAATCGGGTAACCATATGTGAAAAATAACATCATACTGAAGCTCAAGCAACATCCTCTTACATATTACAGGACACAAAAGACGGTAAGGAGAAGGAAAAAGAGAAGAAGAAACGCAAGATCCGCCTAGAGATGCACATGGAACAGTTGTTCCTGGACACACCGGACGCATACGTGTGGATCTACGACCCGATGCCCTGGTACTACTGGGTGTGCGGCGCGCTCGTCGTCGTGGGAACTATCGCTGTCTGCATGTTCCCTCTGTGGCCCGCTACTGTAAGGTAAGACACCATACGGCGGGGATAACATCCCTATTTCAGGACACAAACGACGGCAAAAAGGACTGGAAAAGGAGAAGAAAAAGCAAGATCCGCCTAGAGATGCACATGGAACAGTTGTTCCTGGACACTCCGGACGCGTACGTGTGGATCTACGACCCGATGCCCTGGTACTACTGGGTGTGCGGCGCGCTCGTCGTCGTGGGAACTATCGCTGTCTGCATGTTCCCTCTGTGGCCCGCTACTGTAAGGTAAGACACCATACGGCGGGGATAACATCCATATTTAGGACACAAACGACGGCAAAAAGGACTGGAAAAGGTGAAGAAAAAGCAAGATACGCCTAGAGATGCACATGGAACAGTTGTTCCTGGACACTCCGGACGCTTACGTGTGGATCTACGACCCGATGCCCTGGTACTACTGGGTGTGCGGCGCGCTCGTCGTCGTGGGAACTATCGCTGTCTGCATGTTCCCTCTGTGGCCCGCTACTGTAAGGTAAGAGACCATACGGCGGGGATAACATCCATATTTCAGGACACAAACGACGGCAAAAAGGACTGGAAAAGGTGAAGAAAAAGCAAGATACGCCTAGAGATGCACATGGAACAGTTTTTCCTGGACACTCCGGACGCGTACGTGTGGATCTACGACCACGATCAAACAGTGCAGTAAAGTTGTATGAAAATGCATTAAAGCATTGTTTCGCCCTAAAGCCTCAGATCCCAGGTGACTGTCCAATCGCAGGCTTCATCTCTACAATCATGGCCAACTAGATTTATGCCAGCCAATCAACGCAATTCTCAACACACAACAGGCTAATCGCAGGCTAGAAGCATGACCAACTAGTTTTCTACCAGCCAATCAGCGCCATTTTTATTCCCGGGAACAATGGCAGAATAATAGTTATTTGTTATACAAGAGTGCAAAGTTGCTTTTTAACTCGTGTTTTGCACTCCAAACTAACACTCAATGCAATTATAAGTCACTTTCTGCTCGGTGCAACAATCTACTATTTATTTTTATTTTATTGGTACATCCATAGTTTTTTTATGCAAAAATTAAGACAAATAAGTAGAAAATAGTTCACCAGCTAAAGATCCACACTATAATACACACCAGAGATTAAACACGTAATATTGTGTGACCACAGAAAAGGCGTGTACTACCTAAGCATCGCGGCCGCGGCGTTCCTGGTGCTGATAATAGCTTTGGCCGTGCTCCGCGTGGTGGTGTTCTGCCTCGTGTGGATAATGACGCTGGCGCGGCATCACCTCTGGCTGCTGCCCAACCTCACGGAGGACGTCGGCTTCTTTGCTTCCTTCTGGCCCCTTTATAAGGTACTTATTTGAAATATTTTCGTAACGCTTTATTAGTCAGACCGGACTAGTTTTTTCGTTTTGAGAAGTTCTAGGCGGCGCGACCTTTTAAGACATCGCGAACGGCGCTTAATTTTGTGCAATAGGGTAGTTGACAACTTTTGATTTATTTCATAAATAAGAAGTTTATAACTCATAAAGGAATATTGCAAAAGAAATAGTATATCTAAGATCAATAGTTTCACAGATATAGTGGTATGTTTGATATGTTGCGGCGCAACGTCCAAAAACGCTCCATAGTAAATCTACGGAACAGGTGACGTCACATGTTCCCATATTACTAAGAAATGTATGGGCGTACTGACAAAATTAATAATAACTATGTATTAAGTATGTTTTTATTAATAGTTGTCATAATAATAGTCGTTTAAATTGATGTCAGCAATCTAATATCATTAACATTATTGATAAATTTTGAAAAAAAATATGACCATTTTTTTATTTACAAAACAGTACAACTTCAACAATATTTCATATCTTTTAAGTTTGAATTGTTTTTATGGGTAACGTTTGCGTATATTTTTCGAATTTGTGAAAAATAGCGCGATATTCAAACTCAGGCAACATCCCAATTATGTTAGGAGAGCACGTTTGAGGTGTATACCACTCCACGCGACTGTTAAGTAGTTTAAATATTTAATTGGTTCGATATTTTTAAATCCATCTCTGTACAGCATGGGGTTCTTCAAAAAAGGCGTGAAAAGGTTTTTACAGGGTCAGCAACGCGTAAGTAATACCCCTGGTGTTGCAAGCGTCCATAGGCTACGGTAACCGCTTACCATCAGGTAGGCCGTATGCCTGATTGTCATTTTAGTGGTATAAAAAAATATGGAAAAGATTTTTTAAAGAAGCTGGTCATCGATTTGGTCAATCTTAATAGATAATGGGCCTGATTCTGAAGACACACTCTTAAGTTTAAATTTAAGAACAGTAGGTATATCTCTTTCTCGCAATATGTAACAGAAAAACGATAGCAAGAATTCGTTTAGAGCTGTCAACTAAATTTAGACAGACTTCAAAGGAACCATAGACAATTTTAGACGGCATGTACGGAGGTGCCTTCTAAACACTGCATTTTATCACGTTCAATAAGGTCGAAAATTGAACGCTCGTTTCTAAATGTCAAATCATATGATAGCCATCCTTTTCGTATTCATATTGAGAGAAAGAAATGCACTGAACTTAAATTTAAACTTAGCATGTGTTCACCAGAATTAGGGCCAATAGGTGTGTTAGAATTAATAATAATATTCCAAAAGTTGAAATCCGATCGTTGAATCCTGTCGTATAATTCATCATCATCATCTTCAGCCTATATACGTCCCACTGCTGGGCACAGGCCTTCCTACATGGGAGAAGCACATGAGGAGTTTGGGCCATAACACCACCACGTTGGCCCAATGCCGGTTGGAGGTTTAAAGCGGTTGCAGGAACAACCGGGACCAACGGCTTAACCTGCCTTCCGAAGCACGGAGGAGCTCGAGATAACAAACTTATTTACCCATCCCAGGATCGACCATGGCGAAAGTTTCATTGTTCTTCGTATCGAAACCAGTTCCTTCGAGCTCCTATGATATTATTATATAATTTGTTACAGTACGAATACCGTGGACCGGGTTCCGACAGCGATAAAGTCTCCAAAAACAAGAAGAAACGCAAGAAAGACAAACAGTCTGACGACGAGGGCGAGAAGACTCCGCTGCTGCAACCCGAAACTTCAGATGCTGTGCAAGCGCCGCAAGATGCGCCCGAACACAAGTAACACTTTTTATACTTTGAAAAATATACTTACTTTTTTATTGAGTCTTTCGGCAAAGGGTCAAGCCCGCACAGCCATATCTGAAGTTTTTTTTTCTAACAAGCTGAGGGCCTATCTGATGGTAAGCAGTTGCCGCCGCCTATAGACACCTGTAAAAACAAGAAAAATCACTTGGCATTGCAGGTGCGTTGTCATCCTGAGGCCTAAGATGAAATGCCGTCCATGCCCAGTAATTACACTGGCTACCTTTCCCTTCAATCCGAAACACAGCGAACTGTTTCACGGCTGAAATAGGAACGACTGTGGTACCTACCCAGACGACCCTACATACGACCTAGTAAAATATTTATACAGTTATTACATCTAAAATAATGTGAGTGTAATACATTTCAACGCATCTTGGGAGTTTGGCTACTTTGGTGAGGTGGAAAACCAATCCAAAATTGACAGCGTCTCACACCCACTTAACGTACCTATATTTGAAATAAAACCACTTGGCTGGATGTTACTTCAATTAGATTTTATAAAAATATCTAAAGTAGAAAAAAATCCCGTTCTAAGGCGGGGATTAAACCCGCCACCTTTCACATTTCGTGCTACTGCTCTAACCATCTGAGCTACCCAAGACTTGGGTATAACCCTGTGAAATTCTTCTAGTATATCTATTTGCGTTATAAGCTAACATCTAGCCTACAATCTCGAAATATTTTAGTTAAAATTCTCACCATCCAAAATGAGTATTGTTACAAATATCGAAAGATTCCTTAGTAATTAAAATATAATAATAGCAATTTTTCAAACATTTATTATAATGTTAAAATCAAAAATTAAGAATATCTAAAGATTCGGTTAAATTGCGGCATTACTCTATTTAAGAGCAATGCCGCAATTTCTTTAATTTTATTTTAACATAAATGTTTGTAAAATATATTTACATATAAAAATATCCTCCCACTAGATGGACAGACGACCTGGTCAGGGTCGCGGGGAGCTGAATACTGATTACTGACTACCGTTCCATTTGGAGATCGATGGGGGAGGCCTTTGTTCAGCAGTGGACATCATAGGCTGATATAATGATTAAAATATCTAAACTATTGATTTTAATTGATCGATAGGTCGAGTAAAAAATATCAATGTAACATCTTATGAAACGCGAGTAAAATCCGACAGTGGTTTTGTTTCAAACATTTAGTGGCTCGCGAAAATATAAGACAATACTGTTAACATAACATTGTAATCCATTTTTATTATTATTCACAGAGAGGACGCCCCAATCCTACCAAGCACAGATAAGCTGTCGGAATCAGAATCGGAGAACAGCCAGCGATCGTCGACCGACCGCGACTTTGAAATCGTCGAAGCAGACGACGTCGAGCTCGACAAGGACGACAACACTACTTAGGCCGCAATGGACGCTAGCGCTCAGATCGAGTATACTTTGTATGGATGCACAAAGGTACTGTAAACAGTATTCAAATTACAGTGAGATTTGCAAGGATAAGAGAATGGGGCGAGAGGTGCACGCGATTTTAGATTTTATGTTTTTTTAATATGGATTATAATAGCATACATTCGAATGAGGTTCGGAATTATGAGCGAAGAATTTTGAACTCTATTGCATTGGATTATGAATTACATTTAAAGTATAACGAGAAAAATGTTACAATTTAATTAATGCTCTCTCGTTTGTTAAAGTGATAGTGTAGCTGTAAAATATGCTTTTGATAAGTAATCATAATAATGTACTCAACAAGCACGCATAAAGACCTTTGATTTTGGATTGAAGAGAACTAAAATTCAAGCATAATTTACTTTAAATAGGCATTGATTGCTTTCGGTGTTACAAAGAATGTGTAAAGAGCAAGGTAGTTATATAAAACTTTATTTGTTGCATTTATTTATAGTAATAATAATAATATGTATAATCATGGTCATAATATTATAGTTATTTATTTCCGTAATCTGAAGTATACTTGATCTTGGCGCTTGTCCACCAATAAAGTGGATTAGGACACAATAAATTTATAGTTCACAGATCGTGGGTAATGTTTTCTGGTTGAAATAAATCTCTACAATAATTGAATAGTTGGTTTATAATATATTATGGTTAGTGGATACGCAATTCACCTGCCTACGATAGCTACAGTAATGACGTTTCTAGAGTAATTTTAGTCGTGTCTGCTTTCTCTGTCACGCGTGTGGGTGTGATGGAGAAAAGTGTATTGAATCAGAAGTTGACAATTTTGATCGGATTTTTGTTTTCATAGACATTTGTAAAGGGCATGAAGTTGTGAGATTAAGTTTTTGTGTATACTTTATGATTCATATAGATATTACTAGACTAATTTCAACACTTATCTAATGAAAGGGGTACCAGGTAATCTTAACTATCTATTAATTATTGATATAAATTGCCACCGACCGATTCAACATCTACATCGGTCACTGCTTCTAAAAGACCTACCATAAGTGTAAAAAATATTTATAACTACCCTACTTTTGTATGTTTACCTTTTTTTTAATACTTTTACTTTTTTTTGTAAATATAAACTTTAACATAAATACATAATATGGAAGATATTAGAGGCGTGTAAATGTCATATAGATTTAATTTCTATTAATTTATTTCTTTCTCAATGTTAAATAAATCTTAATCAAATGACTTACATGCTCATAATATAATGTTTATTGTTGTAATTTTCGTACAGTGGAACAACACAGAAAACGTATCCAAGAAAGTGTCCAAGTGACGCTGTAGACTAAAGCGGCTAGAGATTTTCAACTTTATGCCACATGTAATAAGGCGTTTAACAGTATTCAACCTAAACCCATGCCTATTGATTTGTTATAAGACGATTTTAGTTAAATTTAATGTGATGTATTATGCAAGTTGTTTGCATACTATTCGGTTGTTATGTCCTTTTTGTTTCGTAATGTTTTGGTGCTGTGCGAGTCTGCGGAGATGTTCGGTCGTTTTGTGTCCCTTTTTAACACAATACAGCTTTGTATTTGAAAGACAAAGACAAAAGATTAGGAGGGTAGAGTTTCGGGACTGTCGATGTTATATTTGCCATGTTTATTTAGAATATATACATAATTATTTGTATAATAAGGAACTATTGGAATGTATTAATTTTAAAACATCTATAATTATAGTTTTTATTTTCAATTCGAATTGTACCAAAGAATTTTTCTTAGCATTTGTAATTATTATACAGGCGATTGAAGAAAGGGATTGAAAATGACTGCAAAACCTGGGGCCGGTTCCCGTGTGGCTGTTTTTTGTATTATTTTTCGAAAAGTTGATCTGCAAAGAACTCCACATATCAGACACAATATAATTCCTATTAGGATTAATATAATGTTTTTATGTTCTGTTAATATAATTATTTATATAATGTAACCTTTCGTCTTCTCGTTCTATCCCGATGTCTCCTCAACAATAGAAAACCCATTGTGTCAGTTCACAAATTAAATTTCTTTTTCATAACGTCAAATAAGCTGACACCCCGTTAATTATGGCCTTAGAGTTACTATGGGCTTTAACGAGGTCAATATCGGTGTTTTCAGACACAGATATCTTGTAATGGTTGTTTGTTTAACACATCGAACATTGTTCTTGCAACTTATAGATAATATTGCAGGTGTCTATAGGCGGCGGTAACCGCTTTCCACCAGGTGGGCCGTCAGCTTGTTTGTCATCCAGTTGTATAAAAAAAAAAAAAATGCAATATTTAGTAGTAAAATCAATTATTGCCATGAAAATATACATACAGTAATAAATAAATCATAGACATTTTTGTTGAAAGGTCGCCGTCGAGCTGGTAAGGGTTAGTAAGTTAAAACACATTTCCATCCCAATCAATAAAAAACTTTATTAGTAATGTAGGTAGCTGTAAATATATTATTTGATTTTAGTTAGTGTTTTGATTACTATATGAAGTTTTGATGCTGAAGTATTTTTTACCCGACTGCGGCAGAAGGAGCGCTATGTTCTTAACTGTAAAGTATGTAAGTGTAATAATCCGTTTGCTGGCTTTAACAAATTTATCAATTAAGTAAATAAACAAGGTTTTGCAGTTGTGTATCAAGGAAACGGAAATTCAATTATATTGACGCAACGTTTCTAAAAGTTTTGTCTTCTTAAATTCATCATGCTTTAAAAATGGTTTCAGTGACAATTCTACTTAATCGTTATTAGTTTTAGAACGGCTTTAAAGTTATATGATTTGAGCTTGCTGTGAAATTCCAACTATAATGTCTAGTTTATACGGTTTATTATTATAATGCTGTCTTCCAAAAACGTGTCCCGTCACTGTGATGACGTCACTCAATCCTTTTCTTCATTTTACTGAGTTGAGTTCCGCAGATTCGCTGTAAAATATATTGGCATTATGTATTTTATTTTTTCGGACATACCTAGCTATTGGTTAATACATTACTCGTGTGAAGATCTTATTTGATATAACGACGTATCGATGTTAATCAACGGTGATTCAATAAAAGCGATACTCTTTTTATAATGGTTTTATTTTCATCCTCAATTAATTATGCACTTTAGACAACTGTAATAGAGCACGTTGTGGTTTGGTCAGGTCCGAAGAATTCATATATTTTGTAGCTTTGAGTGCGTACGTTGGCGGTCGTAACCCATTTGGACCGATAATTATTTTTATTAAAAAAATGTGATTCTTTAAGAAAAACTTTTCAAAGGAGTCCTAAAAATTAAGGAAAAAATATTTTAAAAAATATTAATAAACGAGGGGGGCTCTGGGGGGCCGTACCATATAGGGTACAGTAGGATTATATGCATGCTAAAAATACAAGGTTTTCATGTATGACTTTTACTAACTTTTTCGTGTGATACATAATTAATCTTTCCACATGGACACCAATGTTATACTAATTACATCAATTGGTTGTGAAATTATCTATACCTTGACCCTTTTTACTGTTTAGTGATCTTTGGCATCATTGAAAGTCAAGAGATATAGATGATGAACTACCAAGGCCTGGCTTTCATGTATTTCATTGGCGTCAAAAATTGAATTAGCAGTACCACTCCGAAAATTTAGTAAGTCCATATTCCCACCATTATGTCTATAGAGCAAACAAGTATTTGGTGCAGACATGTCAATGGAATGGAGAATCAGAGGCATGTACCACTTTTTGTTCAACACAAGTTCGTAGTGTACTTATATTTGGGTTTGATGAATCGAATCCACCCATATTTTTATTCTATTATTGAATAAGATGGTACAGATGGTGATACGGATATTGTCTTGACAAGGGTCCAATTATCGAACTGTTTCTTATATCTGGAGCATTTCCTCAGTACATTCTTCTTCTACTCACCTGACAGTTGCACCGACTAACAAAATTCCAACTAAACATTTCATTCCTTCAATCTAACCGCCAGCGGGAAGATTGTTTCGAGCTAACAACTATCTATTTGTTTAGTTGTTAACAACTCAAATACTTGTATTATAAAAAACAAAGAAATTTGAGGAACCTCCAATAGAATGGTCTATTGGAGTTTACTCAAGTTGAATTATGACAAAGAGGTTGCAAAGCAGTAGGTATGGGCAGTAAGTCCCGTTTCTTCCAACAGTACTTCACGAGACGCTTACGAAAACTTCCCTGATCGGTCTTTAGTTGTTTGCTCTTCTACAGATACAAAAGAGTTTGTATTCCAAGTTTGTTTGGAAAACTAACCGAGGGTATCTAATTATCGAAGCGTACTTGGAGGCAAATTATTTATGCTCACTGCAACTTCTTCACTAAGGTGGAGGTCAAAAATATCACCATGACTGTTGAACTTCTTGTCTTCTCATAGAACTCTTACAATATCATCTACTGTCATAAGAATCTAAAACAATAAAGCACACAATCGGATGTATACATCGAACTTGTTTATCGGATATTTTGCTCATGTGTAGACCTACTGTACCCTATACGGTACACCTTTACATAAGAATTGAGTATATCTTACAAAAATAACCTAAGTGAGTTTTTTTGCAGCCATCACAGCTGTAATACTCTAGCCTTTAGAGCAATACTAGAAATTAACTGAATTTATAATAAATAACATAGAACTTGCCTTTTTAAAGGCACGGCAAATATTTTATTTCTTTTCTTCCAGAAATCTTCACTTATATAACTGAAAACACTAGCGCAAACATATTTGTAACATTTCTAACATAAAACAAACACTTTGGTCTTATAGTCACGACTTAAACAAAAAGTGATTATAGTATTGTGGTTGTCAAAATATTTTTAAAAAGTTACTGTACCAAATAAGGTACGGTAGGTCTATATGAGTTAAAAATGTTTCTCAGTTTTCTATTAGATTCTCTGCAGTCATACTGTATGCAGTAAATACTAAAACTCTACTCTAGATACTTATGTCCGTTTTCACTAACCATTTCCCCTTTGTGGTCATCTGAGCCCATGGACCACTTAGCCCGCGTGCTGAGTTGACCGTATTAATTTTTGTATGGGTGACTTGACCCACTTAATGTGTTAGCTTTCTTTGTTAGCTGAGCCCGCGGGCCCTTTCAACCTCTATGTTATCGCTAAAGGTTAACTCAGCCCATGGGCTCAATCGACCACTACCTTTCGCTAAAGGTCAACTCAGCCCATGAGCTCAATCGGCCACTACATTTCGCTGCAGCGCTTACTCAGCCCACGGGGTCAGTCGATCAGTACATACTGCTTAATAGTAGATTGTGTCACAAGGGAGCACAATGAACATTTTTACGTCGAGGGCGTACATTGAATCCTGAATGAAACGAAGGATTCTATAATTGAATCCCGAGAGTCGCGCGCGAAGGATTCTAAAATAGAATCCTGAGCGTAGTGAGGGATTCAAATGTTAACGCCCAAGTTGGAAATACTTTTGCTACCGTGTGACACATACTGCTTTTCACATCACCTATGAGGAAAATCAGAGATCTTAGTGATGAAACAAATCTGTTTTAAATTATTTATTTATAGCCACTTGAGTAAAGCTCTTTGCTTGTCATTATACATATAGGTATTTTGATATTTTACTATATTACAAAATAAATTAAGCTAATAAAATAGTATGAACGTAATCGATGCAAAAAAATAAGCTAGTAAAATAGTATCTAGGTAATCGATTATAAAAAAAATTGTAATTGATTATGTGCAAATAGTATGCATTTAAACGACGAAAAATAAATTGTAGTCGATTATGTGCATACTATTTTAATATTTCATTGCGTTTAAATTATATACTGGCTACAAAATGTCCCTGAACATTTTTGTTCAAGGAAATTGTTGCTAGTGCCACTTTGATCCCTCCTAGCAGGGAAGATAAGTCCCCTTTCCGAATAGGTAATGTGAAAAGGTATTTTCCGCCCACAGGCTCAATCGGACGGTGACTACACTTTTTCCCGTCGGTCAGCTCACACTTGTATTTGCACATGCGAAAATGAACTCGCACATTTAAAATGCTAAAGTAACATCATAATCCTTCTAACGTTATCCCAGAGAGCTGATAAAATCATACCATTAATCGTCAATTCATGACACTTTATCATCTTGTTAACAGAGGAATTAAAGCAAGGGTTAACCTTCCCGTTATTTGGGCTACAAATAGAAATTGGCTTTGCGGGAAAGAGTACAAGCAAATCCTTAGGAAGAACCCATTCAAAACCCGTAACCGTTTACCGGGATAAATTGTCCCTAAAGCAGTATGTCAGTAGTCGCCTGAGCCCGCGCGCGGGATGAGTAGACCCTTACTGGTAAAATAGTAGTCGCCTGAGCCCGCGGGCTGAGTAGACCCTTACTGGTAAAATAGTAGTCGCCTGAGCCCGCGGGCTGAGTAGACCCTTACTGGTAAAATAGTAGTCGCCTGAGCCCGTGGGCTGAGTAGACCATTACTGGGAAAATAGTAGTCGCCTGAGCCCGCGGCCTGAGTAGAACCTTACTGGTAAAATAGTAGTCGACTGAGCCCGTGGGCTGAGTAGACCATTACTGGGAAAATAGTAGTCGACTGAACCCGCGGGCCGAGTTATCCGATTGGTGTGGGTCGAGTTGCCTATACGAAAAAAAACGAAGTGGGCAATTGAACCCGCGGGCTAAGTGGTCTATGGGCTCAGATGACCACAAAGGCACCATTGCCTAGGCTTAGGTGTCGCCTAACGACATTTGTCTCTTTCTATCTCCTTTAGATAGACTTAGATAAAAATCGCTAAGAGACTCTTAACGTTAAGCAAAGTTTACTGAAAACGAGCGTTATTGCTATTAATATTTGTAAAGCAATCTATTCACTCAAAGAGTGATGTTGACTTTTTGATAATCAAACTCATTTATTTGACTCGTCATTTAAAATGAAATGTCCTATAGTTTCTCTAACAGATAATATTTTGTAGTTTGTTAACAAAAAAGCTTTTCTATATCTGTTATGTTAGTAAATAAGATATATAATTATTATTAAAGTTGTTATTATTCACATTAAAGGATTACAAAAGAATACAGATTGATTTCTCTCAGAACCGTCTGTCCGGCGGGTAAAATCAGTATGCTGTCACACTGACAGTACGGCGTTCCGTTTCACGAAGGATCTGTATACAACATCTTCTCTTTCCTATTGAAATATTAATGAGTAATATAATCTTTGTGCCATCTCGGGGCTTGTATAGCCCGACGTGGTCTAGATGATATTGTTGGCTCAACAGGATTGGTAATCGGATTTTCCTGCTGATTTTGTAAGGTTTCCTCTGAATAATCTTGATTAAAGAATATGGGAAAACCTTCACAAAGATTGCGATCATCTGATAATAATGAATCAATCATCAGATTAGATTTGACATTTTCGTTTCTATCTTCATAAGGTTTTAGATACACCCTATTTCTTCTGTACAGCCTCCCATCTACCTGCACCAAATATGATCTGTCTGTAATTTTTTTATTAATCTTTCCAGGGTGCCATCTTTTGTCTTTTTCTGGAAATAGTTTTACATAAACAGTTTGTCCTTCTTTTAGTTCAGTATAATTTTGACACTTTCTATCATAGTATTTTTTAGATGTTCTCTGCTTTTCCTCTATGGTTTTAGGAATATTGGTAATAACTTTTGGTTTTAATTGATGATCTAATATTGGAACGCTTGTTCTTGTTTTTCTAGACAGGAATTTTTGAGATGGACTAGATTCTGATTTTGCTGTAGGGACATTTCTCTGATGTAATAATGCGTACCATAAATCCTGATTATCTTCCTTTGTTTTTTTGGATAAGTCTTTTAGCAATTTTTACAGTTGCTTCAGCTTTCCCATTAGATTTAGGATAATGCGGCGATGACGTTGTGTGATTGAAATTCCATTGCAGTGAAAATGCTTTAAATTCTTGATTTACAAAGTTTGTTGCATTATCAGTAATAACTTGTTGAGGTATACCATACCTAGCAAAGTTCGTTTTGCATTTATTAATTGTTTCACTTGATGACAAATCTTTAAGTGCATCCAGTTCAAAAAAATCTGAGTAGTGGTCTACGGTTATAAGGTACTTCTTTATGGTACCCTTTACAGCTACTTCAAATACATCCATAGAAATTATTTGGAATGGAAACTGGGGAACAACATGACTTTGCATTGGTAATGACTTTTGTAATGGAGAATATTTTAGACATGCTGTACATGATTGTACATATTTAATAATATCTTTAGCCATTCCTGGCCAAAATATGTTTTGACGTGCCAGACGTAAACTATTTTCTATGCCACAGTGGCTAATATGAAGTTTATGTAACAAATTTTTTCTTTGACTTTGTGGAATAAATATTTTTCCATTTCTTATTATGAGTCCATTTTCTATGCTTAATTCATGTTTAAATTTGTAAAGAGGTTTCAACTCCTCTTTCATATTTTCAATGTACTTAGGAAAACCTTTCATAATATAAGTCATTAATAATTGCAAACTGTCATCAGTTTTTGTAGAGTTCCTGATTGTTTCTAAAACCTGATCAGATATATTTAAGCCTTTTCTCTCATTTACATCTTGAATTAATTTAAAAATTCTGCATTCTTTGGATATATTTTCTATAGATCCACTTAAAGTTTTGTTATCAGCAGGAAGTGGAGCTCGAGAAAGGGCATCAGCTGCATTGTTATTTTTTCCTTTGAAAAATTCAAGGTCTATGGCATATCTCTGTAAAGTCATAAGCATTAATTGTAGTCTTTTGGGGGCTTGACAAAGCGGTTTCCTAAATATATTAATTAAAGGTTTGTGATCGGTCTTCACTACAGTTCTTTTGCTTCCGCATACATATTGATCGAAACGAGTGCAACCGAATACTACAGCCAGCATCTCCTTCTCAATTTGGGCATATCGTTTCTCAGTCTCTGTCAATGTCCTTGATGCATATGCTATAACTAGTCCTTTCTGGTAGACAGCAACTCCTAAGCCATCATTGCTGGCATCACATTCCATTATTATAGGTTCATTCATTTCAAAATACTTTAAAGACTTCAGATCTGTTAATATATTTTTTAGATTCTTAAATTCATTCTCTTCTATTTCAGTCCATGTCCAGGGAGTATCTTTGTAGGTAAGCTTACGTAGGTGCCTTGCTTCAAAACTCAAGTTTCTGATATAACGACTAAGGTAAGTTATCATACCAAGAAATCAAAGGACTTCCTTCTTATTAGTGGGAGCAACCATCTTTTGAATAGCTGCAACTTTAGAGGTATCAGGCTGAAGGCCATGATCTGTAAGAATATGACCATAAAATTTTACAGAAGTCTGTAATAATTTAATTTTCTCAACATTTAGTTTACAATTTATTTTTATTAATCTTTTAAATAATTCTTCTAAGTTATTGTTGTGGTCTTTAATTGCTTCACTCATATTTTCTCCAGAACCATAGACTAAAATGTCATCTGCCATTACTTCTACTCCTCTTAGTCCACTCAATAAGGAAATTAACTTTTGTTGAAATATTTCTGGTGCTGATGAAATTCCAAACGGTAGTCTTTTCCAGCGATATCTACCAAAAGGCGTCCAGAATGTGGTAAGTTTGCTACTAGCTTCAGTTAGATTTACATGCCAAAATCCTTTTTTAGCATCTACAGTAGTGAACACCTTTGCTTTACCCAACTCAGGTAGAATTTCATCGAGCGTTGTAAACTGATAATTAGGTCTTTTAATAGCCTTGTTCAGTGGTATTGGGTCTAGACATATTCTAAATTTATTATCTCGTTTGACAAGAAGAATGTTATTTACCCA
Organism: Nymphula nitidulata; assembly: GCA_947347705.1. Classification (NCBI taxonomy): domain Eukaryota; kingdom Metazoa; phylum Arthropoda; class Insecta; order Lepidoptera; family Crambidae; genus Nymphula; species Nymphula nitidulata. The sequence goes on from OX374627.1 coordinate 5,826,940, forward strand.
GTCAGTATGCTCCGTCTCCTTAATGATGATTCCTTCTTTTTCTAACTTCTTTAATTCTTCTTTTAATATACTTCGCAAAGCTAAAGGGACACGACGAGCAGGTTGAATGGATGGTTGTACAGATGGGTCAACTTCTATAGTAGCATCTCCTGAAAATTTACCATAGCCTTCAAATAGTTTTCTATACTTTTCAACTAATGTTTTTGTTTCCTGTCTGGCTTGAGTAGGTATACTGTCAACAGTGGTATTTATAAGATTACAATATTTAATAAAACCCAACTTTCTGCAAGCTGTTTCCGACAGTAAAGGGCCATGTCTAATATCTAATACTGAGAACCTTATTCTATATTTTTTATTTTTACGAATACAAAATAAATCAATTTCCCCTAAAACATTAAGAGAATAACCACCAATAGCCTTCAATTTCGATTCAGTGGGAAGAAGTGAGAGTGATTCACTCTCTAATAATAGTTTGCAATCATCAATTCCTATGAGGCATCCTTGAGCTCCTGTATCAAGTTGAAATAAATGTGGTTTTAAAGATCCATTTACCTCTACTAGAAGTTCTCCCATTACATTGCCCGAGCTACTTCTAATCACTTTCTGTATTATCAATTCTTCTTCACTATCCGATGCATAATTTTCAGATTCACAATTCATTTCCTCAATTTTTTTTACATGTTTCTTATATTTCAAATTTGTTTTTTTTTTCTTACAAACTTTGTTATTATGGTTCCACCCATTGCACACACTGCATTTTTTTCCATATGCAGGACAGTTATTTTTATTAAAGATATGATTAGTGCCACAGAATTTGCATAGTTTTTTTTTAATATCAACTTTATTTATTTCTTGACTTTCATTAATCTCAAGCAATGTTGCTTGCTCAGAAGCAGTTTCTGCAGACCTGCACATCCTTATAGTATTCTCTAAATTCAAATTTTCAATCCTTAGTAATTCTTTTTTTATTTCGGTGCTTCTAATACCAATTACAATTCTATCCCTCAACATTTCATCTTCATAGTTATTAGAGAATTTACAACCTTTAATTAACTTTTGTAGGTCTAAAAGAAAAGTGTCAAACTTTTCATTAATCTCCTGTCTTCTGGAGTTGAATAGGTATCGCGCATATATTATATTAGTTTTTTTTAATATTTTCGAATCTAGCTTAGTTAGAATTTTTTCTTCAGACTCTTTTTCCTCTTGTGATAGATCGAAAAGATATTTTGTTGTCGCTGCGGATCCTATGGCATTAAGAAGTACGCTAGCTAATTGGGGATTTCTATCGTTTCCCCAGGAGGTCATTCCTGTGGCAGCTTTATAGTTAAGCCAACCGTTTTTAAAAATCGTCAGAGATTCATTTAGGTCACTAGCTTGTACATTAAAAGGAGCTGGAAATGGTATATGCACTACGTTAGATTTGTTCTCTTTTCGGATTTCTAATTGCGCCTGCATAGCTTCCAACACCTCCGTCTGACGACGTAGTATTTCCAACATTGTTTTCGAGGGGATGGATTCGTCCGTCATCCTGACACCATGTTATGTTAGTAAATAAGATATATAATTATTATTAAAGTTGTTATTATTCACATTAAAGGATTACAAAAGAATACAGATTGATTTCTCTCAGAACCGTCTGTCCGGCGGGTAAAATCAGTATGCTGTCACACTGACAGTACGGCGTTCCGTTTCACGAAGGATCTGTATACAACAATATCCTACATAACCATCTTATTGCGACCGCTTTTTGTGTGTGAAAAAATCTATGCCATATGTCTAATCAAATTATATCAACGGCCCTGTGACACAGATTTGTGCATGCAATTTTAACCCAAAGTGGTAAACATTTTAGACCGCGTTGTACATCTTACACACGCAAAGCTACAAATTATGGACTCTATTTTAATAGTAATAAGTCATGTTTTGATAATTTGTCACTTATTGCAAAGGTAATAAAGATGGAATGCCAAGAGTATTACTGTTCTGTTACTGGGCCTAATTCTGGGAACACACTTTAATTCTAAATTTAAGTACAGTATATCTCTTTCTCGCAATAAGTAATAGGAAAAAGATAGCAAGAATCTGTTTAGAGCTGTCACTTAAATTTTGATAGATTTCTAAGAAACCATAGACAATTTTAGACGGCATGTACGGAGGTGCCTCCTAAACACTGCATTTTATCACGTTCAATAAGGTCGAAAATTGAACGCACATTTCTAAATGTCAAATTATATGACAGCCATCCTTTTCGTATTCCTTTTGATAGAAAGAAATGCACTGAAGTTAAATTTAGACTTAGCATGTGTTTACCAGAATTGCTACTGGCCACTGTTAATTAAGTGGGTAAAAATGTTACGTGTAGATATAAGATAAAAAAAGAAACTATTGCCGGAACTGTTTGACGCGCGTTAAGAACAGTATGACAAAGCCTAGACAAAACAGATTCTCGTGTTCAAATCTAGTTTAATTTCCAGAAGCGCTACATGCCAATTATAATTAAATTAATGAAAAATAACAGTAATAGAGTAAGGAAACATTTTAGCTATCAAAACATTTTTTGCTTAAATGGTCTTCGCTGTTTGACCTATAGATTTCCACGTTTGTCTTGCTCCAGCTCAATGGATTCAAACAGTGTCTTGAAGTTGCCAGCGCCGAAACCCTAAAAGCAGAAAAAGAAAAACAAAATTAATTACTCCAGTTGGTATACACAACCGCCGACACGATACTTAGATATGCTTTTGTTGAAGAGACGCTGCCAGTGAGCTGAGAAAGGACTAAATATTTAGCTTAATGTTTTTTGTGAACTTCCCATAGGCTGACCAGACCATGTAGCGTGGCTTCATGCGCAAGCTTTCATCATCCGTTTGGTGTACTCACGCGTATGAACAAACCAGGACTTTTCAGAGAGCTTGGGCAAAATGGTGTTTCCCGCTCAAATTTTCAACGCCAGATTGGGGTGGTTGGATTGGCACCGGGCGGTGCTACTCCAATCTCAACTCAACAGCAGATCCAGGGGCGTAGCTACCACCGTATCAGCCGTATTAATGATACGGGGCCCCGAATGTGTATGGGCAAAATTCGTTAAATGTTTTTGGGGGTTCCCCAGCAAAACTCACTATTTGCCACGCCCATCTAAAACAAGCTACGCGACTCAGCTGGTCGCAGCTAAATAACAATAATTTTTGTAGAGTCGTCTTATTCTCAGAGCTCATTTAACATAACAAGCTTTACTCCAATGTTGGGAACTTTCGCATGCTATCAACGAAACGCTTTTGTTTGTTTTTACAGGGTCTGAACATTTTGAAACACAGGAACTATCTAAACATTGTACAGTTGAAGTTTAATTAACCGTTATTATTTGAAATAAAACCACTTTACCGCATTTCACTCGCGTTTAATTAGATGTTACATTATTATTATACACCCGACGCGACGGCGACGTTTCGATTACTTTACAGCCATCGTGGTGACGGGAAAATCTAATTAAACGCGAGTTAAATCCGGTAAATTCGTTTTATTTCAAATGTGTAGTGCTCGCGAAAATGTAAGACAATACTCAGAGTAGGTAATGTTTAATACAGTCTAGTTTTTAACCGACTTCAAAACAAGGAGGAGGTTATCAATTCGTCTGTATGTTTTGTATTAAATAAAAAAGAATATGCTATCACCCTGAAATATTATCCTTTTGGTCTATGGGGCGTAGCGTCTGAAATACCTACTTACGCTTTCAGCCTGCTCAAACATACCTAATGGTCCTTCGAGCTTCCTACCACTGTGTTATCCGGGATCAGAGTCCTTACGATTGCTAAAAATGTCAATTGTCTTTGACAAGTTTATAATTTAACTACCGTCACTTGTGTTATATTAAAGTGGTAGGTGTTCGTGGTGGTTAGTGGTATTCTAAGTGGTTTTAATTCAAATGTGTAGTGCTGGCGAAAGTATAAGAAAATACTATAAAACCGTAATTGTTTCCATCGCAATCATAAGGACTCTGAATCGGGGTTATCCCGGCTAACACAGTGGCAGGAAGCTCGAAGGACCATTATGTATAAGCAGGCTGAAAGCGTATTTAAGACGCTACTCCCCATACACTAAAAGGATAATATAGCAAGGTGTAAGCCTTGACATCATCATCATCATCACCAGCCTATATACGTCCCACTGCTGGGCACAGGCCTCCCTACATGGGAGAAACACATGAAGAGTTTGGGCCATAACACCACCACGCTGCTGGCCCAATGCGGGTTGGTGGATTAATGCGGTTGCAGGAACCATCGGGACCAACGGCTTAACGTGCCTTTCAAAGCACAGAGGAGCTCGAGATAACAAACATTGATTGACCCATCCCACGATCGACCATGGCGAAAGTTGCTTTGTTTTAGTATCGGAACCAGAGCACTCAAACCAATACGCCAGCCAGCTCCATACGCCACCTACAGACTTGACAGCAAATTCTTTTTTTTAATAGAAAACCAGACTGAATTAAACATTAACTTTGAGAAGTTTCGTGATTCCCCGTGAACTCAAAAGCTAAGTATTAACGCTTAATTCTTTTTATCCCTTAGTTAATACCATGAATATTTACTAATACATCTATCTATCACCCTTGTTGAACTCACATTATGATTCCTCCGTTGTATAACCTCTAAGAACAGCGTCGGCTTATCCTGCGTGTTCTTGGTAAAGATCTGCAATAGGTACCCATTGTCATCGTAGTCTATGAGAATGTTCAGCCGCTCTAACGTGTCTATGCTCTCTGCCACTCGCACTTTACTGTGCTTTAGCTGTTCTCTTATTAGCGTGTAGTATTTCGAGGGTATTGAGAGAAATTCGACACCACGGGCGCGAAGGTTTCCAATCTGAAATTGTTGATTATACAGAATATTTATACTGAATACCTATGACGGATAAGCCAGATTGTTGTTTTAGTACACATGACAGCACATTATGTGTAACAGTTGTATTACGAAAGCCGCCTCTATTACGAGCGCAGTAAGGGCGGTCTCAAGGTTTAACTGTTACGCTTGATGTGCTGTTGTATGTACATTACTGCAGCGGCCAGAAAAAGAGGCATTGATCGATGAACGCAAGCCGAGGCACACATACGTAAGTCCTATTTGTGGCTTGTATAGTACTTTTCTCAAATAATGCACGGAAAAGAAAACTAAGTAACATCCGCATAAAATATTACCTACTGTTACCTCCTTTTTGTAAAAAATATTTCTTTATAAGTGAATTGTAAAATTCTTAAAGAAATAAATATCTTTGAATAACCTAGGCAAAACTTTTAATTTGAAAATACAATTACTTTTCAAAATCAATGACGAGCGAGTTCCATTTGTATTTTTTTCAATAAACAGCTTTCTATTTGCAAGCCAGTTCTAAATATAAATAATAACTTTGATTAATTACCTCCTTGGTTGCCATGTTTCGGAGTAAAAGATCGTTCCATTTTTAAATTACACGGCAGACGGCAGATATGACTTTACATAGTAATTTATTTAGCCGCTAAAACCTAAACACGATAGTTATGGATTTTCATACAACTTTTGCCGGCTGCTGCTCGCATGTATTTAGCCAATACAGCAATTTCAATTTATCTCGAAGAAGGTTGAAAATAATGTTCAAATTTCCAAGCATGTTTGAGAAAACTCCTCCCATAATATAAAGCGGCCAGAAGTCAGAGCTGGCTTAAAACTGATGCTGTCCTTATCTTTCTAATAACAAATAGGAGTGACAACATCAGTTTTAGACCAGAATTAACTTATGTCCACATTTTATAATACGGGGGGTTAGTGCTTGTTTTCAATAACACTTGCTTAGCGTTAAGAGTCTCTTAACGATTTTTGTCTCAGTCTATATAAAGGAGATAGAAAACGACAGATGTGGTTATTAAGAGTCACCTAAGCCTAGGGAATGGTTAGTGAAAACCGACATTATTTTTGTAAGAGAACATCTAGGTTTTGGACTCAAATGTTAGCTATAGGATAGGTACCTACTGTAGGTATTATGTTATGTAAATTTTCTGTGTTAAAGATGCAAACAAAATTATGTCTATGTCTAACTGCGCTGTATAAGGAAATGGACAGATTCTGTCACCATCACAGCAGTCAGTAACCCGTTACTCACGGCAGAAATAATATCCTCAGTATTAATTGCTATATGTTGCACGCCAGCACCACCGTGATATTCCACATACTCCTGTATCTGACTCTTCTTCTTGCCAGGCGCTGGTTCGTTAATGGGCACCTTGACGTTCTCCTCCCAATTGGCCATCACCACCGATCGCAGGGCTGAGTAATCGGTGCAGACTTGACTATCGTCTACTGACCAGAATCTAAAAGAAATTAAAATTACTTGAAAATGAACATCAACTTTATCTAAGAAAGGTGGGCAATTTATATTAAAGACTCCACATAAAAACACTCGACTATATCGAGCCCTTACCTTACCGCCCGCCGACTTATCGTGAGCGACAGTTTTATCAAAATTACGAGTTTTTAAACTATAACGGCCATGGGCACGTGGACGTTTCCCGCCTAAATATGACAATTTAAAAATTACAGCCAAAGCTAAATTTATCGTTAGAATAACCATTTTTTTTATATTTTAAAGTTTCTAGCCGACTATCAATATTTATTGTAAGTCACGTAATAATCTCAATATTGCATCGTAAGCAACCCTACTTGTTAGTTTCGTTGTAACAATACTAATATCCTCACCAAGGGCGTCGCCAAGGGGGAAAGAGGAGCCAGAGATTCCAAAACTCAAAAAATTAAGCCAACAAAACTCCAACGAATTCGCTAATTATGTACCATAGAGAAACATTTTAAATTAAAATTATTAATATAAAATTAGAAGAGAAGGTATATCAACGTACCAAAAAAGTAGGTAGATTGTTCTGAGGTAGGTAGGTACCGAATGTCAAAAGCATTATCGTCATTTTCAAGCTATCTGACAATCCACAGTCACATGGGTATACAGATTTTAATAGTCATAATACTCGTTAATAAACATATAATTTTGAAATTTTAATTTGTCCACGCATTCCTATCTATCATCTAAATATAGGTATCATCTAAACTAAATATGTGACACAGAATTGTGCATGCAATTTTAAACTTTATGGTGGTAAAAATTTTTAGACCGCCATTGTACGTACAAATGATGATGATGAGAATGTTGATGATAGTAGAGATTAGTAGAGTAGGTATTCATTCATAGGTACCTGTGGAATTGCAAACATCTCTCATACCACGAGGCAGCGGTTTCCATTTCGTTATCTGGCTGGTTTCCGACGACGTGGTCGATGAAATTGATTTCGATTTTGGGTCTGAAATAAAACAACACTAGGCTGAACATGACGTTTTATATAAAAATCGTTGTTTGAAGCGAAAATTGCTGTCGTTTCTGTTGTTGTGGTTTGCTAAAACTAAAACTAAGTTAGCTGGCTATTTTTCATTTATTTCAATAAGAAAGGGATGTTATGTTTTTCGCAACTTTATCACTTCAACTTAGTTACACTTACCAATCCATACTCCTTTGCCTTAGTTTAATCGGAATTATTTTAGATGTGCGTTGAAATAAGGCGAAAATGTTTCAAACTGTCGTTTTATGGTCCGATTGTAAAGAAATAGCATAATGTACTTAAACGGGACGCCGTTTAGCGGCTAATTTAACCAAACGGCTGCGACATAAATAGCGACAAACATACAACCTGGAGATCAAGGTATAGATTAGTGAATACGCTTACGCGTAGGGCTGTACTTAAACGTCAAAATCAATGGCTGCTCGTCGTCAAGCTCGAAGTCGAAGGTGTCTAACTAATATTAAATCGCACTGCAGCTGTTATATTGTATGAAAACGACAACAGCGCCTCTTTTGTGAATTATTGGAAACCACTTTTTATAATAGGATTTGACAGATGAACATATCATCGAGACGTTTCGATTCTGTCGAAACTTACACAGCCCCCTTATTCTCAACTGTCGGAAAGAATTCGAATTTCGGAAACTCTATACCTGTCACTTTTTATCGCGCTGCGTCAAAGCGAGACGGTATGTGACTTTTCGAATCGAATCCGTGATCCGACAGTTGAGAATAAGGGGGCAGGAGTACTGATAGGAGTACTTACAGATATTTACTGATAGGATCTGGCTTAAGAAGCTGATATCCAGGTAAGTAAGGCCCATTGTATTTTGATCTGTCCACTAGCGTGTGAGTGTTGTCTCCATACTACGAATTATAAAAAAATTAGCAATATCCACTTTGATCTCGGTCTTGATGATGTGCTGGGGTTCTTACATGCCTACTCTTTATTACACTTTAAAATTACAATTAGAAATGTTTATTAGACAATAATTTTTGACTCACCGTTTTCAATACAGCCATCCTAACAACTCCATACTCGTCCTTTTCCTCCCATATATCCTTAACTATTTTTGCTCCTTGCTTCTTAGCATACTCCACTATAAAGTCCAGATCCTCAACTTGAAAGGCGACATCTTTAACGAAGTCTCCATGTATGCCAATTTCTTTGGTGAACGATGATTCTATTGGCTCGTATTGTGATTGGAAAACGAAAATGATCTGGGAAGTTAATGATAAATAATAAGTTTTTTGCCTCTTGATGTGGAGAAAAAACGAACGAGTTCCCATCCCATCCCATTTTTTCAACTTTTTGTAAATCCTGAATTAAAATATTTTTAACCGACTTCAAAAACAAGGAGGTTCTCAATTCGGCCGGTATGTTTTTTTTTTCTATGTATGTACACCGATTACGCCGAGATTACTGATCCGATTTACGTGATTCTTTTTTTGTTCGATGTGGAATAGCTGCCATTTGGTCCCATAATTTTTTTAAAAAAAACAGTTGGGTACTTTGGTTTTAAATTAAAAAAACCTGAAATTATTAAGTCGTCTACATATGCGAAATTGTGAATTTTTGCTATTCCAATGACTTTTTAGTGAAACGATACGATAGTAGGAAACAATATAAGTTGACGGTCACCCATCTAGCTTCGACCGTACAAAGTTATCACTAAAAATTGTAAAAAAATAATTTAAAACAAAAATTAAAACCGACTTCAAAAAACTGAAAAGGATAAAATAATAAAATTTAAGTAGGTAATTATCCCCTAGAAACATAGAAACATATTTTTGGAGTAAGTAATAGGTAATTAGGTAATTAATAGGTAGGAGTAATTTTAGGTGCTAAGTGGTTTCCAAAAACAATAGAAAGTGAAGCACCGACTCCAAAAATATGTTTCTAGGGGATGAATACCTACTTAAATTTAATTATTTTATCCTTTTCAATTTTTTGAAGTCGGTTTATATTTTGTTTATACAACAGCAAGTCTGTTTTGATGTATTCTCTATAAAACTAGCTATTAATTTAAAAAGAGCTTCGTGGGTCGTCCTCGTCACCGATATTGAAATATTTAATCTAAAATAACCCTCTGGTAAGTGCTTTACTGAAACTATCCTATGTATGGTCTTTACTTAAGTGTTTTGTCAGTGACTATTCGTGAAGATTCTGATAGACAATGAACAACGATTCAAGAAATGTATCATCTGTAACATATCAAGCGTTGTTACGCTTTTTATTTTTAAAAAATGTACAAAAAAATACCATAGCAACTATTATACAATAGATTAATAGATGGAAATCATTCAAATTGCATATTTACAAAAACAGGACCGAGATAAAAACAAACTTGACTTGGTGCCTGGAGACCTGTACTACGGGTTTCTTTTGGAAACCTATCTCAGGCTACAGTCTCTCACACAATGGTTCATACACTAAAATCATTGTACTTACATTATATTGAAAAATTGTAACTTATGTGAGAGAAAATAAATAAATATTCTATTCTAAACAGATGACACAAAGGCGCTCTTCCCTAGAAGCGATCTCTACCAGAAGATTATTTTATGTTTTAATTAAATATTATTTGCGCCGTATAAATTTTAATAAATTCCAGTGTACGCAAATCAAGTCATTAAGAATCAGTTTATTAATAATCACACTGTTGAACTTGCTCACCTTATTCAAGCGGACCGCGTATGACGCCGTGTCTCTAGAACCAGTCTCCAAGCCGGAGAATGCCAGAGGCTCGAAGCCGAATCTCGTGATGTAGTAACTGGCCGCCTAAAACGAGTTATGACAATTATTAATATATTTAAATATTGAATATTGAAAAATTTAGTTTACTATAAACTAAATTTTTCAAAAATATGATGTGTAAAATAAGTTTAAAATTCCGCGCGAGTCACATATTTACTTATTTTTAAAAATCGACAATAAATTTTCATAATTTTGTACAGCTTTAAATATATCAACTTTTGACATTTCATTATCCTTATTACGTGCAATAAGAATTACGATCTATCAAAATAAAAATGGGTATGTAGGTACATATAAATGCCCGTGACTGTATACCGACGTGGAGTTATTTATTCTCTTTGGAGTCAATCTTTTATTTCAGACCAAGTTTGTCCAATCTATATTATTTTAGTACAGTTTTCTTTAAAAGCGACTCACTATCATTTCAGTTACCGCTTGATCGGGTTTTACGCTGACGCATTTGTTAATTTAGTTTTTTATAAAATGGGCTTGCTCTTGGGCCACTCTTGCTCAGGAGTGGGTTGTCGATGTAGCGAGCTTACCCAGAAAATCCAGCCGTGAAGGAATTCAGGTTATATGCGGTAGAGAATATCGAAGCCGTAAGAGCACTTCACTCCCTGGTTGTAGGTACACATTATAAAGGATGTCGAAAAGCGCTTATTGCGTGTATTTGGTATAACATAGTGAGTATACGCAGAAAAAGATATAAAAAGATTAAGTACAGTCGACAGCACTTCAAACGTAACAGTGTGACCTTGAGACCGCCCTACTGCGTTCGTAATAGAGGCGGCTTTCGTACTGCAACTGTTACACTTGATGTGCAATCGTCTGTACATACATCAAGCAATAATAATTAGATGATATTGATTACCTGTTTAGCGTTTGACACCCAAAAAGTTAAATGGTCGAACGCAAGAAATCTTCCATTATCGGGTTGTTTACCTTTATCTGTGTAGGTGGTCTGAAACGAAACAATACAATTGGTTATGCCGCGTAAGTCGACGTGACGTCCAATTGCTTGTTTGCTGCCAAAAATCATTTAACGTAGACAGGTTAAACCACAAGAGTTAAACACTTTATTGGCAGGAAACAGGCTATAGGGTAGTTGACAACTTTTTTTTATTTAATTACTAAGAAGTATATTACTCATAATGATATATTGCTAAAGAAATATTATCTTTAAGATCAATAGTTTCACAGATATAGTGGTATGTTTGATGTGTTGCGGCGCATCGTCCAAAAATGCTCCATAGAAAATTTACGGAATAGGTGACGTCACAGTTCCTTTACTAACAAATGTATGGCCATGGTGACTAAATTAAAATTAATAATATAATGTATAAAAACATGCTATGTAATATGTATGTTTTTATTCATAGTTGTTTTAATTGATGTCAGCAATCTAATAGAAATTAACATTTTTGATAAATTTTGGAAAAAAAAACATTTTTAAAACTGCTTAACAGGACAACTTCAACAATATTCTACATATTTTAAGTTTGAATAGTTTTTATGGGTAATATTTTCCGAATTTGTGAAAAATAGCGTAATATTCAAACTTAGGCAACATCCCGAAATGTTAAGAATTCACACAAAAAAAAATTGTCTGAAAAATGCATATTTCCAAACTACGAAAAAATGTATTATATTTTGCTTTTCATGCTGGCTGTACACAGATAACTTGGCTATTTAGCGCCATCCTTAGAGGGCATCCGTTAAGGACGGCGCTAAATATTCTAGTTCACGGGTAGAGATAAACGGTAGAGTGACCTGGCTCTACCAGTTTTAGTTAGTACCTACCTCAAATCATAGAATCAAGGTTAGTACGAGCGCGACACTGAAAGTTTTTAGAACTGGTTACTTGTAAACAATACAATAAAGTAAAAAAAAATCTGCAAATGGAACTCTTAACCAATATAATTGTGTATGTATTACATTGATTTGTCATTTGTTTTACGATTTGGCGGCAAATTGAAAACTGAGGCATGTCAGCGTGAATATAACGCGAGAAAATTTTCTTGCAATGTTTTTTATGACATGCGATGTCAACATGAAAATTATGATAGACTTGAACATTATATGATTGATTTCTATTGGCCTTTCTTGATGAAGCCCCATCTGGTGCCATTGTTTACAGCTGGTTTAATGATATTAAACGTGGTCACACTAATCTTACCGATGATCTCTTCTACTGCAACAACGAAAATAACATCAGTATTGTTTGACGTATGATAGATATTGACAAAATAGTTAACCTATCATCAGATTCCGACAAGCTTAGGCATCGGTATGAGTCATCTGCACAAAATCCTTAATTAACAGTTAGCGGTCAGTACCTAAGCTTTGTGCCCGGTAGATACCTCATAATTTGACCTAGGCCCGAAAACTCCGTCGTGTTAATTGGTGCCGTGAAATGGTTCAAATATTTAACGGAGGCGACTCAAATGCTGTGTTCGACATACTTTAGGGTGACGAAAGCTGGATATACTGTTATGATCTCGAAACCAAAACACACTCTGCTGAGTGGGTGTTTCATTCCGAAGAGTTGCCAACTAAAGTGAAAAGAGGACGAAGGGTGGAAAAAAGATGGTAGCCTCCTCTAAAACATAGAGGATCGAAAACCAGCGACTGCAGACTGGTACACTAGCAATTGTTTGCCACTTGTCTTGGAAAAAGTTCGGGTGAAACGACCTCTCATTAATATCAAACCTCTCATTAATATCAAACCTCTCATTAATATCAAACCTCTCATTAATATCAAACCTCTCATTAATACCAAATAAATGAATTTGAATTTGAATTATCTTCCTTCACCACGACAAAGCTTCGTCGCACACCGCCAGGCGAACGATCGACTATTTGACGACATCAGACGTAAAATTACTGGGTCATCCGCCGTATTGCCCCGACCTCGCACCTTGCGATTTTTTATTTATTTAAGAAAATAAAGGAAAAACTTCGAGGAATACGTTTTATGGACGCCGAGGAAGCAGTGGCTGCATTTCAATAGATAGGCTGTATAGACATACAAGTCAATAGTGCCGACGGTCACTCATCTATCTTTGATCTTATATTATATTAACAAAAAAACTGACTTCAAGAAACTAAAAAGGAAAAAATAATAAAATTTAAGTACCTAGATACTTCTTCTAGAAATGTATTTTTTGGAGTTGGTGCTTCAATTTCTATTATTTCTGGAAAGAGCTTAGCACCAATTCCAAAAAATACATTTTTAGGAAATAAGTACCTAAGTAGGTACTTAAATGTAATTATATTTCCTATTTTAGTGTTTTTAAGTCGGTTTTATTATTGAAAAGATATAATAAAAGAATAAGAGATAAGATATAATATACTTAATTTTTGATTTTAACATTAGTATAAATGTTTGAAAAATTACTTAGTAATTAAAATAATATAAAACTAGAAAAATTTCACGTCCTGAGGCGGGAAACGAACCCGCGATCTTTCGCAATCCAGCTGACTTCTCTAACCACTGAGCCACCCAGGACTTGGGATATCCCTGTGAAATTCTTCTAGTCTATCTGTATTTGCGTTTATGAGGTAACGTCCACCCTACAATGTCGAAAATGTTCTATTTCAACATCCGAAACGAGTATTTTTACAAATATCTACGATTTGGACAAAATACAACACATAACACAACACAACAGTTATAATAATGTTAAAATCAAAAATTAAGAATATTTGAAAGCTCTGCCCCAATTTAACCGAATCGTAGGTATTTGTAAAAGTACTCGTTTCGGATGTTGAAATAGAACATTTTCGACATTGTAGGGTGGACGTTACCTCATAAACGCAAATACAGATAGACTAGAAGAATTTCACAGGGATATCCCAAGTCCTGGGTGGCTCAGTAGTTAGGGCAGTCGCCCGGATTGCGAAAGATCGCAGGTTCGTTTCCCGCCTCAGGACGTGAAATTTTTCTAGTTTTATATTATTTTAATTACTAAGATATAATATGTATTTGTATTTTTTTTAAAGTGCAATAAAGAGTATTATTAAACTCTTTAAACTTCTTATTGCACCAAACATAAAAACAAAATAAATGTATACAGTAGTGTGCAAGAGAGGATTATTATTATTAATAAAACTAATAGGTTGATATTTTGCTCAGGTTTCGATTTTCCAAGAACTTTCAGTTTGACCCTCGTTCTGTACTCTACCAATGCTGTCTACATTTGTATAGTTAGATATAATACTTAGTACTCTACCGTGCTACAATGCCGTTTGGCGTTTCCTCCACCCAACAATATGCATAAAGGCTTAATTGCAAAGAAACACTTTATCTTTTGGTGTAAATTAAATATTACCGGTGCAGTGTATAGTCACGAACTATAACATGTACCCACTTCTCGCTGTTCTTGACTCTTATTCCATTTACAATACGAGTCACGAACAGCGAGAAGTGGGTACATGTTATTGCTCGTGACTGTATATCAGACAGTCTACAGAAGTCGAACACAGAAATACCTCAACACTTTAGTACCTAGTCACAACAACTATCGCTTCATACTCATAGCAACTGTTATTGTAGTAGCTCAATAGTTGGTGTGGTGTGGTACTAAAGTGTTAAGCTACTTCTGAGTACGATTGTACATGAACCACCCAGAATCTTTTTGAAAGCTAGAAATGTCTATTTCTGAGTACGATTGTACATGAACCACCCAGTATCGTTTTTTAAAAGCTAGAAATGAAATAAAATAAAGGATAACAGAACTATTTAGATCCCTCTATGATTAAATAAATATCCCACACACCTTTACTTTCCTTCCTTTTTCAGAATCTAACAAATTTTAATGGCGACTAAACGCACTAATTGTTGCCATGGAGCGGTCTCTCCCTTGAGAATTTCCACCACCCATAGGTACAGAAAAAAACAGAAGCCGATAAGCACTTTAGAGCCTTATCAATCATAATACATATTGGCATACTCTTAACAATTTGCATGAACACTGTGAATGACGTGATGTGTGGTACTTAAGTGTCAATCAATTCCCTTGCTGACTGTACAAAATATCTAATTTAACTATTAATAAAATAAAACTAAAATACTATACACTTTACTAACCATTACGATAATTCCCAGGGACAATCCTTGTTAATACAAACTTCACAAACAAATGATACGCCAGTGATTAGCTAACTATCGCGCTTGGACAAAGCAGCGGTTTTATACACAACCAGTATTCATAATGTGGGTCCGCGTTATACACGGACGGGGCAAAGGCGAGTTCACAGTAACCCATCACTAAAGGCCCGATAAATACGGCAAAAGTTGCAACTTACATTGAGCTTAAATTGCAAGTGTTGCGACTCTTGTATATATAATAAGACGCAAAGCTTAATTAATGCTCGTTTTCACTAACATATAATGCTTAGCGTCAAGAGTCTCTTAGCGATTTTTATCTAAGTCTATCTAAAGGAAATAGAAAGAGACAAGCGGCGGTAAGAGTCACCTAAGCCTAGCCGGGAATGGTTAGGTTAACTCACACGCACACTAAAGACTTAGCTGTCGACGATGTTTGGTCAGAACACAAGTGCACATTAGCACGATTTATACTTTGTAGTGAAAAAAACTATTTGTCCGTGGGCTCTTAAATTTATTCTTAAATTCTAAAACAACTTCTTTAAGAAGAGGGCGCTAAAAGTTATTTTACTACAATATATTAAACGATACTACAATAAATGTTAGCTGATGATCGTCTGTAAGGACGCTTTTGCTTCATCAGACGGGTTAAAAATTATACCAAAAATATCCAGTATCATGTACGATTTGAGTAGTGCTAAAATTATCAATCAAATTACTTTTACTGCGTGATACGAAAAACAAAACGGGAATAACTTTCCAGCGTATACAATCAGCATCTACGATTTTTTTTATTAAAAAAAAGACTTGAAAAAAAATCTGATTTAATCACAAAGACGGACAAAAGCAGCCTTACATTTCCCATAATCGAGTTGTAAAAATAGTTAAAGTATCAAATGAGCCAAGCCCCCAGCGCACAGTGTATCGGTTAGTACAAAATATTTCAAAATGTAACTTTTTAACCAATGACGTGAAACGACTCATAATATTATTATGAAAGCTTATTTACCCGCCAAAAAAGTCAGCAAGCATCAAATTCCAGACACAGTTGATTTTTCAATTGTCATAGACCTCCAGACAGAGGTATATCGCCGCTTGACAGATCAACTTACTTTTGCTGACGACTTTGTGCCTCATAAAAGATCCCGATTCGACTTAGTGCACTAAAAACATCGTTTTAAGCCTTGATAATTTGGTTAAGTCAGTAATAAATAAGGAAACCAAACTAAATAAAACTCATGCCCTCTCGATTTTTTTTTTGTGTATTTATTTGTAAAAATATTTGCGTGTGTAATTTATCTTATTTCACGTGACATTTTAAGATAATAAATGAAATAAGTAGTAAAAAATTATTTTGCTTTAACGCATAAGATCCTAAATAAACTCAAGGTACAAATAAATTTCAAGATGTCGTTGATGTCTTTTCCAAGAAAATTCTGATTTTATGATTTTAATATCGTTTTATTTTCTAATTCGCTCATTTTCTATTCAAAAATTTATTTTTATAGATATATAAGTTTATTTCACCCAAACCGGTGTAAATCTAAAAAAAATTTATTTGAGCAAATAGTTGAGAAATATTTACCTCAGTGTAAGTCGGCGTCAATCGAATCACTATGCCGGCTAGCGATAAACAAAATGCAAATGATGAAAACTGGAATAATCGAAGCGAGCACAGAGGCGCGGTGGCGCTGCGGCACTGTCATTGGTCCCCAAGAGCCCACCGTTGGGCATAGTCGCAAAAAGACTTTAAAAAAAAAACTTCAAATATTATATCACAGCATTCATGACCAATTTTAGCACTAGCATTTTTTTCTATTATTTCTTTGTGTAGTCGACTATATTTTTATGGCAATAACAACATCTATGGTCGACATATCAAAGACTGTCTCTACTTCAATATCACGCACAAGTAAATTTTGTGACTTATTCCTTGTCGTTCTTCCAAAACCTGGAATTCTTTATCTCTCCTACTTATAGCATGAGTTCCTTCATAAGAGGTGTGAAAAGGCACGTTTTAGGCCGGCAAGATGGGGCGACTAGAACAGCGTGCTCAAGCTGCATTAGATGTCTTTACTTTATCCCTGTCTTCTTCTTACCGCTTCTATAGTACAAGTAGTATTTTTTTTTTTTTTTATACAACTGGATGACAAACAAGCTGACGGCCCACCTGATGGTAAGCGGTAACCGCCGCCTATAGACACCTGCAATAACAAGGGAAAGTCGCTTGATATTGCAGGTGCGTTGGCATCCTGGGGCCTAAGATGAAATGTCGTCGATGCCCAGTAATTGCCCCATATTTGCTGGCTACCTTAATTTTTCCATCTTTCTGTGGGCAGTTGGTGGACTGACGATCTGATAAAGGTCGCAGGTAGCGACTGGAAGCGTGCAGCGTAGGCTGACTATCGTGTGGACGTCTTTGGGTTAAGACGATAACGATTTAATTTCTTGATTGCAATCTAGCAATTTATTTATTCTATTACTGCATAATGTAACGAAACCCCCTCCTATTACCCTCCTATATATCTCTACATTTCTAACATAATCATGTATAAATTGTATTATCTATACACTAATTTACTTGTAACTAATGTCCGTTTTCAGTAACCATTTCCTAGGCTTAGGTGACTCTTAACGTCATTTTTCTCTTTCTATCTCCTTTTGATAGACTGAGATAAAAATCATTAAGAGACTCTTAACGCTAAGCGAGCATAATTAACTATAATACCAACATTCAATAATCATAGTTAGATATAAAATAATAAATACTAGGTAAATGCCTTTAATTTTCCTGAAAGGTTTCTTTCTCACTTCTTCTAGTTCATTACCTATTACCAAGCATGATAAATTACTTGGTCTATGGTATTACGTAGGCACTGACTCCAAATAATTTGGAAACATGCAAGTTTACTTCTTAGAAAAAAATCATAAGATCATAAGAAACATCAATTAAATTATGTCATCTCTATGCGATGATCCTCCGAATAATTTTCCTTACAACCGCTCTACCTCTCTACCCCACGTTAGTATACCGCCAAGTCCGGTATTGGATGGTTGCCTGCTTTGCATATTATTTATGTTTATTTAAAAACATGGCGCAATATCGATAGCTACTAGAATTTTCCATCGTACAAGAATTCTATTTTGTTGTTATTGCTACCGTGACATACAAAATTATACACCTATAATAAGCCAGTTCATACCGAACAGAGAAAACTCTTCTTTGATGTCACTGAATACATATAGAACTAACACTATCTCGTACTATTAGTTTTTTTAAATGGTATACATTTCAATTTTAATTTTATTGCTTTTCCAATATGTGATTTTTTATTTTCTCTGTAAAGAAAAGAAAGAATTCGGCCACGGAAAAGAGTCGGGCACAGCTAATTAGAAGGGAGGAGGATATTTCAAATACATATATTAAATATTTTTTATTATTGTGCTACCTACTAAATTATAAATAACTGTTTATACACTGCACTAGTTGTTCTAATATTCATAAATAATTTAATTTTTCATACAGTATTTAATTTATTAATCATTTATTATATTTATTCACAATTTGGCTGACCCAAAAAAACACCATTAATTTGAAATAAAACCAATTTACCGGATTTAAGAAATGTAAGACAATACTATGTAACACCATTAATGTTATCAATAAATCCATCGTCTTTCATTTATATGAAATTGTATGTATTTATATAAATTATCAAACTATTGTGCAATTTTATAATTTTAGAATGATTGAGTAATTATTTTCAGTTATATATTTTTTAAATCTGTTAAAATTGTTAGCTCTAAGTTGTCATCGAAGAATTCTTGTAACTATAGTACCTTTTTAAGATAAGTAGGTACAGTCTTGTTTTTTTTTTTGTAAAATATATTATCATTTGGTATTGCTTTAAGCGCACTTCGATAAATATCCTATTATTGTTTAAATTAGCTCATATTTAAAATTTTCCTTATGTCATTACTTCTCAGATTTCGTTCCTTACTAGCTACACTTTCGCATAATGCAATAATACAGACTGTTTTTTTTTCAAAATATATAATTATCTAGGAATAGGAATCTATATCATATAGGAATATGTAATTATCGACTCAGTGATCAATAAAGTTTTTGGATTTCTTCTGTATATGTATTTTGAGCGGTATAATAATAGAAGTTTGACGTTATAGTGTTGCCAATATATTGATAATTTTAAAACTGTCACTTATCATCAGAAAGTATTCGAAGTATCAGAATAAGGAAAAAAAATGAAAAAAAAATATTTTATTTCCATTTCCCTAACTTAAAAACCAGTGTACATACTCATAGCCGGTACTCCATATAAACTGAAACATCTCCTTTAAGTAGATACTCACCTCATAAACAGATATTTTTTGGAGTTGGTACTAAGTTGTTTCTAGAAACAATAGAAAGGGAAGCACTGTCACAGATTAGATAATAGGCACCGGGTCCAGAGAATGTAGTGAGCCATCTGCAACAATTAACACGCGATTACCGTGCCAAAAGCTATGTAATACAATATTTTTATAAAATCCCTTTTACGATAAATAAATATTATATAGTACATAATTTTGATTTAGGATGCAATTTACATATTGCAGAAAAAGGTTTTATGTCTTTTGTATACAGGATGTTAGGGGGGCGCTCTCGAAAACGAAGGCAGATGGCAGTGCTGGTCACCCTAAACTCGACGTCTTAGAAAATAAATTTTGAATCGCGAAAAAAAAACAGCTGTTCCATACAAACAGGTCGTATAGATATTGCAATTTGTATGAAACAGCTATTTTTTTTGCGATTTAAAATTAAAAAAAACATACCGACCGAATTGAGAACCTCCTCGTTTTTGAAGTCGGTTTAAAATAGGTAAAAATATACAGAACAGTGATTAATTGTCCATTTTATTTTTATTCGCTTTGTTGCGTGGTACTAAACAAAAATCTATATAAAAAAACTGTAACACTGCCAAAAATTCATCGTTGCGCGTATGCCACTTTAGTGACGTTTAGTTGACTTCTATGTCGCCCGCCATATCATATGCCATAGTGAATAACGGTGAAATCGACGAAAATTTTCAAATTTTGTACAAACAAATTATGCATGAAAACGGATTATTAGTATTTTTCTCGGATTTGGGAGATTTTTCCTGATTTTTTGAGATACTTAGCCGGATATAAAACATCTCCTTTACCTATATGTTTCCAAAAACAGTAGAAAAGAAAGAGTAGCACCGTCTCCAAAAAATTCTTAATATTGAATGAGCACTTAGTAATTCTCGGAGGAGGAGCTCGGTGGCGTAGTGGTTTGAGCGCTCTGGTTTCGATCACGAAAACAAAGCAACTTTCGCCATGGTTGGTCCTTGGATGGGTCAATCAAATTTATAATCTTGAGCTCCTCCGTGCTTCGGAAGGCACGTTAAGCCGTTGGTCCCGGTTGTTACTGCAACCGCTTTAACCCACCAACCCGCACTGGGCCAGCGTGGTGGTGTTATGGCCCAAACTCCTCATGTGTTTCTGCCATGTAGGAAGGCCTGTGCCCAGCAGTGGGACGTATATAGGCTGGTGATGATGACTTAGTAATTAAAATAATATAAAACTAGAAAAATTTCACGTCCTGAGGCGGGAATCGAACCCGCGATCTTTCGCAATCCGGGCGACTGCTGCTGCTGTGATTATTTTAATTACTAAGTAATTTTTCAAACATTTAAAATAATGTTAAAATAAAAAATTGAGTACTTCGTACTTAAATGAATACCTACCCAGACGAGCCTACGTCTTGGTATACCTACCCTACCCTGCCTACATGCATGTCATGCATGCATTTTACTGGGTGGTACCAGTAAAATATAAAAAAAAGCAAAAATAACCTAATTTAAGTACTACTCATTCAATATAAAGTATATTTCCATCAGCCGTGAAACAGTTAGCTGTGTTTCGGATTGAAGGAAAAGGTAGCCAGTGAAATTACTGGGCATGGACGGCATTTCATCTTAGACCTTAGAATGACAACACACCTGAGACGATTTTTTATTTTTTTTACAAAAATTTTAATAGGTACTATTGATTCGTATATTTCATTTCACCTATCTTACTATTTTCATGTGATAAGTACTCGTTATCGATAGTACAATAAATCAAAACATAGAATTGTTTTCCACTTTCAAAACCACGTATTCATTTGATAATTTCATGATATTTCTATGAAATATTGCAGCCAATGTTATATTATTTCATGGTCATAGTCATATCCATTTCTATGAACTAATATAACCCATGTTTTGATTTATTGTCGTATTGACGGGACCACCCTGTATAGTTTTCCTACAGCAAGTAAATTAATTGTAGCCCCATTATGTAAATGTTAAAGTTAGTAAACAACAAAAAAAATATCCAAAAAGAAAAAAATAATAGATAGTAGCCGATTCTCAGACCTACTGAATATACCTACATACAGAGTGGTGCCGTCAATGCGACAATAAATTTAAACATAGGCTATATTATTCCATAGAAATGGTTAGCCACTTTCAAAAATATCGTATTCATTTGATAATTTCATGATATTTGTATGGAATAGTGTAACGTTGGCAGCATTATTTCATACAAATGTATTCATTTGATAATTTCATGACATTTGTATGGAATAGTGTAACGTTGGCAGCATTATTTCATACAAATGTATTCATTTGATAATTTCATGACATTTGTATGGAATAGTGTAACGTTGGCAGCATTATTTCATACAAATGTCGTGAAATTATCAAATGAATACGATATTTTTGAAAGTGGCAAACCATTATGGACTAATATAGCCCATGTTTAAATTTATTGTCGCATTGACTGCACCACCCTGTATATAAAATTTCATGAAAATCGGTCAAGCCGTCAAGGTCAAGGTTTCGGAGGAGTATGGTAACTAAATTTGTGAGTCGAGAATTACTAGGTACTAGCTGACCCCGCAAACGTTGTTTTTCCATAAATAAAAATGTCAAAAAAATAAATAGATAATAGCTGATTCTTAGACGTAGGTACTGAATATACACATTTTCCTAGCTGTCCCGACAAACGATGTTTTGCCTTTTAAAAAAAATACATAGTAGCCGATTCACAGACCTACTGAGAGGAGTATGGTAACTAAAACTGTGAGTCGAGAATTTTATATATAAGATAAGAAGAAGATAAAAGCTTTTCGCGAGGTTTGCGTATGAACCTATAAATATTTAATTAAACTGAAATTTTTAAAAAATAAACTTAGCGGATTAAGTTACTCAATTAAATAGGTAGTAGTTTATTTTTATGATTTACACAAGTAAACCGA
Source organism: Nymphula nitidulata (assembly GCA_947347705.1). Classification (NCBI taxonomy): domain Eukaryota; kingdom Metazoa; phylum Arthropoda; class Insecta; order Lepidoptera; family Crambidae; genus Nymphula; species Nymphula nitidulata. Next base: position 5,849,500 of record OX374627.1, read on the forward strand.
GCGACAAGCTTTTATGATCATATAAATTGTTTATAATGAGGTTGGTAGTTAAAATTTTAAAGGAAAAAATTATTTTCTTCTTTTTAGAGCATTTAAATAAAAGCTTTTTTTTTAAAAAGGTTTTTTGATTTTAATTTATTTTTTACTTTTTAGCTATCGCTTGCTAGGCATAAAAAACTCTAAAAGACCGCCTTATTGGATTAAGAGTGTTGTCAGAATATTTTTCTAATTATTCTCGGCAAGCCCTTTCATTTGATACCCTTATTGCAGAAGTGCATAAAAAATAACTATTCCGCCATCTTGGATGTTCAGCCATATTGGATTTAGAATGACGTCAGATTATTTTTCTAGTTACTCTCAACAAGCCCTTTCATTTGATACCCATATTGTAGAAATGCATTAGAAATAACTATTCCGCCATCTTGGATGGTCTGCCATGGAATGACGTCACACAGCTTATCGTGTATTGTCATCCAAACTAAACATGTATACAAAATTTCAGCTCAATCGGTTGAAGATATCTGCTTCAAAATCGAGTAGCAAGATTCCATTTGAACAAACCAAAGCTTTTAAAATAATACAATATTAAATTATCAGTAGCAACCTATCAATCTCAGGTCTTGGCACGGTCAGGAAAACAAATAAAAATAATTATAAATATTTCAATTCCTTACTTACACCTGCGCTTACACCTAAATTTATTTATGGTGCTGATAAATGAATGTATTGGAGATTTTTCTATCAACAAATATTGCGAAAGAATTCACCGCACAGAAGATGTTTTACTTTAAAATATTTGAACGATGCCATGATAAGGACGACGGAAATATTTCAAGATTGTCAATATCCGAAAACTATTTAGATCTTATCTTATATGTAGATACACATTTAATCTTACGATCAACTTCATACAAGAAATCATAAAATGTGCTAATTGTATAAGTAATTAGTAATTTATAAAACAAGCGAAGTTAGGAAATATAAGTAATAAATTCAAATTTACGTTGCGATCCTAAAGATAAAACCGTCAATATAAGAGCTAAATTTTTTGTAAATTTTCAGTTTATGTATTATAGAGGTAGTGATTGACACGTTTTGCTGCAAAAGTGTTTTGCAAAAAAAGCCAACAAAGGACTCTTCTAGCAAGAAGTAAGTACCAATAATGTATTTTATTTTCTTATAAAGAAATTAATTTAACGAAAGGCAGAGCAGTGCTGGGGGCAAAACACAGCTTATTTAAAAAATATTTGGAATATCTTATTTAAAAAAAAAAATCAATTGAAATAAAAACAATTTACCGGATTCTACTTGCGTTTAATTAGATGTTACATTATTATTATGACGTTTCGATTACTTTACAGCGATCGTAGTCACGGGAAAACTAAAAATGTCAATTGTCTTCGATAAGTTGTAAGTTAACTACCGTCACTTTGTGTTATATTTTGAGCGGTCCGACTCACGCATACGGAGCTCACGGTGTCAGTTTTTTGGACAGTGTGAAGACGGGCTTGGGACTTTATTATTCGCATGATGGGATCCCAAGCTGGTGGCTCTTCTCTATTAAAATTAGGATGTCTTCTGATTTTAATAGCCTCGCGTAACATTCTACACAGAACAGCTGACTTTTATCCGCGATTTTTTTTTTCATGTAGTTTATGGATGTATAGTATAGGATGTTCAGCAAATTCAACTGCCTTCATTTTCATGGCTGTAGAACATGCGGGAACACTACTCGTTTAAAATAAACAAACACTACAGGATCCTATGAGCATTATCGCTATGAAGTAGGTAATCGGAACGTCGGGTATAAAATAATAATGTAACATCTAAATAAATGTAAGTGAAAGTGAAAAAGGTCGGTCACAGGACAAATTCTTATCAAAACCTCCTATAGAAAAATCACAAAATCATTTTTTCCAAAACGTTGTACAGCGCATAAAGCTTTCTTGCATAGAGCCCTTATGGTCTAAGATAGAGCCATAAATTGTCAAAATAATTTTGTTGATGACTCTTAACCTCATGATGTAAGAGATAAGTCAAATTTTTCTTCGAATAAAGAGATGTTTTTCGAGTATTTATAAACATATATTGTGTTATTACCCGCATTGGGCAAGCGTGGTGGAGTTATGGTCCAAACTCCTCATGTGTTTCTCCCATGTAGGAAGGCCTGTGCCCAGCAGTGGGACGTATATAGGCTGGTGATGATGATGATGATGATTGTGTTATTATTCTGATATAAATAAAAAGTTTATTCTTTCATCCTTGACCAGCCCCCACGGCGCTCACACACAATTGAAAATCTACTATGTCTGTTGGGTACCTAGGTACTTAAAAATCATTTTGATATTAATAAAATAGAACTACAGTTTGCCGTAGGTACTTAATTAAACTTGTAAAATAATTTGAAATAGTTCCTTATGGGAAAAATTTCAGAATCTTTAATCATAACTAGCAGAATTATACACTATGTATAATTCTCCTATTCACTATTAACTATCACGATGTCATTCATTTTGTATATCAAGGATTTTTCCTAGCAATTCCTTTCCTACGCATTACGAATCCTAATGATTTCAAATTACAACTTACGTAAAGTATCTAACAATTATATTTACTTTGTAATTTAATCGATAACTGTCGACGATGGTATATTTAGCACAACTTGTAAGGAGCTAGCTTAAAACTGCGCAGTTTTTCCTGCAACTCTGCTTACGCTTTGATCACGTCGGTGACAATTATTTTTACATTTTTTATTTATTAATTAAGAGCCGGATTATTTAATCTCTGCAAAAAAGAGAAGACTGCTGTCTCATACGGTCTCATACTTTATCAGAATGTTCTTATTTTGAGCGGACCTCATCCCATTATGCACAGCTTTACTTTAAGAAAACTAATACAGTCACTATCTCTTCTCGGCAGTCGCTTTTAGAATCCCCGGGGCCAGTATTGATAGCAATACCCAGGATCTTGAAAATCATATTTGTCTTTTAGAAAAACACGACAAATAAAATTCAAAGACTACTTACTGCAATGAATGTATTGAAAACAAACAGTCCCCATATTCATACTTTATCTATAGGACAAACAGTAATTGAGCGTTAATATTAATAATACGCTTTAACCCTCTAAGTTCAACCATTGGTACATGGTTCAACGTATCAATCTGGCTTTACGTTTCTATAAGCAACCAGCTCTGCAATCGAACGTAAAATTGAAAATAATAAATCAATTGAAATAAATAACGTAAATATTGATTGAAATTTATTTCTTTACTTTTAATTTTTATTAGCTAACAAATTACACTCGAAATATAATGTCCGGAAATTCAAGAGTGAATCTTTTTTTTTTCAGATAATGACGAAAGGAAAACCAAACGGCAAGCCGCGGGCTGGTGTTGCCGGGAAAGTGCTCTATTTTGACCATTTAGTGTTTTGGGTAGCGAATGCTAAAACTGTAAGTGGTTTATAGGATAGGAGATGTTTCATATCCGGCCAGGTATATGTACACTATCTCAAAAAATCTGGAATAATCTCCAGAATCCTGGAAAAATACTAATAATTTGTTTTTATGCATAGTTTGTTTGTACAAAAGTTCAAATTTTTCGCCGATTTCACCGTTATTCAATATGACACAGATGTCAACTAAACGTCACCAAAGTGACTTAGGCGCCATGATGAATATTTGACTGTGTTGCAGTTTTTTCTGTAAGAATTCTTGCTTTGTACCACGCAACAAAACAAATAAAAAGGAAACGGACAATGGAACACTGTTTTGCATATTTTTACCTATTTTTCAGTATACTGTACAAAGACCTGGCCGGGTCTCCATACAATTTTGGAACATCTCTTTTAGTCTTAATTTTTGATTTTAACATTATTATAAATGTTTGAAAAATTACTTAGTAATTAAGTATTATTTTAGTATTCTTAGCATCATCATCATCAGCGTATGTGTACATGTTCCACCACTGGGCACAGGCCTTCCTACACGAGAGAAACTAATGAGGAGTTTGAGTCAAATCATTGGTACACCACGCTCGCTGGCCCAATGCAGGTTGTTGGTGGGTTAAAGCGATTGCAATTGGGCCCGGTTGTGCCCAACGGCTTACGTGCGTTCCGAAGCACATTCTTGACATAGTCATCAGGGTCATTATTATTCAATACGACCCTTATACAAGGTAGGCAAAGCGTGAGTAGACAAAGCGTGAGTAGTGCCCAAGGTGCTACGAGCGTCTATAAGCTACGGTAACCGGTTACCATAAAAATATTTATGTTTCAGGCGGCCAGTTACTTTGTTACCCGTTTTGGGTTCAAGCCATTGGCAATCCGGGAGTCAACAGAAACCAAACCAGTGGTTTCTCATGCTGTGAAACTTAATGAGGTAAGTTGGGAATACTTACATGTATAGTTATCTAGTTCTTGTACAGTACCTATCACTGTTGGGCACAGGCCTTCAGGTGTCGAGTTTTGGGCCATAACATCACCACGCTTTTTTGCGGTAAGAAGAGTCCATATGCGAAGACATCTAGTGTAGTTCAGATATTGTTCTAGCCTCCTACAACTTTCCGGCGTAAAAGGAGCTTTTTCACGCCACTTCTGAAGGAACCCATGCTATTGGAAAAAGGCAACATATGTGCTGGCAAAGAATTCCAAGTTTTGGAAGTAAGACAAAGAAACTAGGTACTAACTTTCTTTGTGCGTGATGTTGAGACGCTGCTCCAATGCGGGTTGATGGATGAAAGCAGTTATTGTTACAACCGGGACCCGGGACCAACGGCTAATCGTGCTTTCAGAAGCACGGAGGATAGAGAGATTCATCATCATCATCATCATCACCAGCCTATATACGTCCCACTGCTGGGCACAGGCCTTCCTACATGGCAGAAACACATGAGGAGTTTGGGCCATAACACCACCACGCTGGCCCAATGCGGGTTGGTGGGTTAAAGCGGTTGCAGTAACAACCGGGACCAACGGCTTAACGTGCCCTCCGAAGCACGGAGGAGCTCAAGATTATAAATCTGATTGACCCATCCAAGGACCGACCATGGCGAAAGTTGCTTTGTTTTCGTGATCGAAACCAGAGCGCTCAATCCACTACGCCACCGAGCTCCTCATAGAGAGATTACATTTTTTTTATTGACCCATTTGGTATCGACCATGGCGAAAGTATTCCTACTATTTAATTAACCCCCGACGAAAAAAGAGGGGTGCTATAAGTTTGACGTGTCTGTCTGTGGCATCGTAGCTACTAAACTAATGGACCGATTTTGGTTCGTTTTTTTTGTTTGAAAGCTGACGATGAAATTTGGTGTACTGTCACTTCGGTCACGGTGACATTCCCAGGACATAGTAACCTTGAGCTGATCCTTTACCGTCAAAAAGTCTGCGAGATGCTTAATTCTTCAGAAACTTACAGCAGATATAGCATATTTGGGCTCAAAATAATAGTCTCAATCTCAATGAGATGGTGTTACATAGATGATTAATGGGGTTACTTAAAATTTTCAATTTTATATTTTTTTGTTCTCAGATTGTAATAGTATTTGAATCCCCAACGATCTCTAATGGTGTGATATCCCAAAATCTGGCGGCTCATGGAGACTTCGTGAAAGATGTGGCTTTTGAAGTTCATGACTTGGATGAGCTGATGAAGAGAGCAAAGAGTGGGGGTGCTGAAGTCGTACAAGACGTAACAGAGGAGAAGGATGATTTTGGATCTGTAAGATATGCTGTTGTGAGGACTGTAAGTGACAATACTACATATTTTTTAAAGCTTGTATTTATTATAACAATTTATTAGACCGATGTTATCTATAGGCGAGTGAAACAAAAATTTTACTTTACTTTTCATATCAAAAAGTGCAAAATTTTATATTTACAATTGAAGCTCTACCTATTCATTTTAACCGACTTCAAACAAGAAGGAGGTTCCATATGTTCCACTGTTTTTTTTTTGTATGTATGTTCACCGATTTCTCTGTCAATTGTGAACCGATTTACAAAATTCTTTTTTTATTCGATAGAGTATACTCCAGAGATGGTCCCATTGTCACCAAGTCAGGATCTGATGATGGGATCCCAGGGAAATCGACGGCAAACCTCAAATTTTATTGGCACATATGACATGATTCACTTTTTCTCCAAAGCTAATCAAGTATTTGCTTCTGTTAGTCATCATCTCATGTTAATGAGCTGATGATGGAAGGTACAACTCCATAACGGTTAGGAGTAAGAAGATAATTCTTTCACTATGTATTTCAACCAAAAACTGACAAGTCGATATTGCTGACCTATCTTGCTTTGACCTTAGGAAATCACTTAAAAATGTGAAAAAAATTTTTAACAAAAATAAAACCGACATCAAACACTAAAAAGGTTTTTGGAGTTGGTGCTAAGCTGTTTCTAGAGACAATAGAAAGTGAAGCACCAACTCCAAAAAATACATTTTAGGAGGTAAGTATTTTTTTTTCTTTTTTTTTTTCTTTATACAATTAGATGACAAACAAGCTGACGGCCCACCTGATGGTAAGCGGTTACCGCCGCCTATAGACACCTGCAATAACAAGGAAAAGTCACTTGATATTGCAGGTGCGTTGTCATCCTGGGAAAAATAAGTAACTGAAATTTAATTATTTTTCCCTTTTTAGTGTTGTGATGTCGGTTTTATTATTGTTAGAAAATATTTTTTCATCGTTGATTTGTCCACCAAAAACATTTAGGTGGTTCATACAACAGTCATAAAAAAAACAGACACGTGTTTCAAATCGCAGCTAAATAACAATGTTTTGCAATGTTGTTACTTTCTATTTCAGTATGGAGACAATACCCACACATTGTTAGATAGGTCTAAATACAATGGACCTTTTCTGCCAAACTTCAAACCGCTTGAGGACGATCCCCTCAACAATTTGTTGTAAGTATACAAGCGATTGATATTATCCAGACACAATACAAGCGGATTTGCATGGCAACATAAATAAAAGGCGAGTAGTGGTATCCCTGTACTAAGCCAGGGTTTAAGCGTTCTGTGATTAGGTTCGAGTCTCGGTAGGGGCAGATCTTTTTATGATGAGTACCAAGGATGATTATTTGGTCCATGTGAGTACTAACATTTTAGTTAAAGAGTCATTAATGTAAAGGTGAATGTTTGTATGTTTATTTAAAAATCGTTCTTATTAAGTATTTTAACATACCTAACAAACTTACGGTGTACTTGTTTTGCTCTGCCTACAGGCCCAATATAAACCTGATGTACATAGATCATGTAGAAGGCAATATGGCGGACGGAACTCTAGAAGATTCTGTATCTTGGTACGAGAAAAATCTCAACATGAACAGGTACATGAATCTAATAACAAATATAAGGAGGAAAATAAATACAAATTTTCCCATTCTCCTTTCAGAAAAATTTAAAATAACGAAATCTGTCGAATACTTTTAGATTTTGGTGTGTGGACTACAAGCACGATTTGGTGCCTTATTCCTGCATTAAATCTGCTTCAGTTATCAACCGAGACGAAACAGTGCTTGTGAGTAAAATTTTAGAAAAATAAAAGTTATGTTCATTTTTATTTGAAAGAAAAAAATAGTTTGAGGTGCTTCCTAAAAACTAGGTACATTTTAACACGTTCACTGACGTCGGAAAATGAACAAAAGTGTCTGCTATTTTTGTATTCATATTATTTCATATTCATACTGAGAAAACGAAATCCATCTAGTTAAATTTAGATTTATCTTGTGTATTATAGAATTAATCTTAGTCTCATTATTATTTTATTGTATAAACAAAAAAGCTAAATGTGCTTTAACAAATTAATATAAGTAATTAGTACTGTCTTCCAGTGTGCAATAGCAATCATACGAGAATGTGCAAAATTTATGTTCACGATAGTAAAAATATGTACACAACATATACATATGTGTGTGTATGTGTGTGTTGTTTCATACAAATTATGATTTTAAAGAATAAGATAGTTAATATATAATACCCATAGACTAGAGATAATATCAAGAAATCGTAAGTAGATAAAAGAGACTCAAACTTTAGTTTCTAATAATGTTAACAGATGTCGCTGTAATGTTTGGTTCCATATCTACTTGACGGTGTTAAGATTTTCGCTTTGTGAATGACCTCCCTCGCTTAATTTATTGACTTATCGCTTCTCGGCCTTTTGGCTAAGATCAAAGTGTAGTATCTGTTCTTTTCAGCTTAATATCTGAAAGTTCCCTCACTGAGGGACCAGTATATTAAACTGATTTTTGTAAAACGACAAGATTTTCGGGGCTCGCTCCACTCTCGTCACGGGTCGGCCCGGCATTGCAGTGCCGCCGGGATCGGCCCACATAAACCAAAATGAAACAGGTTGGCTAGATCTCTTGAGCTGCGTGCGTTCATGATGCAGCGGAGCTATTTATGTATGTACGTACATTTCGCAGAGAATATGCACTTCTCACAAAGGGCACTTCTTAAAATAAGCATAAGCATTTCGCAAAATGCGCACTTTCCTAAGATGACTAACTAAATGTCCTGTCCCAAAATAAAAAAAGATATTGTTCTGTATGGGTACTGGTATTTAAAATAAAATAAACACTTTTAATTAATTGACGATCAAAAACTAGTCGGGACTGGACTTAATACTGTTTAATTAAATAAATGATTACTTTGTGAAAGTGTTTATTTTAATTTAAATACTCAGCACCCATACAGAACAATATCTTTTTTTTATTTTGAGACCTACCTTTGTTACACAGGACATTTAGACATATCCTAGGAAAGTGCACATTTTGCGAAATGCACATTATGAGAAGTGCCCCTTGTGAGAAATGCACATTCTGCGAAATGAACGTTTTGAGGTGAGTGCACATTCTGCGTCAGACCCCTTCATCCATCAATCGATTACTATTCAACCGTCTTAAAAAAAGTATTGTATTATGCGCGTTTTGAAAATTTTATATTAAATAGAAATATTTTTGTATTAAATAAAATCTGATTTAAAGATAAATATTTTCAAATAATTCTGATTCATTCAACTAAAAAATATAATTAAATAAAGACAGTTTTTACCTCGTACATAGCCATCTGTTTCAAAAGAGCTAAACTATTCTCCTTCATGACCAGCCTATAAACGTCCCACTTATAATAGGCACAGGCCTTCCTACATAGGATAAAAACCCATGAGGAGTTTGGACCATTATACCATAAACGTTATTTAGTTTGTATAGTAAGTAGGTATAGTTCCTGCGGTGCATAAGGTCATAAACGTATGATGCTGCATGGGTAAGACTTGCATGACGCGTGCTTAGAATGATCGTTATTATTCTAAGGACGAATTACTAATCTTTAACGCTTTATATCCAGCTATCAATGAACGAAGCAGCCAAAGGCCTGCGCCCCACCAGCAAAGCTAAAGAGTTCGTCAAAGCATTGGGAACCTCAGGCGTCGAGCACATCGCGTTGTATACTGACGACATAGTAGCTACTGTGAGAATCAGAATATTAATATCAAATAATAACGACAAAATCATAATTACATATTTAATTATATATCGTTTTTATGTAACACCGATTATTCCTATATGGATTATTTAAGTTAACCTGTAGTTGAAAGATCAATGATTGACTACCTTACCTACACAGGTAAATAGCCTTATAATAATTATCATTATCCTAATAAATGACTTTTTTAATATTTTTATGGTACATTTACTAACTAATTAATAATATTATAATTTGCTTTACAAAGAAGTAGCAAGAAATAAATACAACCTACTTAATACAATTTTGTTTAGTTACCTAGCATAACTTTTAAAAGAAAAACGAATACACTAAGTACCAAAATTAACTTATTTATAAAATTATATTTCGTTTCCAGATCCGTAATCTGAAAGCTAGAGGAGCAGAGATTATGGCTTTCCCGCCAACGTACTATGACGTCATCCGAGAAAAGCTTCAAGCCAGTTCCATAAAAGTATCAGAGTGTATAGACGACATGAAAGAGTGCAGCATACTCATTGACTTTGATGAGAGAGGGTACATGTTGCAGGCGTTCACCAAACATGTGCAGGCTCGGCCAACGTTGTTCATAGAGGTCATACAGAGGAGGAACCATAGAGTAAGTTTTATTTCGTTTTATTATTTTTTGTTTGTAAGAAAAAACTACAGGGTCTCGGGGATGAATTGACCCTTTTTCTTGTTTTATTATATTAGCTACTGAAATGCCTTAAATACAAGAGATTTTCAATTCATATTCTCCATAAAATATACCACTGTCCCCTGCCTTTCAAGAGAGATAGATGACAGTAAGAATGGAGGCACCTCACCAAGTATTCAAAATCATTTCTAGTAAGAGTGTGATTTCAAAATAAGTAAATGTTTACATAATAAAATCGCATTTTATTTCGGTTATTTATTAAAATACCTTCCAATGTATATTTAACTCGGTATCATCACATTACGTTAACTAAGTCTTCAATATTTAACTTTCAGGGGTTTGGTGCCATGAACTACAAATGGGTGTTCGAAGCAATTGAGCGGTTGGAGCCGGTTTCTAAGGAAGTCGAGGGTTCTACAACCCCCGAAAACACAGACTTCAAACCGGAGGATTAATAAGCGCTACATAAGTCCAATCCCCTTCACTTTTGACTCTCATGCAAGTCCCTATTGGCTTTCGTAAGAAAAATTATTGGCCCTAATTCTGAAGAAGACATGCTAAGTCTAAATTTAAGTTTAGTGCATTTCTTTCTCTCAAAATGAATACGAAAAGGATGGCTGTCATATAATTTGACATTTAGAAACGTGCGTTCAATTTTTGACCTCAGTGAACGTGATAAAATGCAGTGTTTAGGAGGCACCTACGTTCATAGCGTCTAAAATAGTCTACGGTTTCTTTGAAATCTATCTGAATTTAATTGACAGCTCTAAACAATCTCTTGCTTTAAAAAGACCTTGAATTCATTGATAAATAATTAAGAAAGTAAATTTGTCAAAAATATACTGTTTTTGACAGTTTCATGTGCAATCACAGAAAAATACCGTTGTCATTGATTTAGTTTATAAAGAGATATAAGCTGTTGATTTAATTAGTGTTCTAACGGGGGTGAATTTCGAGTTACCCCTTTTATTAATAGAAATACATATTGATAGAGATAAGGGTGTACCAACTTTATGGTAGGTCAAGGGGTTTAGGCTTGTAAATTATAAATTAATATATTAACCAGAAGTATGGATGGATACATGTATTTGATGTATTGTGTATCGATACAAAATTGTAACAAAAATATGATCAATAAAACAACCAGATCCAATAATAAAATAGTTTCTTTTATTCATTTATATTTTTACACGTTGTATTTACAAGATCGCAGGTATATCATTACATTATAATATGGAGTATTTAATTCGTTTGCACCTATTTTAATATAAATTCTATTTGTCAAAAGGTAAGGCACCTTTGTGGAAGCTTAAAATTCAAGACAACACTGTTAGATGGTCGATATTTTACGCCATTCTGTATAAAAAAATCCAAACAAAATTACCGAACAATCCAATTGATATAAATATTAAATAACCCTAAATTTATTTACAGTTTGATTTTAAAATCATAAAAAAATTCATAATTTAATTTAGAAAATAAGTATCTGTTGATTTTCGCTATGGATAGTGTAATTCGGCCACAAGTGGAATCCATTCAGAACTCTAAAGTTCATAACATAGTGTACAGTCGACAACACATCAAGCGGAACAGTTTGACCTTGAGACCGCTCTTACTACACTCGTAATAGATGCGGGTTTCGTAGTGCAACTGTTACACGTGATGCGCTGTCGTCTGCACTATTAAAATCAGATAAAAGACTAGTTCTAGCTCCCAATGGATTACACTTTCAGATATCGTCAACCTTCCTAGTTCTATTATAAACAGGTAACACTTAATACTAATTCTATTTACAGAAGTAATTTACATTAGGAATAAGAATACAAGAGACACATGCAAAATTAACAATTAACCAATGCAGTATAGACAAATAATTAAGAGAAAACGATTAAATTAATTTGGTTTTTTATGTCCTCATTACTTTTATTGTATTTAATGAAGAGAGTAAAGCATACAAAGTTATTATAAATTATAATTTTCTTTCGCGAGTTCCTTTTCCAGAATTAAGAGATTTTTCCCTTGTTTGTATTATAATAATGTTGTGGATAATATCTTCACAATTATTATAACATAGATTAAGTCAGGTATTTTAAGAATACGATAGAGTGTATCAAAGACATCTGAGGCTATTATTTGTATTTTATTAAAATTTACTATATTAATTTATTATTTATTTATTAGTCAAAGATCTAAACAATTTTGATTGGTAACTTATATTACATCAAAAGGCAAAGTTACCGATACATCACTATGACTTTAACGAAATGTGAGTACATTTACTAATTTTTTTTTATATAGTAAAGGAACACAAAGCACTTATAAATATAATAAAAAATTAAATATACAAAATGGTAATTTGGTATACACCTACGAGCTGTTGCGTGGAACGAAAGAAAAAATCAAATAAAAAGTTTGAGATCAATTCAAGATTCGAAATTGGACCTTTTTACACCGTTCTGTTAAAAATATTTTATGTAAATATTCTAACCGTTACGGACATAGTTTTTAGCCCTCAGTCAATGTAGGGTTACCACCCTGTTTATTTATCTTGTTATTTCAAAGAAAATAACGTTTAAACAAAAAGTTTTAAAAAATACATATTATTTGTAAAATTGATAATTCAGATAAAGTTCTTACAACATACTTTACATTTGTTTTAATGAAAATTGTAGAAAAGTACACTTTTTATTTCATTTTTGTACTTGTTTAGTTGAAGTTTGAACTTTACTGTGTAATTAATAAAGTACAAAGTGACACTAATTATAATTAAAAATCAGTCATTCATCGCACGATGCTCCAGATCTTCAGAGCCGTCATCCCACGTAACAGCCCGCCATAGACATTCCACACTCGCCAACCTTATATCAACCGCTTTAAGGGTGAAATTTGTACCTCACAATTACTGGGTTTATTACAGATACACACGACATTACACCGTCCTATCCCTTGAAAGAATTGTATTACCATCTTCATTTGTACATTTTACGAAAACAATCTCACCTATCTCGCTTTCACATTATAGAAAACAATTTTCATGTGTTAGAACAAGACACAGTATTCTTTAATAAATAAGATTGCTAAGATATTATGGGTTGTCAGTTCAAATAAACACTTTTAATATTCACCCTATAAAAACTATTAGTCATACGGGATTGCTGGTCACTCTACAGTTACATTGAAAATGCAAAATAAAAAATGGTTTAACAATCTCTCTTGGTTATAGTTTACGTTTTTATAATATACGTTTGCCATAAAAATTTATGAAAATATTAATTGACTTCATTTCAAAATTTCATACGGACCTGATTGATGATTTTAATACAAGGTACCACCTAATAAGTCACAACATTCTCTCGTGCTAAGGTAAGTCTATCGCTGTATATCACAGAGTTGCTGGCTGGGCAAGTCGATCAGCTGGGCCCTCTCTACGGCCACTAGGCAGCCTCCTGGCGTCACCAGCAGCGGAGCTGATGGTGTGCCGACCCACACCTTCTTCACGTCTTCTGAGTTCTGCGCTAAAGGAGACATGTAGCCACCCCTGGAATCAAAATAAATAGAGAATTAGGTTAAGTTTATATAAAAACTAGCTTTTATCCCGGCTCCGCTTGCGTGGATGTCGGTTATCGCTCCAAAAAGTATCCTGTGTTCTTTCCAGGAACTCGAACTATCTCTATACCATGCTTAATGATTAGAGGGCTGTTCCCATTTTTAAAAGGTGCACACATTCAATCCATTGTTGTTCGTTTCCCTTTCCATACAATAAATGACCGTTGCTCTCCTATCAGGCTAGGCTGCAGTCGGGTATTAAAACCCTCTTGCGCAAATTACTAACTAAAACCTAGTAATTTTACTATCTTTACCTTAGCTTTCTATCGGCCTGCAGTAGAGCATCGGCCTTGAGTAGCCTGACGGCCACAGCGACTAGGAGGAACAGGATGAGCGCACCACACACTGGCACAGCTATTGTGGCAGCTTTGAACCACACCTCGCCGTTATACCCGCCTCGCTCGCTCGCCACTGAATTTGTATCTGAAATTAAAAACAATTAATTTAAAAAAAGGTTGACTGTGTTAAGAAAAGGTTTGGGGGGTTTGGTCAGGAAAATTTAAAAGGTAGGTACCAATTTGTAAAAAAAAAGTTTTACGCCGCCCGCCCGCCGAATTGGCATCACCGTGGTTAAATCTTCTTGACCCTGATCTTTTTTAGTGGGACATTTATAAATAAATAATATTAAACATACTTAGAGACTTAATTAGAGACCTTAACTAATAACTTAAACTTCATTTTTCATTTGATCTAGTCTATCTAGAAAAGTAATTGAATCTGTTTTAAATACAAAAAATGGTATCAGATTACGATGTTTGTTCTTGAAGAAAGTACTTCTTAAGTTGTAAGCAGTAGTCAACTGCACTATCACAAATAGCGTTTTTATATCCCGTCTTCAAACAAGATGGCTTTTGATTTTGAGAATGTATTTTTGAAATATTCGTAATTTCGTACCTCCCACGCACAGACGGTAGCGTGACGAGTTATGCATGATTGCAATGGCAAATAACAAACTGCATCAACTAATTAATCGTCTTCGCAGAAACGCGATACAGCACCTACTAGGAACGCATAAAGCGGGAGCGAATAGCGATTAAAATTCGTCAGTTATTGAGTCCACGTCTATCATTATAAATACATATCACAATTCTATCGCTATCTTCTTTTATTTCTTATAGGTATACAGTTCTGCCAATAGTGTATGTAATACTTTTTTTTCTTAGAATATTTAGAACCTTTAGCTAATTTGTCGCAAATCCTTTACAGGTAGTATTGTCTTACATTTTCGCGAGCAACTACACATTTGAAATAAAACTGCAATTTACCGGATTCAACTCGCGGTGAATTTGACCTTTACATGTATTTTTAGTTCGGTTTATCGTCTGGCCGAGTGATCAGTTCTAGCTACTAAACTAAGTAGAGGTCCCGGGTTCTATTTTTCCAAGATGTTTGTACGATGAGTACGAATCACTCTATTAGATAAAGGATGTTAAACGAGTATTAAAGACAAAAATTAAAAACTACAAATTGCTGTCCGACAAATAAGCTAGACAGATATTTTATTACATTACATCTACTCAGTAGCACATTAGTTGGAACATGGCACATTTGGCGAATGCAAACGGATCAAGGTATAGAATTACATATGGCATTGATAACAATAACTGGAATGGATATGCTTTCTCGAAAGGCCCAATAGGCACATCGCAATGGAGATCATAATTACTATAATTAACAAATGATTTCCGACTAAGCACTTTAATACAGCTCAGCAGTAATCCGATACAACATAAGTGTGTATAGGCAAGCTCAGTAACTTAAAGCTCCCGTAATATAGTTGTACCGTACAATACATATAATTAAACGCATGTTTTCACCATCAAATTCAATTCTAATTCTTATGACAATTATCAAGGAAATTATAAACAATCTAAATGCGAAACATGAATTGAACTCAAATCCGATCGTACAAAGGATCAGATTACAAAAACTAGACATCGCATCAGAAGCATCCAGAACGAGTTTTAGCTATTTAAATCAAACGGTTAAGAGCGATTCCTCGTTGCCAACTGGAATATCGCCTATTGAACACACAATAAGGATCGATTTACAGTGTCTGAAGAACAGTTAATTCTAAACAAAGGAATAGTGGGGAATATAGTTAAAACAATAGCGCTTCGGTATGTGAAATGTATGCGTACACGCCTCGAGCTCAATCCATTATCGTAAAGGTATAATACGAGCAACTGTATCAGATATGTTATTTCCGTTACCATTGCTATCACAAAAAGTGTATGCAATTATGATTATTGGCTACAAGGGTATGTATTTTTACAGGTACAAGATACATTAATTTTAAAACTGCAAATTCGATAGATGAACAAAACTGACTTTATTTTTAAATAAAATACATAAATAACGGCCGCTTTAATTTTGACACATAGGTGCGTACAAAGTGCGATTTTTTTTATTCCAATAATATGCATTAATAATCTTAGTTTACGAATGAAGTGGAAACACATGAGGAGCTTGGGCCATAACACCACCACGCTGGCCAAATCGTAAAAACGGTTTATGGAGGGTAATCATTGTTTTTTTTTATACAGAAATATGTTTCAGTTCATGTTTTGGATTTTTAAAAATACGTAGTTTATTGATGAGCGGACTGTACTGAAACATAATATGACGCTGTTTCCACCTATAAAAACAACTTAAACTTAAAAGTTATAGAATATTTTTGAAGTTGTACGGCTTAGAAAATTTATAGAAATGGTCACTTGTGTATCGTGGGGTTGTGTGTGTTCTGTATTTGTGTTGTGTCCTATTGTGCAATAAAGAATATTTGATTGGTTTGATTGATAATTTTTAAAACGAGAACAACTGTAGTAGGAATAATAGGATTAAATCTTTATTAAAAATATTAAATATTCGCGAGGGCACTAAGTTACAACCATCGCCTTTTGGCACGTACAAATTAAAGTTTTTCAATAATTGCATTTAAATATCGCCAGAATTTGGTGTTGTTCAGGTCGGAAATGCATTGTATGTAATGTAAGTGGTTGTCCTTACAATTGCACAATAAGGTACAGCCCCTTCACAAGTATGTAAAGGATATTGATCCCTATCGCAATGACATAAGAAACTGTACAACGAATATCTTGACAGGGTCACGAATAATACTGGTATTTACTAGCTTCATAGGCTACAGTAACCGATTACCATTAGGCGGGTCATTAATCATTATGATAATTTGTACGCCATTGATTACTAATCAGATGCAAAGAGTTCAGTTGTCAGTTGACATAATTGACATATAGCAACAAAATCAAAGTCTTACCCAAAAAACAATAACGTTGTTTCGCTACAGATTAGCTATAGTTATAAATGACGGACGTTATTTTTTTCTAGTCACATTACATACCTACCTATATTCAGAAATACAAATAAAGAAAAGAAAACGATGAAAGAATAGAAAGCGGTGAAGGTGGCGTAGCGGTTTTCGCGTCTGGGAGGACCCCAGGAAACCCGGGTTCGAGTTGCGGGAGAAATATAATTTTTTTTTAAGAAATATAAAGTTTATTTGTATTTTTTACAATGGGGTAGTCGTTATAAACGCACAAAACCAAACATATAAATGAATGTATATTAATCCTAGTTCAATTGAAATTACCGATATAATTAACAGTCAGTGGGGGGTTTCTGCTTTAATAGCTCAGCCAGTATAGATTTTTGTCTTACAGTCTAATTGACATTTTATCCGCTTTATTATTCCGAGTCCTAGCCTATAGTTAGCCGAGTAAAGCAGCGATGATGTTATCCTTGAATATCCCCTCATTAAGCTATACCAAGGCTCGTTTCAAGTTGCGGCAGTCGCTAATTTAATTTACTTCTAAAGCACTTCTATTTAAGAGAGCAGACTTCAGGCAGACATTAAAATACCTGCCTGTAATGTAGGGCTGCACTTGCTACTTAGGTTTGTTAGTTAAAAAAAAAAGAGTCATCTAAAGTCGTCTATGGATCATTGTAATAGCTAAATGACTAAATCTAAAAAAGACATTGGAATTTGTATTATATTTTTCTTTTTAATTTTAATGATATTAAAAATACAAGAACTTAATATTCCCAACTATTGTAATTATTTAATTACCTATACTGGTAACTGGTACTGGTGAGTCAGTGTTTACGTTTGATAGGGAAATGATTTACATATTTCTTGTGTGAAGTGCGCCGGCGCACATTTGTTGGAATAACATTGATTTGGTTCTCTTATCGATTAAGTATTTATAGTTTGACTCGATCTTCCTTCACGTTAGCTGTGTTGAGTTTTATACAATTCTCTTAGATGTTCTTGGCATGTGTTTTATGTAAGACTTCGTATTCTTTCTTTAATTTCTGTAGTAGGTATTATTGGCTGCGATCTTCTGCAAGGCTTTTCGGACGCTCCAAACTCGAGTGTAGGGATATATAATAGCACGTCATGCGGATCATGCCCTCTTTTTACTTTGACACGACTGACACGTTTAATATATTGTCTAAATGATTTCGCAACGAAAAATGGCGGATATCGATATCGATATTATATTCGACAGACTAAATTAAATTGTTTTTTTTTCATATTATTCATATAATTATGTAATAAAACCGATAATGTTAGCTGTCGAAACAGGTTATATTGACACCTAATGATATCAATGTTGTCTTTTTGAAATAAAAAGTTTCGGTTAATTGTCTTGCACCATACGTAGGTTTTGATACCACATTGTATTTCGGTACCGTCTTATGTTTCACCGAATTATATAGTATAAACACCAGTTTTGCCGTAATAAATAACAGTATTTCATAAACGGCATTCAGAAACACAATTTGTTTCAGTCTTTATGTGTTCTTATTCTCAAATGGTTTAAGTACAAAATTGATATACGTGTAACACAGTTTGATTAGTATTTATTTACGTGCAAATAGCAGGCGATTTATATGCGATTTATACTGCAACATTCAATTAGGCTGTAACTGCAATTGAATACCTGTGAATGCTAAATGTAGGTTTCCTACAACTCATGTGCCTAATGAATGCTCAGTATTTAACTTAGGATTGACATTTGACTAGCATAGCGACTGGAAAAAAATATCAAAAATACTTGTTTCGCTAATTAATTTCAATGTCATAATAAAGGCAGTGTAATTTTGAAAAAAACTATCGATAATATTGACCGATGCAATGAGTTTAACAATAAATATTGTTAATTATATTATTACACAAAAATTTTAATAATAAATTCCTGTTAAGTTTTATTACAACCTGCTGACTGTTACATTCTCCACTTTTTTAATCTGTCAAGCGGCATTATACTTCTATCTATGACAGTTGAAAAATCATTTGCTTCTGAAATATGATGCTGTGTTCTGGCTAATAATAATAGTATTCTTCAGGGTTGGGTAAAATGGAAAGGAATGTCCTGTCCGTGACCTTTTACGCCAATTAATACTCAAAGTGAAGATAAAGAAACACGTAGTTTTGGTTCGCCAAAGATTATCGATAAAATTTGTTACACAATCTTAACCACTCTTTGCAGTTTCATTACAATGGGTCATATTGATTAGGTTATCGTAATAACATTCGAGCGACCACTTAGCGTGGAAATGTAGATATCTAATCGTCAAATCCGTCCATTGATATGTTTTCAATAATTTTTAGCTTGAGCTATAAGAACGTTGAGCTATAGGAATGAGTGCAGGTGAAAGTCTTGGTGAGATCTTCGTTAGATAACAATTGCAAGCTGCGAAGAAGTGTGATTGCTTGCTCTGAACAATATTGTTCTGTCCAAACTAACTTAACAAATTCCACTACAATTGCTATTGAGTAAAGAGGTTCGTGTGATGTACTATTAACTGAAGGTAAATGTAAGTAAATGCGTTAAAAATAAGGCGACTTGACAAAAAAAACCAGTTTGTGTTCCAAGTTATTACATAAATATATATTTACCTACATTTAATCATCAACCAGTTTTATGACTAATACACTAAATTATGCGATCATACTATAAAGATACTATAAGATACCTAAGGCTCTAATCTAAGTAGTGTATTGGTAATCGGTATTATAATTGAATATTAGGTATTCTAAAAGTAAAGGTACATCACTACGAAATTGAAATGCAAGAATTGACCTGTTAGTTGAGCCCTATGCCCAACAAGGATGGATAGCTATAACGTAACGTAATCTTCCAAAAAAAACCAGCACTCACCAGCTTCTCCAGAGGTGACGTTGAGCCTCGCAGTCGACAGTGGACTGTCTTCATGGTTGCACATATCCCTGAAGCAACACAGCAACAGCGAGTGCTCGGCAGATGGCGGTGGCCCACCAGACACTGGAGAATTTTGACAGCGCGACAAAGCTTCTTTTTCCCTGAAAACAGCAATTCGTACAATTAGTATGAGGCAAAGACAAAGTTATTCTATTACTCAAGCAATAACTTCAATTCTGTCTGTTATTTTTCTCCCTTTCATTTCACTATTTTATTTCAAAAGGTTAGAACGTCTTTTAGAAACGTCAAGTTAGTTGACATTCATCTGATGCGTATATTTTTTTTTGGAATATTATTAGATGTGGTTAGAACGCGGCTAAAATGCTATTAAATTAACATTTAAAAACGTCAAATTACATCACCCAATATTTGTCCGCATATTGTTGATAAGGAAAGAGTAGCGGAGTATTTCTGTTTTCGGAGAGGGAAATAAAGAGTACACTACAGACTTGTTCAACCCGATTTTAGTCCATTTTCAGAACATACAACAATAGAAAACCTAAAGTGTCTGGTCTATTTATCATTTATTTATTTATAATATAAATCTTTATTGTACATACATCACTCAGGTACAAAAATAATAATCATAACGTGCATTACACGAATGAAATAATTTAATTAAAAGACTAATATAAATAAATATTACTTGATCAAAGATTACTTTGTTTTAGAAAAACTTGGCAGCTTTGAGAGTCAAATTGATAAGCACTGAGTTATTGCTTAACCACTGCTGCGTTACCACGCAAGACGTCACAATAACGTTATCATTAAGCAGCATGTGGTTCTGCTAATAACTTGTGGACACTTGTATTTCGAGGTCAAAAGTCAAAGCAATAAGTTAGCATTATGTCTCTTATGTCAATGAAATATTTTAATTACTCAGTAAGGATCAAAATAGTTTGTATTAATTGGTACTACAGTATAACCAACAAATATAAACAGTTTTAGTCGACGAATTTTTATTTCTACCGGTACAGTTACTAGTAGAATAAAATTAAAGTCGTACAATAGATTGAACTAATCAACTAACTATTTGAAATATGTTGCTTTAGAGTTTTGTCTGTTTTTATCCCCATTTATGCGAAAATGCTATTTTAAGCAAGCCTTACTAACAATGACAAGCGTTTAAAAAAATATCATAAAATTAGTAACTTCTCTACTAAAATACAATGAAAGTCTATTTATAATCACATAAATTACTTCTTACACAGGAAAATGTGAAACCAAGCGTTACATCGTACGATTTTTATAATCTTCCGTCTGTTTTGTATTAGATTGTTTGAATTATGTCTGCCAGTACTGTAGGCAACTTTGCAAATTGGTATGTTACGTTTAATTTCGGAAAACAGTTTTTACCATTTGATATATTTATATTTTTACCTAATTTCTATGGCTAAGATTTCTTTCGGATACCTAATTATCATGTGATTGTGTCTGTTTTATAGTATAATAATTCTTTTGTTGGTAATCATTAATCCATGAAAACAACAATTTCTACAACATTATAAACCATAGATAAAATTAAGTAAATAATTATTATTATGTAAATAATTATACATAAAAAACATAAAACAATGAATTCGACGGATTCATGATCACAAGATCTTGACTAGCGTCAATGTTTATCGAATTGCATTGTAAAATTAATCCTTAGCATACAATATAAAAACATCTACTCGTTCGGTTTTAGTATACATGACCATTATTGTCCAGTATCTGGCTACAGTAAGAACGTTGTCGACCTCGTAATATACGATTTACTTGCGGCAAACCGCCGAAGCAAAAAATCTAATTTGTTCGAATACCTAAGCTCCCTTGAAGGCTGTTGGAGGAATGTATATTGTTGTATAATCAATTAATGATTCTAGACTATTTTATTAATGGGAAAATCACCTAACTCAAGGCTTTACTTCGATTATTTGATAGAGCAGGTTGAATGGGTACCTACTTGAAATTAAAAGATATTGCAAAAAAAAACCTTTTGCTAATCTTGCCGTCGATAGTGATCTTTGATTGCCATATTCAGTATAATGCAACAATCTTGCTAGACGTTTTGATCACATTTTATTTCGTTTTTGATTGAATGTTAAAAGAAACGCGTTTCGAATAAAATCCATTACAACGTCTCTAGTCTATTTTAATATTATGTTATTTTATCGATAGTGACACGGGATGGACAACATCACTATTAATATTAGTTCAGTAAGAAGTCCGTCATATTAAAACTCTGAAATTATATTTTTGTTGGTGTCACTTATGGCAGACGACATTTTAAAAATAGAATCCCCAATCAATTTTCCTAATTTATTAACCCCAAAAAGCTTAATAATTAATGTTGTTTTTAAAATAAGTTGAGTGCTTGAAGAGACTATTTAGTTTAAAAATTGCGTTTTTTATTTGTACAAATAAAAAACGCAATTGACTATTATAGTCAAGTTCTAATCAATAAAACTGCATGTAAGTACAGTCGCCTTTACATCAAGCGTAACTCATCGATCAAACGTGAGCCTTACAACCTGCTGAGGCGTAAACAATTAACAGAAAAAAAAACTCTTGCAGGTCATAATTAATATATTACGTTAATAATAAATATAATATTAGTAAAAAGTAAAGATAACGCAAAATACCTAGCGAAGACAAAGCACAATAAATCTAGACAGCAAGTCGTCTGTAAACCTGGCGCCAGTGCATCTGTCTAGCACATCTTGCTAATGTCAATATGTCAAATGTCACTGTGATCTGCGCCTGTGACACACGTCAGTTGACGTTGAGACTTGATAGACTGCGTCTCGAAATAGCAACATTGTTACGAACTGTAATGGACAAAGGAGGTTCGATTGGAATTTATAATTACAGTCACGAAGCAAACTAAGTGTAATCACTTACTTTTACACAGATCATGACTCTTATAACTAAAGTAACAAAGGTTTTATGACTCATGAGTAAGAGGTATCAAAAGTGTTCACTTACTATGATGATGGCTGTAGGAAGACATGAATTTTTACTAATTCAGATATTTTTCTGTATGAACTTGTTAATTTAACAACTTCCCTTTCCCTGTCCTAAACTATGAGGTTTAAGTTTAACCATGCCACCATCTAATATTTCTTCACATACGTATGTACATATTTTGAAAGTGTATAAATTAGTAAATTTTCGTCATTTTTGGTAATTGTGGATTCACACATCTGCGATAAATGGTTCATAACTTACTCGCCGTTACAGCCAAAAAAATATACGACAAAGAATGTACCCCTTTCGGAGTGGTGGATACAGGTCGTCTACGCGACTCCAAGTCCAAATGGAGTCGTTAGTTAGACAGGGAACGTGTTAAGAATCGGGTTGCAAATAAAGGAGAGTAGCAGCTGTCTAAATTTAAGTAGGACAGATCTAACCCAATGCTGTAGAATCGACAGCTAAACTTGACAAGTTATGAACTTGATAGTCTAAACTTCGTGAATTTGCAGAAATTCATTATGTCCTTTGAATTTCTCATATTCGGTGTGTTCGGGTGTCTTTTTGTGGACAACACTTACACCTGACAATCAGCACGTGATCTCTTCTAGGCCATTGCCAGATAATATTGCACTGTCCACAGCATACAAATTGGAGGGATCGCAAACCGCTCACGAATCGAGTTCTCACGCACTCACAAAATTTACATTAAATTAATAGAGTAAGCTGTAGGTACTTGAATATTGTATGCGGTTGGCATTTAAATTTTTTAATATAAAAAGAACGCCTGTTTTATGGCCAGTGAATGTACCTAAAATATGCAAAGTACGCGAGTTACATTAGTTACCTTTTAGTGTTGTTTTTTGAATATTAAAAGCTGCCCGTTTTTGTAGTCATTTTTATGTTATGATAATACCTATAAGGAGTGACTAAATTACGAAAACTTCAGATTAGATAGGTATAATGTTGTTTGACAATATTTATCGATCATTTCGATAATTTAGAAACCATTATTTAGCATTTTTTATTATTATTATTACACCAGTTTTATGTTTTCACTGAATTTCTGAAATTGTAAATAATAGTCTATATATTATATTTGACTTGGTTAGTAGCAAATGGTTCGCAAATCGCAAGAGCTACACAAATAAAAAAATGTATTTGGAGAGCAATCAGAAAACACAATAAAAATAATATTTAAACATTTACAAATTATTATACATCCAAAATGGCACTCAATGCAGGGTGCAGAATAAAAGTAGATTGTCAACAATTAATACAGAATTTTATGAAACCTTACGATGAGTCATTGTGATAAAGTTAATTAATTATATGAGTTACCTTTATCATAAAGACTGAGTCAGCTCTCTTTGCTCATAAGGTATCTCCAACCCGAAACCATATTTTTTTAAATCTCAGAAAGCAAAGGGTTAGGATTTGGTAAGGATAAGGTTATAAGAAAATCGATAGGAAATAAAAATTGAATATGATTCATTAATTCAACTCGAGACGTTGCTACTTGCTATCACCACAATTGCGTCAATGCGAGCCTCGAACTTTGTATACGTGTTCCTGATAACACCGAAGAATACATGTTTCAACTTGTCATCGGAAATAGCAATAATCGAATTTCATGGAATAATAGCACATATTTATTGTGTTCCGCGTAATTTTTGATAAAAATAAAAACTTGAAATACAATGTTTAGGCCAATGATGTTTAAAAGTTGTTTAGGCTAATCTTTTTGATGTCTGTAGTTTGATTCTGGTTATTGGATACTTAGTTGGAACTTGATAGAATATTCTCAAACTTTTTTATTGAAAGCACAAATATAAATAAATATCAGTTGAAAATGTAAATTATAAATTTAACACGTTAGTTGCGAAATGACTCTTAATACCTACGAACAAGGTAAGATGTCATGAGTAAAAATTTTATTTTAAAATTAAATTGGATTTGGTTGCGGGATAATAAATATCTTATAAGAATATTTACAATACTTTTAATCATAGAGAAGTATTGAGGGAGAAAGGTGCATAAAGTTTTGTGTTTTTAATAGATTGAATCAACTAAAGTTATGTTCTGACTACTGACTGCAATGAGCTTATGGTCAGAGACATAAATAATTTCACATTCCGTTTGATACTATTACCAGCGCCAACGGAATTACGCCAAAATAAGTAAAAAAAAATCAGTAAAACTAATACTTTACTGAGAAAAATATATAAAAGATTAAGATTTCTTTTGTCGACCCCAATTACAAAAGGCACTTAGTACTCAAAGTAAAGTTAGCAAATATGTATACTTAGTATTGGGTGGTATTGGATTCGGATCAAAAAGGAGAATATCCATTTTGTTAGGGATTTTTTTAGAACAGTTTTTATTGTTTACACAGTTTTATAAGATTAACGATTTTTTGAACTGAAAATAATTATTGAAGTTAGATTAACTAGACTGTGGCTGACTTCATGTTATCGAACTTTCATTAAGATATTATTATTATGTGTCTCACAGTTTGTTTTATTAGGAGAACGTATCGTAATTTCACAAAACTACAGAATAAAAATTCAACGCATAAGTACATGTGTACAAAGCACGAATCGAACTGACAGACCAGACAAACAAGCCAAACAACAAAGACAGACGTCAGGCCATCATTCACGCGTTTAAGATAATGATACCAGGTTAATTTAAGTTTGTTATCGATAAATAATCGATTAAGGTTTTTTATTGACACGAGCTATTTAGGAACGTCAGTAATTTAGATTCAATGAGTTTTTGAAGTTCAATGAGTATTTTTACCGACTTTGGCAATTAATACAAAAAATCTGAACATTCGTACCGATTTGATATCGATCATTCAATAACTGATCTAATTAAGTCGTACCTCCTGAAATTAATGATAATTATAATGTTTTCAGCCTTGATCCCATAGCGAAATAAAATTGTGTTGTAAGTTGTAAATGACATGAACGCAAAACCTTAAAAAATAGTCTTGGGGTAATATTGAGTCCGAGCCCCGCGCGTAAGGAACTCGTAAAGACACTATTGTGCATTCTCCTTTTAGTTTAGCTACAGTACGCAACGAACGTTTAAAAAAAATGACAGATATCTATAAAATGTATATATTACAAAAAGAAATTGAATTAATTCGTTTCGGTATAGTTTTTAGTAATTTCGCAAGTTTTATTTTAGCCGACTTTCGTTGGCGACTGTCAATAAGCCAACGAGCTCTCCAATAAAAAAATCAAACAATTATGTATCCAATAATTTTGATGGCCATTTTCTCGTGGGAACCATGTTTAGGCCGCCAATTTCAGAACTTCCAAATATGCTATCAGAAATTTAAATGTGCGCATCTTCAATTCTCTGTTTATGGAATTTAGGTATTTGAGGAATTCCTGTCCTAATTTGTGCGGTGCTCTTTTATAGAGATCATTAGCAGCCTTTGTTAAAACAAGTCTAACAACGTTTTAAGCATTTTCAACTCTTTATTTATTTTAATATTTCTTTACAAAATGACATCTCAAAATCATGTTATTTTAGCTGATACAAAGAGTTTTTGTATTTACTTTCTAAATAAAAAAAAATGATTCATGAAGTTAATCATTTTTATCTGATTACTTTCACTTGGAAAGTGATGCATTATCATTTTTATATTCCACAATAGAGGCCGCAAAGGGTAATATTGATAGACAAACAGCATAATAATAGATAAAGCACTGTTAAAATCAGAAATCATAAACGTTTTTCAACATGCTTTTAGTATGAGCTGTATCATCTTTCCAGATATTTTATTATGCCTATATAATACTGCTGAAGTTAATAGACATTATCAACGATGATGATGGTAATCTAATCCCCCCTCAAACACCACATGCTAACTTAAAGCGTTTGGTGAGTCTTAAAGGGATATATCGATTATTAATCTAATAACTTAAATATAGTAGACAGCACACCACTCGTCGTGAATCGTGACAATTTTAAACGACCTTATTGGATATGAATGACTTTTAGCTGCTACACTTGATGCCTTAAGCTGTATAAAATAAAAGAACGCTTAAACTTACCATAACGAATGGCTCAGTGGCATTTGGTAACATCAAAAAGATCAATGAAGCATCATAGGTAATATTCAATTACATACAGAATAGTGCCGTCAATACGACAATGAATTATAACATGGGCTATACTAGTTCATAGAAATGTTTTGCAATTTTCAAATACATCTTATTCATTTGATAATTTTATAAAATTTCAATCTTAATATATAAGTAAATCATATATTTCTGTAATTCTCAATAAAACCTCAAAGTAATTAAATGTAATGTTTCAACTTACGTAGGTACTATTCTTAATAGATATGCACGAGCATTACAAAGCGCGCTTTTATTCGAATCTATCTTTTTTAAATTAGTTTTAAATACAATCCTGCGCCGGCATCAGCTCGGCAACCTCGCCCAATTGCTTTTTAATTATTTATCTTGGCTCGGTTATTATTAATTATATCGGAGAACGCAATGCTGTGGTCGGTAAAGTTTTTATACTATGAAATTACCGGGTTGGGTAGGTACCATAGTGAATCATAAGACGGTATAGTAAGTAATAAATTGAATCTTTAATATTTGTTTACTCATAATATAGGTAGTCGAAGTGACGGTAAAAAGACCGCAGATTAAATCTCGAAATGGCCGGTCCCATTTATCAAATCTATGCAGTTAATAATGTGCCAACACATTATATGTTGGGAAGATTTAGTATCCCAGAAAATGGACAGTCTTTGTTTTCGCTCGCCCCAGTCAGATCAATTGGTGACCGATAACATCCAGGCCAATACGACTATAGTCGGAAAACATTATCGGTTACCGAAGGATACCCCTGAAATATGCCGAAAGTACCTATGATGATATCATTGAATTGGTATTTATTTGAAACGTAACATAATGTATGTTTATTTAGTATATTTATTATTATAAATATTTCTCCGTTATCTAGAGTATCCATAACACAAGCTCTTGATGATGCTTAATTTGGTGTGAGTGATTGAAAATTTATATTATATTATAATGACATTAACAGGCAAATCAGAATTATGGCGATACCTCGAGAATATTTAGGACTTTTCAATTATAAGGATTTAATCCTATTTTCCCTGTTACTGTCGTTCTTTTTTTGAATTATTTAAATCAATAAAGTTTTTTACAATGCCTAAAACATGAATGAAAATAATTTGCAATCGAAAGATGATCCTCAATCCTTTTTTCCTTTTTATTAAGTAAACGAACGAGTATTTATAAACAAACTATATTCAATATAGGTAAATATACGTAAAAACTTACAAAATTATTCTCAAGAGCTTTTTTTATATTGGTTATTTTTTTCTAACAAATTATGTCGCTTACGTTGCGCTCGCGAGCGGTATAATAGGTTTGTTTTTTCCTCGTGCTGAGAAGTCTCTATTGAGAGAATGTCTCTATTCTCAGTATTCTGTATGTCTCGTCCAAAAAAAAAGTTCACGAGCCTAGTTTATATACTGCTCCTTCCTTGCATACTGTATCGATTATCTTATTCGGATCGGCCCGCCGCAACAAACAGGTTGGGAGAGCATGCGCCTGCTTTTATTTGCTTTAAATAATTTTTGCTCGTTTTCCGCAATCTTCCCCGACCATTATCTTGGTTAACGATCGACCGGCTTCGTTAGGAATGCATCGGTTTAAATTGAAATATACGGGAGAGAAAAGACTGTCAATGAATTTAGCTTGATATTGTTTTTTAGATTTGATAAGTAAATGAAGTACTTTGAGAAAAAAAGTCTGGAAAGAATATTGAAACCGGCCGCGGCCATTACTTACTTATTATGTGAAATGTAGAGATAGGTAGAGTAGAGTATCTTGCTTGTAATATTAGACTACTTACAGTACATTATCATTTATTTATTACATTGACGGCTTTACCTTTTTAATTTAAACTTCAACAAAGTATGCAATTAGCTAGAGATTTAACGGTTTGAAACGAAATAAAGAAATCAACCAAATGACAAAAGGTAAGTGCAATGCAATGAAAGACTAGGTTAAATTAAATGCAAGACAAGGTTAAATTAATTGCAAGACTCGGTACAATTGAATGTGAAGCGCAGGTAAAATATTTAGAGGTGCTGAGATAGCCTAAAAGCTTTTTCCACATCAAGACTACATTTGCCAATCTATCGAAAGAGTTTGCACGATTAATTAAAGCTAATTAAATGGTTGAAAATAATTAATTTTGAGTTGTTTATTTAATGAAGTGGAGTGAGCTGTCCTCATTTAATGATAAGGAGAGGGTGGATGGGGTCAGGATCCTAGATAGCGCAGCTGTGGGGTCGCCGACCTAAGCGGCCATATTTAAATCTTTATAATATACATACCGACAGACAAAAGCTGTTGCTTAGATAACGTTAAGTTCCAGGCTGATAATAATATAAATTAATCGTGTGCCAGTATCAAGTCCTCTCTTCGATTAATCATGATAGACATTAGACGTGACTGAATTGCGTATATACATTCTGATTTAAGTGATGCTGATTCTGTATTCATTTTACAAATAGGTTAAATTGAATTAAATAACGTTTATCGAAGGTTTAACTAATGGTTAAGACATTTAAAATATTCAATACAAATGGCAACATACAAGCCACAACTGTATATTTAATACGGATGAACGGATGACGAAACCTCCAACAGCGAGCTTGAATGTCTGAAGACAAATTGATTGAAGATACTCAAAAGACTCAAGCAAGCTACGGGTTCTCAAGCACGATAGGCCGATAGGCGGCTTGATCGATGACATTGCATTTCTCAACAACAAAAGAATAGATAATTAATTCCACGACGAAAGTTAACAAGAAACACAGGAAACCGACGGCGTGTCACACAAAACAAACCATAATTATGAGCACATAACATCTGGCGAATGTGTTACACCGTAACAGGGATTAGTTGGTAATCCGCCATTAAATTTGTGTAAATCCTTATGAAACTGTCATTTGAACAGAAATTTACGACTAGAAACGTGGCGCTAATATTTTTAACGGTAGTTAGTACCAAAGCAACGCATTACAAAACGTATCTCAAACGGGTCGTGTTAAATTAATTAAATATTTAATGATACGTGATACAATCTCAAAGCCGTGTAAAGAATCTCATTTGGGCAATGATACGAAATAAAGATTGGTATCAAATATCTTCGGATTTGCCATTAACAATGTTACAACTAATTGGCTGCGTAATCCAGATGTAAAAGCTAATTGTAATTAGTGTGAGGTAATAACATTCATATTTTGTAGGCTGTTTTGATGCTTACGATCCGGTTTACCTATGCAAGTACTTCTTGCACGCGAGAATGTTTCTTTACGTATCATCAATCATTTATTATTGGACACTAATTACATGCCTTAAATATTTTTACATTTACTTATTTAATGCATGGGTGTGCGTTGTTTTAATGTTTTATAAATGATTAGTCTGATAGCAAATAGGTTGTCATAATATAAAAAGGCTTTAAGCAGGGTCAATGCTGCATGCATAATAATTTATTCATACATGTGGTAATAATAGAATTAAAACTAAGCAAACACGGTACAAAGGGAACAGTCACCATACGTGGGATAATAAAATCATCAATAATAGAAGGGCCTACTCGTCAAATAATAACTACCTATCGTATGTATGCACTGTATCAATATTGGCAACTCTTAGACTCAGTTTATAGAAGCACTGATTTACACAATACTCTGCATTTGCATCCAACCTTCTAATACGCGACTCCAATGATAGTAGTAATAAGCTGCATCTGCACTTTGTTGCCTAACTATTGCCGCGTTATAAGTTAAATTTTATAGTCAGCCAGTGGATATACTATGAACTTCAGTCAGACAAAGCCCATTGGAGTTACGTCATCATAATCAGGCAGGGGGCACGATTAGTTTAACTTCAAGTTTATATCATCAAGGTAACTTACGTCTCAGCTAGATGGTGCAAGCAGCCATGTCTGGCGTGATGCGACCTCCTTGTAGCCAGCTCGCTGTAACAGCCACCTCCTCGCGGTGATCTGCACATGTACCCAGTAGAGACACACTGCGCTGTGTTGCAGTAACACCTGACTCCATCTGCATCGCTGTCTGGTTTTTGATCTGAAACAATGCATTGTCTAATTTAATATCAATCTTTAGTTCTGAACTTCATAGGATGTGAGAATGAGGTAATTTTTGCGCTCCTAAGCCTGGTGGATGGCTCAGAGGATCCAAGGTTAATTAGCTGGATCTTGCATTGTGATGATACTTGATAAACGTGATTTGCTCAAAGTTATAAAATAGAGAAAGTTAAAAGAAATGTCTGGAATGCAAGCCATAACATAGCGTTCAGCGAGATGTTTAATAAAATCAAAATAAATTCTTTAAATGAATAAAAGCTATGGAAGAACTGAATTTTGAATATAGAGTCTATTAAATTCAAAATTAAAAAACGAGAATCTGATAAACATACAAGTTCAGAAACTGGAACATATTATTAACGCAGAGCTATGTTAATGGAACTAATTTACTTGCGATACGCAAGTTACAGACGACAGCACATCAAGCGTAACAGTTTGACCTTGAGACCGCCCTGATTCCGTTCTTTATTGAGGCGAATTTCGTAGTGCAACTGTTACCCTTGATGTGCTGTCGTCTTTACATAAA
This sequence comes from Nymphula nitidulata, assembly GCA_947347705.1. Lineage (NCBI taxonomy): Eukaryota > Metazoa > Arthropoda > Insecta > Lepidoptera > Crambidae > Nymphula > Nymphula nitidulata. The sequence goes on from OX374627.1 coordinate 5,881,172, forward strand.
AATAAGACGAGTCAGTTGGATAATTAATATTACTAAGTTAGACGGCATAAAATTGAGTTTAATTTTTAAGATCAATGCAGTTATCCTGTGAGAGAAATTAATAATAATAGAGAAAATGAGTATAATTTTGAACAGCAAGGCGATAATTTGAAGCAGGAAATGACTATTGCAAATGTACAATGAAACGCAATGTGAATGCAATCACAAATAGCGACGTTGCGGCGCCTGCCTCCATCGTAAAATTTGATGTTAGTCGATTTACCGAAGCCAAGTTAACATAACTGCATCGACGTTAAATTTCCACCATCAACATTAACGCTTACGACAGCTAGAGCCGTAAAGGAACCACCAGTAAAACGTTTCGCCAATTTGAATTTAGTAACAACATTGGAATATATATAGGCTTTCCAAATATGAAGAAGTTGTCCCGCCTGCTGCATTATTGAATTCTTTATAGAGTGGATCATAAAAACATTCCTGTTCCGTAAAAACGTACATCTTCCATGGAAACCGACGACAAGCCGATGAACCGGTAAAAATAACACACAGCTGGTCCGTGCCGCGTATCGTGTATGAATAATGCGCACGTCATACAGTACGGGCCCCTACATAAATATCTCACAAACGGCCAGCCTCCGACCGCATTCAATGTAAATGCTCCGGCTCCAGACGATAAAACAAAACGAAATTAATTTCAGAGGGACGCGGCTTTATTTGCTCTCGAGTCTCGAGGAAACTTAAGGAAGACCCCCCCTGATGTCCGGCATCTTTTGGACATCTCAACCGTACCACACCGTACACGGAATCATGTTTTTTCAATTCTAATTTTCTCATGATTAGTGACTCGGCTGACGATGTCGACGGGACACCGATTAAACATCCAGATAAAAAAATGTTTGCCCTCTATCGAGAGTAATCAAAATTTTAAGTCAATTATAGTTTTTATTAAAATAAATAATTTAACGAAGCAAGTCAGACTTCAATTTCAGATTAATTGTATCGAATTTAGCGCAAAAAGTGTAAGACTTTTTACTGTAGTTTAAAACCTGGATATGGCCGGCGGGAGGCCATCCGAACGAACGACCATTCTCAGTAATAAATAAATAATTAAGAGGAATAAAAAGTCGGTTTGAATGGGCAAAAAAGACAAGAGCGCTTAATAACAGATCCCTTCCAAAGGAAATTGGAAACTTTTAATAGCTATCTTAATAGCCTTTGCACGCAAAATTGCATCCATTAATTGCAACAACCAATGCGTTTATTATGAATCGCAGAGTCTATTACGGCCGTTAGCTCTAAACTGTTTATCTTATTTTAACATTACGATTTAGTTTATGTGTTGTGTTGTGCTATCTATTACTGACAATATTTCGGGCCGTTCTATAGAAATACTTTGTCTAACATTTACTCATTAGGCCCACAATTAGCTTTATCAATTCATCGTACATTATGTTAGACGGATACCATTAGCTCGATTTTACAATCAATTTCGAGACCAAAAAGAAAACACAAACGAAACACCGAAGGATAAGGTAAATAAAAAACAAATAAACAAAAGAGAAAAGGTCCCGGCATGTTATTTGGATGTTGATAAATGGCTCTCCGAAGATGGGTCCGAGAGAGACGAAGCGAGGGCAGAGGGAGATAGATTAACTAATGAGTCAAAGACGGGGTTCGTATGGGATAAAACATTATAAGATAAAGAAAAGTGCTTCTTATCCTTTCCTTACTTTTTGATTTTGTTGGTTAGATTTATTATGGCGATTGTATGTTGTTTGTTTAGATGGACTCTTTTATTTTTATTATTGCGCGATCATTCATGCGAATAATATTCACGGCACATTTGTTCTAAAAGCTCTTTTCCATGCAAATTAGGATGGTTTTATCGTTTAAGTGTACGCTTTTTAAAGGGTTTGGATCAATTGGTCACCCTTGTACACGTGCCTCCAATGAGGTGTTAATTTTGTGTTTCCTTTTTAGTGACCACAAAAAATTAAAAACAGAAGGGCTTCAGATGTTTCGTAATGAGTCTCGTTAATTTCGTTACTGCAGATGGTATTTGAGAGCTCACTTATGAAGTTATTATATATTGATGACATACTAAAAAGAAACCTATAATATATGATAAACAATTTTATGTTAGTACCTATAATGCAAATGCGATTGCAATCTTTGTTATCTTCGAATGCACGTTCAAAGAGAATAAAGCGAAGAGTAAATATTTAACCGAAGTGGAACGATCCGATCGCGAGCCGGTTTCGAGCATCGCGATTGAAATGTTTCCCAGAATGAGCGGAGCAATCCTTTTAAAATATATCGGCGCCGCTGTTCACCACGTCCCTTTAATTTCATTACACAACACAGCAATGAGACATTTCCGATAACAAGACTTGAGTTCATTTCAGATCGTAAGATCTAATTTAGATTAACTGGAAAGATAATAAGCAACATGCGGACTTGCTATTTCTAGAACTTTACTTCCACATAAGAAAATCTTTTTGTGATCATTTAATATTATACTTATGATTTTTCTGTTAAGATGTGTGTATTGAAGATGATGATAGTTAAAGTGATACAACTTTTTATAGTTTTTAGGTGTAACTCTGAATGTAATTGAGCATGTCGAGTCACTGAGACACCTTTACGTCTATCGGATGATAATGAGCGACAAACGAATGTTGCGACAACAGCTTTCTCTCGGCGTTCACACGCCGTCCGGCTTCGTTTTATCTAGTACTTTATTACATTAATAATGTTTGTGGCTCGCGCCGCAGCCGGTTTCTCTGCTGTTCTGCTGATTGGATGATGCGGAAAAAGCAAGGCTATGTGGTGGCCTTGTTGCGGCATTCCAATGTCCGCTATTCGATAATTTGGACCGACGATTTGTAGTTTCTACTCGTGCAACTACTTCAGAGTCATTACTATCATCGCTAGCGTAGGTTTCTAAAGATAGCATATTACGTGCCTTAATATGGCAAAGCGCTATAGGCGTTACTGGTATCATTGCTGGAGCAGTTTTGCGGAATGTTAAGCAGCCGCCCGGAGCGAGCCTTAATAACTGTGGGCATAGTTAATTTATATTGCTTTAGCTCACTTTATCGCCTGCATCGCCGCCGCTGATCGAATCACGACTCATCCTCTAATTGCGCCCGCTGAATTATCTTCCGTAATGGATGTCCTCAGCGGTGCGTAATTATCCATTGCGGCGCCAGTAATCTGGCCGCGGCCGCGGGCAATTTACATCGGAATGCGAGCCGAGAGAGGCTGTCTGTGGGTCGACTAGCGTTTCTGCAGCTATCGCCCGCCGCGATCGGCAATCAGCGGGTTATGCTCCTAGTTGCCGGCTTGACAAATAGCAAAGATAATCGCTGTATCAGAGATTCGCCTCGTCTGCGTAATGGTTTTCGAAAGCGGCAACCAAACTAGCATCGACTAGCTCAGGACAAAACACATCACACGGAGCCGGCGAACGAGCTACTAAAACGGACTTTATTGTCAATGCAAGGCGAAGGGCCGCTTGCACTCAACCGAGATCACTTCCTCGGAAAATTGCTCATACGCAGATTACCGTATACTATGTTTACGATTAATAGATTCTAATCGACGGCGCTTTAACACCGAGTTCCTTGTTCTGGAACTGGAGTTTATAATGATGTAATACCATAGCGGCGTTCGATTAACATTTGGTCGGAATGAGCCTCCAAGACCAAGTTGCTTTCGCACCGATGCTAATGGAAATGAGCTGGCTTAGAATATCGACATCAAGCGTTTTGTCTCTAGCCCTTATTACAATAGTGTAGAGGTGCCATTCAAGATTATACATTATAGTGCGGGTAAGTTAAGTATACGTCGTTTATCTTATTCTGTACACGTATCATCAGCCAAGGATACCAAGGAGCTTTCACGCAGTTCGAATTATATTAGAATAATGAGAAGCGTACGTCGAACTTCATAAAGTGCAAAATAAACTAAGGAAGTGACGAGCGCCGCGAGCGCCGCGAGCGCCACCTGTTCTAAGCCGGTGTATTCATCACCTTGTTAGGCACAATGGCCACAATGGCCACAAAAGATGACTACCTGATCGGGGCGTTGTTTTTTTTTACGGCGGTCGTAAGAGGTTTATCGTTCGACTACGAGCATCGCGTCGATTGTGTAGGCGCTGTTGTTGTCGTAACCACAATACCCTTTAACGCGGAGTGTCTCGATTGTCCTCTTAAATCATAACTCTCTGACATCTGGTAGCCAATTGATTGCGTACGCGTGCCGTATATTGACATTTTAGTTTGGATTTAAAAGCCGATTTTGGTTTACCATTTCTATTTGTTGTATAAATATTAGCGGTGGTGTCGGCAAACAATTTATAGGTGTCCACAGCTGCATCTTATATGGTGTAGACTAAAAAGTGTTTTCTACACCTTTTAAAAGTACACACAAGAAAGGATAGTTAAGTAATGCCTTTTCATCTTGTATCTTTTCTAAAAATTGTATAAAATTAATCTTTCAAATACTATCTATTATATTCACTAGATATAAATACGTCACTTTTATAGTAAGTATCTCATTAGTGTATCGTATTAAATCGCATTTAGATAACAGAAATACAAATACCGTCAATTTCTCTATTTTTTACGGGATTTTATTCTACATGGATGATAATACAAATTTCAGGATTTAGCGCTCGTAAATGATATGAATCTCATTGATTTTACCTGTAGGTAGTGTGTTACGTAATTCCGAAATAAAATTCGGAATTCTGGGGTTACGGGGGTCTAATCGTGGTATGTGCGCGGGTTGTGTGTGTGTGTGTGTGTGTGTGTGTGTGTGTGTGTGTGTGTGTGTGTGTGTGTGTTGTGTGTGTGTGTGTGTCGTTCGATACGCGATAGTACGCATTTTTTTGGGTTGCCACGAGCAGGTATGACAAGGTTTTTATTTTCATAGGAAAATAAAAATGGTCTAAAAGGTAATTAAACTTTCAGAGGTAACTTTTGGCAAGGAACAAAACTACCCCCTAAAATTTTATTTCGAACTTTTGTAACACACAGTATAATTGGATGAAATTAAACGATAATTTTTCAAAACCGTAACCAAACATTGTATTGCTATTTTGACCACAAATCTGACCGATCTATTAGATTAGACTAATGTTTCAATTTAAATCAGTGAATGAATTTGAATTTTGGACTTTAATTTAATGGGAAAAGGTCTATATTTAACAGGGAGCTACTGAGCACACATTACATATTGGAGAACGCAAAAAGCTTAATCAATATTTCAAGCGTGACCGCATTCCTATGGGCCGGCTTTCAATTTAATTAGTTACATTGTGAATAATATTTGGGTCGTTTATGAAATGGTTTATGTACACTGCCTTGAAAAGACGGCTGTTAAATCACTCCAGAAACCTTCTTCGTTTCTACTATAACGACTTATAATTGGGGTTTTATCCAACGTAAGTAGTTAAGTATTGAGCTCATCTTAGGGATTCTTTCTGTTTAATTGCCCATGTCAAATTTTGTACATACAAATTTTAGTATGCTATATCACCTATGTAAAGTTAGTTACAAAATTGACTACTAGATGTCGTTGTACTTTTCGTTTAATTTTCTAATTGGCGGTGTTAAGAATTTTCCGTGTTAATAACCTCGCTGAGGAATTACAATAAATAAATTGTTCTCGATTTACAATCAAGTTGTTTTCTTAATCGCCTTTTTAAGATTTCCAGGACTAGAAGGGTTAGGAATTGTTCACTTTCCATCCCCAATTTTTTGTAGTAGTTAAATGTACCTCAAGATAAAACGATTGTTCTGCTGTAACCTCTCAAACACTTGTGGCCCGATCGTAGAATAGAAATCATACAAATACTACTCGTGCGTTGGATTGCCCGTCCTGTAATAACCAAGGGGAAGCTAGGATAGGCGGCAAGTCTTTTGCTTCCATTCCTCGATGGGCTCCGGCAAACTGACCGCAAGAACATGTTATTCTGGCTGACATCTTGAGTGTTCACATTGTGATCTAAATTATAGAAAATTCTTAAGACAATAGGTACGCTTAATGCGTAATATTTTACGTATCGTCAAGTTTTCTATACAGGTAGAATTTCTAATGTAAAACGTTAGACTCAGAATATTATAGACCTCATGAACTAGTAATAAGATCAGTTTTTGAATAGCAACTGTTATGTGATGTTGTGCCGACGGTACCTAGTTAAATGTTGAATATATTAATTCCTATTACTAAGTATCGAAAGTGCATAATTATTAGTATGAAAGTAAACAGCGACTGTCATTTACTTATGCAAATATGTTATTAAATCAAATCTTTATGCGTTATCTGTTAGTTATCGATTGGTTAATTTAAATTGAAAATAAATACACTACCTAAGGACTGGAGTAGGTAATAATTATCTGTTTATTTATAAAGATAAGGTGATTATGACGGATTGAAAGCCTATTCTAAACACTTTACTAATTTTTGAACAGATTTTAGAAATCAGCTTTAAAAATGGCAGAAAAATTGTACTGACGAATAAGACAAAATCAAAACCAAACGATCTGTTACAAAAATAATTAGTTATTGTAACACTTGTTCGGTAATTTGAGATCCCCTTCGTTGAGTGCATCTTTGTAATAGGTTTAACAAACATTGGGGCCCAATTTTATAATATGTAGATAATTGATTGAATCAATTCATGACTTTATTAATTTTAAGTAAACCTTTAAATAATATTCGTATTAATATTCTTAAACATAATTTCATATTATAACAATATAATTATGTTCTGTGATTCTAGCTTTTATATACAGGCTGGTGCCGTCAATGCGACAATAAGTTAAAACATGGGCTATAGTAGTTCAAAGAAATGATTTGCCACTTTCAAATACATCTTATTGATTTGATAATGTCATAAAATTTCTATAAAAAATGCAGCCAGTGTTGTATTATTTCATCCAAATGTCATGGAATTATCAGGTGATTAAGATGGTTTTGAGAGTGGCAAACCTTTTCTATGAACTAATATAGCCCATGTTTTAATTTATTGTCGCATTGACGGCACCACCCTGTATTTACACTATAGAAACCGGTGTTTAGCTCAGCTCTCAGGTTAACGACGCCATAATATGAACCATAATTTTGCTAAATCACCGCCATTTTCCTATATATATATCCATAGATATATTCGTATTTCCCCTACATCTAAGTCATTGGTAAAGCAAAGCCAGGGCAAACTATTAAACGAATCACATACAGCTACCTACAGTCGACAGCATATCAACCGTAACAGTTTTACCTTGATACCACCCTTATTCCATTAGTAATAGAGGCGGCTTTCGTAGTGCAACTGTTACACTTGATGTGCTGTCGTGTGTACATTACACGAAATAAGCAAACTTAAAATGTTTGCCGCGGTAATATTGACGTCAATCTTGTGGTTTTATTATTTTAGTCCATTGATTTTTTATCTTGGGTGAAACACATCTAAATAAACGGAAAGTTCAATTAAAAGGAACTGCGGATCTTTGCGGTTTGTATAAAAATAACAATTAAAGTAATACAATAATGTAATAAACTAATACAAAATCTATACTTATATTATAAAGTTGATGAGTTTGTTTGGTTGAACGCGCAATGTAGTTACTACTGATTCAAATTTAAAAAATCTTTTTGTGTTGAATAGTCTATTTATCGAGGTATATAAGCTATATAAATATAACATCACGCTACGACCAACAGGAGCTAAGCATCATTGAAACTGTTGCAAAAAACGGGGAAAAACCTTTTCAGAGCTTTCGTTGCGTGCGCTGCGTAAACGGTTAAAGTTATGCAAAAATCATGTATGTAGGAATTATTCTCCTTTAATAGTTCTAAAAAAAGTAAAAAATAAAAAAAAAACCATGCGAACGATGTCGCGGGAACAGCTAGTAAAAGATATTCCAATGAAAATTATATTTATAGTAGGAACCAAAATGTTATTCGTCTATTTTTCTTTCGCAAGAAGATTTAAAATCGCATATTACGACACATCCGACTGAAATCACTGGCAGCTTGAATCTCGAATTCACGATTGTGTTTGTCGGAATGCACTAAAGAATTTCTCCGCACGGATAAGACATGTTAAGAGAAAGAAGCGTAGAGAATGTGGTCGTGCGAGTGCCCCTACCATGAGTGCGCGTATTACGTGGTATCATTGACAGAAACCAGTCACGCCTGATCTGTTCTCTTTGCCTAGACGTTGCTATGGTCTAACTAAGTAAATCATAGTAATCTTTGATAAATGTAGCAGCTGGCAACTTTTTTCGTAATCTCGAAACTCGGTGGAAAAAATTTGTTAGCCTGACTTTAAGTGAGTTTAATACCAAAGGAGATATTTCATATCCGGCCAAGTGTATTTACACAAATAATCGGGAAAATCTGTTGAATAAGTACACATCTTATTATTCGTTTTAACAAAGCAAATACATAAAAAGGAAATAGACTATTAAAAACTGCCTATATTTTTAGTAAGTGTACATAGAGTAAAAAGTAAGACAAAGTTATAAATAAATAAACATAATAATAATAATACCTAATAGACGACATCCATACAATTTTGGGACATCTCCTTTATACTTGTTTGTATCGTATAGTGCAGCGTGACGTACGTCACGCTGCACGTAGTACACGTGAAAACGAAAAGAGATCGACCCCGATTTTTACCACTTCCATTATTGCAGTGGATAGAAAAACAAAACATACGAAAAGGAAACCTCTGCCTCTGAGTGTTTAAAGGTTCAGCGCTCACAGGATGTTGAGATCACGCCTTGAAAGCCAGAACTCTTTGGAAATCTGCCAAAATTTAAGTAGCTTGGCAATGGCGTTAAGTTAAGTACTAACTTAGGTATAAGTGCTATCTCTTATTTATGTTACAGGTTTAGTGGTAAACTGATGCATCGTGGTGAGTGTGGAGGTCTTTAAATAGAAATCCATTCAGTGAACAGTTAAGTATATCGAAAAGAACATTATGTCGTGGCTACTATACGGAGAACCGATTGAACTTTAATGTATCCTAGGACGAAGGGAAATCCTTGGATTATTTGCATTTTTCTAAAGGCAAACTACATGAATAATATACTTCTATTATTCTTGGTAAAACGTAACGTCCGAAAGCATCTTAATCTCCTCATTTTATAATTCAAGCGCCTCAGAATTTTCATCAGTTTATAATCCAGGCAAGGCAGGATCCCCAGCAAAGTTTACAAGCATAATAGCTCCCTCGCTCACTCACTTAGACGTTCTACTCAACGAGTGATATTTCCTTCTTTGTTAGTAAAGAGAAATATAAGCGAGTATTAGTGACGACTACGAAATACTACAAAACTACGAAAATTACAAGATTTTTTGGATCTTTGGAATCGTTAAAAATATTGCTGAAATTGTAAACATAAAACACAGAACATTAACGATGTACAGTGCCGTCAATACGACAATAAATTAAAACATGGGCTAGTTTAGTTTAGTTGCCGCTTTCAAATTTTTTTTGAAAGTGGTAAACCATTTCTATGAACTAATATAATCGATCTTCAGGTACAGTAATTAGTATCGGGTATAAATCTTACACACTTGCTTGCTTTACATGAAACTGCGACAGTGCAAGTTGTTCAAGCTACGGCGAGAACCGGTAGAATAGGTTATGAAAAAGTAAATAATATTAAACGATTTTTCGGACTGTGAGAGCGTTTCTTGTCGAGATATTGTTGTCTGCAACAGATGTGAAAATAACGTGTTATTGGAAAACTGGTAGGTTATTATAGGTTACCACACTCTTACCGCTGCTCAGTTTCCACGCAACGCTTATAAAACGCTATATGAAAGTTATTTAATTCGGATTACAGCTGAAATTTGACCAGACATCATGCAATTATTTTGGTATTGTTATACATTGACAAGGTCGCTGACATAGCGCAAACAATTGCAAGTCTCAAGTGGCAGTGGGCAGGACACATTGCAAGGAGGACTGACGACCGTTGCGGCGGAAAAGTCCTGATGTGGCAGGCGCGTACCGGGAGACGCAGTGTTGGTAGGGCCCCCACAAGGTGGACCGAAGATCTGGTGAGGGTCGCGGGAAGCCAATGGATGAGGGCAGCGAAGGACTGATCGGTTATCCTTGGGGAAGGCCTATGCCCAGCAGTGGGCGGCTCTCGGCTGATATGATGATGATTATGATGATGATACATTGACAAACTGTCGCGTTGATCTGGGTCCGGAGAGTAATTATATATTTATTATACAATTAGATGACAAATAAGCTGACGGCCAACCTGATGCTAGGTAAGACTTTCTTATTTCAGCCGTGAAACAGTTCGCTGTGTTTCGGATTGAAGGGAAAGGTAGCCAGTGTATTACTAGTCATGGACGGTATTTCATCTTAGGCCTCAGGATGATAACTCACCTGCAATACTGAGTAATTTTTCCTTGTTATTGCAATTGTCTAATAGGCGGCAGTAACCGCTTACCATCAGGTGGGCCGTCAGCTTGTTTGTCCACATAGTATAAACATTTACACAAATTACACTTTGAAGTGTAAGTGGTTTAGATTGTTGGTAAGCTGTGTATGAGTTCGAGAGCCTATATCGCCACTTAAGCGCCACTTTCAAAGGAATAGCGTAAAGATTCTATGCTCGCTATGCCTTACAAGACACATTTCATTCAGTTTCTGATTTTGTTCTTCTATCGAAAAAACGCTAATACCTAATTACGTATACCACAGACCTATACCGAATAAATATTACTCAATAAATTATTGCTAATATAAAGCATAATAAATCTTGTCTAGTTAACTCTGTTCGACACAAACATTAATTCTATTGAAAAGAAATCGGTAGATATATAATTAATGATATTATACTTAATTACTAATTGTATTCGGTGTTCCGTTAAGCGTCGGTAGTATATTTTGGTTATCTGCTATTGACCTCTTAATACTTAACGATAACTTAGAGGAAACATTTTTAAGTCAAATAAAATTGGTTTTTTTAAACTTGGAATGGTTTTAGGAAAATGATGTCATTAATTTTAAGTAATTTCAATAATAAGAGCGGAATTTGCTTAACGCATGAAATCACACGAAATACCGTAGTGCATTACCTATACCTATAGTTTAAGAGGTTAACATATAGTAATAGTAACACAGCTTTCGAATATTCAGCATTACCCGACAGGCATCGAATTCTATACACATTTGAATAACTCCCGAGAGTCTAACGCTTATTCCTATGATCTTAGGTTTAACGCGTCTTAACAGATAAGATAAAATAATAAGGATTCTATTTAAGTCGTACATCGCTTTCTATACAGGCTACTCGGTTAGGGGTCCAGGCAGTCCAGGTTTCGAACCCCGGTAGGGGCAAATGTTTATTTTATGAGTACCTACAACCATTTGTTCGTGAGTCATGGATTTTTGCATGTTTATTTAGAATATTTTAATCCCCAACGAAAAAGATGAGTGTTATAAGTTTGGCGTATCTGTCTGAGTCTGTTTGTGGCAACAGAGCTCTTAAACGAATGGACCGATTTTGATTGTGTTTTTTTTAAAAGGTCTTACTGTGGTCTTACTAACTTTCACAGATTCGATTAATTTGAAATTTGTTGAATTTGTACTTTTATTGAATTTTTACAGTTACTTTGGTGGTATTTCCAAGACACGCTAACCTTGATCTGATCCGTACCATCAAATAGTCTGCGGGTTGCTCAATTCTTCAGACACTTACAGCAGTTATAGAATAAGAATAGGCTCAATCAAATGGTGTCGGGTAGATAACTAATAAAGCCGGGGTTTACTTAAAATTTGCAATGTCGTTATTTCTCTTTTATCTAGTATCCATAACTTCAAGCTTTTAGATAGACCTATCCATTATTGCGCATGTATCCAATATTTTGTTGCGTTCTTCAACGCTTATCGTATCTTAACATCAATCTTTAATTACCTATACAAAAGAACCTTCAATTTTTTACAATCACTTTCTTTTCAACATAAAAGACGCTTTACGTTCTTCTAAGTCAGTAAGCCACTAATTAATACAGTAGGTATGTACTTAATTAATGACTAAAAAACAGAAAGTTCACAAGTTTTGTGCGTTAACTTTTAACTTACAGTTAGGTTTGTTTATTGTGTTCATAAATTAAATACGCCAGTCATAAAATTATTCGCGATTCTCTTTAATGAACTGCGTAAATAACAGTTTCAATAGGATTTTATTTTAGAAACGAATTTATTTATTAAGTTTTCATGTAAATACATAGTCGAGCAGGTAATAGGTATTTAGATAAATAACTTTTCATATCAACATGGTCTTTTTTTGTTTCTTGAACCAATTCTTAACATTCCTCGTATAAATAGATGCATTGGAATGTTTTACATTTAAATAAACTTGTTATTCAGCGAACTCTTCTAAGAAACTTGTTATGATCGTAATATCACGATTTGTATGAATATATCGAGATTTTGCGACCAATAATCTTCTACATTTAATGCTTCATAGTTTAATGGTCGTAGGCGAATATACTCTTTATTTATTTACAGCTAACATTGACAATTTTAATGAAACTAAAACTCTTAAACCTTATTACGACCGCTAGCTAGGTGTCAAATACAAAACCATTGAAGTCCATCACATACTTAAACTAAACACGGCTTTCTGTGAGTATCTAACTTGTTTGACGCAGCTAAAAATCATTCTATTGCTTATAATCTATATTGTATTAGAATGAAAAAAGGGAAAGAACCTTTAGCATAATCATTAAAGATATTTTCAAAGGAGATGTTTCATATCAGGCCAGGTATACGTACACTATAAAAAATCAGGACATTTTTTTTTGGGGGGACAGGTGCCATGATGAATATTTGGCTGTGTTGAAGTTTTTTCTATAAAATCTTGTTTTGTACCACGCAACAATTCAAATTAAAAGAAAAAAGATTTCAAAAATGTACGGAGATCCCTCCATACCTTTTTTGAAACATGCTCTTTTAATTTAAATTAATAAGAGAATAAATACGTATAACTTGGGGGACTTCGAAATCATACCCAAAAGTGCTGTCTCTCAGTAATTTTGGCCACCCATACTCAACAGTAGCTTTTGTTTTCTTGAAGATTTTAAAGATCATAACAAAAGCGTTTAAGCCATTACGTCATCAGATAAATTCTTACACCATTTTCCTTTTGTCTGCTAACGCAAAGTAGCACTCACGTACTCATAAGAACGCTTAAAGTAAATTAACCATTTCACTCCTAAACCGGAGTTAAGTATTAACGCAAACATGTAAAGTTAAGTCCGCCTCTGTACATACCACTACAGGTAAACAGATCTCGTTCATCTAGTACAAATATTTAATTTTTCTGTTCTACGACATAGGCGTGAGCGGGTGCTATACAAGTCAAGGATTTTTATATTCCAAATATATTATTGAGAATGTTCCAGAAACTAAATTAGTTACGAATTAATGAAATGAAAACGTTTCTTTAGAGCAGACATGACAGTATACGAAATAAACAATATATTATTAGAAGAAAACATTATGTCACAATTCTGCAACTCAAATGTTTGAACCGATAACAATTTTCGATCGTAATGAAAATGATTGACATTAAAACTACTAACATAGGCTTTTTTTGCAGTCTTCTTTTCTATCCCATTTTGCCCATTTCCTTAGCGAAATGATGAATTACGATGAACTGTCGGATTACGGATTCGATTCGAAAAGTCACATGCCGTCTCGCTTTGACGCATCGTGATTAAAGTGACGGGTATAGAGTTTCCGAAATTCGAATCTGTTCCGACAGTTGTGAATAACGGGGCAGGTGTGCAGATTGGTTCTGTTTTCCCTTATTCTTTTCTGTATCTGTTACTACTAGTACTACGAGACATATTTTATATGTACCTATACTATACCAATGACCTATAATTATTAATTAGATCTAAAATAAACCTTTTTAACTTAGCATTCGAGGCTCTAGCTCAGAGTATAGCCACAGAATACATAAATAGGGTATAACCACAGAATTACAGAAGAACATAGAATATCAGTATCAACAACTCGCTCGCGTCGTCTTATAACTTGAGGTAGAATAAAAATGATTTAAAAGTAGGCAAGCTGTGCGTCGGGCGGCGCCCTTACTTGCTGGTGGTCTGAAACTGGACTCCAGATCTACCGAATTGTTTTAAGCTATCACATAAATAACACTAATAGCCTCGTTACCGGACGCTGGCGCAATAACACAGATTAAACAATAAACATAATATTCATAGCGATATTTCCTTACTGTGCGTGTTGCAAGTTACAAACGGTAAGTTAATTAAATTAAAATTCTTTGATGAAAACTCTTTTAAATTATGATAAAAGCATTTACTTTTATACCGGGTGTTGCAAAATTGTCGATATCGTAGTACGTGCGCGGGTTTTGTGTGTGTATTAAAGTTATGTTAGATTTTATGTTGCTACGAGTATGAAAACTCTTTTAAATTATGATAAAAGCATTTACTTTTATACCTACCGGGTGTTGCAAAATTGTCGATATCGTAGTACGTGCGCGGGTTTTGTGTGTGTGTGTGTGTGTGGTGTAACTGTAGTGTGTCGTACTCGTACAATACGCGATAGCACGCATTAGGGTTGTCACTAGCAGGTCACCTCTCGCTACCAGTCATGGTTAGAGCCATCGTTGGTAGCGAGAGGGTATAGGGAGCTGTCGCCTCCTTCTGCGAGACTGTGCTCATGCAGAAGAAGACAGCGGAGAGGGAGCGGGAAGAGGACTCGCTGGCCGCCCCTATCCGGCGTAGGCGGGTGGGCAGAAGGAGGCGAGCGGTGATCGCTCGTCTTCCTGCGCCCCAGGCGCGGCCGCGTGCGTGGGTGGTCCCCCACGCACGCATTGCACAGGCCGCCAAATCCGAGATTGCCCAAGTGACTCTGGGCAATCTCCAATGGCGCAAAACCTGGGCGTAAGGCCGGGGTGCCTGGGGGTGGGCTTAGCCTGGGGGCAGAGCCTAGGCTAACCCCCGCGAAGGGCAATGGAGTTACCGGGGAGTTTTAGTGGGTATTCCTAGTGTCATTGGCGCTGGGCGACCCCCACACACGCCTGTCGCCTAGTCAGCGGCGGGTAGGTCTGCAATCAGATTTCTCCTCGAAAAAAAAAGGGTTGTCACTAGCAGGTGCGACAATGTTTTTGTTAATTAATTCGGAATATAAAAAAAACATACCGGCCGAAGTCGAATAAAGTGAAGTCGGTTAAAAAGGTTTGTAAAGCAGTGGTTTTGCCAAAAACGGTGTCCACTTATAGGTACAGCATCAGACTATGCTAAGAAGAGCAACCTTATTACTTACAGTATCAAAATCGCCTTACATTTGTAAAAATTTTAGATGTTACATGCAAAATAAGATTCTTTTTTTGAAGTGATAAAATTGCTTAGGAAACAGTGCAGATATTTTTTATTACACTAAGAACTCAGATGTATCTGATACTGACTGTATTGTATGTAAACGTCAAAAATCAGTTTTTGTTAAATAATTTTTCATAAATTTTAGAAATATGTCAGTTTTTACAAATTCCTCATTACTTATCGTCTTTGTGACTTTATTGACTTGTAGTGAATGTCATATCGCTTTCAAAATGATAGCGAATGTTCCAAACTATACAGCTAGGCAGTCACCCTGCCGAAGTGGAAAGTAGACCTTAACAGATCTCTTAATACTTAACTATAATAATGTTCTCTCTGCCCCGATAGGTATACAAGAAGTCCATAAAGTCTCAAAACGAAAAATAATACATAATTAAGAGATTTGTGCTCGAGATAGTGCAAATAATGATTTTACTGCCTCCTATTTTATGCGCCTACCTAATTCTGTTTAATATCCATAATTACTCATTTAGCTTTATTTTAAACGTAGATTTACGTACCTAATTAAAGTAACCAACTTATAATGATATTAATTAAATAATATGATTAAAGTCGAATGGCTACGCTTCATCTGATGCAAAACCAACACAATTACCGATCACTTATAGAATCATCGTAATGAGCAGAAATTAATTCATTTATTCCACCAATTAAATTGTTATATTAAGAAAGAAACTGATGAAGACTGCCGTTCATTCGTGCTTCAATGAACGAGTAGTTAAGATTGTAATAAATGAATGAAATATCAATAATTTAGAGAATAAAACGTATATCTCAATAATGCACAGGTGATTTTTAAAGATTAATTTATTTATGTTTGATAACTCATGCAGAATAAATCAACGTTGGTTTTAGTTCTGCCATAGACCAAAGCCTACATGCGTAGTATAAATGGGTAATCCACAAGAGTAAATCTCGGATATCTTGATTTAACTTGATTAACAAAATTTAACGTTTCATCTCGATGGAATCCGATTTCTCTAGTTCTAATGGCAAACTTGTCGATGGATAGATAGATGATACCTACATGTTCGCAAAAGATTCGATTAAAAAGTCTCCTTTATTATCCATGTTGGCGTGGCCTTAAAAATAATGTAAAAGCTTCTTCAAACATAAAATGTAGCTGACATTAAATTTTCTTCCGATGTTTCAAAAATTCGAAAATTGCTGAACAAATTGGCGTGCAATTTTGTGCAATCAGGGCTATGCACACAGCGTAGGGCTGTCAAGAGATACTTTATTTTATAAATACGTAAAAAATAATAGTTATTATACATAGTTATCTATCTGATGTGGAAAAAATTGAGAATGAATAGTTCATTCATAAAATATGTTAGTGATTACACAATAAGAGACCTGCCCCCTTAGGCGCTAACTCAAATGGCAAGTGCAAAGTGCAAAATATTCGGTGTTTTTACGTCTCTAAATTGATGTTTCACAAAGAAATGTTTCGTTTTGTTGAAGCGTGAAACAGCAATATAAAAGGTGGCGGGCAGCGACATTTGTCAATTTTAGCAGATAAGGGGTTAGTCCTGAAGAGATGATAACATGAGAGCAATAAATGATTGAATTGAATTGAGATTGGTAGTATTGGAACTGGTTTGTCCGTTTTTTTACTATTAGTCAGGTAAGTACTTGTACTTAGATATCCTAATATTTGAACAAATTTTATTTGAAATAAATTATTTTCCCGTCCCAGTACGGATTGGGCACAAAAATGGAAAACGAAGTAAGAAACGGTACTTACTTCGTTTTTCATTTTGTCCCGATTCACAATGTTTAATTTGTAAAAAAAAATCCTAGAAAAAAATTGAAATCATTAAGTAAGTAATTAGATACCTAGACATAATGTATTCCAATTACATCTTTATTTATGTTGCTAGATATGCCGATAGAGAATCCAGATCTAAGACTTTTAAAATAGAAATTGAATGCAGCGCACGCGATAGCCAAGTTTCCTAATGCAGCAACCCTGCTATTATTGAAAATATCGGCAATTATCGGCTCGCCGACAGACAACTCGCGAGACGACGCACGCCGTGACGATGCCGATGTCGTGACGATACGGACGCGCCTTGGGCCGTACATTCGTCTGCCGGTGCTGTTGACCGCGTGCCCAGTATAGCAGTTGCCCTACAAAAACTGCCTTTATTACGATCTGTTAAGGTCGGTTTAAAATTACTAGTGTTTCGCTGGATGCGTTTGATTATTGTACACTGATAATTTTGCCGGTACCTTTGATAATAATATAATAAGAATCTAGAGAGCGTGTTCTTTAGTTTCTGTACGCATTCGTTTTCTTGTTTTTTTTAATTAAAATAATTAAACTTGGTTCTGCGCTTGTTCTTGTTTGAGTATTACTTACTTATACTTTTTTTACTATACATAGTCTATCTAAGGTACAAAATATCTTATACTAAGGAAAGAATTCATTTTAATTAAAGTTATATTAGGAACTATTTGCGTATTTGTGTGAATTAAAAAAAAAATATTTTTTGAGTTTGTATAAGATTACCTAATACTTGATGATTTTGATACAATAATATGATAGTGAAGACAGACTTAATACCGATGCGTGATGCGTCCTGAGTACGGAGTATCACTGCCTTACTGGTTCGACCGTGATTCCCGTGAAGTAATAGCTGCGCTGTTTTATCTACTTGTCAAAGGAAAGGTGTAGCCAGTGTAA
Organism: Nymphula nitidulata; assembly: GCA_947347705.1. NCBI lineage: Eukaryota > Metazoa > Arthropoda > Insecta > Lepidoptera > Crambidae > Nymphula > Nymphula nitidulata. The sequence goes on from OX374627.1 coordinate 5,899,284, forward strand.
ATACAGGATGTCAACTTGCAAGATATTGCAAGTGTGAAATAATAACTAAGCTATAAAAAAATCATGTCGTATAGAGGGAACCGAACCCGAGATCTGTTACAATCCGGGTGCATTCTCTGGCTGAGCTGCTAAGGACTTGGGATAACCCTTAAGTTGAATATTGATTACGGTAGCGGCTTACCGGCCTATTTGCCATCCTTGTCGTAAAAATAGTACTTGGAATTACCGCAACAGTCTCACATAAATGTTCAGTAAATAACTTAATAAATAACCAACCATCCAGCTTTTAAGACAACCCATACAGTTTTACTGGCGATAAACATGGAGAATTTTGGTTTTGTTCTTGCTTAGCTGTTATAAATGACTTCACTATGAGAGGCAAGTTACATGTTTTAAATACCACTTAAAGCCTAAGACGAATGATTAATGAGTTACTGTTTTCTAAACATCAATTCCACATGTTTTTATTATCATTTGAACAATATTCATGGGAAAATTTATGAGCAATGTCGTAAGTGATTTAACGATTATTTTCTCGGAACATTGCGTAAGAATTTCTAATCATTTTGCTACCGTTTTTTTAAGATGTTGTACAAGAAAAACAAATTAAATTAACAACAGAAAAGAATTTATGTGATAACATGCGGATAGTGCCATGTGACTATGATTAGAACTTATGCAAACACAATAGCAGAGATTTTATTTTTTAGCAACTTGCAATCATTCATGCTGTTAAAGTTTTATTGTAAAAATTATATAAATGTTATGCCGGCGAAAATTTGATAGTATTAATTATGCGGTTCATATCAAGGAAAGGAAAACACATGATGGTTGCTTAAAAATCGCCTTAGAGGTATTTAGATTTCCTAAATGAAATATCTGAGAACTGATAACATACTTCCGTGTTGGATAACCGTTGGATAACCTGACACACATCATTACAGACACAATTATGGGTTTTTAACTATCTTATACTTATATGGTATTTTATATTATCAAGACTTCTATAAATGTAAATGTAAATTTCACATTGAAGTAGAATAAAATGAAGCAATACATGAAAACAATTCAAATATGTCAGTGTATTTCTAAGATTCTATGATATTTTTATAATACCAAACATAAATTAGCGTAGTGATTTTATTACCTGCTTATACAGTACATATATAGTTAAAGTTGATAATGAAGAGGACAGACAGAAAAGAACTCCAAGAACTTCAAAGACTCCAACATGGGGTCCGACTAACTAAGAGAATTTTACGCCAGGAATTCTTAAATGTTTTGAAATGGTCATAAAAATTTAGAGTTGATTCTAACAACATTTCTGTAAATCCTTCTTTTATGACTTTTTAATTACTCCTCTGGCAAAACTAAGTTACGGACGTTCTCCAACATAATTAAAAAACGATATAATAAGGTTTGGTATCCAAGAGCCGTTCACTGAGAGATATTGCAATAATAAAGAGCAGCTGTAAAGATTAATTATTGATACAAGATGCCGGATCAAGCAGGTGGCGCCAACAGAACAAAATTACACGATAATTTTATACGGTTTTACTTAGTGGCGCTGGAGACTGCTTACTTATTGTAAAACCGGCCTGCTTAGCAACGTTGGCGGTAGTGAGCTGGTTTCTTCAGAAAAAGAACATCTTAATTAGAATACGACATGTGTTGTAGTATTTAAATTCGTTTCTTACTTATGATATGAGTTATGACTTATGATATGACACTAAAATACAATTTTTATGTGAATAATAATAATAATCACGATTACGGATTTTGAACTTTTGAAGTTTGAAAAAAAATTTAATAACGTTATTTTTAGTACTAGAATTAGTAACTAAAATATCGATGGAAATAAAATGATACATGCCGATTCAACAATCATTTTAAGTAACGCATTACGATTATACGCCAGATCAAAACTATTTCCTGACCCAGCATTCACAGACAATTACATCTAAAAACGTCTGAGGTATAATTTTCCGAATTCGGCCCTAAAAACGACACGAAATCGTTCTTCCGACCCATTAAGTATACGGGCCTATGATTTGACGGACTAACGAAGAAGCAGTAAAATTCCTCTTATAATCACTGTGGAGGCCGGAGGGGCCATGATTACAGGGTAGACGCCCACCGGCGGCTTCGGGAACCCGACTGTAACGAACATCAAACATACATAAAACAATACCTATATGCACTTACGTCCTTTTACGCCGCAATACAGTTGCGGCATTTTAGTTCTGATCTGAATTAACAATGTTTGGTTAAGGGCTCCGGCTGAAGAATTAAGTAAGACAAGGATTCGCGGAGTTCGGTACAATCATCGCATAAAATGCATACGAATTTTACAAAATTGCCTTCAATATCTAATTGCTTTTCATGTATTTGCATATAAGAAAGCTTTTGACTATTAGTATTTCGTCTACTCTCTTAAAGTTTAAGTTTATGTTTTCAAGAAATTGGGTATTAAAAATACAGAGCCAACTTTCCTTTACACTAAGACAGGTTCAGGACGAAAGCCAATACGAATGAGTGACAGCCCTATTTTCAAAGCACTTATTATAATTTTCATAATGACACAAAGACCTTTCGGCGCCCAAAGAGGTGGTTCCCGACACGATTTCGCTTAGAGTCTATGAGCACACTATTCGTTTCCTTTACTCACTTGCGTGTTTATTATGGGATTTCAGTTGCGACTTGCGTGATTATTGATTTTTTCTTTTGTTATTATCCTCTTTTGTCTTGTACCTTTGTTCTTTGGCTTGCTCATTTGCTATGCAAAGTGTTTTGCGTGTTAAAATAGTTACGACGTACTAAGTTATTATAGATACCTACTTAATATTTGATTATAACTTATAAGCTTATTAAAATAAGGTATAATATTTTCAGTTGCATTTCCAGCAATTTAAAGTTTATTTTAGCTCGGCTGTGTCTATTATTTATACTTAAAACGCTGCAGAATGTTAGCTAATTGACACTAAACGTTAGCAGTTTGTCATTCGTGTTCCGAAGCGGGATCACGACCGAATGGAATGGATTTAATTTGCTGAAAGCTTTTCGATAGAATCATGCTTTTACCATAAGTTGGTTTACATAATATGAAATTAGTAGAACCTGTGTTTATAACATTGCAGTTTAATATGTATCCTTCTCTTTGGTTGTACGTGGTAAGTTTTAATTGTCACGCTGAATGAACGTGCCTTTAGAATCGCGATTTAATATTGAAAAGTATTTAAAGCAAGGCTTTTGAAATTGTTAGGTATGTCATAACCAAAAATTTAACACCGTTTTCTTTATCAAACGTCATTATTTATATGTCAATATTATACCTAACATGTAAACATCCTAAAAAGTCCAACAGTCACCGCAAAGAAAGTAATCATAAACATAAGTTCGATAAAGCCGATATGAAATCAATAATTATCTTATCTGACACTTTCTAAAACACACAGACACAACCGGTCAAAACATGTCGAAATGACTATTTGTGGTAAAAAGGAACAGAAACTATTTTGGATCCTTGGAGTTTTTTAACACGAAAGGTTTAGTCCGTAATTTTCGATCGATTTGGATCCGTCTACCTGTTTTATAGCAATTTTCTGGTCTAAAATACGGTTTTAATCGACGGATGTTCTTGTTGAGAAATGATAATTCAAAAGGACATATGGTTAAGTGGATGATTATTTTAATGCGAAGGCCCGGGAATAATGTAAAGGTAATGATATGGCGGCGAAACGCTGTTTACTCGCTGATGCAGCCAGACATAAAATAATACTGACGGTTCTAGGCAACTACATGTTATCAAAAAAGTAAAGTAGACATTGGCGTCATTATATATCACATCAATGTGAAGAGTACGAGAATTGCATCGCGTGTGGAATGGCCCTAATATTATACCTAAACTCGCATTCAGGGAATAGTGTCACACTTCATAATTTTACTGTTTTTCTATTTGATATCCTGTTCTAACGTTTATAAGTTTTACATAAATACGCATTCACACACGCATATATGAGATATGTAAAGGTAAAACGACAAAAGTAAGGAGAGTTAAAGATGCGAGCTTTTTTAACTGACTTCAAAAACGAGGAGGTTCTCAATTCGGCCGGTAAATTTTTTTTTCTTTGTATGTACACCGATTACGCCGAGACTACTGAACCGATTTACTTGATTCTTTCTTTGTTCGATGCGAAATAGTTGCCATTGGGTCCCATATTTTTTTTTTAAATCAGTTGCGTAGTTTGGTATTTATATAAAAAAAACTGAAATTATTAAGTCGTCTACGCATGCGAAATTGGCGGATTTTTGCTTTCTTATGACTTTTTAGTGAAACGATACGATAGTAGGAAACAATATAAGTTGACGGGCAACAATCTAGCTTCAAAAAATTGTGAAAAAAAAAATTTAAACAAAAATTAAAACCGACTTCAAAAACTGAAACTTCACTTTCTATTGTTTTTGGAAACAACTTAGCACCAACTCCAAAAAATATGTTTCTAGGGGATGAGTACCTACTTAAATTTTATTATTTTAACCTTTTCAGTTTTTTGAAGTCGGTTTTATTTTTTGGAATACTTACAACAATTTATAAAAAATAATACTTAAGTTTTAAATCGACACATTCACACAGTTTTTTTAGCATATTTTAGCTTAATAAATAAAATAATTAAACTCATATTACACATAGGTAAAAGAAGTTAATTAGTAAAATCCATAAAATATTAAGTTGCTGTTGCTTGAATCAGTTTAACTGTATAAAAATATAATTACAATTTAAATATAAATAACGAACTAATGATAGCTTTATACACTAATTAATTACACTTACCTAACTATCGAATACTTTATATGTGCATAAATAAGCTAATAAATAAGACAATAGTGTGAATATCAAAACCAACCATAAAGAACGAACTCTAATTGAACGCTAAAATATTCAAATATTTTATTTATTTACAGATTTATCTAACGTTTAATGATTCAAATGCAAATATGCTTTACAGCCAATTTTTTTGCTTTGTGGAGAAGAAATCGTCACTAATTTAACATAGGTACCTATTAATTAGCAATATTCAGAGATAATGAAGCGAAAGATTTTGTTTCAATTAAATGTAATTGTAGATAGAGTTGGTTTAACAATTAATCATTTGCTTAAGTAAAAATGTATCACAAAAATACTCTTTTATTTTTAATTAGTTTTTGATAAGTGACGACAGAGTAGTGCCTGCGGCATGATTTTTTTTAATTCTATCAGTAACAAACTTTAATACTACAACTTTATTTTAAAATTGTGTGGGCGATAGAAAATAGAACCGCTTTATCAAATGGTCGCTAGAAGATTGGCCATTAATTCTAAAATATAATCTGATAATTGCTTTTAAAATGTGATCATAATAATTCGTGTGAGACATTTCAAATTTGTAAAATCAGACATAATAATAAAATACCGTATCAAATTTAGATTAGCTATAAAGGTTATGGTTAGATGACAATTAATAATATATTCCAGTGCTAATTTAGGTAGTTAGCTACTAAAGACATAGTCATATAGTGACAGGCAGCAAAAAAACTGAAACTCCGGTCTGGGCACAGTGTATGAGGAAAAAGTCTCTGATACCTGATATAAGCTTTTGATCTGATGTGAAATTTAAACGTAAATGGTATTAAATAATGTTAAAATTATATATAAAATATTCATAAAAATATACATTAACAAACAATTCATACCAAGACATTGGGAATCATTCAGCTCCTGGCAAACTGCTCATGTGTTTCTCCCATGTAGAAAAGCCTGTAGATGACCAGCAGTATGACGTACTTACACTAGAATGCTAATAGAATGTTTAGAATTCCGTAGTTTATATTTTAGTGATCTACGTGTGTGTCGAAGACTGTCGAAGTCCGCCGTCTAATAAAAAGGGTATCTTTATGACCACGAAATCTTTAGAACCAAAATGATTACGGGTGTAAGTGGTCGTAAAAAAGAACCTTGAACCTAACAATCACACAGTCTTCAAAAAAAGAAGATGGATCTATTTCTGCGATTGTCAGACGTATCGCGAAAAGCCTAGACCGATCACAGTCTGGCGAATTTGCCGATCGGACTGCGACATAAGTAATGTGGTTCTATGGAAAAAAACACGCCCGTTGATCAGTTAGAAATTTAATCATTATAGAATTATATACGTCTCTCAAATGCGTTAAAGAAAATTTTTATGACAAAAACTTTATGCAATAAACTTTATAGATTATAATAATATATTTGGCTAATAGAAGGTTTTATTACTTTTGATGGTCCATTTTGAGCTTCGATAAAATTTATGGCATTGTCTGTCTCACTCACATGCCGGATGGCTGTGTTCTCAAAATATGTGACCCTGGGTACCTACCTCATCTACAGAGTATACATCAGAAAGATAAACGATTTCGTTTCCTATTGGGTTGACATAAAAGACATCATTTCCCTTCTCACTGTACTTACCTACCTGTCAGTAAGCATATCACACAATAGATTCACTCATTTATTAAAATCAACTATGACAGAAAATTAGTAGTTTGTTGTGAGTGAACCTGTTAGATATTGTGTAAGTAAAGTTTTACACTATGACACAGTCAACATTAAAAGCTTATAATTATGCATATCGCGTCGATAGAAAAGAGACAAAAAATTTATAGGTTGATGAAGGACATTATTTTGCTGCTGGCTGTACCTGTACCTAATACTTTAAAATATTTCTTTTTCTATATAACGGTGCTAAGTATGCTATCTATGCACCGCTTTTGTTTAGCTCTTGCTTGACTGGTAGAGAACGTCATGAGGCGTTAACTCCGCAATTTGTACACTTTTTTGTGGAATGAATCATAAATAAATAAAAACTAGATATAAAATATTCAACTTTATATCTAAACAATATACAGGGTGGTGCTGTCAATGCGACAACAAATTAAAACATGGGCTATATTAGTTCATAGAAATGGTATGCCACTTTGAAAAACATCTTATTCATTTAATAATTTCATGACTTGTATGGAGTATTATAACATTAGCTGCATTTTTCATAGAAATGTCCGGAAATTACTAAATGAATAAATAAGATGTTTTTGAAAGTGGCAAATCATTTCTATGAACTAATATAGCCCATGTTTTAATTTATTGTCGCATTGACAGCATCACCCTGTATAATATTATTTTACGACCTTTTAACAACTCTCCTTTTCTGTAGGTATCCATCAAGTTAATTGAAAAAGTAATACATCAGATAATTATTATGTATGTATATTGCTTTTACGACGAAATCAATTAAGGGCGATATAAGCTCATAAGAAAAGGCTATAAAACAATTTCACGTATGTACAGTAATTGGACTGTCTGACCGTCAATAAACACAAGTTAAAGTGAGCAGTAAAAGTGGAAGATTCTAGAACAAAGGTTCAAATAAACCATGTTAATGAACCATTTCAAATAAGATATATTTACCTAGCACATTGTAATATATTTTTATAAAAACACACAATGCTAAACTTTACACTTTAAGTTCAGGGAATAAGGGTTATTTTCCCCAAACTGCAGTTTACAGCGTAGCACTACTTTAATGACAAGTAAAGTACTTTTACACAAATATACTAAAGAAATTAGTTAATACTTAACGATATGGACGTTTTGGTTGGCGCCATTTAATGGCGGTGGTCAAGATTATTATTAGGTATGTATCCTAAAATAATTATAAAATTGTGTAGGAGTGAAGATTGTGTTGTATAATTGTTGTAAAAAAGAATTGTCTGTGTTGTGTTTCGAACAATATAGGCAATCTTTCAAATAAACTTTAACTTTATGCGCAAGATGTTGATTAGGTTTATCAGTAGAGCTGCAGAAATAATAAAACACCATCAGAAATGGGTGCATAGGCCTCCGGGCGGGACGATCGCCTAACTCAAAGCCATATCAATAGTATCGCTTTCAAAGCCATATTGCATTCATAGCCAGAACATACGAAATGACAACACGACGTCATAAAACATTCCAATTTTCAAACCAATGAATTTAGGCGGTCACCACCGCGCTGCTGATCTCTATGCCCTCAAAACTCAAATTTAACAAACTACTTAGTCTGGGTACGAGTAATATAAACAAAATTATTATACGTTTACTTCGAATCGAATTCTTAGCTAGTATCATTGGTATAGAATTGAAGAAAGTCAGTCATACATAATACTACTTTCGATGAAATGTCGAGATAATAATTTAGCAACTGACAATGATTAAGCAGAGCTGAATTCTGAATAAAACCAATATCACGAACAAAGTTCAAGTAGGTATTAAACTGATAACAGAAATATTCAAAATACCTAATGGTGAATATTTTCTAAAATATATATGTTTTTAAATCCTTTTAATAGATGAATAAACAAAAATATGATTGATAATGATAATCTACTAGGTAAAGTATTATAATTAATAGTAACAATTAGGCTTTCATCTTGTCTGAATATATTTCTTCCAATGTAAGTCTAAATCGAATCGAATCGAAAAGGATCATTGTTGTGTTCAACTTGTTTCTGACGAAGGTTTTTGTTTCAATTCATTTGAAACTTACACTAGGGGTAGGTACTGTGCTATCACGTATTCGTGGTGATAAAACGAAACATCCATGTTTAGAATGCTAAATAAAACTCAAACGATAGATTACTTCATCCTACATCACTATACTAGGGTTGTCAACTGCCATTCAAAGTGGTCGATAGACTTTGATAAGTAAGCGAGAAAAAGAACTGCATTTTATAAACCAAGTAGGTAATTAAGACGTCTGTAAATCGGCATTCATATTTATTATTCTAGAGCTTTTCAATATACACAAGTTTTAGCTAGAATAACACAATAAATTATTTACAACAAGTAAAACATCTACTAAATAATAATGCTTTTTTACATGGAGTATCGTCAAATTAAATTTCCATAACTTTGTCAAATGCTCTGCAAATTTTAATATTGCATAATTTGGCATATTGTTGGTGTGGTTGGTGGTGTTATGGCCCAAAGTCCGCATGTGTTTCTCCCATGTAGGAATTCTTGTGCCCAGCAGTGGGGCGTATACTATAGGCTGGTGTTGATAATTTGGCAACAAATGCCAATTAGGGACAATGAACAATTTTGAATTATGTCAAACAAGTCATTGACAATCTGGAGAGAGATGTTAATGTCTCCCAAGTCCTGTAACCACACTCTCCCTAACTTTCCCTTCACATCCAAACAAAGCTACAAATCCCTTACGACCCTGCAAAAGGGACTATGTATCATCAATTTATCAATTTTCTTTATAAAATAAAAACGAACAACCACAAATTCACAGTCATGAAATGTAAATTTTAAACATGGCATTAAAGTAGCCGGGTTAAGTGCAGTTAAATGTTTAACTACAACTGCGAAAAGACATGTGTCGTAACGACGCATCAGCCACCAATGACAGACAGACAGGTTTGTAGCTAACCTAAGTGCATCGCATACATAAAAAGCTTGCACAATAGTAACAACACTAACAAGTAAATAGGGCTGCACGTTTATTGACAAATTATCGACAGGTACCTATAAGAGTTATTAGAAACATCGACGATCCGTGGGAAATGTTATGTCGATTAACTGAATTAATATTTATTACATTCTGCTTACGTTTTAAAAGTTTTTACTTTTCCCATGTTAATCATTGCCAGTAGAGAAAATTTCAAAATACAACTCTAGAGAAATGTAAATTAGCAGCACGTACATGTCAGGCGTACTCCGGCATGTCTGACAAACATAATCAGTATGCGCATAGATAATAAAACCAAGAATGAATTATTATAACCCAACCAATATGTAGTATGTACCTACTTATTTAGTTCTCGCTTTGGATGCAACGCCTATCATCAGTGAAAATTAATTACTTGTTCACAAGAACTCATTAATTACTGTAGACGTAAGAAAATATGTTTAATGTCTACAAAATAGCTGTTTTACGAAATTATAGGTACGCGAAGCTGACGTATCTCTTATGTGAATTTTGTTTCAAATAATTCTAAATTTATTAAGTCTATGAGTAAATGCTAAATGCAAATTCGAATGCGGCGAGCTAGAACCGCCCATTAATTTGCAAATAAACATCGATAACAATCTTTTTAACGTTCGACTTTTGGCATGTCATCGATGTGATAGTGATCATTGCGAGCGGCAGTGGCGCCAAAAACGGCAGCGCAATGAGGTCACCAGTGGCGTCGTGCCAAGTGCACGGCAAGTCACTAGCGCTCCGGGCGCGCCACCGACAAAGGTTCAGACGACTGACGTGCCCTTATTGCCAAATAATACAGGTCATTATCGTACACCGAAATTCACTTTAAAATAACACCGAGGCTTATTTTAACGTATGTTTTAAAACATTTACATTCCAGATGAGGGCATTAATTAAGTCTCCATACACGTTAATAGCCTGCTTTTGATTCTGATTCAAATCTTCTTTGTTTTGTTTTGACTAATTACAGGTGAAATTATAAACACTAACATTTCATAAACTAAAGTCTCTTGTTCAACTTCGTATCTGTATATAGAGGAATGGGTGGCATATTGACGCATACTGCAGTTAGGTACTTATTTTTATTACATTTGAGTGTTTGGGTTTCGAAATTAATAGCGTGAATCGCTATTGCAGTGGCAGGCGGCCAAAGAACAGTGGCGCCGGTCGCGGACAATAACAGATATAGGAGGTAAGTAGCATGAGCTGTTGAATAAAACTGTTAATTGTTAATGCTACGGCACGGCGCAAACACCAGATATAAGCTTTGACTGATGAAGTGATGATGAACAATTTTAGTTCTGCACAATACACAGTAAGCAGCATTTGTGTATATCATAAACAGTCAAACACAATAGGAACTTTGTAGTAAACAAAACAATATCTACAAATTAATAGGTTCATTCGAGTATAAAACTACAATTTTAACAGTTTTAGTGAACAAATAGAAACTAGTTATATTGTAATCACAAACAATTAGCTAAATAAAAAAGACAATAGTGATGTTTGTATAATCCCTAATCGACAGCATAGACAGGCGCCACCGTGCCACCGGAATGAGGACAGGCGACAAGCCAAGCGCGACTGCAGCCTCGGCGTAATATCGATTAATAGCTAATCCGGGTAATTTACCAACACTCTTTACGGTTAGAGTCAGAAGTGTGAATCTTGGAACTTGTGCAATTTAAACGAGTCTTAGTTTTATATCATTTTGTAATACATTTATTATTTAGAGTATTAGTGGCGGGTAATAGTAATATAAAATCCATCGGTCTTAATTTTTAAGTAATCATGTACTCATGTTAAAATTATACAATTATTGCGCATCGTTTACTTTATCTGAAGAACAGATTATTAAATATCATTAACGTCATTCCATAATACATCAAACTTTGACATATCCATTTTGTAAGACATATCGACAATAAATTTAGACAGCCGAATTTTTGACCATGTCGCTACTGAATTTGCCAAGAGATAAGGATAAAAATAATATGAAATTCTTACACTCACGCCTATTAATTATCTAGCGCAAATTAAGCATCATCTTTTAAACCCGACAATGATGTTTGATTGCTTTACAGTTAACTGAAATAAGTTATGTTATGTCTGTGATAGAAATCTTAGTGTCATCGGAACTTATGTAAGTGATGATATAGGTAACTAACAAAGATGCAAATTTACTGAGCTAAATTGCCACTTGGAGATAATTGATGAAGTTATCAGTTATAAAACTTATTAATTACTTACCTAGTTTCGTTACTTTTAAGTTACAACTAAAGTGCAGAGAGACATCAAATTTAATTTCGAAAATTTGGGCGATATCGATCATATTATGACTGTATCGACATTAATACAACAGCCACGTCACTAGCGGATGCGTCCTCGGCGCCGGCGGCGGCAGTGGTGGCGCCTTTCGCAAACAATGCGTCGGGAAATCTGATTGTTCAATTTTATTGTCGCTAGGTACTATTATAAATGACTTAGCACCGATTTTTGTAATGTAGGTACTCATGCTAATTATTTACACATTTTTTTTGTAATTACGCTTTGTGTTATCTAATAAACTAAGCTCTCTGCTAAATATAACACTTAAATACGGTGTAAGAATGATATTATGTAATTTATTAATACTAGATAAGGTGTATTTTGGTTTAACAATGCTTAGATTAGACTTACTCAAGAAATCTGCAAGGATAAGGCTCAGCTCAGCCTCGCTGTTTCAGTATGTAGGTAGGTAAAGGGTGACTTACTCGGCACAGGCAAACGAGAGGGTTTGAAAGCAGTGTCTAAATCTGTCATTTCACAAAGAAAAAATATGATATTTGTGACCTTCAACTTTCGTTATAGTAATACCCAATTAAAAAACCGATCCTTAAAGGACAACACACATAAAGTGTAACACTTATGAAAGCCGCCTTTATTACGAACAGGGTAGGGGCAGTCTCAAAGTCAAATTGTTACGCTTTATGTGCCGTTGCCTGTACGTCCTTATCTTTTAAAATCATTATCTTTTTTATTATTAATTTATTTATTAATGATTGGCGTTATTTTATGGATGGTATTAACACTCACGAATTCTATTCGAAGTCATTGCGAATATTGCGATGGGATTCTTTAGAAGCTTACCTGAAAAAAGAAAAAAACCATTAATATAAGTACTTAAAAATAGCTTGCTCTTTTATAAAATCGATATCGAATAAAAAAATAAGTGCCATTAAGATTAAAAAATACACAGAGATAATTAAGGATCTGAAAACTAATCGTTTATTTAAAAAAAAAAACAAGCCAGACACAGAACGAGCTTTCGACCCATCTCTAATTATTTTTTTTATCATGACTCATGACATGACAAAACTATTTAAAATACCAATCATTTAATAATCTGAGTTCTCAACATAACTGTTCCTTCGTAAAGACAGCTCTTTTTGCTTATTTATTAAAGAACACTACATACATACTCATAAAATTACCATTATTAGATAATTAAATCGCATTATAATTATCATTTTTTAAACAGAGCTACACATATACCTACCTAACTCATGCAACGAAAAATCATAGAGAGAAAAATTTGGTCCGGTATAAGATTTATTTTTATTTTCAACACTTAATAAAATGCTACTACATTGATAATTTGATATTTTTTTATTTAGTATCAAATCAATAGTTGCTTAGTTAGACAGCTAAGCTACTTAGCCGCTGAATGACTAAACATTAAACTATGTAAATTAATAATGGTGGGCTAGAATAGTTGGCTAATTCAAGCTACATCAGCAAAGTTTCGGCTAGCTCAATTGACGATTGTGTTTGTGTTGCTGGTTGCTGGAGCAAAACGAACTTTTTCCCAAAGGTATTAAACCTAAAATCGATATTCAGGAGTCATCCACTTGTTCATGATTGTATTGTATAAGTAATCATAACTTGTATTGTAGTCAGATCATATGCTCAACAAGTGCAACTGTTTATTATTACAGTGTGTATAATAAACGTACAAACAAGGATCCGATTTACACGCTACTGTGCCATATAAATAAACATATGTCTGTACCGACGGCAAAACAACATGGATTCTGTTTGATTAATTATTAAAAACAGATTGGTGAGGTCTCTACTCCGCCGTGTCGGAGCAACAGACAGAGATATCAGACGAGGCTAGTAATGTCAGTACTGTCGTCTAAAGTGTACTTGGAAGTTGGAAGACAGATGAGTGAACACCATGTCACCAAGTACAGTTTTAATGGTGTGTCAAATTATTTTTATACCACTAGATGACAAACAAGCTGACGGCCCACGGGCCCACTTGATGGTGAGTGGATACCGTCGAGTCGCCTATTATAGACACAATACAACCTGCAATTTCAAGGAAAAATCAACTAGTATTACAGGTGTGTTGTCATTGTCATCCTAAGCTCTAAGATGAAACGCCTTCCATGCCCAGTAATTACACTGCTACACTGGCTACCTTTCCGTTCAATCCGAAACACAGCGAAATGTTTGAGACGACCCTGCATTTGCATAAGGAAGGGCCTACCACCTAGTAAAATAAGTACAAGTTTGATGACCTGACTACCTTGTAAAATGGTATCTGTCACATTGAGCTATATCACGTAAAGTCAGCTATAAAATGTTACATTCTGGCTATTATATCTCTGTAATAGGGATCATAGTCGCTTACAATTTTTTGATGCTGAATGTATTACCCACATTTTCAAAACGTAATAAATAAATAAGAGACGAGGTACCCCGACATAATAGACAAGTTGGTTCGCACTATTTACTGTACAAACATTGTATTTAGACGACATTTTATAATTTTAGCTACAATTTCAGTAAGTTTCTCCGTCTAACAGTGGGTATTGGAAAACCTATATTAATAGCACTGAATAATTAAGTCTAAAATGTAGACCAAATGTCGTAATTTAACCATTAAAGGAGAGAACAGCGTGGGAAGAATGGACTATTTGAAAGTAAAGACAGGTTTAGCTCAGAAATCTTTTACGTGGTGACGGGTATAAATTACTGACAAAGCGTGAGTGCATTGGGCGGGATTTGCCAAAATAGCTTATTCCACTAAACTCCAAAAAACTTTCCGCTTTTACTCCAAGTTAGCATAATAGATGTTTAGTCTATGCTCTAAGATACTTTTTAGTTAATATTCTAAAATCATCATGGAGTCTACGTGGTCAAGAACAATGGGTTTCAAGTGAAATAACACGCCGAAATCAGTAGCATCGGAAAAAGTCAACAAATAAGCAATTCATTTCGAAAAAACCCGTTACATTCAGAGATAGACTAAATATACTTATTATGTTATGACAGTAATAATCCCCAGCAATGATTTTCGCTTTTTTTCTATGCCGACGGTACCAAAGTTTTTTAGTTTACATCCACATCTGTCTCCACGCGCCGCTTGCGTATGCATCTCCAATTGCGCGAGACCTTCCCCACGGCCCTTGTAAAGTATTCGACAGTACTAACTAAGAGACGTATTATGAAACCCTAAGGTTCTCATTAAACTGGTCATCAATTTTTGAAGGGTATCTCTCCTTCCTTTTCTAGACCGTTCTATTTGAAGGAGATATCCCACAGCGTGTTTAAAAATATCTATTTGGTAGTCAGCGTTAGTAAAATATGAAGATCTGTAAGTAAAATAATTTATCATATGGAAATTTTGGTTCTTCTTTTAAATTTATTATATAGTGGTTCATTGACTTTTCTTGTTAGTTGTATCCTGATGAAGCAACGCAACGACTACCATTTCTGTTTTGACTTTTAAAAAAGGCCTGAAAAGCTTAACACTCAGTTCAGTCATAGTGTGTTGATGTAACATTTTCTTACAAAATTCAAATAATAATCAATAAACCTTCCATCTGATCGGACGTGGGCCTCATAAGTAGGCGCAATGTCACCCAAAGGGCAATGGAGAGGGCTATGCTCGGGGTTTCTCTCTTCTCTCGTGATCGAATCAGAAATAATGAGATCCGCAGGAGAACTAAGGTCACCGACATAGCCCGAAGAATTGCGAGCTTCAAGTGGCAGTGGGCAGGCCACATTGCAAGAAGGACTGACGGCCGTTGGGGCGGAAAGGTCCTCGAGAGGCGGCCGCGTACCGGGAGACGCAGCGTTGGTCCCACAAGGTGGACCGACGATCTGGTGAGGGTCGCGGGAAGCCGATGGATGCGGACAGCGCAGAACCGATCGGTATGGAGATCTTTGGGGGAGGCATATGCCCAGCAGTGGGCGTCTCTCGGCTGAAATGAAACCTTCCATCTTATCTATCTAGTTACATAATAAAAATATACATTTTGTTTTTATAACCTGTTTATTAAAAAGTTTCATAGTAATATTTTAAATCACTTTTAATAGGAGGCTGCTATCAGACAAAGCAAAATAATATAATTTTAGGTACTAAACAATTCAAATGTTGTTACTTTTAATGTTTTTACTCACAATCATCATTGAATAAGTATCATGGGATTTGGCTGTTTTGAGACATGCTTATTTTGCCACTTAAACTTTTTGAGATTTATTAGATTTTTTGCAACTTGGATGTTTCAGAACTTGGATAATATGAGCATTTGAACATTTTTCAACCACCTCATATTTTGACACTTGGGATGTTATGGTCCTAATAGCGTCTACAGGCTGCGTTGCACATCTAGACGGGCCGTACGATTTTGCCAATTCGGTTACAAGAAGGTTCAATTAGACTGGAAATCTATTTTAGAATTATACACAGTTACAATACGGCTACAACTAAATCGTGAAGTTCAAGAGCATGTTATAATACTGCCATGACTCACGCAACATTCACAAACAATGTTTCCTTGCGGGAACAGTCTAAATAATGCATACTAATTTAGGTTACAAGGTTGAGGCGTTGAGGCAAATTAGGGCTTTGCGCGAGAAGTCATTTCATATTGGAGCACGGAAAGACTGAAGATGTCAACTGTTGTCTTTGTTAACATGTTAAGCCGGGAGTCTTACGCGGTTTAACTATAAACGTGAAGTGTTTCCCTACAAAGTGTTTTATCTCTTTTGTTCAAGTTCTATTTAAAATTAAAACTGTCAAAACACTGTAAAACTATAATTATTACGTCATAAACAATTATTATTTAGTAACGTGTAAGCCCTTTGTACATCATTCATATTTTTAGAGACATCCATCAATATTTAATTCAAAATAATAGTAAAACCAATAAGAGGCATCAGATAAATAATGTTAGCTCCTTTTTAAATGAAAACGTGGTTCAAAGTTAAATCTGAGGCTGTCTCAGTTTTGGTATTAAAATCAAATAGAGATCGCCCCCAGGCTCAAATCAGCCCCTAATTACGGAACTTCAATGTAAATGGCAATGCTTTAGCTAAAGTTTATTGCAAGTCTACTGCAACTTTAGTATGATATGATCTATTTAACAGGTAGCCATTTAAATAAACACCTGTTAAATAAACAATAATGTAGTAAAATATTTAGGAAACAGGTGACCATGATGAATTTAAGGCTAATTTCGAGTTTTCATCCATTTACTATCAGTTATAAACTTATAAAGAATCATAATATTTTACGATTTGATGGATTTATAATAGACTTGAAACTGGTCCATTATAGACAAAAGATTCTCACAGCAAGAAATATAGACACGCGATGTTGATTAAATAAAAGGTGAGCATTGGAAGCGTTAGTCGCCCACGCCCAGGCCAATTGACGCCGATTACTTTAAAAATACAACAATAGTCGCAAACTAGAATATTACGAGTCTTAATATAAAACGCAAATAAATTATAGCTTTAATGAATAAATTATGAGTACAATGTGGCGCGGCGGGGGAAAAAATAGCCGTAAGTGCGGCGCCGGCGCCAACGGCAGGCGGCGCAAGGATAAACTATGCACGCACACAGCGCATTCAACCGACTACAGCCCACAAAGTATAATCGACTCTAAAAATAACACACAAGAAACAATTTCAAATGCCAGTAGTAGCGAATATGCCTTTCCTACAGAAAACGCGGATTCTGAATGCGCTCATGCGACCGTAGCGAGTTATTACGATACTTGAAAGTATTGCCTTATAAGCAAACCAAACTACGCTCTAATCCTGCGCTATAAAGTTCCTATCACAATCATTCTGATACTAGAAACTATCTATCCCTCTCAATACTGATATGTTAAAGTGAGAGAAGAATCATAAAAAGTATATCCGCGAAAGCAGCGATCCCGTTCATTTTGATGTGTTACACGCTGCGAGCGAGGTGATAAATATCTTGTTCAGACAGATGCCCGAGCCAGTGCGTAAATTCGATTTAATGCAGCAACAAGCGACAAGGCGGAAGAAAACGCTCGAGACGAACATAGTACTTACTAACAACGTAAGCGTGAGAGAAACCCGACTTCAAGTATCTAAAACTCGTAAGGCAGACACTCGAACGGTTTACCAAAGAATCAATCAAATATGGACAATGACCACTTAAAGTTTACAAGTACTTGCACTAATATCTACAAATACATATAGTTCAAGTGCAGGTTGATCCTGAGAAAAGTATGCAGCGTCTAAATGCGTAGTGAAACTGGTATAGGCAGTTATTTATACACGTGGCAGGTGTTTCTGAAAGACGAAAAACATAAATTTGGATTCGATAACAGATGGTAGCCAATTGATTTTAAGCTTGAACAAGAAACAGCGAACATTATTTGGAGCATAACGTTTAATGTAACGAAATCATTACATAACATAAACCAAAAAGTAGCTGTGATTCAAGATTCATCAGAAGTATAAGAACCTCTGAAGTTGTAATCAGGTAAGACAAATAAGCGACCGAACTAGAGTTGTATAAACAAGCCCACGTCCCTAATCTTGAAGGTACCCAAACCTCTTAAGAGTCGACGGTGTTTTATTATCTCAAGGCTCCAGACACCGCTATCTTAAGGAGTCATTCGGTGCAACAAAAAGTGTGCCTTATCAAGCTACACGAACCTCGACTTAAGGTGGGCCTATTTTTACTCTCCCAAAGCTTTTAGCCATATCAGACTCATCCCGGAGGAGATTTATAGCCGTCTGCACGTATTCACAGGTCGCCGGGAAAGTATTCAGTCTAATTGTGTCGCATTAAAAAAACTCTGCTAAGGTTTTGAAATTTTCATCAATATCTTGGATGAAGATTTAGTGTTATACGTTTAGTAAATTCATAATAAAAAATCTATCTATTTAAACAACCTACTAAATTTAATCGGTATCTTACTTTCTGATCCCTTCAGAGTATTATGAGAGTAGGTAGTAGGTACTTAACTTATATAAATATAATAAGGCGTACTCTTGAAGTTCCATTAGGGGATAATGAGTGTTTAAGGAATGTAAAGTGACAGAGTATGATGAAGTGGCGTTAGAAGTTTTGAACTGTCGTCGCCAGACGAGATAGGTACCGGTGACTCATCGACAAACATAGCCCAAAGCGACAATGGAGCGAAACATGATGTTACCATACTAATAGATTAG
This sequence comes from Nymphula nitidulata, assembly GCA_947347705.1. Classification (NCBI taxonomy): domain Eukaryota; kingdom Metazoa; phylum Arthropoda; class Insecta; order Lepidoptera; family Crambidae; genus Nymphula; species Nymphula nitidulata. The sequence continues at coordinate 5,918,320 of OX374627.1, forward strand.
GAGCTATTCATAGCTTCTAGACCGTGTCATTGTCAATTTACAATTTAAATGCTCTATCTAAAATATTATTTTATGTCAAACACTCCATCTCCTGTCATTAGTATAAATAGGCAGAATTTACAGCATGTTAAAGATCTTTCTCATTTGAAGGTAATGAAGGTATAATTTCAATTAAGGTGATTCTTTAAAAATAAGTACTTACATCATAAACTCAATTCCAGTCACAGGACTGGAATTGGTTCGACCTTACATAGGTAAGCTCTTATAGCAATTATCAAGTAAGTTAAAAATTACTCGATGCAAAACTAACTCTATATGTTATTAAATCACTTACTTACGTGCTAATTAATTGCGAGTCGCTGCAATTGGCTCAGACACTCAAAGATTCAGAAACAATAATTTAAAGTAATTCCAGCCCACCAGAAGAGGCACAAACCGTAGCAGGTAAGATTTTTTTGGCTGAGAAATTTCATTGAAAAAATTGCCACCCTTGTTTGGCAAATCTCGAGTACAGGTAGATGTACCTGTTCGAACTTGTAAAGAACAAAAGGGGCTACTAGAGTCGCCCCGTTAATGGCAGTATGATACAGTGTGGGCGACTAAGTCAATTAGGCCATCCGCCGACGCCATTCCCGGAATGTCGGCGACAAATGAGAGGTTACGATAAGAGCATAAGCCAACGCTGTCTGCTCGTCCTTTTGTCCTTCTTCCACTGAGGCTTTGCCGTTTCTGATAACAACACCTTTTCTTAATTGAGTTTCTGTGTTTTCTGACTGCTTATCGTCGAATCACATTAGGGGTCCAGGCCCGACGTGTGGTCAGTTATGTTTATCAGCAATTAACAGTCATCGGTGTAATCTATTGAATGGGGGTCTTATTTCGCAGTCGCACAGATAAGTTTTATAAAAAGGTTATTATGTGCTGTTTTAGCGAATTTATTATAGGCAATAAAATGCGCCATAAAATCCAACATCTTACATTAGCGTGCTTTGAATCTTCAACACTTATCGTTTTCACTCGAAACGAACATTTCCTGCGTCATCAGGTTTGTGTTTGCTGTGAACGTTATTGTAATTGATATTTCTGTCAATATGCATCCGGCGTGTAATTGATAAAATGGAACAAAACGCGTATTGAATATTAACATAAGTGAAGAACAGAAGCGCATTGCGTTGCGGCCGGTAAAAGTCAGATAACATGTGACTCACTAAACCGAGAGCGCTTTCACGTGAATCACTCACCCTTTATGTTCAGGACATTGTGGTGCAAGTTTCCGTTCCTCTTTTTGATTCTGATCAGCAAGATGCCGCACGCAATAGTCATGGCCTAATGTTGTGGCGGAATTAAAATAATTTGGAGATTTTGGCTCCGATTCAACAGCGTGTATTAATCCGAAATGTTATTAACACTGCAAGTCTATTGTTAGATTTTGCTTCATAATTTAATATCGCGAATTTATCTTTGCAATACTAAACACAAGTAATATCGATGTTGGCTGTTTTGTTGAATTGTTACACGCCTACCAGTTTGATATTTGACCAAGCTTACTGTTATGTAAATGCATAGTACTTTGTAGGATTACTGTGCGAAAACATATGCAATGAATATAAAATGCATCCATTACAAGAATATTTTTTTGTATTCAATTTCACAAGTTACAAGTTCTTTAATATTACAAGGTAATTATTAAACTGTTCTTTTACTACGATAATTGCGTATTATAATGTTATTACTGGATACATAAAGTTTGCGATTTTAATGATTGCGTGCACGCAATAGTTTTTGCATATACCTATCAAATATGAACAGCTGGCGTATTATAACATTTAATAACCAATTATGTATATATCTCTCGTGAGACTAATAATAGCGACTAGGTACTTAATTTTAACCTTTATAGGTAATATTACGATCGTTGTAAATAAAGCAGCAACCAACACAAGAGAAAACTCATCGGCTTTAAAAGTGGAAATAAATAATTCTAAATCTGAAACCTTCATACAGAAATATAATGATCTGAAGAAGTTTTAAACAATCTAAAACCGGACCAAAATTTCGCTTAGTCAGTGTAGTCGAATTAAAATATTTATAAGGGACCTCGGCGGGTTCGCTTTGAACCGCGTACCCCATATGGACCTTAATTATATATTGAAAAACAAACAGAAGTGTTTGTTCCTTTTGTGTACTTATTAAATAAATCATATTTCTAAGAAAAGTTAAACAACACACACAAAATATTTGATATGTAAATGTTTAAAATATGAAAATTTTAATGCTGATGATACAAAGAAATTGAATCTTTAACGGATCAACAATATGATGAAGATACCTACTTCCCACGGCTGGGCAAAGGCCTTTTTACATGAGAGAAGAGAAACATATGCAAAGTTTTGGGAAATAACGCCACCACACAATACAGGTTGGTGAAAGCGGCTGCAGTAACAATTAGGACCAACGGCTTGACATGCCTTAGTAGCACACAAGAGATATAGATTACAACTTTACACATAAAATTATCAATATTACAAGGAAGAGCTTACTAGCAGTGGGACTTATGGTAACAAACCTGTAAAGAACAAAAGAGATAGTGAGTGAGTGAGATAGGTAGTAATAATATTATGAAATTCTTTATTCTGCACATTTACATAAACACCACAGAGATAAACAAAACAAACACAATATGAAGGGCGGTCTTAGGAGAACCTCATGGTACGTACCAAAACATTATTTCAAGCGATATTTTAGTACAATAGACAATAATATTCATTTTCATATTGAATTTTATTTGAAGGACATCATAAACAAACAAGTAACTAACAAAGACTCCTATGAAGTAGATCATAATAGGTACATATATTATATTCAAAACTAAACGTAAATGTTAAAAGGTGTTCGGAAATACTTGCGCATATACAGTGCATTGCATTTATAAATAATAAATTCGCATTGGCTGAGAATAATAGTAGAGAAGTTATAGGTATCACTGGATTCGCTAGTAGCGAATCTAATAAAATTTGCATACTTGGCAATGTAGTTGGTAATACAAAAGGAAAACATTACTAGCAAAATGTGTTATGTTATGATCAAGGTGTTTTGTTTTACCTTCATTAATATTCAAATCGACATAACTACAGATGAATTTTTGTCCCCTAATGTAGAATTTAATATAAATGTAGGTACGCAAAAACAAGGCTGAAGCGATTTGCTGATTGATTGAGTTCAGCGATATCCAAGTGATTAGCCAGATGAGATGTCATCTAACAAAGATAATTTCATCTAACAAAATTCATCAATTGTAAGCTTCTTGCCTATGTTTAAACTAATTTGGAAGTGGTTCTTCTATCTATCCCTTTTCTATTTTTCTAGGAATTTGGGAAAATTAAATTTAGTTTCAAATGACACAAATTTCAAATCATAAATATTTACTACACGCAAACAGGTTGTCAAAAGAAATTGTTTTTCTGTAGCAACTAGAGTAACTCTTGGGTCATAAACATTTTCTTTTAGTCAAAAACAATGTCAGAAAATTGACTTATTGTCTATTTTGCAACAGTCCTCATGAGTCCTCTTCTCAGTTCCAAGATTTTTATAATAGTAATCTTAGTTGGGGTTCCAAAGGACTATTGTTATTTTCATAACAATGTCCAAGAATGCGTATTTCAAAGAATGCATGAAGATGTATTTAAGCCTCAAAGATAAAACATTGGATATTTATTGCAGAAAACTTACTGTCCTTTAAATTTTATTTGCCTCGTAAAGCGACGGCCGGCGCCACAGCTATACCACAGCTATACCTATACCACCACTATTCGTATACGGTAAGGTGTTTGCATGCCGCATCTGCATACACGGTATCTATTTAGCTAATGTTACCTGAATGTTTGCCTTGCTATGATCTGTTTATTTGTCTTTTAGGTTGCAGACAAAGATCCATTACTTAGGGAACTTTAAATAACTTAGCGATCGTCTAGTTTCACATTAAAGGTAAAAAGAGATACCTACTTTGATTAAATTTATTGGAGGCTTAAAGTCGAAATGTAAATGTTATCAAAAGAATAATAACACGCTGATTATTATGACAAAACCAACACAAGACATTTAGTATCCAATTAGCATATCGGATGCCAAGGAACCAATTATTTCAAAAATGTTTGTTTGATATGAAAATATAGGCATGACTGTATTATGGTAAACATTCGACAACACAATCAGTTACAAATTAATAAAATACCAAAGGCTTGGTAACACGACGACGGCAGTGGCTATAAATGGTTGACAATTTCAATAATAATGGTGAATAATTAATAAAGATTGTGGAGCTTGATACGGCGCGGCGGCGGCGGCGGCGGGCGCCTCGCCCACACCTTGGCTGGCTACTGCATCTATGCAGACATGGAAATATAGGGTTGCTGATATATTTAGGATTTTGTTTTGCAGAACAATACCTATTTTGTTGATGAGATCATATTTTTTTTAAACGACAAGGGTGAATAACAAGCGTACAGCCCCTATGATGGTGATGCTACCGCAACCTACAGACGTTCGTATCATCTTGGGTACTCTCACGTGTTGCCTAAACTGTAAAAATCAAGAGAACGATAAGCATATGATGAGTCCGCTTGCTGACAATTACAAACATAACTCTTTTTCATTAAACTCTGTCCTTACCCCAGGAGCACAACACAAAGTAATGTTATCTAAGATGCGATCTTCTCTAAGATGGAAATGATATTGGAGTGGAAAATACCAACATGCCCAAACTATTATTTCGATGATGACATAGTACTTTAGAAGTCGATGGGGCAGGCCCTTGTTAAGCAATTAACATATGTGATGATGATGAACAGCAATTATTTTATTGTGAAGAGAAGTAGTGATAACATAGAAGTCCTGTAGGAATTAGTTGGACTTTACACATTAGTTCCTAGTCCCTACACAGAGCATGTTAGCATCGTTTCTATTCTAACTATTTTGTCACAAAGTTAGTACAGTAATGCCACCAATTGTATTGATAAATACAAATGAAACATTATTATTATTGATTTTCCAGTAGATCAACACAATTCATGAAAGCCCTGTGTGGTGACTTGCTGTGACAGATATACAAATGAACGTAGGCGAGTCTTAAGCTAAAATCTTCCGCCTTCACCAACTATATTAGAACATTTTACTAGTCAACAAAACTAAAGATTTTGCAAAACAACGTAATGTGCGATAGTAAATATTTCAACCTAATCTTAAAATTTAAACTAGATGAATTCGATCGTTTTCTTTGATTTATATATAGTTTTAACTCCATTCTAATCCCTATTATTTCATTTAGATCTTGTGATAGAGGAAGAAATAGTAAAATTAAGCTTTACATATTGCTGATCTTCCCTAAATAAATAAGCAGAGTTAATACGTGAACTTAGCACAAATCCACGGATTCAATATAAATAGATATGGCATTTAAAGTTTGTCTGAACATTTTAACTACTTGTACCAATTCCAACTGCTAGTTCCACTAGTTAACTACAATAAATAGTGTTAAGTAAGACAACCCCGAGACTTGCGCAAGAGCACATGTAGCCACTTAAAAAGACCTCTCGTTACATAGAAACCAAGCACCAACTCAGTACTGCATATAATTGTGGCAACATATTAAACCACGCAAGGCAAGACACGTATGGAAATAGGAAAATACGGCGCCTGAGTGATTGATCTACAAGATTATAATTTTAAAAACGTGTCAAAAATAATGAAGTCGCTTTATATTATGTCACGACAAGCATTACTGGCTAATTAATGTTCGTTCATGAGCTGATGTAGGTGGGAAATTGATAAGGTGACCCGTCAATCGTCAAATAAACCACCCACACTTAGTGTTATAATGATATTGAAAACGAACTTCTGTCTGATCAGGCGTCTTCCTTTCGTGAAGTCAAAAGTAAACATATTTTATACATTCGCTTAAAAGATCAAGAAGTAGTAAAACTAATGTCAGAAGCTGGAAGCAAATATAATTGATGAGCATGCAAATTCTTAAATTTGATTTTAGAAAAAAGAAAAGCTGTTCATTTAGAAGTTGAACCTAATTATCAAAGCAAATGCATATTTTTGACGATTCACGCTCGTAGATGAGAAACGACGTGTACTGTACTGATAGTCATGTTACCATTAGTGCGATCATAATTGTCAAATGTCAAAGTTGTTAACAACCACAATGGGAACAGGGCGGTGCTTCATCAATAGCGATGACGATACGATTTTATTTATGAACGTATGCGACAACGCGTCAGTCAATTTATAAAATTGACATGTACGGTAGTAACTGTATGTCTTGAATGGTATGTAAGATTTATGGTGATGACTTTAGCTGTATTTGCATCTGATGATCAAATTCAAGCTGCAATCAAAAATCATGATGAATGAGATACCGCTGAAATAGACGATCATAAAGAGTGAAGAGTTCCGGTTACTTACAATTCATCTGTACTGTTTTATAGTCCAAAATTTCCAACATTAATTACTCAGATAGCGGTTTCCCTTCGCTAGCTATAAGAATTTCAGCACGAAACCAATTCGTTGTATTTTTATTGCACCTTATATTTGCACACCTGAATTATCAGATCGACCACCCACGTCAACACGTCATATAATATTCTATACACTTGCAAACATCTGGATGTTTCGAGGAACGGAATATTGCTGAGCAACAAACACTTGTAACTTCGCCAAGTTTTCTCTTTATGATGTAATGAAAACGAAAATTTTAGCACTTGTAAGATTTTATCATTTCTCTTTTGAACAACTTAGAAAATTATAATAACAAAGGGTAATACAGCTGATCTTCCAACTCCAAACTACAAAATTGATCAATAGGAATAAGTAGATGAGCAGATATATCTAGTCAACGACAAAAATTTACAATATCTACTTTTTTATTTACAATATAAATAAGTTGCATTGCATGATGTGGTGTAGTAGAGTGATATTAATAATACATAACAACCACTATTTTCAATTACGTTGTTTATTTGACCAGTTGATACGGTTGATACAAATCCAAACATGCCTGAGACTAGCTGTAGTTTCAGTCATTTTCTGCGCTGGCACTATTAATCTAAAATAACCAACCAAAAAAACTGATTGAGTAGTGCAGCTCCAAAATATCTAAATACCAAATCATTGATTTATATAGATTTTTTTATAACTTTTTTGGAGATATCTTTAATTTGTTTGACAGTAATTTAAGACTACGTTTTTATTATGTGCCATATATATGTATGTATGGCACATAATAAAAAAGTAGTCTTATTAATAGGTATTAGTGGAAAACATAAAATTACTTTTTATATCAGAAACGTTTTTCGCTCCTATACCTATTAGCTTTAGAAGTGAGGACTTGCGTATCGGGAATTAATCGAAAAGTAGATATTGTAAGTCCATAAATTATGTTGATTTATGTATCATCATCATCATCACCAGAATATATACGCCCCACTTCTGGGCACAGGCCTTCCTACATAGGAGAAACACTTAGGAGTATCAGTATTGAAAAAAGGAAACCGACGACAATAATGTCTAACGCAATAGTTAAAACTACTATAGTTTCTTAAGATTCATAGAAGTTAATACCAACGACGCAATGAATGCCTAATAACCCATTCTTCTACGACATGGAAAAACCATTTGAGTTTATAACGTGCCATCGTGCATAGAAAGCGCCTAATGTATGCAAAATGCAGAACAATGCAACGGTACCGTGAAAAGTTACGGAGAAAGGAAGCCTTCTTCAATGGAATCTGAAGATCAATGTACTGTTAGCGATCCTGTTTCTCAAAGGTCATTCAGCTAAGTAACAGGCGTATTAAAATTGCCGAACGTCGTTAACTGCTGTATAGAATACTTATTAACAGCGTTGGCAACTATAGAAGCGACGCGGTTAGCAACATCTATTCAAAGATGTTGCTAACCGCGTCACTACAGTTGATAAGCTTTTTGCGTACATAAATGTAAGCTATTATGTAGATCTTCATTATTTTAATTGGCATTCAAGACTTGTTGTGGCTAAGTTTAGCTACCTTAAATAATATATGCAAAACTGATAGGAAGGTTTCGGTGCCTTATAGGAGAGCGTTGCCCAGTCACCTTCGCCGAGCGAACAACTTATCCGCGGTACGCATACATATTACTTGTTTAGCAAGTGCATTGCAAAAGCGTGACATGATAGATTAATGCTGTGTTTACACAGCCCTGACAGCCGACAATTTAATGTAAATCTACGATGCTATTTTCCTTGCTGCATAATACCACCTTCGAGCCTAGATAACTAAGTTTATTAGTCAAATTAACGGGCAAATCTTTAAACTGATTAAATATGAACATGAGAATAAATAATTACTAGCACAACTGTAAGTCAAGTTTGAAGATGTCTATTATAGTAGTTATATTTAAAATGGAGTAACGAATATCTGTAATAACATGGTGATGAATTGCTAACCCACTCAGGCAGTTGAAAATTTGAATTAATATTTACAATGTAGTTCATCAATCGCATGTTCGGCGGGCCATTACGTCCGGTTTGTATCGCGGTCGGAGTGTGAATGCTCTAAACCGCAATTCGCTGGCGCAGGCGCCGCTGGCGCCGCCCTTCCGCCCAGTGGCGGAAGTCAGCTGCAACTGTCGCCTGTCATGCACTACTGGCGGTGTTGTTCAAGCCCGTGTCAGCTTACGGTTTAATTGCTACCGTGTTACATTAGCTTAACAATACACCGTATAGCCATTTTCATAGCATTCATTACTGTCACTTATGCACAACGATAATGTTAATTGTTTACCATACCTCACAATTTTGCACTGTTCACGCTACACTTACTCTAAATACAGACATTGTCAGTATTTCTGGATGAAGTTATACTAAATTAATATATTTTGCATATCGTATGCATTCAGATATCATCGTGTGTCATTTATCTTGAGAATCAGCTTCAAAAATATAATATTTTCACACTGCATGCTTCATGTTTCATGGAAGACGTGTGGCCCCATTTATTTTCGAGAAGCAATTCTTTGTTTTGCGATGACGCATCTGCGCGCACGCATCTACTAGATGCTCAACAGCCTATTAATAAGCAAGAATCAACAACAAATTGTTTGTGCTTTAAAAAAGAGACGCAACACATACTTATTGCATTGTTTACTAATTGTATTATTCGTATGCTACAAACTAGTATGAACTAGCATCTGACATTATCATTTTGGCGATTGTGAGTCAGCTGTAATTAAGTCCTTCGTATGATTGTTTAACCTCATGAACATTCTTAATTACTTCACAGCCTAATTTGAAAGCAGGTGTACTTGCATAACATCTGTTTGATAAAGGCGCCCTTGCTTGAAGATAAATGAACGCTCGCATAATATGTATGCCGATAAAACTGATATGGGAACACGGATCCCAAAGGCACTATCCCCTTTTTATTCAAGTTACCAAACAGCCGCTTGTTCAGACGATTATAACACGTAAGTTTTCGAGATAGAGACTATAATCAACTACAAACATCACTATCATCGACGGCGTCGACCAGTTAGGCGCCAGACAACTGTTAATGAACTGAGCACCCCTATTTTTATACAAGGAACATAAAAAGCATAAAGAATACCGGTAGTACATAATTGACAGTCAACACGCAATTCATATAATGTGTATTTTTATTGAATCATGCAGCAGTTTAACATGCGTGGTTTCAGCCTAATTTGAAGCGTCAATTTTACGGTACTGAGTCATTCCTGGAAATTCTGAAGTAAAGCTATACAATTGCAAAAAAAATATACTTTTTCTTGAAATACAGCATTGTAGTAAAATTTTCATCCTGAGAAAGGTCACTAATGTCATTTTCACTAATGTTATTATTTTTATTTAAGGTAAAAATTACGATTTTGTGGGAAATAATTATTACGAGATTTTTTGTCAACTTAAGAATTATAAAATATTTAAGGCGCGAATTAATACTAAATCTTAGAAAATTAATAAGAAATGCTTAGGGAACAAAACTTTAGTAAGAGTTCCACTATCTATGAAGTGAAAAAAAAAATGTGGTATGGGCATAGAACAATGCTAAAAATTTTAATTCGCCTGTTTTGCCAAATCCAAATCCAAGCCAAATCAGAATGCAACTTTTTCTGTTGCATTTCCCATCGTGCAACGGATTCCCCAAATTCTAACGTCCACCGTCCACCGACATGTGGCGACGCGACTGTCCCGACTCCCGAGACAGGCGCCGGTGACGTAATGGGATTCCAGCCGTGGGTTACTAATGACCCGGCTGGCGGCCGTGTTTTGTTTCCATGCCCCTCGTGCCCGCCATTACCCAGTGATTTGTTGGGAAAGTTCGAAAACCGGTGAGTAATTGCCCCTCAAACGAAGACGGTTCCAGGCGGCTATCTGCCAACTTTCATTTGTTTTCAACTGCGATTGCTAATGAATTCGACGTTTCTTGCGGCACATACAATAATGTTGGTAAATCAACTGAATGGGTTTTGAAATCATTTCTTCTACAATACATTTCTCGATGAGAAACTAACACGTAACGGGTTGCAGTTAATTCTTTGAAAAAACTTGATTCCAGTGTGTGATGGAATTCCTGCCGATTCACACGTCACGCCGTTTGTATGAAAATTACGTTGCTTTTTGCTGAGCATCTAATCAGCGATCGCATTTTCCGAGGGGCTCACGATGCATGCTCGGTGCTCACGAGCGCCGCTTTCACCGAGCCGTATAACAATACACTTATGCGTTCGAATTATTGTAATCACATAAGTTGCGTCAGCGCTAAGCCTTGTTATGTAATGACAATGAGAGCAAATGGAATTTGGAGACATACTATTACACTAATCTATGCTACTACTCCAGTCCAGACACCAGAAACAAAGTACCTATCTAAATTCGTCTTTTACGACATTGTGGCAAACCTTAGAAATTTTCGAGTGACCAGGAGTTGGTAAAACCCTATACGACCGACTTATTATTTCAGAATCCAGAAACAAAGTTTCTAAAATCGTCTTTTATGAAGTTTTGACAAAATCTAGAAATTTTCATAGCACCAGGAGTTTTTGAAACCCTATAAGTACCTATTAGTAATAGAAATAGTTATACGTATTTTTCAGTCTGAAACACACTGCAGTTTTTCAGCTGCACACTAAAATTCTTCCAATACACACACACAGAACGGTATAAATTTCAATTGTGCAGTTGAAATTTATACCGTTCTGTGTATGTGTGAGATAAATAATAAATAAATCATGAATCCTTAGATCCTTACACACACACCTATTATCTATCCCAAATAAGCCATCATCTGTTATGGATACTGGATAATCTGCAAATTATCTCGCGACATTATAAAAATATATTGGTAACGGAAACCTTTCTCGCAAAAGATAACAATACAGCAGCTTTTGGTGTGATAACCTAAGTCATAATCATAACATAATTTCTACTGCCCATCGTTCACGTCACGTTGATTGCACCAGTGATTAAGATATAATTCATATATACAACAATGTTAATGGCGTCAAGTCTGCCTGTTATCAGATACAGATAGGCCCTTGCTTGATACCTTATCGGCTAGGTCTGTTACATTGCATTTAGGGGATTTCTATCACTAAGCAGAAAAGGAATATGAATAGGTGGCTCCGATGAACAGTTTTGGAATCGAGGAATCTCGCAGTCAAAACGCAATTTACGCTGAACAGGACTTTACGCTTGAGTAAGGCTAGAAATGCGTTTATGAAACTGAGTTCTAATTAAATTAAGAATTAAGAAAATGTCATATAAGTAGCGATTGCAAATAAAGGACAATATCAGCCTTTTTAATAAAAAATATACTCCTTGGATCATCCTCGGATTAGCAATTCCGTGTTTTGTCTTGTTCTATCTAACACAATGGCAAACGTCACAAGTAAAAATATGACAAAACTTAGATTAGCTATTCCGAGGATTATCCAAGGAATAAATTGTTATTAATAAGGCCCTTTTTGTGTAAATTACGTTTCTAAAATGGATTATTTAATTGCACATCTAAAAAGTACTGTCTATCTCTGACCTCTGTGTAAGTCTAAAGTCTGTGGATTGGGTAAAAATTAGCAACCCTGTCCTATCTAAAGGCTATATTTTACCTAGCGGATATGAAACATCTCCTTTAGCCGAAATTGTACTGTACCGAATCTCAAAAAATCAGGAATGATCTCCTGAATTCTGGAAAAATACTATACGTTTTCATGTAGTTTTTTGTTACAATATTATAAATTTTTCGTGAATTTCACCATTATTTAATATGGCGGGCGCCAAAGAAGTCAACATCTCTTTTGATTTTGGTAACCAAAATCAAAAGAGATGTTCCAAAAATTTTTGGATTCTTTCTTATTGAAGTGACATATGGAAGGGAGGCAGATACTTTTTTATTTTAAACAAGACTTGAGAAAAATTGGTACTGCTTGTTTCGAAATTAAATCAATCCTGCCAGAGAAATGAGAATGAAAAGGTAGATTGAGTACAGGACTACAGAATTAGAACCAATACCAAGTCGAGAGAAGTCCACAAATGGAGAGTAATGCGTCACCTTGCGCCCGTGCCGGCGGCGCCAGTCAATTCCTTATCGATGTAGCGACACTGATAACATAGCATTATCGATCATGGAGCAATCGTCAAATAATGGAGATAACGACACATAACAAAATTATAAATAATTTATCTATGTCAATACTTTCATGCGTATGACGAAGGCAGTAGAGTAAGGCGTTCATGAAGAGGGGTGTGCTGTGTTAATACTGGTTTATATTATAATGCATTAGAATTTGAGGCTGAGAAGCTTAAAGTATTAAGTACCTAAAAAGTGAAGAAGTACCTATTCTCATTGCAATACCTATTAAAAGTCAAATTGAACTATGTTCATCTCGTTATAGTACTAAACTACTGTTGCTAGAAAGGGAGAGCTGGCTTTAAGAGATTTTAGCTTTGAATAGGTATTGATTATCTTTCCTTACTTTGCTGATAAGTAATAGCGGTGGTCAGTGTTATCATTCTCAGTTTTTGAATCGTTATCTCATTTCATTTACATAGAGCCATTTCTCAGGGGGAAAGAGACAAAATCTCCATAAGACACTTTTTAGTCATTTACCTGTTATTATGTCGAATAATTTATTATATCTTAGCTGCAAACTTTTGACAAAGGTTGTCTTCTTGATTTCTTAGCTTTTAAAGATTTTATTCGTAGCGACTGATCGTCGAAAATTATAAATTGTTAGTTAGTTAATATTATTTTTATGTGATAGACTTAAGGGTTTTTTGTTGACGATTCGAAAGTGCTTCTTGGGGGCCTAATTGAATAAAGATATTTTCATTTTCATTTTCAAAATATTATTTAGACATGTGTGAACGAACAGTTAGAAAGAAAGAAAAGAAAAATAATTGGTCACAATTTAAGGAAATTACAAAACGGCAAGGAAGTAACCTCCGCAGGGAGCTCATTCCACAACCTGAGCGAACTCGGTCTAATTGTCAGTCGCAGACACGCCCAATAAGCAGAGAGTTTAGACAAGATGCCTTTCGATAATCGCTATCGTTATCGCTAAGCGGAAAATGTATGGGATTTGACATAAGCTCTCGATTGACTTTCGATTGTAAATGTGAAATCCCATACATTTTCCATTTCCATTTCCGGTTTTAATTTTTTTATTGATCAGTTTGTTTTTAAAGTCATGTGAATTGTGTTTTCTCTTATTAATTTATTTAAGTATAGTTTTATTAGGTACCTTTTTACAAACACTACTTACATCAATATTTTGACGTGTTTTTTAAAATAAAACTTTGCCGATAACCTCTGACATCGTTTGAACTTTAAGTTGACCAACACTTGTTTTTTATATTAATTACGTGTTCTAATCAGTCGCGAAATGCCTACATTTGATTGCTTTTGTAATACATTAATCTTTGGTTCCTTATTAGCCCGTCAGCGGCAATCTATTGTTTGTGGATACTTAAAATCACGTCGAATATGAACGCAATAGTTAGTGTGACATGGTGCCTACTAATGCTATTTAGGCTTCTTCTGAGTTCGACCGTACCTATGTAAGTATATAAAACATAGAAGTAGAACATATTTTTTTATATACAACCAGATGACAAACAAGCTGGCCCTACCTGGTGGTAAATGATTACCGTCGCCTATAGACTGCAAAAACAAGAAAAAAATCACTTGGTATTGCAGGTGCGTTGTGTGTGATCCTGAGGCCAAAGATGAAATTCCTTTCATGTCCAGTAAATACTAGTTACTTCTCCCTTCAATTCGAATCAAAGTGAACAGTTTCACGGCTGAAAAAAGAAAGGCCTACCTATCCAGATGACCGTCGTTCGTAAAATAACTATCTAAGCATAGGAAGGTAGAGGGTACATAATTATGAACTTACCTACCTACAACGAATTTTGTAGTTCTTAATAATTATTTTCTTAAATTTTTTATTTAAACATTATTGTATATAGTTATGTTTGACAGATATTTAGAAACATTTGTACACTAGAAAATGATATAATAAAGATATACATAAGATGGGATACGAACCCTCAAACTTTCATAATCCGGCCGACTACTATTAGGTACCAGTATTACCACTGAACTAGGTACCATGTTTAACTCTGTTACCGGTTCCCAAGGACTTGAGAACCCTATGTACTTTTTCTAGTTTATGTAGGTTTTAGGCCTACCTTCACATCACAATGTCAAATTGCAGCGATAAATTTTGAGTTTACTTATTTTTAAAAATTTGCAAGATTGGGAAATAGGGAATGGGATAAAAATTCTGGTTAATGTCGTTCTCTATAGACATAGTGGTCCGTTTTTCATATGCACAGGGTACAGACCTATTATGTATTGTGTTATTATTTATAGTTTGTAATGCTGCTGTCAAGATATAATCAAGATATCCATGGCTTCGAACAGGGTTTACTACGGCGCCTGTTTGTGATTATAACAATTAAATAAATATATTACAATCAAGAGCTTTTTAAATTATTTTTCTTTCTGTGTCTGTTAAATGGGTACTTATTTACTTCGCCAGTTGATATTGATGATGAGCGTGATAAAAAAAAGACAAAATGAAATAAAATATAAAATTACTGCAATATTTTGTAATAATTGTTTTCCTATTATAATTTAAGAAGTTTGGGTCAGACTTAATTTATTTTAATTATAAATAACAACTTACCAATAGATCCAATATCCGCAGACTCTGATGAAGCCTCATCACTATAAGCCGCGGTCAGTTGGTGCAACACAAGAACCAAGCACAAACCAAAATTAAAAACAGCCATGATACTAATTAACAATTGCCGTAACTAATAAACCAGCTTCCAGTCAACATAACGATAGTCAAGCCGCTTTTTGGGCTCTCGTTATTATCAGTCTTAGTCTAAAAATAACACTTTACTAATTAAATATAACGTTCCTACTCTTAATTACAGAACTTTAATCACTATAACACTATTTATTGGCACATTTATTTGTGACAGTTCAACACGTGAATTTATGGGGATTGTGGACACGCGCTGAATAGTAATAAGATTTATAAACAAGCGTATCGCATGAGCGAAAAAGCTCGACTGACTAGCTCGCATGAAATAACCGAAAGTAGAGCGAGACAGACAACGGTTGTAGTTCGTACCGGCAAAAGTGATGTTCCATGTTGAAAATAGTACATTCGCTATCGATAAAATTATCGACATATCATTGTTTTAAATGCTATTAAAAGAATTTTTGAAATTAAGCTGAGGATTGTAAATTTGTTTTTCAAAAAACTAATAATTTTAACAATAAGTACGCAAATTCTTAATAAAACTACACAATTTAAAGTGACACTTGCAGAGATACCGAATTACTTGATTGCAATAACGTCTAACTAACAGTAAAAAATCAACTTTTGGAACCGGTGTAAATTCAGACATGACAGACAGACAGAGACATGACGTTGTTAGCTAATATATTTTTGTGATAGTTATCAAAATCTGTTTTTTGACGATTTAAAAGTGCTTCTTTGTGGCCTATTTATTTATTTTTTCTTTCTTTCAAATGTGTTATTCAATTTTGGTACATATTTATAGTCTAATCAAAAGTCAATAAATTCTATGTTTTAAGCTATCTGTCCGTAAATCTACCGGGGGTCTTATTCTGTAGTCTGTACACTAGTGTAAATTTCAATCGAATCGAAGCGTCTCGATTGTAATATTCATAGATTTTACTAGCCGAACGCAACCACGATCGAAAAGAACAAGCAATAATCTCGGCAAGGTTTCTTTTACACTTTTGTGTCACCTACTTACAATAACAATTTATTTATTTTATTTACTTTGTTTAATTACATAGGTATACAGAGTGGCACATTTAGATCGGTCAGTATGGGAAAGTCTGAAACTATAACACATGCGAAAATCTCTTCTAAGAACCATGTCATCGATTTTAGAAAAACTGCATTTTAAAAAAACATATGATCAGCTCGGGTATCTAGCCCGGACATTTTGAAAAATAAAACTCACACTATTTATATTTAGATATTGATTGTGTAGGTCTTGAGCAGTAAATGTTTCTATGAAATATAATGTCTAAAATAAATAAAATGCATTGTTTTCATATCCTTCAATTTATTTTAGTAAGTGTTAAGATTTTATTTTAGTAAGTGTTAAGATGATCACGTTGACGAGACATTATTCCACTTATCAACCAAACCAACACATCAATATCGAGTTGATGGTCTCGGAGTGCATTGAGTGCGGTATGCATGCGCGTGCGAACAACACGCACCGGCGACATGCGCGGCGCCGTGTATGTATTGTCCAGCACGTGAAGTCGCATCAGCTTCTCAACTAGTTGGGAGCATTAAATGTCACCACGTAAAAATTTTACGCCACTTGAATTTGTCAATTCTTACGTCTGACCCCCAAAGAGTGAATTTCGACCATTCCCAGCAAGAGCTTCGTTGGATATAACCGGATAATAATATAATGTATAATGTCACACTCTTATGGTGGATTGGCTGGAATTTCAGCAGCAGATCTATATTTTTAGAGTAGGAGATAATTGGTGTTATGTCAATGCAAAGACAAAACACGAAAAGAAAGTACGTATGTCACATTGACCTACGCCTACTTCGATATGTAAACCGCTGATTTGTTACATGTATTTTCTGATATTTTTATTTTCTTGTATAAAAATTTCCGATCGCCTTCTTTCCCAATTGACAAATTTCCGAACACCTTCTTTCCCTTAAGACATATTTTCTGATATATTTATTTTCTGGCTCAAAAATTTCTGAATGCGTTCTTTCCCTGCAGTTTTTTTAACATACGCAAAATTTCGTAGTCGTTCATTCTACTAGGAACAAAATTTCTTTATCGCTTGTTGTGACCCTGTTTGAAATTTTTTAATGGAATATTTTTTTATTGTTATTTTTCTCGATCGGAAATGATGATTTTGTATTTTGAATAAATGCTTAAAAAATAACGCCGTTGATTTTTAATAACTTTTTTACCGGTATATCATGTATACCTACATATTGCAAAGTTCAGAGAATTTCAAACAATGTGTTACCGAAGTGTTAGCATTTTTTCAATGTACTTAGTAAAACCTGTATAGTAAATAATAACCTAATCAGGGGCCTCATTCTACTTTGGTTTTACACCTATTGTAATCATTATTGTTTATAACTAACTCTACCGCCTTTACTACAAAAGAAAACAAGATCTATCACAACGTTGATATTTAACTTGTAAATAGTAGGTATTCATGCAGTAACGTGAACGGGCAGAAATTTTGCCGTAATTTGTGCCCCTAGTAAAATGAAAGACTACGAATATTTGCGTATGTTAAAAAAAACTACAGGGAAAGAACGCATTCGGAAATTTTTATACATGAAAATAAATATATCAGAAAATATGTCTATAGGGAAAGAAGGCCTTCGGAAATAATAATACAAGAAAATAAATCTAACACAAAATTTGTCGATTGGGAAAGAAGGCGATTGCTAAATTATATACAAGGAAATAAAAATATCAGAAAATACATCTAACAAATCGATCGAAAAGGTATAATTATTTAAAAATTTTCATGCATTTAAAAATATTTTACAGCCACCCGTTTTTTTAAAACGAGCATGAAAAATTCCACACTCTAGTTAGTTGGTTACAAAGATTTGTTAGATGTATTTTGTGAGATATTTTTTTTCAAAATAATTATACGTTTTCGATCTATATGGTGAATGAAATGAAATATGCATGCGGGTAAGATTTTTACTCATACAGATAGATATTATTATTTATGGACTGTCACCGGCAGTTTTTTTGTAACCAACTAACTAGAGTGTGGAATTTTTTATGCTAGTTTTAAAAGAAACGGCTGGGTATAAAATATTTTTAAATGCATGAAAACTTTAAAATAGTTATACCTTTTAGATCTATATATTTCTTTATTAAACTATATTGACAAGGAGATTTCATTTAATGCTTATTATAATAATTAAAGTTAATAAACGATTATACAAATCAGCGACACTCTAACATTACATTAAAAATAATTACTCTTGGTTGTACCGAAAATAAAACAAAAATATATATGTAAATAGTACTATCGATATCGATAAAGCGATGCTGTAGCTAAACTACTCAATAAGTGACTGAGCGCTAGGTACAGTACGCGAGTTTATACCTTATTGGATTGCAGCAATGCTGTATTTTATATGCAAGTTTTTATTCAATAAGGCCCATTTTTAATATCATCCGGCGCCTGTTTTTGCAATGTGGTCAGCAGTGGCGGCGCTTGAATTTGACCATGCTAGCCAGGGTGCGCCTTCGTGGTTTTTTGTAGGCGCATTTTTCTTTAACAATAAAGGGTCTTGATTTATTGGTAAAAATTTAAAAGAAATTACTTTACAAAGATAGGAAGAAGAGGTGTAGGTAAGGTAGGTACTTGAGATAAAATCTTGACTTACTCACGGAGTGAACATTAAATAATAATAATAATAAATAATAAACTAAAAGTTTGCTATTTAAGTAATTATCAGAGAGCCTTAGTAGGAAGCGTTTAATGGTATTCTCATGTAAATAGGTAGTAAAGATGCCTCGATGGAGCAGCTATTATTTGATAATTATGATTTGATTTGTTATCAAATCATAATTATTAAATAATTGTCTAGACTTAAAGGAAATCTACGAATAATATGAATCCAATTTATAAATTACATGCATTGAAGTAACTAATTACGTCAATCTGCATGACATGCACGGGGTTACTTACATAGGTAGGTAGTACAGAGACACTCGTGCGAAGTGTTCTGTGCTCGTGCGTGTCATGCAGATAATTATTAAAAAAAATTAAACAAAAATTAAAACCGACTCCAAAAAACTGAAAAGCATAAAATAATTAAATTTTAGTAGGTACTCATCCCCTAGGAACATATTTTTGGAGTCAGTGCTTCACTCTCTATTGTTTCTGGAATCTGGATACAATCACAGATACAACTTAGCACCAACTCCAAAAATATGTTCCTACTAAAATTTAATTATTTTATCCTTTTGAGTTTTTTGGAGTCGGTTTTAATTTTTGTTTAAGTTTTTTTTGACACTATTTTTAGTGATAACTTTTTAAGGTCAAAGCTAGATGGGTGACTGTGAACTTAGATTGTTTTCTACTATCGTATATTTCACTAAAAATTCATAGGAAAGCATAAATCCGCAATTTCGCATATGTGGACGACTTAATTTTTCCAGGTTTTTTTATTTAAAAACGGAACTACCCAATGGTTTTTCAAAAATTTTTTATGGTATCAAATGGGAACTATACAGGGTTGTGCCGTCAATACGACAATAAATTAAAACATGGGCTATATTAGTCCATAGCAATGGGTTGTCACTTTCAAAAATATCGTATTCATTTGATAATTTAATGACATTTCTATGAAATAATGCAGCCAATGTTGTACTATTTCATACAAATGTCATAAAATTATCATAGGCTCGAAGAATATCGGTTCACCCAGTCGAAAGTTCTGAGGTAACAAAACAAAACATACAGTCGAATTGATAACCTGCTCCTTCTTTTATTTTAAGTCGGTTAAAAACATCGTAGCTTTCCCTCTATCGATGAAAGCTAAAATGTTTGTAGTAAAAAAATAGTTAAGTTAGCCCATATGCGTAGATAATATGCAAAGCAAACCACACGAAGTATAATTATTATTATTCCTGTGCACTTCTATTCTATGAAGATTGCATGAGCATAATTATTTCATCAACCGTAAGTATGTCGAATACAGGATTGGCACCAATCAAAACGATGGAGTTTTTGGGCTTCGGTCAAATTAGGAGGTACATATCTACCGGGCACAAAGCTTCCTGACGGCTAACTGTTCATGGAGGGTATGTGCACTTGACTCATACCGATGCCTTCTAAGCTCGTCCGAACTTGCTGATAGGTCACTTTTGTCAGTCTCTATCATATACTGATGTTATCTTCAGTGGTCGCAATAGAAGGACATCTCTCACGCAGATCATCGGTAAGATTAGTGCGACCACGTTTAAACTCAATAAACCAGTTGTAAACAGTGGCACGAGATGGGGTTATATCATGAAAGGCCAATCGAAGTCTATAATAACTTTCTTGTTAACTTAAATGACATCTAAATTTATTAAAAATAATAGCGCGAAAAATTTCTCGCATTATTTTCATACTGAATGACGTCACTCGAGACAATTTTCAATTTGCCGCCAAATCGTAAAACAAATCGTCGTTGTCCGAGTCTGATAGGTAACCAACTCTGATCAAGAATATTAATACTAGACGCTTACACTTATGATTATGATATATGTAAATATTATAATCGTTTAAATCTGTTCAAAGTAACTATTTCATACATTTTGGAACGAAAGATTTTTCCCATCTCTATTATAGACTTGTGACCAATATGTCATAAATAAGGTTTATACACAGAGATTTCTTAACTTAATATTGTTAA
Organism: Nymphula nitidulata; assembly: GCA_947347705.1. Classification (NCBI taxonomy): domain Eukaryota; kingdom Metazoa; phylum Arthropoda; class Insecta; order Lepidoptera; family Crambidae; genus Nymphula; species Nymphula nitidulata. The sequence goes on from OX374627.1 coordinate 5,939,353, forward strand.
AATGACTAACTTTGGCAAAAAAGTTATAAATATAATGAGTCGAACCGATGCTATATTGGCTTAGGTGTTTTTTTTTTAATTTTCATTTTAATTAATTATCTGTGTTAAAAAGTAGGTATGTCGGTTTTTTTTTTAATTTTGAGATCATAATTCGAATTTATACGAGTGTAGAAAATAAATAATTTAAAGACACCCAAGATGAAATACTTATCAATGAGAAAATTTCAAATTGTAATTCTAAACTTTTAGAATCATAATTTAAAAATTTACAATGCTGCATACAGCGACACCTAGTAGCATTTCACGGCAAAACAACGGGCACCATAACAGACTTTCTCTTGTTGTTAAGCAAAACACCTAGATGGTGTTAGTAGAGTCAGTAAAATATTTTTAGCCGACTTCAAAAACGAGGAGGTTCTCAATTCAGTTGGTATGTGTTTTTTTTATCTAAGTAGTTGTACACCTATTACGTCGAGATTTTTGATTCCAGTTACGTGATTCTGTTTTTGTTTATTGCGGAATAGTTACCATTTGATCCCATTTTCTTTAACCGACTTCAAAAACGAGGAGGTTCTCATTGATTGATTGGATAGTTTGGTTCTTAAATTAAAAATAGCTGGAATGAGTAGGTCGTCTATACAAGGTGTATCAGAATTACCCAAAAATAAGAATTGCTATATCGAAAACTTGAAATGAAAAAAATTTAAACAAAAATTAAAACCGACTTCAAAAAACTGAAAAGGATAAAATAATTAAATTTGAGTAGGTAGGTAGTCAACCCTAGAAACATATTTTTTGGAGTCGGTGCTTCACTTTCTATTGTTTTTGAAATGAAAACAACTTCGCACCAAGTCCAAAAAATATGTTTCTAGGGGATGACTACCTACCTACCCAAATTTAATTATTTTATCCTTTTCAGTTTTTTGAAGACGGTTTTAATTTTTTTGAATTTTTTTTTCACAATTTATAGTGTTAAGTTTCTAAGATCGAAGCTAGATGGGTGACCGTCAGCTTAGGCCACAAAGAAGCACTTTTAAATCGTCAAAAAAAACACATTCTTACAACTATCACAAAAATATATTAACTAACAACGTCATAGTCTCTGTTTGTCTGTCATGTCTGAATTTACACCGGTTCCAAAAGTTGAACTATTGTTTCCCACTATCGTATCGTTTCACTAACTAAAAAGTCATAGGAAAGCAAAAATCCGCATTTCGCATACGTAGACGACTTACTGATTTCAGTTTTTTTTTATTTAAAAACCAAACTACCCAATTGATATTGAAAAAATTTTTATGGAACCAAATGGCAACTATTCCGCATCGAACAAAAAAAGAATTACGTAAATCGTATCAGTAATCTCGGCGTGATCGGTGTACATACAAAGAAAAAAAATACGTAGCCGACTTACTAATTTCAGTTTTTTTTACTTAAAAAACCAAACTACCGAACTGATTTTGAAAAAAAAATGATGGGACCAAATGGCAGCTATTCCGCATCTAACAAAAAAAGAATCACGTAAATCGGATTAGTAATCTCGGCGTGATCGGTGTACATACATACATAGAAAAAAAAACATAACGGCCGAATTAAGAACCTCCTTGTTTTTGAAGTCGGTTAAAAATGTCACTAGGTAGGTATACTTTTGTAATCGGGCTCCAGTAATTTTAGGTTGTACTCTAGTAATTTTAGGTTGAATGACATTCACAGCCGATTTTACTAGAGTAGTGACATTTTCGTTTTGAGTTTTCGTTAAAGAAATCTTTTTTGGGTATATGTATTTTATATTATACTTACCACACTTGATATGATGTTTTTTTATATAATTATTTATATATATATTTCTGATAAGATGAGGCGAGATTGTAACCTTCCTTTATAATCATATAACTGTAAATACACCCTACAGTTTTTTTGGTCCTTCGAGTAACAGTCGTGCTAGGTTCGCAAGGACATAAAGTGGCCTTGACCACGTGACCACAGTTCAAGTAAAGCTGATTAACACTGAACACCTACTTTTTCTTCGACGTTAAAGGAGTTACAAGAAATAAGCGTTCCTTGTATTCAGAAGTATCACATAGGAAGCTTAGACATCTAGTGAGTAGGTATTTTAAACTCATCATAACATGGAGCCTTTACTTCAACGCCAACACGACATTGTTGAAGTTAAGAAACTTTAACAAGGATTCTGCAAACCGCAAAACCCGTAAGTATTTGAATGAACGACTTAGTGTCCATGACAGACTTTGGGCCGAGTTTCAAGCATGTACCGGAAAACCCCTTTTTTAAACTAACCCAATTTTTAGGGTAACCCTAATTACAAGGTTACCCTATAATAGGGCTACCCTATCGACGGTGTTTCTCTCTCGTTGTGGTAACCTTTTTTAATGAGGTTAACTGCTTCCAATGTGGTTACCGAATCGAATAGGGTATCGGTAAGTTTAATATTTAATTTTTTAAGCACTTACCAACTAATAGGGTTACATCTCTTTTCCGCGGTCAGGTGATCTAAGTTAGAACAGTGGACTGAAGACATGGCGGATGGTCGTGTTTGCTTGCTCCCGATCCCGACATAGTGACTTTGTCCACAATACCGTAGATACATACCTACAGGTTGGTGCCGTCAATACGACAAGAAATTAAAACATGAGCTAAATTATTTCATAGAAATGGTTTGCCCATTGCAATAGTATAGTATTCATTTGATAATTTCATCACATTTCTATGAAATAATGCAGCCAATGTTATATTATTTTATACAAATGTCATAAAAAATATCAAACGAATAAGATGTTTTTGAAAGCAGCAAACTATTTCTTTGACCTAATATAGCCCATGTTTTAATAATTTATTGTCGTATTTGGTACCTCCTTTTGTAATATATTATAGCATGTAAAGGTAATATGAGTTCAACAAACCGACTTCAAAAAACATTTTAAATGATAAAATAATTAAATTTGAGTAGGTACCTATCCACTACGCATCCCCTAGAAACATCCTTTTGGTGTTGGTGCTAAGTTCTTTCCAGAAACAATAGAAAGAGATGCATCGACTCCAAAAAATATTTAATGTTTCTAGGGGATGCGTACCTACTTATATTTAATTAGTTTATCCTTTTTTTAGTGTACTTTTATTTTTTTAATTTATCATCATAATTATCATCACCCTATATACGTCCCACTGCTGGGCACAGACCTTCCCACACATGGTGGCTGAGTGGCCCTCACACCGGGACCGGGCGCGGCTATGGCTGCGACCGGCCTGGGTGAGGCCTGGTGCCCCGCCCTAGGCCTGGCTCTGGTCGGTTTTAGGGTCGGGCTGCCCGGAGGCGGCTCGGTGAAATGCTTCGGCAAACCCCGGGTCGTCTCCATTATGGGCATGGGGAAACCGGAGTGGTTTAGCAGGTATTCCCAGTGCCGCTATGATCAGGCGCTGGGCGACCCCTGCACAGGCCCACGTCTAGCCGACGGTCCGCTGGTCCACCTAACTAGCGGTTTAGGGTATCGTCCGTAAGCGGATTCCACTCCGAAAAAAAAGGCCTTCCTACACATGAGGGAGAAACACATGAGGAGCTTGGGCCATAACACCACCACGCTGGCCCAATGCAGGTTGGTGAGTTAAAGCAGTTGCAGTAACAAACGGGACTCACTGCTTATCGTACCTTCCGAAGCACGGAAGAACTCGAGCTCGAGATTATAAATTTGATTGAACCATCCAGGGACCGACCATGGCGAAAGTTGCTTTTTTTTCTTAATCGAAACCAGAGCGGTCAAACCTCTACGTCACAGAGCTTCCCATTTAAGTTTATTTTATTATTAATAAGTATAGCATACTGCTCACATTGGTGTAGTTTGAGATGATACTAAAACATAGATAACCACCTAATTGATAACCTCCTTTTTTAAGTCGGTTAAAATGTACTCAATGCCGCCCGAACGTATCTCTCAAAATAATAATAAATAATTAATTATGACGATTTGTGCGGTTGAATGACGTCACAATACATCCAGGAAAACATGAGTAGTATAAGCTTTAAATATTTTTCAGTATTTTGACCATAAAGTTAAATAAAATCAATCGTTTTATTTCATAATTTGTGTTGACAAATATGGAAATAACTTTCCCATTTATTTATTGTTCCGATATGTGTACTTAATTACTAATTTACAAAAGTGTAACTGACATTAAGCATGTAATAGTTACGCACCCGTATATACTTAAGACACGTGTAATTTAAAATTTATCAACGCAAAAGTTTGTATGAATGTCTGCATGTATGGATGTATGTTTGTTTCTCTTCCACGCAAAAACTACTCAATAGATTTTGATGAAACTTTACAGTAATGTAGCTCATATATCAGACTAACATATAGGATATAATATAACAATAAGTATCACGTAAGTCGGAAAAATCTGCCATCTGCGATCTATTCTAGCGTGCGTTGCAAAAACCGTAAAGGCACGTTTCAATTTCGGTTCACTATTGCGTTCAATTCCATTGCTTCAATGGCATTGAAATGTCTAAATCCATTTCAATGTGATTTTTCAATGTAATAAGGCTCGATGAGCATGCAGTATAATTATGCAACTGATCACTTCCTCTAAGACCGCCACTACGGGCGATAGTCATCCACGAGGTTGAATACCACGATGAAATTGTCTACGCCTATCTCTAATCTATGGTCTACGCCTTGCCTTTCACATTAAATCGCGATTCTGTGTCTTTGTGGCATTATTGCCGATTCGCGAGTCGCAGGACGCGCGTGCGGTGAGTTCGTGGCCAGGCCGTTAGGCCTCAGGATGACAACGCACCTGCAATATCAAGTGATTTTTCCTTGTTATTGCAGGTGTCTATAGGCGGCGGTAAACGCTTACCATCATGTGGGCCGTCATCTTGTTTGTCATCTAGTTGTATAACAAAAAAAAAATTCTAATGTTGCTACAAAAAAAATATCGCATAAATATAAATAGATTTTTTTTATTACAAAATACATTACCAGAATTAGGTGAGTTTATTAGGTAAGTCTTAGTTTTTAGTATATGAGATAAAATGAGATTTTCTCTATTTGGCCATTGCTCTCTATTTGGACATTGCCTAAAATTTTTTTGGGTTAGCAATAAAAATAGACGAATTTTTTGGTCCCTAATTTGATCGTGTAATGTTGAACCCAAAATCGGGCTTCCTTGGAAAAGAATATTAAGATATCTGTTTCCTAGTTTCACTAGGGGCACAGGTGGTGTTATATCATTTGCCGTTGAATTGATTTTAGCCAGAAAATACACGAGATATTTGAATTAGAAAATACTGTATACCTGTCCCTTTCTAAATTAATAAAAAATCTATGACGGTCGTGTACTGTGACTTCGAAGTCTATACCGGATCTCCTTGTCTAGCAGCAACGTTAAGTTTAAATTATTTGGTCCATGGTTTAAGTGATAACCACAGTAAGATTATCAGTTATTTTTAATAAGCTTACTTTGCAGAAATAAGTTTATCTGATAGGTATATTTTCTGTCTATAAGTATAATTTATCAATGTAAAAATGAACCACAGAGGTATAATTAGAAATAATATATTCTAATATGTATAAAAATGACAATAAAAACAAATAATATTTTAGTTCGTGATACCTAGTTGTCGGTATTAAACCTGCATATTGGCATGTTGATCTGTTGGCCTTGTATTACGATTCGGCTTTTTTCTAGTCGTTGCAGCTTTAGTTGTTGGTTTTGTTGTCGTTGTTGTGGTAGTAGTTGTTGTTGGTGTAGTAGTAGTTGTTGTTGGTGTAGTAGTAGTTGTTGTTGGTGTAGTAGTAGTAGTTGTTGGCGTAGTAGTAGTTGTTGTTGGCGTAGTAGTTGTTGTTGTTGGTGTAGTAGTAGTAGTTGTTGGTGTAGTAGTAGTTGTTGTTGGTGTAGTAGTAGTTGTTGTTGGTGTAGTAGTAGTTGTTGTTGGTGTAGTAGTAGTTGTTGTGGGTGTAGTAGTAGTTGTTGTTGGTGTAGTAGTAGTAGTAGTAGTTGTCGGTGTGGTTGTTGTAGTTGTTGTTGGCGTGGTTGTGGTTGTCGTTGGTGTAGTTGTAGTTGTTGGTGTGGTAGTGGTTATTGTTGTTGTAGGAGTGATTGTTGTTATTGTTGATGTAGATGTGGTGGTAATTGTAGTTGTTGGGGATGGCAGTGTGGTCGTTGTCTGTGGGGCTGTTGTTGTTGACGGTGTGGTTGTAGTTGTTGCGGCTTCGGTTGTAGCTATGGTAGATGTGGTTATAGTTGTTGTCGTCGCGGCAGTTGTAGTAGCCAATGATGTTGTTGTTTCTTTTTCGGTAGGGGTAGTTCTTGTCGTTGTGGTAGGAGTTATAGGTCTGATTTTTTTTAAAGCATGTCTGTGTTTTACTCGTTTAGTTGTCTTTTCAAGTATGACTTTTACGACACTCAATGGCATCCAATGTCCGGGCATATTTGCTTCTACAGGATTTGCAATGAACAGTAGCTGATCTTCATCTGGCATTTTTGTATGTGTTGCATTAATATCGAAGATAAAACCAACAATTATAATTATTGGCACTGCAAACCACTAAAAAGAAAATGTTTTATTTAGCAGTACAGTTATTTATGTCCTTTTATTTATTTATTTAAAGTAAGACTTCCTACTGTACCCAAAGCAGAAACACAGATACTGCAAAATAGTACTTTAAAAACCTCCCTTGGTCATATACATATTCATTCTGAATTGAACCTTGTTAAATGCTTATGTATTCCTTTTGTTTCTTATTTAATCCCGTGTATTTAAATAAATTAGAAAATACGTTGATTTCGATTCGTAATACAGTCTGCGTTTGTCTAATGGTGGCCTACAATATTTCATCACAGAGCCGCTGCTGGTATTTTGATAAGTTTCGTTAAGTAAATACATTTTATTATATTTATTGACATTTAACATGGGTTCTTTTAAAAAGGGATGTGAATAGCCACCTTCTGGGCCGGCAAGGTGGAGGCAAAGAGTACATTTTTTAGAGGCGGCGGCGGCGGCGGAGGGGCGGCTAGAGCAGTGTGTTTCAAGCTGCACTAGCTGTCTTCGCATATGGACTGTTCTTACCGCTTCACATCCGGTGGTTTTGAGTCATTTGACATGCTTTGTATAAAAATAAAGCCATAAATTGAACGACTATTTAACCAAAAAGTTAAAATTAAGGTGCAGTCGACAGCATATCAAGCGTAAGAGTTTGACCTTGAGACCGCCTTTACTGGGTTCGAAACAGACGTGGCTTTCGTAGTGCAACTGTTACACTTGATGTGCTGCCGTGGGTACATTTATTAAGGCGCGTAGAGTTACGGCTTCGGAAGCGTATCCCTCCTGTACACATATAGCTACAGTACAGATCAAGCAAGACACTGTGACTTTTGTAATTAGATTATATCACAGTATTGGTTGGGTCCCTTAACACGTCACGCATCAGATCCCAGGCAGAATTGATTTTCAATTGTCATAGACCTCTAGAGGTAAAACGCCGCTTGACAGATTAATCAGTTGATTTTCTGCAAGGACATGATATGGTTGATGACGGATATTAAAGTTTTGTGTGTCAATTAAAATTTAAGCGCTTACTATCTTTAGCGGATCGGCGCCCTGCATATGGGAGAGAACAAAAGAATAATAAAGTATTCAAAGTTTTGTCTGCTACTTGAATATCACTGAACAGCACTTGTCTTGCCCCACGAACTCTGAAACATAAAAAAGTTCTTTGATATTTACATTGTATTTGAGAATGTTTTTTGTTGTTGTCCTTATTGAAAAATTACATTGTATTTGAGAAGACATTTTCCTAAAAATTAAGGGTTAAACAATTTATTCTAAAAACAATTCAGTGTTTTGATGAAAGCTTTACATTTTTATAAAGTTTACTCATGCTACTCATGCTTTAAGAAAATGTACCATATTGTCTTTATAAGTAATTTTTTGGTTCAGATGTCTCTCTTGAAAATTATGATCCATTATCTACAGATGAAAATACCTACCATGGTGTATAAGAGTAACCAGCGATTTGGCTAAGCGAACTTGATACACAAAAGATTTTATTTAAGCTTTGCTCTCACGTATTAGAAGAGGTGAACTGACAAATTGAAAAGGAGCAGAAGAATAACGCACAAGGTCCAAATCAAATAGTGATCAATTGAAACTGATAATGCTTAACTAACCATCGCTAAATATATGGAGCAGGCAAATCTTAACTGTGAACTACAATTCAATGTTATGTAAACTGTTTACGTGATTATCATAATTTTCTATGAACTCAACACACGTTTTTAATTAAAATGTTTGGTCCATTGGATTGGATTATTAAAATTCGTGCCGTGAAATGACTTCAAGCTCTAAACGTTACACTCTCACGAATTTTGAAACTTGGAGCACATATCGGTTGAGGACCGTCTTCCAAGACGAAGACCAAGACGCTTCAAAGACGAATCCAAAGTACATTCTACAAATGAGTACCAGACATTTCCAACTCCGCTTGGTCATAAAATAACCATCAACCTACTAGGAATGCCATTATTTTCATTGAATTATTTCGTACCTACGTAGTATTTGGATTTGACAGCGAGATTAAACGTGGTGCTAATCTGAATGGTTTTTAGCATAGTTGTATCAGATTGAATTATCCTCGATGACTCGAATCACGGCGAGTAGTATCCAACTGATAATCCTACAGACTGTGATCCTTTTCCCTAAAAGAAAATCAATGTTTTAACCCGCTGATCACGGTATCTGTGGCTACAATTTATAATTTTTTGAAACTGATTGCATTGCACAAGAGACTTTATGAAAAAGATCACGTCAAATAATTTTCATGCAAAAATTTTGAGGAATTTTCTGAGTCAGTCGGTAAAAATCAATGTTAATTTAAAACAGTAAAATGGTTAACATATTTTTTCTCATTTCGGGAGATCGTAATCTGTCCATGTCAACTATTATGACTGTGTAGAGTTTATAGTGCCATATAGTACCACAGACGGGAGAGCCTGTACCAAAATGTCTTATGATGACCATCAGGAATACCAAAGGACTTACGTAGGGCCACTTAGGACCTGTTTTTAAGTATACACAAACAAATACAAATTTAAAACGTCTTCTTAAGTGTAAACATAACTAAAAAGTTAAAAGAAAAACAATATTCTTGTTTTCTTTATTTTCAGTGGAATATATTCTCATTAGTACCGCCGCGCTACGGCTCTGTGTGTACCTTCTTTGAGCAAGAAAACCTAATATAAATAAGATTTTTTAAACCTATAATAAATTACTGTAATCATGAAGTTCAGTAATTTTTTGTTGCAAAATGTGTTCTTATTTTTAAAACACTACTATAAATAATTATCGCCGACTCCTATTCTTCGCCCATTGTTTATTTCAAATTGATCCGTCACCCTTTTCCGTTTCGCTGTTATTTTGCGTGGGGCTCCTGTTATTGGTGATGGAGTTGTTGGCGGGGTTGTTGTTGGTGATGGAGTTGTTGGCGGGGTTGTTGTTGGCTGGGTTGTTGTTGACGGGGTTGTTGTTGGCGGAGCTGTTGTTGGCGGGGTTGTTGTTGGCGGAGCTGTTGTTGGAGGGGCGGTTGTCAGCGGGGTTGTTGTAGGCGGAAATGTTGTTGGCGGGGCGGTTGTGGGCGGGACTGTTGTCGGCAGTGTTGTTGTTGGCATGGTTGTTGTTGGCGGAGCTGTTGTTTGCGTAGTTGTTGTTGGTGGGACGGTTTCTGGTGGTGCTGTCGTTTGTGGCACTGTTTCTGGTAATTCTGTTGTTGGCGGCTCTGTTTCGGGTTGCGGTGTTGCTGGTTTATCTGTTTGCGCGACTGTTGATGGTGCTTGTGTAGTTGTTTCTCTTGGACTAGTTTCTGGTGCAAGTGTTGAAGCTTGAGTTGTAGCCTGTTGGGGTTTCTGAGTCCATCGATATTCTTTTAACTTCTTTTTAGTAGTTGTAATAGGTCTTTCCAAAATGACTTTAACGATGCTCTGCGGTATCCAGTGACCAGGCATATCGGCTTCAACTGGATTAGCTATGAATATTAAAGGGTCTTTAGAGGAATACACCAATACCAATATGTTACTCATAAATAAAATACGTGTAAACGGATTCATTGGTTAACTGATACTTAACAATAAAATAAAATAAAAATAAAATAAAATAAATACTTTTCTTTTTCTTAGCTCATGGGTTTTATAACTAAAAATGATATTTGAAAACCACTACACTTTTTGAGTATTTATAATCAATACTAGCAGGTATTTAATTTAAAATAAATGAGTCGTGAGAATTCCGAATTTATAGCTTTTCATATCAGTACCTCAATCTGACTCAGGCGAGCGGTTTGATGTTTTGTTAAGGATAGTGTATGTGATTTGAATACCATAATTTTTATGTTTTTATGTCAACTTCAGTTCGGAAAAAAGCGAAGAGTTTGCTATTAGGGCATAGTACGTACGCCCGATATTTATGAACTTCTCTTCAGCTTTCCGGAAGCGATTAAGGGTCTCCCCACATTTATCGACGCGGAATCGGCTTAAGCCGGTCTGAAAACCTTTCTGTCTACGAAGTAAAGACAAAGATGTTACTGTTGCCCATGGCATCGGTTGGGCTCGGACGACTCGTCGCGCCTTCGGCCGACGGCAAAACGAGCAGTTTACCAATTAGCTGATCGCATCCGCAACAGCCAAACGGCGCTGGAGACGGCTGGATGGCGCCGGAGACTACCGAACGGACGCCGGAGATGGACATAGACATAGACATAATTTTATTTGCAACTTAGGCGCACAAAATTTACATAATATAATAACAGTACAGCTAATTTTCAATACAAGTAAGTAAGGATCAACATTATGAGTCCATCTCTATACCATCACCAAATCACTTGCACAATAGCACAGGTGCGCCTCGGCAGCAAACAGGTATCGGCTCAGCATTATGCTCCGCGTTACACGAAGCGCTGATATTCTGCCGAAACCTTTTTTTTTTTTAGGGAAAACACGCTTAGATGTGTACCATAATGGATGGACTATCGGCTTTGGACAGCAGTGGACGCCCGCATGCTTTTATCTCCCGACTTCTACCGAACCTAGCCGACTGAATACCAATGGCGCGATGCCACGACCGCCGAACGAGAACAGCCGCCGCAACAGCTGAACGGCGTTAAGCCGAGTAATGTGATTATACGACTCGACTGAAGCCGATTCCGCGACGATAAATCTGTGGAGACCCTAATGGTTATAATCTGCACAGATTCGGCTAGTATAGTGACGGTGTAGTGGCATTTACCACTCGAATTATTGGGCGAGGAACGAACGGCTGGGATATCACCTCAGATCATAGGCACCCACCATCACTTTACATAAGATTGCAGTTAATAATTAGTCCTAATTCTTCGTTGTGTTGTGTTCTTGCAGCAAGTAGGTCGCTATAGCTCATAGAAAAAGCGTTATGGAGCAGGGGGGACACGTCTCTTAGTCTCATAAGCTATCAGAATAACGGTTTGAATTGATTATTTATAGATAGTCCTCTTTGGTCTAGTGGTTGAGACTACCTTCTTCAGCCGTGAGGTCAGAATTTTTCAGCTAAACCGAGCTGAAAAATTCTGACCTCACGGCTGAAGAAGGTAGGTGGTAGGACTTTTCTAAGTCCGCTTGGCTAGTTAGTAGCTACTACCATTTTACCTAAATCGGCCGCCATAACAATAATGTCAACAGCGTTTTGGTGTGCCCGCAGTTGAAGGTAAGACAGCCAGTTCCTCTGTGGTTGAATCTGGGCGTAGGTCGCTTCCATTTTTAACCGACTTCAAAAACGAGGAGGTTCTCAATTCGGTCGGTATGTTTTTTTTTCTTTGTATTTACACCGATTACGTCGAGATTACTGATCCGATTTACGTAATTCTTCTTTTGTTCAATGCGGAATAGCTGCCATTTGGTCCCATAAATTTTTTTTCAAAATCAGTTCGGTAGTTTGGTTTTTATAATTAAAAAACACTGAAATTCGTAAGTTGTCTACGTATTTTTTATCTTTGTATGAACACCGATGACGCCGAGATTACTGATCCGATTTACGTGATTATTTTTTTGTTCGATGCGGAATAGTTGCCATTTGGTCCCATAAAATTTTTTTTCAAAATCAGTTGAGTAGTTTGGTTTTTTTTAAAAAAAAAACTGAAATCAGTAAGTCGTCTACGTAGGTATGTGAAATTGCGGATTTTTGCTTTCCTATAACTTTTTAGTGAACCGATACGATAGTGGGAAACAATATAAGTTGACGGTCACCCATCCAGCTTCGACCTTAGATAGTTAACACTAAAAATTGTGAAAAATTTTTTTTAACAAAAATTAAAACCGACTTCAAAGTACCTACCGAGTACCTTGAGTACCTACCTACTCAATTTATTTATTTTATCCTTTTCAGTTTTTTGAAGTCGGTTTTAATTTTTGTTTAAAATTTTCGACCTTATCATCACTTACCATCAGGTGAGATGAAGGCCAATAGTTACCCTATTAAGTATAAAAAAGGCAACACGTGAGTGGTGCCTAAATATTTTGTGCATCTATCTATACTATAGCATAAATATAGGCTGCGGTGTCAGGCAGGCCCTATGGTTGTTTGTGCCTGCGCGCTGAGTTGTCAAAACGAGATGAAGAAAGATTGCTATCCAAATCGTTGACTGCTTATGCAGAACAGTTGCTAGAGTCACAGGATATAAAAAATTTAGTAACTTACTGTATTACCCAACTTTATAATAAAGGTAAATATTTTCTTAGCTCCCATTCGAAGTAACTTGCACTGCTGCTGATTTTGAAGCACACACTAAACTCAATTTTAACTGTAATGCATCTCGTTCTTTCAATATTAAAATGCCAAATAGACTATCTTTAAATAGACGTTTAAGGAGGTTTGTTTAATTTTTAACTTATTGAATTGAATGTGATTAATGTGGAATTTACTAGGTTGTAGGCCCGTATGTAGGGTCGTCTGGGTAGGTACCACCGCCTTTTTTATTTCAGCCGTGAAATTGTTCGCTTTTCAGAATGAAGGGAAAGGTAGCCAGCGCAATTACTGGGCATGAACGGCATTTCTTCTTAGGCCTCAGGAGGGCAACGCACCTGCAATATCAAGTGATTTCTCCTTGTTATTGCAGGTGTCTATAGGCGGCGGTAACCGCTTATCACCAGGTGGGCCGTTAGCTTGTTTGTCATCTAGTTACATAAAAAAATACTGCATTTATCACTTAGGAAGCTCCTTAGATAGCTTCTAAAATTTTCTTTAATGTTTCTGTTTTCTAATGAGCTGCAATAAGTAATTTGACAGTCTATTTTTTCTATCCTTTTCGTGTCAGTGCAAGTCATTGTCATTAGCGTTACCGCGATTTACGTAGCATAAACCAAATTAATTTAGGTTTGTTTAAAATTGTTAACATTTCATTAAATTTGCAATAACCTACATCGCAGTGAGGGCCTTCACAGTAAAAAAAATTTTCGTGACAACGTACGTTGCAATAGTAGATCGCGGTATTGAAATTTGCAACTATGATTTACAGTCTTCTTTGATCCATACTGAGAGAAAACTAGAGTGTGAATTCAGTATCCCTATTCCCTAGCACGAACGACATAAAATTTCGTATAGTTATCGTCTCGTCAGCTTTTGTATGAAATTTAGAGCAACTGGCGGGTTTGAAAAGTTTAATGCAACCATCACAAGATGAGGCAATAGCGATACGTATATTTCAAAAGTTCGTGCTAGGGATACATATTTCGCTCTGGCTTCATGTTGGACTCATTAACCCCCGACGAAAAAAGAGGGGTGTTATAAGTTTGACGTGTCTGTCTGTGTATCTGTGTGTCTGTCTGTGGCATGGTAGCGCCTAAACGAATGGCCCGATTTTGATTCGGTTTTTTTTGTTTGAAAGCTGATGTGACTAAGATGGTTCTTAGCTATAATTTTTTTAGATCAGTTCAGGCGTTTGATGACTATCAGCCGATTTTCGACGTGATAATGGGATTTTACTAACTTTTACAGATCCGATTGATTTCAAATTTGGTGTACTGTCACTTCGGTGACATTTCCATGACATACTAACCTTGAGCTGATCCTATACCATCAAAAAGTCTGCGAAATGCTTAATTCTTCAGAAACTTACAGCAGATATAGCGTGTTTGGGCTCTTATGAAAAGTCTTAATGAGATGGTGTTAGATGGATGATTAATGAAGCCGGGGGTTATTTAAAATTTTTAATTTTATAATTATTTGTTGTCTTTGTTATGCGACTCTGGAACTCAACACCTGACAGTCTGCGGAAATCCAGGAACAGGACCATCTTCAAGAAGGAATTGCGTGAATATTTCATAAAATCACTTGAGTAATTACTATCTAGTATGTTATTTAATCTTCTTTTTCCTATGTATTGATTATTTTTTATTTGCATGTAGCTAAGTTACTTATGTGTATTATAATATGTATTATATTTATATGTATAATATATTTAGTTTATTTGATATGTATCTATAGCTATTTTAACTTAGTTTAGTTTAGTTTGTTCAAAATATTTATATTTTTTATTGTGCAATTAAGCTTAAATAAATACATTAAGTACCTACTCTTCAGAATCGGACCCTTGTGATCAGTGGCGCAATTTGTGAACTACCTACCTGTACCTATAATTTACGTTTAGCTTATAGGAATATTTATAGTGGTAGGTTTATTAAAAAACAGCGTCATTATTTGTGAAACATTTACTGTTCAAAATCTATGGGGGTAACAACAATAAAAATATTCAGTCTTAACTTTCACCGGTCCTCGTAATCATCCAGAGTTGACACTTCGTCTGTCATAAATATGGAGTCAAGGTCCACGTAGAGTTGCTGCTGGACTGTCAGCGTGTCCACTATTTCGCCGAAGGTTGGTCTGTGTTGGGGTTCTTCGGACCAGCACTCGACCATGAGATCGTAGAGGCTAGGGGACGCCCGCGCTGGCTTAGGCAGGCGACCCCCGCCTGCTAGGAATGTGGGTACTTGGTTATTGCTCAGCTCCGCGTACGGGAAACCGCCTGCAATTCAAATGGAAGGTTAGATGACAAGGAATTTTGTAATTTTCATCTTCACCTGCCTATATACGTTCCAACTCAGCCGGGCACAGGTCTTTCTAAATGGGAGAAACACATGAGGAGTTCGGGCCATAACGCCACCACGCTGGCCCAGTGAGGGTTGGTGGATGACAGCGCAGTTGCAGTGACAACGAGGAGTTCGAGATTACATAATTTTGATTGACCTATCTGGGATAAACCATGGGAAAAGTTGCTTTGTTTTCGTAATAGACCCTCTCTGTAATTTTATTTATTTGCTTTACCTTTTCAATAAAATTCTTACATTTTGGTAGTTGACAGGTGTTTGTATTTTATAAATAAGAAGTTTAGGTTTATTGCAAAAGAAATAGTATATTATGTACTCGTATTTGTATATTAAGATCAATAGTTTCACAGATACAGTGGTATTTATAGTAAATCTATCCATTGTATTAGTACCATTAAAATTTTAAATAAATTTTCCAAAAATAAAATTATTTCCTAGTTTATTTTAATCCCATTTAACCTACACTAGAAGAAATTGGAATTAGGATTGTCTTAAGACCTTAGTAGCTTAGCGGTCAGAGTTCAGTTCCTGCCCCGGGACATTTTTTTCCAGTTTAGTTATTATGTTTATATTAAAAAAAAAAATCTAATTCAAAATAAAATTAAGAAAGTCAGTTCCAATTTTCTGCTTTATTGTAACACTAGTGGAAGCCCGAGGTTCCACCCGCCCGCGTGGATGTTGATTATCGCTCCAAAAAGTAACCCATTTCCTTTCTAGGGTCTTAGGCTGGATTTAGCGCACGACCGACGGTCAGCGCTGACGTCGGTCGAACGTAGCTATATTCATTAAAATCTATGAACATCTTCAGTGCAACGCTGATTATTACCTACGCGGCTAGAGCTACGTTCGGAGTGCGTTACCCCAGCAAGAAAATATCTGCTAGGTGAAATTGAGTTATGCCAATAATTAGAGTGTAATGTGGTGTAAATGTAACCCAAATAAAAAATTTGTGCGTGCTGTAGTTTTGGAGAAAAAGCAAAAAAACCGTCCCTGCTGCGCGCTGATACTATCGGTCGAGATCGTCCGACCGGCGTATGTCGGTCGGCTGACGCGCTATGGCGGCATATGCGCGAGTTCAGTGCTCACCATAGATTAGAGATAATAATGGTGTGCTCACCGTCAGCGCTGACGGTACGCGCTCACCGTCGGTCGTGCACTAAATCCAGCTTTAAAGTATCGATCTCAAATTTCATCTAAATCATCAATAATGTTAAAAGGAACATACAGACAAAGAGACAGACAGGGTTACTTTCGCATTTATAATACGAGTATCTGTATGGATAGTGTAAGAATACCTAATGTAGCAATCTCCCACAACAGCACAGCGAAGGCCCAGACATCGCTTGCGCTGCAGTACTGGGAATGGAGGATGGCCTCCGGGGCGAGCCATCGCAGCGGGACCGGCCGGGATCTCGTGTGGACGTACACTCCAGACCTGGAGAGGCCGAAGTCAGCCACCTTCAGAACGCCCGCGCCGTCTACCAGAATGTTACGAGCCGCGAGATCTCTGAAATTTGGGGAATTGACATGTTAGCATTGTTCCTGGAGACAGCAGGATTTTAAGAAAATTTAATCGTTCTACATTATACATAATGTGTGATTATGTTACGAGTAGGTATGTAGTCTAAACCTAGACCACTGAAAGGATGGATACACGGAATGGTGCCTCAATACGACAATAAATTAAAACATGGCCTATATGGTTTGCCACTTTAAAAACATCTTATTCATTTGATAATTTCATGACATTTGTATGAAATAATGCAGCCAATATTATATTATTTCATACAAATGTCATGAAATTATCAAATGAATAAGATGTTTTTGAAAGTGGTAACCCATTTCTATGTTCATAATCTATTTTTAACCGACTTCAAAAACGAGGAGGTTCTCAATTCGGCCGGTATGTTTTTTTTTGTCTATGTATGTACACCTATTACGCCGAGATTAATGATCCGATTTACGTGATTCTTTTTTTGTTCGATGCGGAATAGCTGCCATTTGGTCAAATAAAAATTTTTTAGTTTTAAATTAAAAAAAAACTGAAATTATGAAATCGTCTACATAAGCGAAATTGCGAATTTTTGCTTTTCCAATGACTTTTTAGTGAAACGATACGATAGTAGGAAACAATATAAGTTGACGGTCACCCATCTAGCTTCGACCGTAGAAAGTTATCACTAAAAATTGTGAAAAAAAAATTTTAAACAAAAATTAAAACCGACTTCAAAAATACTGAAAAGGATGAAATAATTAAATTTAAGTAGGTATTCATCCCCTAGAAACCTATTTTTGGAGTTGGTGCTAAGTGGTTTCCAAAAACAATAGAAAGTAAAGCACCGACTCCAAAAATATGTTTCTAGGGGATGAATACCTACTTAAATTTAATTATTTCATCCTTTTCAGTTTTTTGAAGTCGGTTTTAATTTTTGTTTAAATTTCTTTTTATGTTGTATTTTTATGTTTTTAATTTAGTTAATTATTGTAGACTATTAATATAGTCTAATGCATTGTCACTGTAATGTTGGTTAACATTACCGTGGCATTGTTTGTTACTATAACTCATATTCTTAATTTTCATTTTAACATTATTGTTTGAACAATTATTTACTTATGAAAATATCTAAACTAGAAAAATTTCACGTCTAAACTAGAAAAATCCTCGCCTCAGGACGTGAAATTTTTCTAGTTTACATATTTTTTTTAGTAACTTTAACTTATTTTTGATTAAAATTGTGCTTAACAAAGAAATTATAGTTATTCATCCGCATCTCTCTAGTGCAACGAAGAGATAAAGAAACTAATAAAGAAAAAGCTTAGCTGTCGTAGAACGACCTGTCTAAAAAAACATCGATAATATTCCGTAATCGGTCGTATTTCTAAATAACATAATACGTTTACCAAAAAGTAAAAAAGCCGAATATTTTTTCTGTGTAATTCAAGTCCCCTTTTAAAACAGGAATATTAATTATAAAAAATCAAATAAATAGCAGTTCTTGAATGATGGTAATTATTACTCAAATTTTAAAATAAAATAATCTTATAATTTTGGTGGAACTAGTGTTGCCAGTATTAAGATTGAGGAAAAAAGGTAATCGATCGAGAGACAAGTAACCTATCCTCTTGTCTTGAATTTTTAAAATACCCCACTTATATGTAGGTATGACTTATTTTCTTTATTTGTTTTGAACAGTATAATATTAATAATAAATTTTTGATAGATTTACCTTACGTCTACCTATATAGAAAATTATCACGACTAAACAAAAACATATCCTGGGCGGGGAAAGAAAGAAAATCATGCGGTTACGAGTCTCCCAACCTCCCAGGTCCTTGGTACCGCAGTTACCTGGATGAGGATCTTAAAAGAACGTAGGTTCGGTACCCAGGACATGACCTTTTTCTAGTCTAGATATTTTTCTAAGACAGTCTATTGATACACAATAATCGACGCTATCAATGCCGATAAGAACTATTTTTTTACCGATCAATGCTATTCACATCTCTAGTTTTAGGGAGAACCATAAGTTGCGGTCGGACGAGTGGGAGACAGAGGTCGATACACTCCCAACTCCCCATTCTTCCCAGTTCGCGTGCCAAGCAACAGTTGCTAAGCAACAAGTGTTCCCGTTACCCGGTTCGGGCCGTTCAGGGCTCGGAGCTGGGATCCACCGGTTTTTGTCAACTTATTGAAATATTAACCTTGTTTTGGGTTATGGATTATTTTTTATGATTAAGTAAACCGCCCTGTTTTTGTGTCGAAATAATTTAGATTATGTGAGCGTAAAATGGTGTAAGGGAGAAAACAAAAGTACCTAGGCAGGAATGTACTGTCGACAGCACATCAAGAGTGACAATTAGTGGAGAATTAACTCAATATAAATTAAATTGACAAGTATGGATGTAATACAAACAAACTATGATGAAATGTAAATGTATGATGGAACTTATTTTACCGTATAGAAGCGTCAAAGCATTTCCTTTGATTGATCGTTACGTGTACACCTTTAAAGGCGTGTTTTACGATAATATTAGGTATTCATAAAATAATTAATAAGTACTCTTATCTATTCTATTGTCTACTAGATGCTACTCATCAAACCTTAACTGATTCGAACCTAACATGGCTAAGTAGATGGAAGTCTGACCACTCGATCAGACGGCCGTTTAACCCTGAACTGTGAGAATAGAAAAAATGTGGTAAAGGATCGTGAACTACATTTCTGAGAAAACTAAAAATAGTAAGAGTTTATATTCAAAAACAAAAACTAAAACCGACTCCAAAAAACTGAAAAGGATAAAATAATTAAATTATAATAGGTACTCATCCTCTAGGAACATATTTTTGGAGTTGGTGCTAAGTTGTTTCTAGAAACCATAGATAGTGAAGCACCGACTCCAATAAAATTTAATTATTTTCTCCTTTCTTAGTTTTTTGGAGTCGGTTTTAATTTTTGTTGAATTTATTATTCACAATTTTTAGTGATAACTTTTGAAGGTCAAAGCTAGACCGTGAGCTTATATGTATTGTTTTCTACTATCGTATCATTTCACTAAAAATTCATAGGAAAGCAAATATCCGCAACTTCGCATACTAGAAGACTTAATTTTTCCAGTTTTTTTTTTATTTAAAAACCAAGCTAAATAAAAATTTAAACTGACTCCAAAAAACTGATCTAACTTGATGGTAAGTGTTAATAAGGCCGAAGATGAAAGCGAGCTACATCTGGATTCCTCAACCACAGAGGAACTGGCTACCTTACATCCGACTGGAGCACAACAATGCCGTTAACATTGTTATGGCGGCGGTTAAGACAGGTAAGATGGTAGTAGCTAGCCAGGCGGACATAGAAAAGCCCTACCACCAACTGAAACGAGCAGAAAATTACTGCCCCCACTGGAATCGCACCCCAGACCTCTAGATCTGGTAGGTAGGCGGTCTTAACTGTTAGACCACCACAGAGGCGGTTCTCTCTATAATATTAATACATTAACCACAGTAATTTTGCTTCCGCAATATACACAGTTTGTGTTATTGCTGACAATTTCTAGAAGGCGTTCTCACTAATAAGAGACACTAATAATATTTACGGATGATAATAAGGCTTTGTAGATTCTCTCATTAAGTTTTAGAGAGATCTGTCAAAGCATAACTAAGCTATTAAATGTTATTTAATTTATTACGAAATATTATAAAAATACATAATTTCGATTGGTCTTTTGTTTGAGGTTTAAAACGAAATGTAATAAACGTAGATAGAATTTGCTTCAAAATAATAACATAAGTATGGTCGAGCTCGGAAATATATTAATACTTAAGTACCATGTCGCCCCAACTTTTCATTTCATACCTGATTATTACAGTATGTTCGCAACTATACTGAATGAATCCAATGGTTAGTATGACATGGCATTTACGCATCTTTAAAATAGGTGCAGACGTATGTTCAGCATGGAAAGATGTAAGCATACTTATTGATTTTTATCGCATTGACATAAGATACAGAATGCAGGCACATAATTTTGATGCTGACTGCGCATTCTTCATTGTTTTTTTTACCTTAACGGGGTAACTCTTGGCCTTCATCTCACCTGATGGTAAATTAAAATAAGGCCGACGATGAAAGCGAGTTGCAGCCGGATTCCTCAAGCACAGAGGAACTGGCTATCTTACCTCTAACTGCCGGAACACAACAATGCTGTTAACATTATTGTTATGGCGCGATGGCGGC
Source organism: Nymphula nitidulata (assembly GCA_947347705.1). Classification (NCBI taxonomy): domain Eukaryota; kingdom Metazoa; phylum Arthropoda; class Insecta; order Lepidoptera; family Crambidae; genus Nymphula; species Nymphula nitidulata. The sequence continues at coordinate 5,960,226 of OX374627.1, forward strand.
AGACTTAGGTAAGATGGGGGTAGCTAGCCAGGCGGACTTAGAAAAGCCCTACCACCAACCAAACCAAGCAGAAAATTTTTGCCCCTACGATAATCGAACCCCGGACCTCTAGATCTGTGGCAGGTAGTCTCAACCAATAGACCACAGAGGCGGTTAATACGATTTTACGGCGATTTTTAAAGACTACAGACACATTCATTAGTTGCAGATATGTAGTTCCACTTCCAGTGGTTCCTGTACCTAAGTAGGTACCGAGGCATATTGGAGTGGAGAGAGTGGTGTCCTTATCAATATTGTTCAAACAAGAGATACAACAAATATTCGGCTCGTATTTGGTATTAGGCCGAAAATTTTGCAACTTTTTAAACTATCGGTATATATTCGGTCGAAAACTGCGTAGGCACTAGTAGGTCGAATGCCGAACACCAAAAACGCATATTTGTTTATAGAAATGGTTTGCCACTTTCAAAAACGTCTCATTCATTTGATAATTTCATGACATTTCTATGAAATGTTGCTTCCAAAGCTTAATTATTTCATACAATATCATGAAATTATCAAATGAATAGGATGTTTTAAGTGGCAAACCATTTCTATGAACTAATTTAGCCCATGATTCAATTTATTGTCGTATTGACGGCACCATCCTGTATGCTACTTAGCTACAAGAACCTAGGACAAGATTGTAAAGTAGCTGAGCTCATAATTAATTTTCAATAAGTATTTAATTCTGAAAACAGGTTTTAAAATTCCTAATTAAAAGGCAAGTATTTAATCCGTTCACACCACCTACATTTTTTAAAAAAAATTTCTAGTATATTAATGAAATAGGCTATATTACTTTATTCTTTGATGTCTAATTTTAATTAAGAGCTCACCCACCTCTAATATGTTTTAATATTATGATAGACGATAGAGTTAGGAAAAATAGAAAATCAAAGCATATTTTAATTTAGCCATTTTTAAAATTTGTTCTTTAGCAAATATTTATAAGGATGTCACTAAAACAGAATAATTTGATAAAAGAAAATGAAAAATTAATATTCTACTCTAATTCCTTTTTTCTACCCTACACACTATAATATAATAATACACTATATGAATTTAGTAACGTGTTGACTGTCCGCCGACTCTTTATTAAGTATACTTAGGGAAAACAATAACATACTGCGCTTCCAATAATAAAAGACGGATAGATGAAGTCTACCCTCGAATAATAGTTTTTTTTAAATTTATAGGCCCTATGTTTTACCATAGAGTAAATAGAGAACTAAATGTGTATGACTTAAACTAGTTTAGTTGTAAATATATTGTATGTTAATATCTCCAAAGGGCGTCCTACGAACAGATAGTGGAGCTACTCACGGGGACTCACTTACTGGGTAAGTAGTTATTAATAACATTGTTAGGCATTTTTTCCTTAGTCAGTTAATTTTTCCCTTTTACTTGTGATTATTAGTTGATTATTTTAATTTATTACAGTCAGTATTTTTAAAATAACATATCAGCAATTTCTCGCCTGAAGCACAGCACCCGTACCACCATCTTTTATTGCGATCCAGTTTAGGACCTAAACTGAGTAGAATAGTTAATTCGTACTACGACGCTGTCTACGACTATGGCAGCGATGCAGTTTAGGAACCAATACTGAACCGAGCGTAATATGAATCGCTTTTATAAAGATGGTGGTAAGGCCCCAGGTTTTTAACCTAGTTAGGACAAATTTAATTTCGCAACATATTTTTATTATTTATGATTGAATATAGTACGCACCACCGTTTTTTTGCATACACATTTTATTTTTATTTATTATTTTATTTATTCTTTTTTCGACCCATAGACAACGTACATTGTATATTGTAACTAAGCTCATTAATACTTAACTGAAATATGTAAAGCATCATTTTTACACGATTGCGTTAACAAGAAGTTTATTACTTATTACTGTGATTTGTTAAAGATAAAGGCATGCCGATTTATATTTAAAGTCATTAAAAGATAGGTATCCGTAAAGTAAATATTATATTATATTCTAATTGAAAATACACAGTGATTCGCAGCATTGTGTAGGTATGGTTAATTATATTTTAACTTTGATCTGTTAGCATGTTTTCCTGAAATATTATTCTTGTAGACATCGGTATTTCTTTTTTTAAATAACAGACAGTTTAGTTAAAGGGAGAGAGATGCGGAGCCCGAATCTGAAATTATGGTCGAGCTTTGCAACTGAAAATCCCGCCAGTATGTTTCCTGATTGTTATTGTGTTCGAGGGAAGTCCCGATTTCCGTGAATTCATCCAACGTTTGGGACGTTTCCCGGAAAGCTCCGGCCTTTTCCTAGTATTCCACCCTAGTATTGAGAAATTTGACGTGTCTTTTATAAGTAGGTAGCTGAAGGTTTTGTATCCAAATTAAAGCACAGAGACTTGTGTTTAGAACGTTGATTTTAAAAAAGTCGGGTGGGTATTATTGATTTGTCCATAGCCCACGAATTTTATAATATAAACACTAGTTATCTCCGGAGGGCTGATAAGGCACAAAGTTAAGTAAATTGCTATTGCTAATGATTTACTAATTTTTTTTTAACGAATTTTAATTTAATATATTTCAGGCTCACTGCTTATAAAGAGACACATTTAATAATGACTTTCAAACAAAGAGTACATTTTTTATACGGGTATAGAGGCATCACTCCGTACTACAAAATATATGGCGCTTAGCGATATCTGGTGATCTGAACCGGTAGACAACCAAAAAATTATTTTCTTAATAAAACTTTTTTTTCTTAAAAACTAAATTTAAATAATCAAAAGTTACTTAAAACATGTTTATTTATGTATTTTTATTATCAAAATAAAATTTCAAAGAAAAAAAAAATTGCACATCGGGATACGAAGATGGTTTTCTTGGATTAGAAAGCAGGAGGTCTGCCAAATCACAGAACATAGAGAGTAGTTAGAAGGCGTAAGTGGGCGGGACGCGCGCGCCGCGCATAAGAGTAAACACTCTTATGCAGTCCTTTTGACGATTCGACGCGCTCAGTAGTTCGCTAACTTAGGCAGAGCAATATTATGGCAAAAATAGTGGAAAAATGCCTCTTTGTGCTACTTTAACATGCTGGAAGCAAAGTAAAACTTATAATCTTACTCATTGAGACATTTCTTAGTACATTTTTACTGTAAAATAGTGAAAAACATTAAATTAAAACGACGCCATGCCAAAAATATACATTGCTGGATGTGTACGTCGTCAATAAAAGTGGCTTTGTATTTAGCCCGCAATGTATGCTTTTTGGGGTAAATTAAGAGTTGCCAGCAAGTCACACTTATTTTGCAGAAATTAGTCAAAAATAAATCAATGTTCAATTTAATTAGAAAATATTACAACAAAGTATTATGATGTCAAATTATTGCCTAGTAACTATTTCCATATAACAAAACTCTTTGATGTTACTCGTTTTTTTCACTTGTGCCAAGTATGTAAACACACAAACTGACAACAATTTCGTAAATGTTGAACAATCCGCTAGTTCAACGTAAGACACCTTACACTTTATTATCACGCATTTTTTGCTACGTGAATAACTATGAAATATTTACAAAAATACGAAAAATTTGCCATCACAGACTACGTTAAGTTAAGGACTACGTTTTGCCATTAAATAAAAATAAAGCACTGAAAAAATGAGGTTATGAACTAGTTTTTCCTGTTCATAATATGAACAGATTATATATTATAAGAGAGAATATATTATATTGATTGAGAACACAAGGGGAACGAACGCCCATACAGCCATATCTTAAGTATTTTCTGTCATTCTACAAATATTGCATTGAAATGCTAGTGCAATGCAACACATTTCAATGCAATTCTTAGTGTCTTTCTCAATGTCTTCACATCAAATTCACTTATATTACAATGATCTTCCAATGGCATGTAATGTAAACACAAACACTTCTTTTACAAAACTACTTATACCAATTTTATAACACAATGTTCGCTCAGACAGATTTTTGTAATTATTGTATTAAAAATTATAAAAATATTGACCGACCTCATAAAATAGCAAAAAAAAAACTCTCCAAAAATAGCTTTTTATGTAACAAAAACCATAGTGGCATAAATAAATGAGATGTGGACAAGTAACTTTACTCTGGAGAGCCTCGAATTCCAGATTATTTGATTTTTTATTGTCATATAACTACCGGAAGTCTTACGCAGCTTGACAAATTAAACTGTAGTGATCCCATTCTCTTTGTATGCTGTATTTTATTTATGACTCGCTTAAGAAATTGAATTAAATAAGTAGCTACTTACTTACATATATGTATTCACTCATTAAAGATATTATTTTTTTGTAGAATATATTTCTTATAATTTTAAAGATTCATTTGAAAGACATAGCATTAAGTGAAAACCTTCACGAGAGCTTGTTATATTATGTTTAAATTGAAAAATTAAATATTTATTTATCTTATTGCAAGACCAAGCGTAAAATACATAGAAGGACAAAGTTGATAAAAACAGACAGCCAGTAAAAGGTATCCACTAATTAAACACAACACAGTACAAGCAATTTTAAACACAATGAGTAGGCGAGGGCTACAAGAAAGCAGAGGCTGTAATTAGTAAAATATATGTCATATTTTGATAATCCTAATCGCAGCCAAATAGGTGCCCAAAAGATAACAACTCAATCCTAACAAAAATCTAACTGAATATGAACTGCAATGGATTCTTAGGGAACCTATCTCCCTCACAATTATAGATCTAAGTTTGCATCAATTAACAAAAACGATTTTAATAAGAACATCTATTGTAAAGAAAAATATTTTTTTATTCCTATTACTATTATTACAACATAAAATTTAAAGAGTTCTTTCAATTGTTTAAGTCACTATTAAATACATCAACGAACTCAAAATTTCCCATCAAATTGCATTTTATTTTTATTCTGGTAACACTGCAATATATGTGCACAAACGAATTCAATCTTTATGCTGAAGAAATATGGCCTGTATTTAAATGGTCTGTTTTTCACTTGGTACATTTTTGTACCAATTTTCAGGAACCAATCGCGTAATGGTGTTTTATGTAGTAAAATACGAACTTATCATTAACATGTGTGCGAGAGGCGACACTGGTTCTGGTACTAACGTCGCTTGATACTACTTCTAACCTCTCTGTTATGTTCTGTGTGCCAAATATACCATTTAATCATAATTATTAGTAATGAATTAGCGCTACAATTTCTACCTAAGTAGGTAATGTACTTAACTAAAATATTTATAGTGGTAATGTATTGAAAAATACTGTATAAAAATTATATCGTTATAATAATGAACACCAAAATCTCATAAAAAATTGATATGTCATGAAAAATTCAAAACTGACAGGAACTGCTATGACGGCCTAGGTTCAAATCCCAATACATAGGTCACTACTCTAACTAAGCAATTAATAATTTTTGCAAGATATTATAATACAAGTTATAGTAAGAATATTAATAACGACATTGTAAAAAATATCAAAGTTACTTAATATTGATTATTCATTGAAGTAATTATTTTTTCTCAGTTTAATGAATAACATCTTAAATGTCACGTAAGTTTTAAGTATTTATTGTTGATATTTTTCGAAGTCACTATTTTTTTTATGGTTACAGAGTCATCTATCGACTTGGGCCTGAATTTCTAAGCCATTGTAAGCCGACCAAAGTAAATATCAGTTTAACGAATGGTCCTAGTCAATACTTCAATGTTAACTGCAATTGGTCGTATATGATATGGTTATTTTAGTATGAAGTTATAACACCGTGCTTTCAAACACCCAATAACAATATAAATATATTGAGTATTGAGTATTGAGTATTAAATTTTTCATATTTAAATATTAAATAGGCAACAAAGTACCTAGTTAAATGTAAAATTCAGTTTGCAATGTAAACAAGAACCAAATTTGTTTCCACAATTCGTGTTATTCCATCTCGTTCCGAGGCAATAATATAAATTAATCCTATCTCACATTTCAGAGAGACGGACATGGGTAAAAGTAAAACAACAAAGGATCCGCTTGAAGGCACACAGCTAACATATAATACTTATACCTTATTATTTAGTATCAAATTCCATACAGTACAATCAAAACAGGAACAACATTTTATAAAGATTATTCAAACAATATCAAAATAAAATTAAAGAAAACATTAAAAAGTAATGATTGTAAGTTTTAAAACATTTAAGTATATTATATTATAAAACTTAAAGTAGGAACACTATGAAGTTCTTGGTAGCTAAGTGGTTAGCAGAGAGCTCGCTGTTCACTTCCCGCCCCAGGAAGTGATGTTCATTTTAGTCTGGATACATTTCTAAAGGAAAAGCTTTAAAAATACTTACTATTCTATTGTGATGATAAGAGTCAGGTACATTAGATTTTTGTTTAGCAGCGACCTGAGCAACCGAGATTGTAAGAATGAAAGATTTTAAGTTTTCATGCATATAATACATTGTACGTAAGTAAACGAAAATTAGTTGCATGCTGCAATAGGTATATAATATCAAGTATACGGTAATTTTGCAGTTCTTTAGATTTGAAAATAGCACGGCTATTATAACAAGTTATTGCCTGTTTTTAATCGGCAGGAGACTAGACTGTCAAAATAATAAGAAAATAAATTTGTCTCTTCTAAAACAAAACGGCTATGATTCTGTTGTGCACGGAGTCAAAATTTTATTTTAGATTAGCGGTACTCTTTCATTATAATCCGACCCGCTAAGGACAAAATAAGTGAAAAGCTCGGCTAAGTACCTAAGTGTCAACTAAGTAGTAATTAGACGTTTCTAAAACTAATTAGATCACTTTCTTATTAAAGTAGAATTAAAGGGCGACGTATAACTCAATTATAACAGTTTTAGAGAATGTCAACATAATTAACTCAAGTGCAAAGGTAAACAAGCATAGTACGCCCCGCCTTTATGTTCCTAAGCGATTGTAGCCTATTATGCCTTTTTTAACACCAAACGTATCATTACCCGCGTTTAACTCATCATGTAAAAATTAAGAGTGAGCGTAGAATAGGAGATTTAAAACATTTCTAAAGGTTTTTTATAAACTGAGGTGGCTATCCGTTGTTCCAATTTACTTTTGGTCGATACTCGATTGATCAGAAACTGTCAAACTTTTACGCGGTAGATTCGGGATAGGGCAGGAAAATCGTGTTTTGGCAGAGTGCAAAAATAATATTTCTCTTCACAAATCTTAAATTAATTTACAATTTAATGAAAAAGTCAAAAAGTAATATTAAAATATTATTTATAAATTGAATATAATATATTAGGTATATATTATTTTAGATTTTTATATACTTATAGAAGTGGGAAGAGTGATGAAAAACATAGGCTTCTATTTACAACGTGTATTTACAATCGGAATGGAAATTTACAATAAAAATATAAAACTGAATGGAAAATAATTAATTATGTGTGATAGGCGAAAGTCAGAGAGAAAGAATGACAAAAACTGATGACAAGAAATTTATGAAGAAATAAACGTCATGAAAAATAAACTAAAGAAAACATGGTATAAAGTGGAGGCTTGACTGAGCCGCCACATCACTCCCCCTCCGAAGCCCTTGTCAAAGGTAGCGGGCGGGAAAGTGCACTCTGCGTCCAGACCTGGTCCGTTTGTTTAGAACATCCTTAGCATCCTTGTCCTCCTTCTCAATGGCAGTTCCTTGCCCGGCGCCGGCAGGGCTGTCTGCATCATCCACTATGTGTGCCGGCTTCAGTCGATCTATCGACACTGTATACGGCTTCCCGTTGAGGAGGATCTTGAAAACCTTCTTGTCTCTCTGTAAGACCTGATATGGGCCAGAGTAAGCAGGCTGTAGAGCACCGCGCACGGTGTCATCACGAAGGAAGACGTGAGTGGCTGATGCTAACTCCTTAAAGATGAAAGTACTCCTGTTACCGTGGCGAGATGCTGGCACTGGAGTGAGCCTCTGAATAATGTTTCTTAAACGAGCCGCGAAATCTGCTACATCGGTAGACTCGTTAGCCGACGAGTGGAAAAACTCACCCGGCAATCTGAGTGGCTCCCCATAGACTAGCTCAGCGGAAGAACACTGCAAATCAGCTTTCAACGCGCTTCTGACTCCCAACAGGACTAATGGGAGAGATTCCGTCCAGCTGTCGGCGTGACAGACAATGGCTGCTTTCAATTGTCGATGGAACCTCTCTATCATTCCATTGCAGGCTGGGTGATATGCCGTAGTCTTCTTGTGCTTGAAACCAGCTATCTCTGATAAGCATTCAAAGAGGGCTGATTCGAATTGCCGGCCGCGGTCTGTAACGATGTCGGTAGGGCATCCAAAACGGGAAATCCAGCCGGTTAAAAGTGCTTTGGCTGTGGTCTCTGCTGTAATGTCCACCATCGGAACTACCTCAGGCCAACGCGTGAATCTATCGACGGCAGTGAGGCAGTATCGGTAACCATTTGAGACGGGAAGTGGACCGACGATGTCTATATGGATAACCGCGAATCTGGTCTTGGGCAGGTCGAAGTTACCAAGCGGCGAATGGACGTGCCTTGAAACCTTTGAACGTTGACATTCTGTGCAGGCACGAGTCCAGATACGACAGTCCTTCTTCATGCCGGGCCATACAAAACGTTCGGAGACCAGCTTGATTGTAGCCTTGACACCAGGATGACTGAGGGAGTGCAGACATTTGAAGACTTGTCTTCGCAACTCGGATGTGACGTAAGGTCTCGGAACTGAAAGGCTGCTGTCACAGTACAGCTCTGTATGAGTTCCAGGAATCTTCACTTTCTTGAGCCGAAGTGAGTACTCTGAAGAGTCTGATATAAACTGATTTAGCTCCGGGTCGTTCTGCTGGAGCTTGGCGAGATGTAATAGGTCAATGGGTTGATGGAGCTCTTCAATTCTGGACAGGGTATCGGCGACAATATTATCTTTTCCAGATATGTGCCTAATATCCGTGGTGAATTGTGAAATGAAATCAAGATGTCTGAATTGGCGAGGTGAACAATTTTCTTTCCGAGATGAGAATGCGAAAGAAAGTGGCTTATGATCCGTGAAGATGGTGAAAATATGCGCTTCTAGCATGTGCCTGAAATATTGGATGGATTTGTATATGGCCAATAGCTCGCGGTCATATGGCGAGTACTTCTGCTGTGCTGGGCTCAGCTTCTGTGAGAAGAATGCTAGCGGCTCCCACTGCGAATTTTTCTTCTGTTGCAGAACAGCGCCTATGGCTACATCGGAAGCGTCCGTCACGAGGGCCAACTGTGCATCAGAATCTGGGTGGGCAAGCTGAGCAGCGTCACAGAGGCTTGTCTTGCAGGCTTCAAAGGCTCCCAGAGCTTCGCTATCAAGCGTTATGGGATGCGACCCCTTGACCGAACCAGCAAGCAGCTTGTTGAGAGGACCTTGACATTTAGCGGCCTGAGGAATGAAGCGCCGGTAAAAGTTGATCATTCCCAAGAAACGCCGTAACTCCTTGACGTTCTTCGGAATGGGAAATGATTTAATGGCCTCTACCTTGTTGTCTAGCGGCTTCGTGCCATCTGCAGTGATATGGTAGCCCAGAAACGTGACTTGAGTGACTCCGAAAACACATTTTGATGGGTTGATCACCACTCCGTATTGCTTCAACCTGGAGAACACTTCACGGAGATGACGTTCGTGAGTGTGCTCATCCTTAGAAAAGATAAGGAAATCGTCGAGATAGGCGTAAACGAAATCCAGACCTCTGGTGACCTCATCTACGAAGCGCTGAAATGTTTGCGCGGCGTTACGCAAACCAAACGTCATGAATGGAAATTCAAATAATCCAAAGGGTGTGGTGATGGAAGTTTTTTGAATATCTGCTTTGTGAACTGGAATTTGGTTGTAAGCTTTCAAAAGGTCTAAAGTAGAGAAAATGGTGCAACCGGACAAACTATGTGAAAAATCATGAATGTGGCGAATGGGGTAGCGATCTGGGATGGTGCGTGCGTTAAGCATCCGATAATCACCACAAGGACGCCAGCCGTTGTCCTTTTTAGGGACGAGATGTAGTGGAGATGACCATGGGCTCTCTGAAGGAGTTGCTGTGCCACTCTTGATCATGGCTTCAAACTCAGCCTTCGCGATTTTGAGCTTCTCTGGAGCCAAACGACGTGGAGTGCAGTGAAGAGGCGGTCCTTCCGTTGTTCGGATGTGGTGGACAGTGGAATGCCGCACTACACGATGTAGGCCAGGAGGTCTTGTTATTTCCGGAAAATCTCGGAGTATGTCTGCGTATCTTGAACCGCCGGACAGTGTCTTCACTGAAGAAATCGTGTCCGTTGTTCTAATGGAAATGGAAGAGGTGAAAAGAGATGTGATATTATCGATGAGGCGCTTGTTGCGGCAGTCGACTACTAAACCATAGCTCGAGAGGAAATCGACGCCAATGATCGCCTTGCTGACATCCGCAACGACGAACTGCCAGTTGTACTCACGTCGCAGTCCTAAGTCCAACTGTAAGTTGACATAGCCGTAGGTGTGAATGACGGAACCGTTAGCTGCGTACAACTGGTAACTGGCCTTCTCACGACGTTGACGGAACGCAGAACGAGGAAAAACACATAAGTCGCTACCGGTGTCGACGAGGAATTCGATCTTCGACTTGCGATCGGTGATAAAGAGGCGACCGGGTGTGGAGGGACAATCACTCGTCGCCATCAGAGACTGCCCAGCGCGTTTTCCGATATAAAACTACATGGTGGTATGCACTTCCTTGCCTGGCTGCCGAATCTGTGGTGAAACCAGCAGTGGGGGTATCTCCTCTGACTAGCTGCTGACCTGGAGTTAGAGCGTCTGCGATCTTGAGAAATTTGCCTGAAGCGGGAACGGTCTTGATATCGCACCTGGGCAGCGAGCGTGCTAATCTGCTTGGTAAGCTCGTTAATCTGGGTAGCCATCACTTCTACCGCTCGCTCGAACGTTGGAACGGACTCAGTAGCTAGTTGCGATGTAGAAAGCATGATGTTGTGTATGCGTACCTTATCTTCCGGTAAATTAGTAGGTATAAAGCTTCTGAGCGCGTCGAGTCTTTCCAAAAATTTTCCAAACTGGTAGTTAAAATTTGTATTTTCCCGATGATCACGTCGGGGTCACCAATATAGAAGTGGGAAGAGTGATGAAAAACATAGGCTTCTATTTACAACGTGTATTTACAATCGGAATGGAAATTTACAATAAAAATATAAAACTGAATGGAAAATAATTAATTATGTGTGATAGGCGAAAGTCAGAGAGAAAGAATGACAAAAACTGATGACAAGAAATTTATGAAGAAATAAACGTCATGAAAAATAAACTAAAGAAAACATGGTATAAAGTGGAGGCTTGACTGAGCCGCCACATACTTATTCTAAATTTTCTTTCTATTAAATTATTTTGTATTTTTTTATATTATTATTTGTATTTTATTACTGGGCATGGAAGGCATTTCATCTTAGGCCTCCGGATGACAACGCACCTGCAATACTAAGTGATTTTTTTCTTGTTATTGCAGGTGTCTATAGGCGGCGGTAACCGCTTAGCACCAGATGGGCCGTCAGCTTGGTTGTCAGAAGATAAATACGAACTTTCCCAACAAAAATGATGTGAAAACATTAATCACCACACCCATGGATGGGAACATCCCGAAGAGTCATAATTTCGAAAGCATCATTATTCCGAAATTTCGTAATTCCAAGGGCTATTTTGTAGTGTATCCAATTCCAAGTGAAATAGTAAGAACTACTTTTAACTTTAACAGCGTTTGATAAAACCTCAGAATAAAACTAAATAAATTTAATGTCTTTGTCAATGAAGGAAGCTAATGTAAAACTATGTGCAATTTAATTTGATTTGCTTTTTACGTTTTAATTTTTAATGTAAGCAATGGATGACAACAGGCATGTAGATGGACTTATCTTTATAAATAGCAAAATTTGTTTTTTATTTTAATTTGTTAAATTAAAATATTTTAGCAAAAAATATTATTTTATTTTATTATGCAAGCAAAGTCACAAGTATTTCATAGTATTATTTATTTACTATTAAAATGTGTCGAATCTAGAATATGCCTCAAACGGAATACGTCCAAACAGGAATGTGCCGAAACAAGAATATGTCCAATTAGGAATACGACCAAAAAGGAATCAATCGTATTGAACAGAAGTTCCCAGTTCCCACGGTGTGTAAGATCGCCGAAGCTCACCATTGAAGCAGGAGGATTTGTCTCCTATCATCATCATTAGCCTATATACGTCCCACTGCTGGGCACAGGCCTTCCTACATGGGAGAAACAAATGAGGAGCTTGGGCCATAACACCACCACGCTGGCGCAATGCGGGTTAGTGGGCTAAAGCGGATACAGTAGCAACCGGGACCAACGGGTTAGCGTGCTTTCCGAAGCACGGAGGAGCTCGAGATTATAAATTTGATTGACCCATCCCGGGCCCGACCATGGCGAAATTTGCTTTGCGCTCTGGTTTTTTTTGTGCTCTGGTTTCGATTACGAAAAATCGTAATCGAAACCAGAGCACTCAAACCACTACGCCACCAAGATCCTCAAGCGTCCAAATCGTATGTATATCGTCTCCTCTGCTGTCAACAAGACGCCTTGTCATAGTTTTATGTTAGCTAGCAGGTGGCTAGCACAGCATTGCCAAGGCCCTTTACACACTGCGACTTTTGGCAGCGAGATGCTGTCGCGATGCAGCATCGATGCAGCATCGATGCAGCATCGATGCAGTCGCAAATGGTCCACCTTTACACACTTGCGCTACTTTTAGCATCTATACAGTCGCGATGCTGTCGCTATACAGTCGCGATGCAGAAGCTGGCCATTGAACTGTAGCGATGCAGTATCGATGCAATCTGTTCATTCCAGCAATGATACACACGCGCGATGCTGTCGCGCGTGTGTATCGATGCTAACGCGCAACTGTATCGATGCTAGCGCGCGACAGCATCGATGCAAAAGTCGTGCGTTTCAAAAACGCGCGACTGCATGTCGCAGTGTGTAAAGGGCCGATGCTACGAGCGTCTATACCTAGGCTACAGTAACCGCTTACTGTCCTACGCTTGTTTGCTATCTTTGTCGTATAAACATAGACCTGTAGGTATTTTAACATTACATAACGTATCCATTTAATTAGCAATCCATTTAAGAAGCAATTTTCATAATGGAAATAAGACATTCTGCTACAAAATTATTAACTTTGCATAATATTTGTGTAAGAAATAGATACGAAAAGCTGCCAATTTCTTCTACATGTTTATACCTACCTATTTATAAGGATATTATTATATACGTCAGCTTATTAACGCAATATAGGTGTTTGCTACAGAACGATTTCTGGCTTACCCAATTCGAGCCGTTGAAATATCGTCAAAGACGTTATTAGTAATCAAAATCTCATTACAGACTTTGGATTACCTTATTCAAATGCTTTTGAAAAGATGTTCGAAGGCAAATAGGTTTTATGTGAAAGATTTACAAAATAAAATTAACCCATTCAAATAATTAAATAAGCCAATAAGTTTAGAATTAAATGTAATTGCCGTAAACATCTTTGTAGCTATTGTGAAGCACTGGAAATATATTATGAATTTGACAGCTAAAGTGTTTTGAGTAGATTGAAATTTAGTCTCTTGAATGTTACGAATTAACGGGTTTTAGATGAGTTTTTTTTGCTATCGTTATTTTATTAAGAGGCTTTTGTCCATTAGTAGACATGTCAGCCCCCATCGTATTCTGTTACTATTGCCATACAGCGGGAAATGTTCTTCCATTACCCGCTGTATGGCAAAAAATATATTAACCAAAAATTTTGCAGGTAACATCCATAAATAGGCTCCAATATTATATTACTGAGTCCTTCCTACTCTTACAGCATATCTGTTTGAATTCTCGATTCTTCTTTCTATATTTCGAACCTAAAAACTTAAAATAGAAGAAGAAGATCTTTCACAAACCTGTGTGTAATTCCTCGTTCTTCCAAATGTCTCATGCCCAAAGCCACTTGAAGGGCGTAGTCCCTCATGACTGTGCTATCCAAATGCAGAGCCGGCTCAGCGACGTAGTGGTCCCGGGTGTTCAGGCGGTCACCCTCGCCATACAACTTATCGTCTGATAAACCTGGGTCTGAGTCACTTAGGTTTGTGTATACCGCTGAAAAGACAACAAATTGGTTAATTTTTGCCAAACGCTGCGACATCAGCCTGCTATGCTTTTCTAATGATCATAATAATTAGTATTCATCCTGATTTGCTGCGCGCTGAGATTTTTTCCTATTGTGCTCTCTAAATAATAGCAATACTTAATTCGCTTATTTTCTGTTTTTGATAAATTCGTTTACATCCAGTGCTTGGTAAACACCAAGAGATCTACCTGTTGTTCTCTCCTAATAAAATAATACAAAAGAATAATTCGTTTATTCCCTGTTTTTCATACACGTCGAAAGCTCCATCGATTAGTTGCTGAGAGCTCTACCTGACGTGCTCTCCTATTGATAATTATTTATTTATTTCATGTTTTCGATGAACGCTGAGAGATCTATCTGTTGTGCTAATAGTAATAAAAATTCGATTATATCCTGAGGGCTCTACCTAATGAGTCGTCTTATTATATGTATATGTGTGTATAACCTGTTTCGATGAGCGCTGAGAGCTCTGAATAATAATAATAATTTGATTATTTTCTGTTTTTGATAACGCTGAGTGCTCTACATATTGTGCTCTTCGAATAAAAAAAAATTTGTTCTACAATGTACTAAACATCCTGTATTAGATATACAGGAATAATCGATCAAATTACATATCTGCATTAAAAGAAAACTTACTGTCTGCCTCTGAAGGTCGTCCGTTGATGTCGCTATTCATCTTTCTAGTGACATTTGAGTTCTGTTCGAATTTCCGTCGTCCTCTAGCGGACCTGAGGAGAGTGAGCAGATCTCCCCTCGGCGCGTGCTCCAGCAGGGCTATGAGTGGTGCCTGCGTTGTGCAGCTGGCGATAAGACGGATCACGTGCTTGTGGGAGCCGACGTGCTTCAGCATCACTATCTCTCCGAGGAAATCTTGCATTTCTTCTGCAGAGGCGTTTTCTGTAAACATAAAAATAAACACTTACCGCCTTATTTCAAAACGCAGCTGAGTAGTTGTCTCTGAGCCTTCTTTGGAGGACATCAGGTGGATTTTTAGCCAAAATTGGCAAGTGCCGATGTGTAGCACCTTCTTGGCACATTGCTGCTCACGCTGCAGTGGAACAAAACGTTTCGCAAAAATCAATGTGCGTATAATCACTTTTTATTCATCGGCCTTTGTCATTTGGTAGCAAACGAGGGAAAGAAACGAAAACGTCATATTAATGACTTCTTAAAATTTAAGCGACTAATGCCCGTTTTCACTAAATATTCCCTACGCTTAGGTGACTCTTAACGACATTTGTCTCTTTCCATGTCCTTTAGATAGAATGAGATAAAAAATCATTAAGAGACTCTTAACGCCAAGTAAATGTTAGTGAAAACGAGCATTAAGGTTTAATAGTACAATATGGCGTAAGTTATTGCTAAATTTTTTATTGTAAAACCAGTTCAATCAAATGAACACGCAATACGCAAAACCATGGCTTCGTAATCGGAGCAAATGGAAATATTCACATCGTAAATTAAAGACTTGCGCGTACTCATCTGACTTGCGGACATCATGAGAACATAACACATAAATCTACATAGAGAGATACATTATTGCATAGAAAGTGTAAGATTACAGTGGGTATGTTTGTACGTTCGTTCTATGATAGATACGATAAAATATACTGTGTGAAACTGAAAGCCGAAAATAATTATTTGCTCACTTAGCAAAGTAAATTTTGCTGCGACTGCTGACTTTAAACTATGACGACCGTAACGAGTGATTCTAAAATATACCTTTTTTATTTAAAGCACGGCAATTGACCCAACACCACCTGATGTGAAGCGATAAGAAGAGTTTATATGCGACCTCCACCTTGCCGGTCCAAAAGGTACTTTTTCACGCCTCTCTTGAAGGAACCCATGTTATAGGAAGGAGGGAACACATGTGTTGGCTAAGACTAACTGAGCATTGTGAAGTGATTCAAAGACACACAAGCAATAAAAAAAGTTCCTCTCGTGTAAAAACTATAACTCATCACCTCTCGCAGCGAGAAAAAGATATGGTACTTAAATAATAATTAAAGTAAAATCAGTTAACGTAATACTATTATAATTAGTGAAATATAGCACAAATATACTTAAACATACATATATACCATTTATTAGATAGACCCTTAGACCATAAGAGGATAGACCATATGCTTTTGCCATCCATGTCGTATAAGAATAAGTAAGACTTATTCAATCTTTGTTACGAAGGCCGCCAGAGTATAAAACATATTTTGCATAAAGATACTTGAACTAAAAAAAGAGTATTTATTGAGTGTTCTAGCAAAACTCAATAGAGGAATCTGCAGTGTATCTCCGACAGTAATTGATCCCACATTATATTAGTGATAATTACATATCTACGATAATTGTTCCTTTTGAAATCATTGCCGACAGTCATTTCACCGTACGACTGTTCGCAAATCGAGTCACAAATTGTCATTCTTTATTTATTTGACAATATTGTACTGAGATTTATTTAAATTACAAGTGACGTTTATGTCGAGTATAGAATGACACGTGAAGAAAATTATTGTTCTGAGATTTCAATTCAATTTCTTCTTTGATGGCTTTCTGCTATAATTTAGCCAGTGTCAAGTTTCTGTGTATCTTTGTTGTATTTGGACGTTTGTTAACAACTCTGCTTAGTATGTAGACAGGCGTTGTGCAGATACAAGAGCGAATTATGATTGTTAGCGAGGAATTATTAACAGTTTTTTTTTAATTAAAGGAAAAGTACAACCTGAAACTGTTGAATCACCTGAAAAAAAAATACAGAGTGTTAGTATGTTAGAATAGCTGACAAAAGCTATAACTTTTTATCACAAACGCCTAGTTTACATACGTTAAGAGGGTTTTTAAGTTGATGGGTCGAGGAACCCAAGAATGAAGGAGGGAATATAGGGAAACGTTCAATTTAGGGCAATCAAAAAATATGTGATCGGTAGTACCTTCATCAAGACCGCATTCACAAAGGGAACTGTCCTTAACCCTAATTTTGGCGAGAAAAACGGGTGTGCATACATGACCCAATCTAAGTCTGCAGATGGTGGAGGTAATTCTGAGATTTATTTAAATTACAAGTGACGTTTGTGTCGAGTATAGAATGACATGTGAAAAGTGTCTACATTTTCTTAAAGTAAAAGTATTTTCTGCTGGGTGTAGACCATAAAAAACTTTTACTGTACCAACCAAGCCCCGGTTGCAGTGCAGTACTTTATTACCATTTTCTTGATGCAGTTAAAGAACATAACTAATAACTGCAACCGAGGTTTGTTTTGGGAATCTATTCTTTGTCTCTTCTTGTCAAAATTAATACTTTTTAAAAACAATATTTAAACAATTAAATGCACTCTATCTATCAAGTATGTACAAACTCTATTAATATTTTGATGAGGGTTTTTTTTTTCAAGAAAAATTACATATTTCCTTGGTTTGAATTTAGAAAAATAGGTGTAGGAAAACTTTGGAATATTGAGAACTATGGGAGCAAAGCCAGAGCGAAAGGTTTGTATTTGAAATCCCGTAAAAACTAAGTGGGTTATCAAGACGTTTCTTGTATCTAATGAGTTATGTTTTATGTTGCATTGAACAATGCTGTTAAGTAGACATATTGAGACATATTTTGATGATAGTATCTGATGACGACACATCAGCAACTGTGAGGTAAAGAGCCATCAGATCACTCAGATCATATGTAGACAATATATCTCTGGCGAGAAAAACCAAATAAAAAAAAATCTAATTGTCTGGTCACTTAATTAACCCATTATAATTTTAGTCATCTTAAAACCCATCAAAACATAAATGTGAAATAAGAGCCAAGTTCAATATTGAACGATGCGTCGTTTTCAACTTCACCAACAAAAGAATCGAGATCTATAAGGGTGCCAAGTTCTGTGTTTACTCGGGATTTAATTCAAGCTTATGATTGGCTCGGCCATTTTTTACGTACTGGCTATATTATGTAACTGAATAATATTCATACAATCACACTTATTTGATACTAGGTAACGGAGAGAAATATTGATAATAATATGTGTTATAAATATAAGAAATATACTAAATAAACATATAAACTTCCATGACTCGTGAATAAATGCTTGTACTCATCATACAAAGATCGGCTCCTACCGGGATTTGAACCCGGGGCCCGAGGGATTATATTTGCAAGTTAGTGTACTTCCTGTTTGTACTAGACTTACACTATTAGGTTGATATATTTGGCTTGTTGGCACAAAATGGCCAACTCAAATCTTGAGCTTGATGTCAGTCACACAAGAATGCCGGTTTTTAAACGTTTGCTTTAATAAAAAGGCAGCTTTAATATGTGGCATAATTTCATATAATGTAGATTAAATAGTTCACGAGTTGTTAAAGGGTCAAAAGCGGCTCGAAATAGTTTGTTTAATATTACACACGGCGCGTTGCCAGTTCCCTTTTTTTAACTTGGCTGGACACGCTGCCGATTGTCTAGTTTCGGGGAATTTTTGGACCGCGTTTCGCAAAATCTTCGATTTTTTCTGTTTTGCAGGAACTGTCTTTATGTCATAGCTATGCGGACATGTCATCCCTGCTGGCCAATAGGCTAATAGTCTTGAGAAGTATAAGATTTTGGGACACTTGGTAGAAAATAGAACTCGAGGGAAGATCGCCAACTCGTTTGACTGATGCGCCGAAAGATGTCAGCCAGGCTAAATTATGCTGGTTGGATACATCTTAGTCTAGCGGGTCATAAAATAAAATGGTGGCCTGTTTTGATTTATTTGTTATGTTTTATGCATAGCCATTCTATTTTCACTGAGGTCTATCCCCCAACTATCGGGGAGGAGAAGGGGGTAGTGTTGTTCTAACCCACTAATCCCCTCAGCCATTGGACTGGGTAGCTTGGAGACATTACAACTGCTTGTCGGCAGGGTAATGCGAGTGGATCTTGGTCCCAAGTTACGAGGGGTTCTTAATACCCCATCCGGCTGCTGCCGTTGGGGTCCGTCCGTTGTTACAAGTCGACTCTTCGGTTGATCGGCACGTGAACAGAGCTGTGTAAGTTAGGCAACGCCCTTAATCGTTGCCCAAAATCCAAGAAATCTGTGTAGTCTTGTGCTTAGTTCTATGGCAGTATCATGTCATGGTCTGAGTCTCCATGGCCGTCTCCTCTTCCTCAAGATGGCCTATGTGCCTTCGTCGATAGCTGCGAGGGCCATTTTCGGCCGTACTGCTCTCTTCCTTTTTCTATAAACAGGTTTGGGTAAATTACGCAAGGCCTTGCTATTTTACGTAAAGCCTGCTCAAACCAAGCGTCAACTCATGATAAAGTTCGATTAAGTTTCAGGATCTATTAGAGAGGAGCCTCTTAAATGTGGACAAAAAGCATTATCAGACCAACGTCAAATATATAATTATGACAAACTAACACAATACTGGTGGGATTCGCTGCAACAACATCATTATTTTATGTTCATGACGAACTTCAGACTTTCATTTCCTAGACTTTTATGTAACTGTAATTTTATGATCCAAGAACATTGCAACTGAAAGCCTCGCATTACTCATGGCTGTTCGTTAGTCATTACTTTTAGGCTGACACTAAGTAAGTACATTAAGTAATTTAGTACCTATTCTTAGCGAAAATGGCATATATTCGCATTAAGAGGCTGATAAACGCCAGCGACCTTGAGAAAATGAATTTCGAGGCCCCGCCCACTAATATTTCCGATAACGTGGCTCCACAATACTACACCGACCAGCCGCGTAACTACTACAACCTCAAAAGCGCCAAGCTAAAAAAATGCCACTAGATGGCGTGCTCCACGTGCTTTATCCCATAGACCATTATAAGAATAGAAATGAACAATAAAAAACTATACACTTTTATAAAAAATATGTTTTTTTTTAAATTATTGGTAAATATTATACACGGTCAATATACTTATTTATACTAACAAATTTTATTAAGGGACCTATTATGAAATCGAAACTTGACAATCAGGGATGCAATTATAAAAGACAAATCATAATAGTTTTGACATACGTATTTTCATGTCAGCTGTTCTATAAATTAGAGCTCGACTTGAATAAATTTTGGTTTTGAAACGCCTTGTAAATTTTTAAGTGCATGGATAGCCCAATCCGACACTATGAGAAATAGCGAAAAGTACTCAAAGGACTCTCGAAACGTAAAAGAAAAACTAAACTGCATCATTGGATGTTTACAAAATATTCCTAGCCAGAAATCAAAACTATTGTTTAAAAAAAACTCACATGGTGTATTACACCATTCGATTAGATTCCAAATTACAAAATTCAAGTTTCAAGTAGGTTTTGCTTTTATAAATTATGCTACAAAGTACGAAGCAGTATGCAAAAAGTTACTAGTAATCAACGAAACGACGAACCAAATGTAAATTATTGGCACGATGTTATTAACACATAAAGTGGATTACTCGCACTTGTTTACATTTTATTTCTTTTTCACTGTGGCCTTTAGCATTACTTTAAAACATGTAGCAGTTTATAAAAATCCAACATTTCCCTTCCGTTTTTCATATGTAATATCTTCCCGGAATGTATTGTTCCTTGTATACCGCGATACTATCGAATCGTGTAATTATAGTGTTTTTTTTTTCAAAATCAACGGGTTCTATTTCTACCTTAATTTTTGATTTCTCAAAAATCTAATGCTGCACTTTTAGTTTTTATCGAAATCGGTCCCGACACTTTTTTAAGTACTTTTCGTTATTTCTATTTGGAATTCGGAATCCATAATAGATTATTTTTTTATCTAAATCGTTTAAGCAGCTTAAGTGTTAAAATGTAACACCTAGAAAGACACAGTTACATTCGCAATTATAAGAGTATGGATCTTATCACAGTAAAAATAATGTCCGTTCGAAGTAATAGAAAGATTAATCAAGTAAGTATTTATTTTTTTAAGTTAAGAGCGTTTACGCCGCAAGGCTTTCAATACAAACTTAATTTTTTAACAAAAAGTGAATGCCGTAACATTTCAATTATTACTTCAATGTCGGAAAGGTATTATTGATATAGAACTGACTACAAAAGCTTTTTAGTCACCACAGGAATGCGGTGATTGATGATATATTAAAATGTGTGCTGTTTAATATTTATTCATGTTTCGATACAGAGTTTTGTCGATAAAATAATAATAATATTATGAAATCGAATAAAGTTTCATATGTTTCATAGAAAGTATTTCTATGAAACATATGAAATTTTATTCGATTGTATCAAACAGTAATGATTGGTTATTAGGTTAATCAAGAAATTTAGTTATTAAAATTCTGGAACAGTAATCTTTGAAATGATATACGAAATTGAAAAATTATGTGTTTTAATAAATACTCATCTGAAACAGTCTAGAGTATATTGAAATTTGGAACATGTTAGATTTTTTTATAGATTTCTTTCTGTAGGTTAGGTATGTGATTATCTTTATTTATGTGCCAGCGTTCATGTTATATTTACCTCAAGATCCGAAGGTCTGATACGGATTTTTTTCATTTATTGAAGACTATATGTTTTGAAGACTATATGTTTCGGTGGCGTAGTAGATTGAACTCTCTGGTTTCAACTACGAAAACAAAGCATCTTTCGCCATGGTCGATCCCGGGATGGGTCACCGTTGGTCCCGGTTGTTGTTACAACCTCTTTACCCCACCAACCCACCAATCGGTGGGCGTGCAAGACTGCGTAAGAGCAGTTTGCAATACAGCGTACTATGTACTTTTTGTTTATTTGACAAGAAGAAGAAAAAAGTTAATATCTTGTATATTTCTACACATTTCTTTGACAGAACTTGTTTGGGATTTCTCTGGGTCATGTTTAATGACAAATTCTTATTAAGAATCTAGTATATGCGAATAACCGCTAAGAACCCGGTAGCATAACGCGTAGTATTAACGCGGCATTGCAAACTGCTCATACGTGGTCTTGCACGCCCACCGACGATATACAGTTTAACCCCGGGCTTCCCAAACTGTGAGTCGCGACGCCCTGGGGCGCCGCGGTATCATCCCAGGGGCGTCGTGAGGCAATCTTAATAGATTGGCTGTCTGTGTCGATGCGACCAAGTCGAGTGCGCATTGTGATGCGGCGGATCACAATGCGCATTTAAAAGTGCTTCTCTGTGGCCTATTTAAATAAAGTATTTTTCTTTCTTTCATGCCATGCGCATTGTGATCCGCCGCATCATCAAAATTTAGATACTATTTGGAGTTTTTCTGACAAATTGTTATTAGGCTAGAACTACAACTAGTAGGTAAATGTATATCAAAAAGGCCAGGGCGTCGCAAAAATATGGCAACTTCCCAAGGGCGTCACAGTTGAAGTAAGTTTGGGAAGCCCTGTTAACCCATTCCCTGTTCTAGGGATAAGTCGATATTGCCCGGGAAGTTTTGAAGTTGCGTTGATTTGTTCATCAAAATTGATCATAACAGCTGGCGCATTAGCTGAGATTACGCGACCTACAAAATCTCGAATGGGCAATTTAATATAATACTGATAAGACTAAAGTATGCACTTTATTTTTACTTAACAAAGTATGCCCTTTATTATAAATAACAATGCATAAATTAACAACAATAAAAAAGATTTTGATACGTAGGCCAAATTTAATATCGCAGTCAAAGTAAGCTCTGCCAGAAGTTCATCAAGAAGCGTTATAGAGGCATTTGGGGGAACTTGTCTCCTATTCTATAACGCATAATCTTGAGTCAGTTTTTTCGTTGTCTAAATTTTATAAATAATTTTTGAAAAATATAATGTTTACTAAATTAATAAAAAAGGCAGAGATTCATGGTAAGTGCCATATCGGTAGTATTTTTTTTATACAAAGGACGACAAATAAAGTAAACACTACCGGATGTGAAGCGGTAAGAAGAGTCCATATGCAAAGACAACTAGTGCAGTAGAACTTTAGACACTGCTCTAGCCGCCTCCACCTTGCCGGCCCAAAAGGTACATTTTCACGCCTCTTTTAAAGGAACATTTTTGGTCTTGTGTTTAATTGGACACACCATCTATTAGGTCTTGGTGATAACCAAGTAGGTTTATTCCGCTATGATCAGCTGGATGACCACTTGACGGTCCTTAAATCACCCGGACTTAGACCATAATGACGAACAAGATAGACAGAACATTCCGAGCAATCAAGTGAAGTCGCTTTTTCGCTCCGTGTGCGTGACCTACAAGTACGTATAAGAATACTATCGTGTGGGTATTGTTGCAATATTTAAAATGGGTACCCCGAATTTGGCTAGTGTATATTGGAATTTACCGTCCTTTTTACTTTTTATGATTTAAAATGATTTACTGCAAAAAGAATTACTGCATATATCTTTAGTTTTTCAGAACAGATTTTACACGTTTTTACTACACAATATGGTGTATTTAAAGGAAAAAATATGACATCTCGGGAGGTCCTTTCTCAATAGCGTTCGCCGTCACACTGCGACTCGAATAGGATGACTTTCTTGTTTCGGATGAGTTTGCGCGACTTCAATCGCTGTCTCAAAATGTTCCGTCTATCTTGTTCTGTTCTTATGGTCTAACCACCCCGAAATATAATTGTTTTTCCTTCTTACAAAAGTCATCAACTGGCAAAAGTGACCGTTATTTAGCTGATTACTATGTCATAAGCCCCACTATAATATACTTAAAGCAGTTCACACACGGCAGCTATAATGTATATTATTATAGCTGTCGTGTGTGGTCTCCTGATGATTTCTATGGAAAGATGTATTGAGATGTATCGTGCTATAATATACATTTTTACATTGTAGCTGCCGTGTGTGAACTGCTTAATACTTCTTTTCTGTCATTGTATTTTTATACCAGAAAAAGTATTATAAAATCGTTACGCAATATTTATTCAAAGTTTTACTTTGCTGTGATTCTTCGATGAAGAACATCTCGAGCAATCCCCACGAATTATTTTTTGTGTATTCAATCATAACATAATTTCTGTTTCACCCTTCTTGAATTGGAAAATAGAAAAGGTTACAATACTTACAATACAGGGGTCAAATAAGATTTATTATATGTATAAAACTTTTTACCTTGTTTCCCAACAGCGGGTTTTCAAAGAAAGTATTCTTTTATTGTTTCAATAAATAGTTTTGAACTTTCTGTGCCAACAAAAAAGTTCTCTCTGTGGTAAGGTCACGTATAATATAAATAATATGATAATATAGAGTTTTCACACAATCTGTGAATGTTTAATAAAAAGAATGAGACACACGAGATGTCTCATGTACACTGCTCCTTTTCTGAGGAATACACCACGACATAAGTAAAATTTTCAAATCAGCGAACAAACCTGAAATAGATTCACTAACAGAAACATTCGACATCGAGCTCGACGACGAGGTGCGATTGCTTTTGACGTTTGAGCACAGCGCTGCGCGTATTATGCGTATTTGAATCTGTACGGTCGCGTAAGTCGATCTCCTGGCTGTGTATGTTCGTCGCAGTTTTCAACTAAGTATTTCTTGTGTTTAAAATCTATCGTAATGACTTCATTCAATATTTAATAATAATAATAATATTCATACACTCACACCTATTAAGTATCTAGCCCAAATGTATAGCCCGTATGCATCAATAAGAGCTATGATATGGATATAATGGCGAAATATTGATAGTAATATGTATATAAATACTAGAAATAAAGTAAAGAAACAAACACAAACATAACAAACATATAAACAATTATGACACGTCAACAAATGCTTCTATGCATCATACAAAGATCTGTTCCTACCGGGATTCGAACCCGGAAACCCTGACCGAATAGCCTGTATAGCAAAGGGTACAGACCACTCGGCCAGCCCGGTAAACAATTCGATTGACTTTTACATAAAAGTATGATAAAAATTAACTACTTTTTAGTTCCGGCTCACGCTGTGCTCGTCGTCGAAACGCTAGTGTCGCCAATGGTAGGCAGACAAACGCCAAAAGGTATTACAGCGCTGCCATAGCCATAGTTTCAAGGTTGCCGACTTAAGAGAATCGCATATTCTATAAGCAAAAGAAAGAGCCAGACAGTATCATGCTTTACTTTTTATGCTTTGTCTGACCTGTGAGCATTTTGGCTGCCACTGTGATAGTTTCCCCTCCAGGCATATCCAGCGTGGCGGCGTGGACTCTGCCAAATGCTCCACTCCCAATCAACGCTCCTAAGTGCACACGGTTTCTGCTCACCTCCCACTCATCGTGAGGATCGACGAAGCCCTGGCGAAAGAAAAAGGATTTTTCAGATTTCTAAGAGTCATAGTAAAGACAGATCAATGCTAGGGTAGTGGGTTCTAAACTTCTGCGTTATATGGCGTACTTAATGCGTAATGACAAACTTCGCTGATTGTCCCTCAATCAAATCAAGCGCTCACTTGAAGATGAGCAGTTTGATGAATGTTCGATTGAAATCCGCGGGGATCTAAGAATTGCCCTTTGAGAATGTCAATGCTGATTATTTGCGAATAATATATATTGCGAAAAATATAGAAATGTTGCGGAAGACAAGCGATGACTCTGATTTTGTCCGGATTTGCAATCTCATTATTTCATCGTATTCCGCTTTCGTTTGAAGTATGCTGAGATAATATTTGCTGACCTCAAATTCCTTTTGCACATAGAGGGGACTCTGCTCAGCTTGGCTGCGAACTGGAGCATCATTGTTTCTGGGAACAAAACAATTACTTGTATTAGATTAGTAGTTACATCTGATAGAAGGTCTATGTGTGTTTTAATACTATAATAACAATCAATTAAAGTAACAAAGCTGTCATCATAAACTTTGCAGATGATGAGCGAAGCGTATGTTCCGAATTGGATCTCAAATAGGGTCCAGTTCACACCAAACCCAATAAATCTGTACTTCATAAGTAAGTTTACAGACCCTTTGGTAAAACAAAACCGCTGTAATACAATAAAATTGTTGGTGTCATTAAAAAACCAGTACCTACAAAAACATATTTCATTAAAAATTAAAATTTGGTATTGGATCGTAATTCTAGACAATACAGAGGGTTGGTTTTCTCAAAGGACAAAAAGAACCAGATCAAAGCTTCAGAGAATACACGTGTAAATATTTGATAAAATTGATTCACGAAACATTATCTGTTATATATTTTCAATCTAAATTCTCCGCTTGTAAAATGAGAAACTTTTAGGAGTAAGTTTCTCATTTTAGTACCACAAAGTTCTCGATGTGGTCATAGATTACAGAGTTGTCAAGTTAATTTATAATAAGTTAATAATATAGTTATGCTGGTAGCAACGGAGCTCTTGTAATTTGGGAAGTTTGAAGTCTCTTACCTATTAATCGAGAAACTATATTAAAACAAGCAAATGTTTCAAGTCCATATCTTTACAAGGTTGAACTAACTATTTGAGGAAATTATTTCGAAGCTATGAATAGCTTAAGTAAGGGAGCTTTTTGATAATTCTAGCCCTTATTGCTTTCGTATTAGAACATGATCCAACGTTTTTTTTAAACCACTAAGGTGGCAATCAAGCATACGGCCCACCTGTTGGTAAGCGGTTACCGTACGACGCAACACCAGGGGTATCACTTGCGCGTTGCCGACCCTCTAAAAACCTTTTCAAGTCTTATTTGAAGTACCCCATGCTGTACTCGTTCGAGAAAACCTCTGCAGAGAGCTAATTCCACAACCTGAGTGTACGCGGGAGAAAGTTTGTCTGAAACCGCACAGAACAGGACAATTTTGGTTCCAACGTGTGAGGATGAATTCCCTGCCCATGGCGAGCGGTGCGATGGTAGAAAGAGGCGGTCTGCATCAAGTCAAATAATTCTTCAGAACACACCCCGTTATACAATCGGTAAAACACAAATAAGGAAGTAAAATCTCTCCTTAGGCTTAAGGGTTCAATACCGTTTGTGAGCTGGTAGATCGTCGACAATTCTTAAAGGTCGTCTGTGAACTGCGTCAAACGGGCCAAGCTGGTATCTAGGTGCTCCCGCCCATAGATGGCAGCAGTATTCCATATGGGGCCTGACTTGAGACTTGTAAAGTAACAGCCTTTGCCCCGTAAAGTAATCACTTAGAGTTAGACTCCTTTGTAGAAAAGTATGCACACATGCTGCATGTGTGAGCAAACACAATTGCTGGCCAATTGCTAGCTGTTAAACTGTTACCAATAAGTGTTGTAGAGCTAAGTTGATAGTTCACCTTGAAAATCAGCTGTTCTGTCGATAGTTTTGTGTTTTTTTTATTTTATTAAGTAAGTATACAGCATGGTGCTGTCAATACGACAATAAATTAAAACATGGGCTATATTAGGTCATAGAAATGGTTTGCCACTTTCAAAAACATCTAATTCATTTGATAATTTCATGACACTTCCATTAAATAATATAACATTGGCTGCATTATTTCATAGAAAGGCCCTGAAATTATCAAATGAATAAAATGTTTTTTAAAAGCGGGAAACCATTTCTATGAAATAATATAGCTCATGTTTCAATTTATTGTCGTATTGACGGCACCACACTGTATAGTTTTGTTATGCTTGTTACTTTTCATTTTAATTAAGTTCGGCAGAAACTGCTTCGAACTTCGATGGACCTAATTTCATTATTAAGTTATTCGGACTAGCGCTCGCAAGTATTTCTTTTATGTGATTCTTTTCTTTAAAGCTCTTTGCCTTTGATGGTGTCGCCTTATTACCTAATCATTTTCTTTGGAATTGTCAAATCGAATACGGCGGCTCTTTAACGTTTGTTTAGAAAATGTTTAGGTACTACAGAAGCACCGTTGATTGAGAAAACGAGTACGGGGTTCCGGTTCGTTAACTTACTTCACCTCAAATGTGAACAATCGACCAGAAGATATATGCTGCGCGAGAAAAGCAAGTAAGCGATTGCAATGGACTTACTACTTAGTACCGAAGTTGTTTTGCAATAAAGTATTTATTTCGTAGGTATTTAGATCTGTTGGAGAAGAATCCGTTGGTTAGCCATCACAGCCTTCTGTTACGGCAGTGAAACTAAGTTTCATTGTGTTTTGGTGAGAAGGGAATGGTATAAGTTAGTGTCATCATATCAGCCTATGATGTCCACTGCTGAACAAAGGTCTCATCCATCGGATCCAAATGGATCGGTTCTGCGCAGCATGTATCCAACGGCTCCCCGCCACCTTGACCAGGTTGTATTTCCACCTAGTGGGAGGCCATCCAACTTTGCACTTTCCGGCATGTGGTCGCCATGCTAGAATTTTAACTTTAACGCTCTATTGGCTGTCAGTCCTGTCTGCGTGCAATAGTATACCTACTTATAGTTAGTAAAATAACTTAAGTGTAATTAGTGGGTATGGGCATTTGGGGCTACAGCATGTTTTATCTTTAAAATGCCTACAAATATCAGGCGGGCCGTTTCCTTATTTGATAATCTTTGAAATGGTGTAACACTTCTTTTTAAGATCTTTTTAAATATCTTATGTATGGTCATTTTAAACCTGCCAAGGGTCAGATTCCAGACACCTCGGTTTTTGCAGCCGCTTTATAGCCTACCAACCCGCATTGGACCAGCGAGTTGGTGTTCTGGCCCAAACTCCTCGTGTGTTTCTTCCACGTAGGAAGGTCTGTGCCCAGCAGTAGGACGTTATAGGCTGGACCATTTTGAGTATTCGGCCGTTTGCCATAAAGAACTGCGTGAGCTTCAATCCCGAATTCTTTACCAAAACGGTGGTATATCTATAACACTGTATTTATTTATTTAATCAGGTACACAAAACAGAATTACAACAAGAACATGTATAAAAGCAGTAATAAAAAATTTATTAAATACATTGATAGGCTGTAACTCCACAAGCATGTGCACACAGCATGATAATGATATCGAGACACATTATAAGATGCATATAGGTACAGAGAAATATATAGGAAAAAATATAAAATTAGGTCGTTACATAGTATTTCGTTCTCGTAGAGTAATGAATATATGTGTTCCTACTTTTAAATAGCTGTGAAAAGAATCACGGACGAGTATTAAGAAAGAGCCATTAATTTACGGTGATCGGGACGAGCTGCTAGATTATGGGTTACACCACCTTCGATCGCACGGTGCGCGAACGCAGTATCCCGTATACGCAATGTTGCGTTCTAGTGATGCACAAGGAGCAATGATCGATAAAAGTGTCGGCAGAGTAGATGATTATATTATATTTTAATCACAGCTTTTAGTGATAGCAGAAATGACTGTTAATAAATTTGAAATAAGTTTTGGTTTATATAAAAAAATAGTTTGATAATTATCAACCTTCATTAATTAAATGACAAGCTTACTCCATCCAATACGAAAACAAATAAAACAACGAAGTTAATTGAGACTTATGCATTATTACAGTAAATGGGTTGTTTTACTTTAATTAATACTATGTTCAAAAATTCAAAGCAACGCAAGCCCTTTATAACAATCATATCAAAAATGGAGCCGTCATTATTATATTTTATAAATTACGCTTTTTCATAAAAAAATGATTTATAATCTTATCCTAATGATCCCTATGGCGAGTATAATATTGTATTAGTCAATTTAAGAAAGAAAGAAAGAGAGAGAAATACATTTATTCAACGCCACACTAAGTAGGTATTTAAATACCTGTTGGAAATTAAATTTGCCACAAAACTTAGATAATTACTAGAAATTGGTCGCCTGAGCTCATTATGAAAGCGTTGTTTTGCGAGCGGGGGCACTGACTTGTCTCCTATCGTCGGTGGGCGTGCAAGACCGCGTAAAAGCAGTTTGCAATACCGCGTATTTAAAAAAGTCGCAAAATTGAGATATCGTGTCTGCGAGTTATTAGCGCTGATTTTCTTATACTAGATTCCCATTAAACAGCACCCAGAGAAATCCCAAACAAGTTAAGTCAAAGAAATATGTAGAAATATCCAAGATATAACTTTTTTCTTTCTTTTGTAAAATCAAGAAAAAGCTGATACGCGGTACTTGCAAAATTCTCTTGCGCGGTCTGACACGCCCACCGTGCCTATGCCGTCAATACAAGGTGTTATAAAAAGGTGTAGTCATATTTTAAGGGCTTATTCTACCCATCAATACAAATAACTTTTACTATAAGAACAACTACGAAATCACAAAAAAGAAATCAGCTGTTTCATACATTACGTCGAATAAGTACATTGACCTTACAATGGAACAGCTGATTTCTTTCTCGCGATTTAGTAGTTGTAAAAGTTGCTTGTATTGATGGGCACAATAAGCTCTTAAAATATGACTACACCTTTTTATAACACCTTGTATAACGTTTTTTTTTATTTTTACAGGGTAGGTAACGCGTGAGGTGTACCCAGGGTGCTACTAGCGTCTATAGGCTACGTTAACCGCCTACCATCAGGTAGGGCGTACGCTTTCTTTGCTACTTTTGTACATTATTACTCTCCAAATTATTCTAGAAAATCTTCAGACTGATATAAAGAAAAACTTGTATTAAAGTATCTGTTTTTAAATAAAAAGATAAACAACACAAAAATAGTAATAAATATTTTCCTTATTTTAAATCGAACTAAAAAATCCGCCACCACATCACTAGGGTCATGGGTCGTGGGTCACTCTTGCGCAGATGATGGTCTAGCTTTGTGACGTAACTTTTACGCAAACATGTGCTTTACTTCGACCATTGGACGCTTTCATTCCCCACAAAAAAATTTCATTAAAGCGATAATAGACTTAATGGCCGTGAGTGTAGGTCTACAGAATAATTTTCACGTGCAAAGTTAGCGTTGTAAATAACGTGAGCTTTTTAAAACGATACTCGTATGGAGTTGGTGGAATTTGGACTTGTAAATATAAATAAATATGATATATTTTGAAGAGCTATAATACTCTTTCGAGATTGTGACTATCCAGTTGTTATAACGCAAAAACATATCATCATTATCATCATCATCACTTCAGCTTAGAGATATAGGCCTCCCCCAAGGATCTCCATACCGGTCGGTCCTGCGCTCCGCCTCCGGACCCGGATCTTACTGACCCTTACCCTTGTGGAAGGCCTACCAACGCTGCGTCTCCCGGTACGCGGCTGCCACTCGAGGACCTTTCCGCACCAACGGCCGTCAGTCCTCCTTGCAATGTGGCCTACCCACTTGAGGCTCGCAATCCATTGCCCTTTATAATAAGGCCTTCTTATGAGGCCCGTTCTCAGTTCCGTAAGTCATCACTGGCAACACACATGAATAAAGACTTACTTCTTGAGCCACTGTGGTAGTTGGGCCGAGAATATGCTGCGAAGCTTCCCGAACGCTGCCCAGCCGAGTTGGAAACACACAAAAACACATAAACTAGCCGAAATTCATAGGGTTATCCTAAGGCTCAGTGGTCAGAAGGTCACCCGGATTGTAAAGGTTGCAGGTTTGGTTCCCACTCCCACATTTTTTTTTATATAATTAAGTTATTTTTCTACCTAGAGAAACAGACTTAAGAATTCTTGTATGGTTACAAAATACCGACCTTAATTCTTTATGCTTATCACCGAACCAAATGCCAGTTGATGTTTGGTTAAGCAATCTTCCTCTAGTAGAGGAAGTGTACCAATTATGGAATATGCTCCCAATATGGACCAATGGATTATTAATTTAAACGAAAGGTATGAAGTTTCCGAACGCATCTACGCTGGTCCCCCTCCCCACGGCCGTACCTAGGCCAGTACGCGTCCGCGAGTCGAGCGCAACGCATGACTTTAAAGGAGTTCTGACTGTTTTCCCGCGCTCCCGTTGAAAAAATAGGTATGTTGTTTAATTACGAATTTTGTAACTGTTTTCTATCATGTTTAAGTTTTTACTTTTAAACAATATAGTCATTTAGTCTATTTAATACTTTTGATGTTTGACTTGATACATTTTAATGGATAGGGTATGTCTGAATTGTTTTGTTGTAAAATGCGATGTTCCTAATATGGAATTTAGCGGTGGCCCTATTATGGAATACTATTCCATATTAGGGCCATTAGTTTTACATAATACAAATGTTATGTTTGTTTGTTGCAGTTACGTAAAAAATAAACAAAAATGTCTACCAATTTGAAAAAACGCAAATCATGGGATAAAGATAAAATGTTAAAGGCTATAGAAGCAGTTAAAACCCAGAAAATGGGATTCAAAAAGGCTGCTGACTTATTTGGTGTACCTCGCACAACATTGTTTCGGCTAAGTAAATCTTCTGATGAAAATTCGTTAAATTCCTCGTTAGGACGAAAGACAGTACTAGGTCCTGAGTTGGAAAAGATGTTAGTAGAATACTTACTGCAAATGGAGAATAGATATTTTGGATTGACTAGAAAGGATGTTAAAAGGCTAGCTTATCAAGTTGCTGTCCGAAATAACATTAACCATCCTTTCAACAATCTAAGTGCCGGCCGAAAATGGTTAAGAGGATTCCTTAATCGCCATAAGGATTCTCTTTCCCTGAGAACGCCTACAGGTACGTCGTTTGCACGTGCAAAAGGTTTCACTCAAGAAAATGTGAACACATTTTTCGATTTACTAGAAAAGGAGTATGTTGAGCACAAATTTCCTGCGAATAGGATATTTAATGTTGACGAAACAGGGTTAAGTGTTGTGCAATCAAAATTGCCAAAAATTATAGCTGCTAAAGGTAAAAAGCAAATAGGAGCATTAACATCTGCGGAAAGAGGCTCCCTAATAACGATTTGTTTATCTATGAATGCTGCTGGAGATTTTATACCTCCTTTGGTAATTTTTCCACGCAAGAAAATGAATATTTTGCTAATGAAAGGAGCACCTGCAGGGTCGATAGCTAAATGCCACCATTCTGGCTGGATACAAGCGGATATCTTTCTTGACTGGTTTAAGCATTTTATCGATTATACAAAACCAAGTAAAGAGAATTCAGTGCTATTGGTTTTTGATGGACACTATAGCCATACCCGTAACATTAATTTAATTGACCTGGCTCGTGATCATTATGTTACAATATTGTGTCTCCCTCCACACTCTACTCATAAGTTACAGCCAATCGACAAGACTCTAATAGGATCATTAAAAACATACTACAGTGAAGAAATTCGCCAATGGCTGCTAGTGAATCAGCGGCCGCTAAGCAGCTTTGATATTATGGAATTATTTGGAAAGGCATATTTGAAGATACAGAATGCAGAAATTGCAGTGAACGGATTCAGAGTCACTGGGATTTATCCACTAAATCGAAACATTTTCAGTGCAGCCGATTTTTTAGTTGAACAGAAAGAAAATATTGAAGAGGAAGACAGTTCACTTAAAGAGAAGAAAGAGCATGAAAATATACAGAAAGAAAAAAAACAGAATCTAATTACCTGCAAAGAAAATTTGCCAATACATGCTAATCGTTCTCCTACTCCTAGCACCTCTACTTTAGTAGAAAAAAACGTTGTTTCTCCACAAATGATTTTGCCATATCCACAAATTAAAAGAAAACCATCTAACCGAGGAAGGAAAGCCGGCACAGCATTTAAGGTAACAGCTTCTCCTTATAAAGCGGATTTGGAGCGATCTAAATCACTAACAAACAAAAAAAATCAATTGAAAAAAGGAGAAGAGATGTTTGACCAACCTTCTACTAGTGGCGTTAAACCAAAGAAGCAACCAAAATCTAGAAAGAAAAGGCCAAGATTTGATTCTAGCTCCTCATCAGATATTGAAAACATATTATTGGCGTCTGGTTCTGACGACGACATTCCCAATAATTTACAACCAGACGATCCTGATGCAGATGCTGAATGTATATACTGCTGTGGCCTTTATAGTAAGGACACTAGGGGTGAGGAATGGATTCAGTGTATTAAATGTCGCCTCTGGAGTCACGTCGAATGCTCAGGTGCAGATTGTCCTGATTTTATCTGTGATTTGTGCTTACAAGGCTAAAAATCCCATTTAATTATTAATTTAAATTTGGTTACCTAATATGGAATACCCTATTCCATATTTGGTACATATTTTTTTAAAATGCCATTTTTGTTAATTCTATGTTATTTAAATTATCAAGACAAATATGGTTTTTTGTTCAGCTTCGCTGTTTTTGATTCAAAGTCTATTATATTTCCTAGTCTTGTAGAGAATAAAGGCTGATTAATTAAAGTTTTTCATAAATTTATTGGTGTTTCTGTTACAGTATTCCATATTCGGTACACTTCCTCTACGGAGTAAAAAAAAACAAACTTAAAAATAAATAAACATTTATTTGCAAGTATCTAGCACATTCAATAACTAGTGTTCTGTAAATTGTAGGTATAATTCTACAAACAATCGGCGTCGATTATAATGGTCTGGCCACGACTATTGGTTTAGCGGCGAGCGGCGGCGTCCATGCCACGACCCTCCGTAGCGTTTAGCGGCAACGTTTAGACAGTTTTTTTAAATTCAGGAGTGATTAACTCAAAAGATATAATATCCGCCGCGCGGAGAGTAACTATATCACTTGAACTCCGACAAAAATGTATCTTTCGCACACTGACATAAGGTACAATTTAGTGGTAGCTGTCAGTGATGTGATAAGGTAGAATTTGGCGAGTAAAAAATGTCGTAATTATAATTTTTAACACCTTTTTCGAATGTTTATTTCATTAGTGTAGGCGACACGATATAAGTAGGTACTTTGTGATTATATTGCTCGTATAAGGTAAAATACTTTGCAATTATTAGAATTACTATTATAATTACAATACTAGTACCCATAGACCGCTTATCAAGCGAAACACGTCAGTTACAAAATTAAAATAGCTAGAGTCGGTCTCAAAGATAAATAAAAATACCTATCACTCTTTTCTTCTCAGTGAATTATTTGATCAGCGCTACAAAACCACTCCATAATCGTCTAAATTATTATGTTGCACCTTCACCGCCGCTGTCCGCGCCGCTCTGAGTCGTCCGAGTTGAGGCATGGCATTTCATCCGCGATACATTTGTTCTCGCCGCTCGCCTTGCCAAGCGCCGCTACAGAAACCGCTCTATGAAAACCGTTGCCACTGCCACGGACAGGGGCGGCTCGTTGCGTGCTCGTAACATTTTAGTACACACGACAGCACATCAAGCTCAACAGTTGCACTACGAAAGCCGCCTCTGTTACGAGTGCAGTAAGGGCTACGTCAAGGTCAAACTGTCACGCTTGACATGCTGTCGACTGTACATATGTTCTCTCCGCTTACCGTCACCGCTGTATAATACGCTGCCGCTGATAGCGGCACGGTCGTGGCCGGGCCGTAACAAAACAATTTTTTGTATATTTCCAATCCTTTCATAAGAATATTTTCTTTTCATCAAAGGGAATAAAAAATGAATAATGCCTGGAACAAGAGGTACCTAAATTCTTTTGTGTAAATAATAATTTTAGATTCTTACTTACTTTTATATTTTATGCAATAATGATAGCAAATAAAAATACAAAATTAAAAATTTTAAGTTACCCCCGGCGTCATTAATCATCTATTTAACACCATCTCTTTAAAACTATTCATAAGAGCCCAAACACGCTATACGATATCTGCTGTAAGTTTCTGAAGAATTAAGCATTTCGCAGACTTTTTGAAGGTATAGGCTCAAGGATAGTATGTCATGGGAATGCCACCGAAGTGACAGTACACCAAAATTCAAATCAATCGGATCTGTAAAAGTTAGTAAAACCCATGAATAACATGTTTTTGAAAGTGCCAAACCATTTCTATGAACTAATATAGCCCATGTTTCGATTAATTGTCGCATTGACGGCACCACCCTGTATGTTTCGCAACTTTCAAATACATCTTATTCATTTAATGATTTCATGACACCACTATCTTCTTCTTATGAGGTTACCGTGCACTCATAAAGATAGGATTTATCTTTAAGATCATTATGAAGCTACATTTGAAATCAGAAGTAATTAAATAGCCTTTATAAAAGCGATTCATATTCGGCTCGGTTAAGTATTGGTTCCTAAACTGCATCGTGTCATAGTCGTAGATAGCGTCGTAGTACGAATTAACGATTCTACTCAGTTTAGGTCCTAAACTGGATCGCGATAAAAGATGGTGGTACGGGTGCTGATTTAAGATTAACAATATTCTTAATTTTTGATTTTAACATTACTATAAATGTTTGTAATTAAAATATAATAAAACTAGAAAGATTTCACGTCCTGAGGCAGGAATCGAACCCGCGACCTTTCGCAATCCGGGCGACTGCTCTGACCACTGAGCCACCCAGGACTTGGGATATCCCTGTGAAATTCTTCTAGTCTATCTGTATTTGCGTTTATGAGCTTACGTCCACCCTATAATGTTGAAATATTCTATTTCAACATCGGGTTCGATTCCTGCCTCTGGACGTGAAATTTTTCTAGTTTTATTATATTTTAATTACTAAGATTAACAATTTAGTACCTCGAACTGTTGAGGCGGTTGAGGTCGCAGATGTGTGTATTTTTAGGCGTGTCCGTGTGCGTGATTTTTATAAAGTTTATACAGGGTGGTGAGGACATTACAAGAATAAATTACAACATGTGCTATATTAGTTCAAAAAAATGGTTTGCAGCTTTCAAATACATCTTGTTCATTTAATAATTCCATGACATTTCTAGGAAATGTTATAACATTGGCCCTAATTCTGGTGAACACATGCTAAGTCTAAATTTAAGTTCAGTGCATTTCTTTCTATCAAAAGGAATACGAAAAGGATAGCTGTCATATAATGTGACATTTAGAAACGTGCGTTCAATTTTCGACCTTATTGAACGTGATAAAATGCAGTGTTTAGGAGGCACCTCCGTACATGCCATCTAAAATTGTCTATGGTTTCTATGAAATCTATCTAAATTTAAGTGACAGCTCTAAACTTGCTTTAATCTTGCTATCTTTTTTCTATTACTTATTACGAGAAAGAGATATACTGATCCGATTTACGTAATTCTTTTTTTGTTCGATGCGGAATAGTTGCCATTTGGTCCCATAAAAATTTTTTGAAAATCAGTTCGGTAGTTTGGTTTTTCAACAAAAAAAAACTGAAATCAGTAAGTCGTCTGCGTGTGCGAAATTGCGGATTTTTGCTTTCCTATGACTTTTTAGTAAAACGATACGACAGTAGGAAACAATAAAAGTTGACGGTCACCCATCTAGCTTCGACCTTAGGAAGTTATCACTAAAAGTTGCAAAAAAAAAATTAAACAAAAATTAAAACTGACTTCAAAAAACTGAAAAGGATAAAATAATTAAATTTAAGTAAGTACTCATCGCCTAGGAACATATATTTTGGAGTTGGTGCTAAGTTGTTTCCAAAAC
Organism: Nymphula nitidulata; assembly: GCA_947347705.1. Lineage (NCBI taxonomy): Eukaryota > Metazoa > Arthropoda > Insecta > Lepidoptera > Crambidae > Nymphula > Nymphula nitidulata. Next base: position 5,997,746 of record OX374627.1, read on the forward strand.
AATAGAAAATGTAGCACCGACTCCAAAAAATATGTTTCTAGGGGATGAGTACCTACCTACTTAAATTTAATTACTTTATCCTTTTCAGTTTTTTGAAGTCGGTTTTAATTTTGTTAATTTGTTCTTTCATAATTATTAAGATAACACTTCAGTGATTCACTTGACATTACAATCATTGGTCGGCCTTGTCGAAGCCAGGTAACTAGTAAAAAAACAATTTACGCGTGGTATCATAATAAAATAATGTAAATTACATATCTTTTATTATGGAGGAGGTATTTTTTCTCGCTTAAATTAAAACTTAACGAGCAGTTTTGCAATGACACAGATGCGACTTTAAAAATGGTTCGTGACCTAAGGCCGTTTACAAACGTAGGAATGCCCTTCCATATTTATGGAACCGGTTACTCTCAATCTAGATCGGTATCATCGACCACTCACTTGCCCTCTGACTTTACACATCGCAATATATTTTGGAATTATCCGCAAGTGACGAGGGACAAGCGTTTTTCATTGATAATCCGTCACTAGTAAACAGTCAGCTTTAAATCGTAAAAAATATATACCTATCTCACTCTCACCAGTCAAATTCAAGCATCATAGGAGCTTTGTTATGGATATGTTCTATAATACACATCGAGTAAACACATTATTATGTTTTTTATTAAAATGAATGATACTTTTCATTCACTTCATTAATTCATTTCATTTCACATAATACACAAACAATAAACATATTTTTTTAGTATTGCGTAGATAGATAAGTACCTGAGGAAGTGCAGTACTAATGCCATATCTAAAAGCGGGATTAGTTGTCCGGTACTGGACTTGGAACCGTGATTTTCTGAGATATTAAATACGAATGGTAGATGTTAATGTAAAAGAAATACAAAAGAGAATATCCAATCAAATTATTTGCATAAAACAAGTTGCCCTTTAATGAGCAATCAGTCTTTTTCATTTCCTATTCACAAAACCTGGTGATTTTTGGAATGCAATAAGAATTAAAGAAAAAAGAAGTCTAAATGTTAAACCTCTCACCTAAGAGACAGTTAATTATTGTACTATGAACATTATTTTTGTAAAGCTTTTATTTCTTTATGGTATCAGGACACTTGCGCGAACGAAATTTGCACGAAAGACACTTGCGCAAAGCCATTTGCGGGAAAGGACATTTGCGCGAAAAGCCATTTGCGCAAAAGGACATTTGCGCGAAAAGCCAATTGCGCGAATGGACAGATGCGTGAAAGGGCATTTGGGCGAAAAGACGTTTGTGGGAATGGACACTTGCGCGTAAAAATGGCCGCAAGTGTACCAGATCCTTTCTGTATAATAGGTTCTAAGGAAAGTGATTACATCGACCCTATCAGCTTTATCACTGATGCGAGGCCGCCTTAAGGCGTCCTACTGCTATCTTATGGTGTTTGAAAAAAATGTAGCAAATTATTTATATTAATCTGGACTAGAGTACCGGAAGTACCAATAAAAATCGAGATTTATTTTCCAAAGCACCGATGCTATATGTATAGCTTAAGAAATCAAGATCGGTATTTCCCAGGAGAATGCATCTCCTAATTTAAAATATATATTTTTTAATAGCTGGGCAAACTGGTACGAAGTTCGCCCAGCTAGTAAAATATATACATTATTATTATATATTCAGCTTCAGAATCATTGAAATGAAATGTTGTTTCAACTTATAAGCTAAATTAATTTAGTTTTTTGTTATTTAGGTAAATGAATATTAAATACGAAAAAAGTTGAAATAAATGAACAAAATGAAATGACATTAAAACTAGGTAACGTAGGTCACGTGGCAGCAAGGCATTTGCTTTATTGAGGCATATCTAAATGATCTTCCTCGCCTTTGAACTTTCCTTTGATAATCATCGCGTGAATCAGGCCATTCAGGCTAGCATAATTTCATAACATTAGTATGAAATAATGCAGTCCGTGTTGTATTACTTCATTGAAATTTCATGACATTACCAAATGAATAAGATATATTTGAAGGTCGCAAAACATTTCTATGAACTAATAGCCCGCGTTTTAATTTAATGTCGTATTGTCGCCACCACCCTGTATAAAAAAATACTAAACATGTTTTTATAATTTTTCCCGTGTATACGAATATATTTTATAATTTAGAATGAAAGAAGTACTTCGATATACCTATATCAATTTCTATTGCTTGCTTTTGTTATTTTATTACATATTTATTTATTTACTCAATCTTTTAAATATTATTTTAGTTGATGGAAAAGAAAGAGTGAATATAATATTTTTATTGACTGAAGTTATAACTGAAGAAATATTCAAGGGCTTGTGAATAATTTACGTAATATCCAATACTTACTGCTCAGCGAGGTGATTCATCTTATATTCAAGTAAATTGATATTAGGGTCATAAATTTATATAGGCATAATATCAAAGTAGGTATCCATGAATTAGACATTCTAAATTATTAAGGACCGCGGATAGGTAGAATTAAAAGTAGACGTTTTGTAGAGAAAACAAATTGGTGGGAGCCTTTTGGGGTTTAGACCTTTGTAATAAGCGCTATTATGGAAGTGTCTTGTACTGTACAGTGTACAGACTTCTAATAATATGTGAAATAAATTTAAATTAATCGTAATTTCTTTTTACTTGCACCACAAATACTGCAGTAAGTAAGGCACATCAGGCACGGTCGCCTACTCCCGCGCATTAGGCATTCACGTCGGACGAACTATTAGTCTATTACTAGTGCATTGAACTAGGTATTCCTACTGCTAATTAGATTGTATTTTATCAGCATGACAATCAAGTGTTTAAGGCCAGACATTGAAATGTTTTAATGTTGGAAAAATATTAAAATTCAAATCAGCTGTTTATTTTTGATTCTGTAGGTGTTAGAAATTAACGCAATTTGTTGATTTGGCAATAAAATGAGGTAATCCTTATCAAGGATAATTATGATTACTATGTAACCATATTTCGTAGTCAAGGTAGCAATCATGTTCGCATTGATCCTTTCCGCCGCAAGAACAACGGAATGACAACAGATGGTTAAATGTCAATTTTTTCCAAAAGCCATTCGGTGATTCACCCCAAATTGCCTTTTTAGAATGCTGGGTCGTTCCCACAGTTCCTTGCGTGTCACGCTCTCGACGCGGATTGAATCTCAATAATTCGGAGGTTCACTTATTGGCACATTATGCGTCTGTATTACATAACGAGCTTTCTACCTTGCCGGGGAAATTTATTCGGATATTTCGTGGGTGGCAAGAAATATTGGCCCAAATTGTGTTGGGCTCGAAATAAAATAAAATTTAATGCAATCTTTTTCATTACCTTCAATGATATCTTCCGAGAAAAACAGATTGCTGGTGACGTCAAAAACATGCCGATTAAATTAAGTTAAAAGTGTAACGGCTACAGTCATCTAACTTGAAGTTCCTCAAAGTTATTTTATCCCTTTCCTTTTTCAAGTACTTAACATGAAAGAGACGCTGAATCCTCTCTTTCATTACATAGCAACAAAATCGAAACCATGCTAAATTGGTAAGTATTCAATCTGATCACGTTTCTACGCAATACTTGAATTGTTATGAGACACAGGGCGTAGCGATTAATTCTCATAACATCCCTAGACTGATGACGTTTTTCCTAGAGGACATTACAGAGCTAATACAATTTACTTCTACGTCATTGTAGTGATATGATCCTACGGTGGAGATATATCTGGAGGTTTATCATTGCATTAATGTCGGGTTACACACTCCCCTTTTCAGGGAGAGCCTGGTAGAAATTACCCTAAAGTGAAATAAACTAGAGCCTTTAATTTTTGGGTGAGTTGCTATATTATAATATAATAATATTCATACACTTACACCTATTATCTAGCCCAAAGTAAGCATCATTAAGAGCTTGTGGTATGGATACTAGATAACGGATAAATATTAATAATAATTTGTATATGTATAAATATTAGAAATATACTAAATAAACATATAAACATCCATGACTCGTAAACAAACGCTCGTACTCATCATACAAACATTTGCTCCTACCGGGATTCGAACACGGGACCTCTTGACCGAGTAGCCTGCATAGCAAGAGGCACAGACCGCTCGACCAGCCGGTTGTCAATATAAAAAATTATGTAATGTGCTATAAAAGCCCTATTAAAGTAGCTCCTAAATGAAGATGAATTGATGTAGAGTTATAAAATATTGTTGGTAGCACATGAGGTATTAGTTTATCACGCTTATCACCTACTGAAAACGGAGGTATATTGAAGCAATCTCCCGATTAATTTACAGACAGAAGATTCAATATACTTACTATATTACAAATGCGACAGTAAATGTGTCTGTCTGTCGGCTATGCTTTTACTACTCAGATTAACCAATTAAAATGAAAAGAGGGCATTAGCTACCTTTACTAAAAATCCATGCGGGTGTATCCGCGGACAAAAACTAGTAGTTAATATACGAAAAAATAAATTAGAATTGATATGGCCGACTAATTGATATATTACCAATCATCATTCATGGAACTTCTAATCTGATACATATTAATAAGTTCTCTTGATAATAGTTTTTAGTTTATAGGTTTTAGCACATAGGTAATAGTTTATTTTTACCACCGTATTTTGAGGCTTTTTGACTAAGAAATATAGTTTATAAACTATCTAAACTATGCTAGAAGTAAGTATAAATACTTACTTTAAATTTATTTTCAAATAATAAATGTGTGAGATTCTAAGAAAAAATTCTAAGCTAGAAAAAATCATGTGATGAGGAGGGGAACCAGAAAACTCCTAAATCCGGGTGACTGCTCTTACTATCTGAGCTACCAAGGATTTGGGATAACCCTAAGAATTTCGGTCAAAAGGCAAGTACATAATTATAGACTTGAAGAAATTTTTGGTTATCCCAAGTCCTTGGTATCCCTGATAGTTAGTGCAGTCACCATTTTGAAAGGTCACGTTTTCACGGGTTTGGTCCACGCCCCAGGATGTGTTTTTATTAAGATATTTTTCTTTCTTTTACAATTTATATACTACCCTTATTTCGCAAAAGAGATCAAGTCCATAAACAGTCGTGTTTGAGGTAGTTATATCATTTGTCTTATCTCATTGCGAATACAAATACAAAATTGTTTATTTGCTTTATATCACGGTTTACAGATGTTATTGTATATTTTCACATAATGTTGAACAAGCGTGTTCTGCCAAAATGTTGGCAAGTAAGTTGGCATGCAAAACTTAATACAAATTAAATGATAATATATTAAATTACTATCATACGTTGCAATACATAATAATTTATAATATTGAATTACTTACATTACATTAAATTAATTATCATTATTATAAGTTCATTTACATTATGGTCACATGCGTACAAAAAAAATAATGTCGGAATTAAATTAATATAAGTATTTAGCTATTGTAGATAAATTATTTATTAGTCATGATTAAATAGTTATTGAATGTCAAAATATTCCTTTAAGTCATAAAACAGTTTTTCACAAACCATTTTTTCAGTTTGCGTAAAAACAGGGTTGTACCGACAACTGCCTGATTTCCATGGGAATTCGATTATATACACGTATAGGCATTATACAGGATGGTGCCGTCAATACGACTATAAATTGAAACATGGCCTATTATATATTAGTTCATAGAAATGGTTTACCACTTTTAAAAACATTTTATTAATTTGATAATTTCGTGACATTTTTATGAAATAATATAACATTGGCTGCATTCAATTCATAGAAATTTCATGAAATTATCAAATGAATAAGAGTTTTTTTTAAACAAAGCACCACAAATGACTCAACACCACCTGATGTGAAGCGGTAAGAAGAGTCCATATGCGAAGACAGCTAGTGCAGTTTAGATACTGCTATAGCCGTCTCCACCTTGCCGGCCCAAAAGGTGCTTTTTCACGCCTCTTTTGAAGGAACCCATGTTATAGGAAGGAGGGAACACATGTGCTGGCAAAGAATTCCAAGTTCTGGAAGTACGACAAAGAAACGAGGTACTAAATTTCTTTGTGCGTGATGTTGAGGTGGAGACGGTAAATTGATGACTCCGAAGACCAGCACGCGTGGTCCTGAGTAGGAAGGGAGAAGGTGGGATAAGGTCAAAAAGCTCTTCAGAGCACTCTCCGTGATATAGCCGATAGAAGGCGCTTAGTGACGCAATGTCTCGACGCAATTGCAGAGGATCGAGGTTGTTCGTGACCACTACATCGCCAATGATACGGACAGCACGACGCTGCAATCTGTCCAGGGCATCGAGCAGGTACGGCGGAGCCATCCCACAAGTGCGAGCAATATTCCACGCAAGACCGGACCTGAGTTTTGTGAAGCAGGCATAATTGGCCAGGCGTGAAAAATCGACGCACCTTATTCAAGACACCGAGCTTCCGTGAGGCTATTTTGATCACGGTTTCGATTTAGTTCCTGGAATTCAGATCGCAACATATCTCCATGCCGAGCAAGTGTATGGTGCCCTGTGCCGAAAGAGTGGTGCCCTGAAGAGAGGGAAGAGGAAGAAATAGCGACATTTTGGCTGTGAACGCGCATACCTGTAGATGAATCTTGAAGTGTGTTCTAAATACTTCGAAGATAATAATAATATAATAATAAAACAAAAATCTCGACCGCCGTCAGAACTCTCCAAATCAAAGAGCAGTTCATTTTCTGTCATATTATTTTATACATACTTAGATGGCGTCGTAAAAGCACGAGTAAACATTAGCGCAGCTACTCGTGACATATGCTTGCCGCAATATTATGTGTTGTTTGCTCGTAATGTTTTGATTTCGTACGCGAAATCACTTTCTTGTTCACGGCGATGTTTGCTGCGATAAGTGAAAACGTCTTAAAATGGAAATTAATTATAAAATGTACAACGTACGACATGAATGACTCATTGGTCCGCGTGCGCACTGGCATAATGACGAATCAGATTACGATATTCATTTGTCATTAAAATGATTTCAGTTAGTTAGTATAATATGCTGAGTTTAGTAAGTAATACGGTACAGATTTCGGCTTTATACCTAACGTTCAGTAAACTTTTTTAGTTAAAACATGTTTTGCCTTTTTCATTTTGCTTATGCCTCGATCATCATCAACAGCATGAACCTAGTACACGGGTCGTGGTGTACGGTACCACTGAAGTAGCTGAACACTTTAGTACCATGTCACAAGTCAACGACTCTAGCGTCAATAGCGACTCTAGTCGTTGACTTGTGACATGGTACTAAAGTGTTCAGCTACTTCTGTGGTCGACTGTACTGTGACTTTATCTGGCCCCACGATAAGAAGACAAGGTGCCATCTTCTACCGGCCCTTGGGAATTATCCTGGCATCTATGGCAAGGATCCTGAATTGTCCACCACCTCTCTGAGCAGGGTATTTGTGCTCATTCTGTACTCGTCCTTTAGTTCTTTAGTTTTTTCAGCCATGCTTACTGGAGAAAAGCATATTATTTATTCAAAGAAATAGTTTTACTAAAATAGGCAAAAATATTACTCAAGCTCTTTGAACCTGCGCCTTTAGAATTAAACAAGGTGTATCAGAATTACCGAAAAAAAGAAATTCTTTATCGAAAACTCAAAATGAAAATGTCTCTACTCTAGTAATCGGCCTCAAGTAAATTTGGGTTGACTTTTTTTTTATACAACTAGATGACAAACAAGCTGACGGCCCACCTGATGGTAAGCGGTTACCGCCGCCTATAGACACCTGCAATACCAAGGAAAAATCACTGGATATTGCAGGTGCGTTGTCATCCTGGGGCCTAAGATGAAATGCCGTCCATGCCCAGTAAGCCCATGCACTAGGTTAGGTTGTACTCTTGTAATTTTAGATTGAATGACATTCACAGGCACAGCAAATTACTAGAGTAGTGACATTTTCATTTTCTGTTTTCGATAAAGTTTTTTTTTTTTTGGTAATTTTGATACACCTTGCATATAGACCTATTTCAAAATCTCAAGATTTTGAGAGAGAGCTGTAAGCAGTGGGCCTAATTCTGAAGACATATTTCTAAATCTACATTTTGTATACAGTATATCTCTTTCTCTCAATATGTATAGAAAAAAGATAGAAATAATTAGAGATACATATATAACTTAAATAGGCTAATTGACAACTTTTTTTTATTTCTTAAATAAGAAGTTCTTCTTTTTTTTATTTCTTAAACTCATAAAGTAATATTGCAAAAGAAATAGTATGTCTAAGATCAATAGTGTCACAGATACAGTGGTATGTTTGATGTGTTGCGGCGCATCGTCCAAAAACGCTACATAGAAAATCTAAGGAACAGGTGACTGTCACATGTTCCCATATTACTAAGAAATGTATGGGCATACTGACAAAATTGATAATAACTATGTATTAAGTATGTTTTTATTAATAGTTGTAATAATAAAAGTTGTTTTAATCGATGTTAGAAATCTAATATCATTAACATTTTTGATAAATTTTGAAAAAAATAGGACTATTTTTTAAATTTTCAAAACTGTACAATTTCAACAATATTCCATATATTTTAAGTTTGAATTGTTTTTATGGGTAACAGTAGCGTATTTTTTCCGAATTTGTGAAAAATAGCGCCATATTCAAACTTAGGCAACATCCCAATTTAGTTTTTCTAGAAGCCATAGACAATTTTATAAGGCATGTAGAGCGGTATATATTTCCTAAAGCCCGGATTTTACACCTTTCTTTATGTCAAATTATTTGAGAGCCGTCCTATTTGTGTTCTTATTAAGAGAACGATATCTAAGGAACTTAAATTTAGAATACCTAAGCGTGTGTTTTACGGCATATGGGTCATATTCCGTAAGACGCACGCTTATTCTAGTTCCAGTAATCTTAAGATTTTGGAATAGATCACTACAATTCTAACGATGCGAACTGTATTTAACAGTCAAAAGAATATCGAGTCACTGTCTGACCGAAAGAAATTCCGGAAGACATATTGTTACGTGGAAATCCGGTTGCGAACAATGGCTGCGCACACGACGGCGCCGATTACAGCGCATTGTTGATCTTGTCACTTGAACACTGTCAGCTTATTATTTATTAATCAAGATGTGAACAAGATACACTGTAATTATTTCTATTTATTTCTTGCAACTTTGAATGCATTTGTTCACTGAGTGTAATAGTAAGTAATAGTTATAAATTGAGTTTTACAACCGGCGTAGTATGAGAGCTTTTCCTTTTTTATGCAAAGGTAGGAAAATAACTCAACCACTCCTGTACACTAGTGTAAGTTTCAATCGAAACTAAACGAAAACGATTATCGTCGTGTTCACCTCTTAACTCCATGTATAATTAATTTTTGTTTATTTTTTTTTTAATATAAAGATAATAAAAAAAAATCATACACTCACCTATTATCTAGCCGATTCTAGCCCAAAGTAAGCATCATTAAGAGCTTGTATTATGTATACTAGATAACGGAAAAATAATGTTAATAATCTTAGAAATATACTAAATAAACATATAAACACCCAGGACTCGTGAACAAATGCTCGTACTCATACTAAAAACGTTTGCTCCTACCGGGCTTCGAACCCGGGACCCTTGACCGAGTAGCCTGTATAGCAAGGGGCACAGACCACTCGACTTGCCGGTCGTCAAATCAAAATGTTGTGCTAAGTTTTTGATTCGAATCACATTTTTTTATATATATCTTGGTATACATTTTTTATATATAACTTGGTTTATATAATACATTTTTTTATATATAACTTGGTATTCCACATGTCTTCTAATTTCAATGTGCGTAGAATGTAATTGAATTTTCAACAGTCTAGACGTTATTCAGAGACAGAAGAAACTCGAGCGAAACAAAGTAGTTTAAATTGTATAATCTGTACTAAAGCATAATGTAATTACTCCGGCTACAATTAACACTGATTAACAAACGGTGCACGGTATTTGAGTTAATCTCCTTTGCATTCAAATTGGCTCCTTTGTGTGAATTTATTGCGTGTTCTGTGAATTTTTTCTGTCGTCTCGTAATCTTTATTCTATAAGATCTTTTGTTCTCATATAAGAACTGGACTAGATCTGATATTTACAATGAATGCCTTTTAAGTGTAATCTCAAAAAGTAGCCAATTTTTTATCAGCTCAGCTGATGGTAAATGATGAAATGGCTGAAGAGGGAAGCGAGCTACGCCCGGATTTTTCAACCACAGAGGAACTGGCTATCTTAACTCCACCTGCCGGAACACAAGAATGCTGTTAACGTTATTGTTTGGCAGACTTGGGTTAGATGGTGGTAGCTAACTGGCCAGACTTTACCATCCGAACAGAGCAGAAAATTCCTGTCCGTCAGGGAAATAGAACCACAGTCTTCTAGATCTGAACGAAGAGGTAGTAATTAGCCGTTTATGGATTCATACATCGTCTTGATATCATAAAAATGAGTGGTTTATTAATACATGTATTTTTCTCTTATACAATGATTGTAAGTACGATAAAAGAGGCATACCATTTTCTTAATTTAATTTTAGACATTATAATAAATTCTTGAAAAAATCGTGAATCAAACCTGGGACGTTTCACAATCTGGGTCTACTCTGACCTGAATTTTGATAGGTTTGATGATTGTTTATGATTGATTTTCTTCTATGAAATAATGGGTTTCATAGAAGAAAACCATGTTTTAGCAATTTTTATAATATCTATCTTCACTTTCCTTAATTTGATGGATAAAAATCAATAAAAAAACAAGGTTGATTCTCGCTCATGATATTATATACATATGATATTCCTTATAAGTCTAATTTAAAAGCAAATAAATATCAAGGAAATAATCGTGAGATAAAAATTAATTGATAAACAAGCAGACTTTGTTATTGTTATTAAATAACAAAAATGTTTTATCTAAATACATATTTTATTTTAATAGAACAATGTTGAAAACACATTTTTAAGTAGCTTAAGATACACGAGTAGGGAAGTAGGTATATTGTTAACAAAAAGAAAATTATCGTACCTAAGCGTAATTGAAAGCGGCTGTAAGACGTTTTTTTTATTCAATTCATAAATACGTAATATTTTTTTCCTGTCAGAATATAACCTAATATAATGCTGAGAAATTTGTGAAATTGAAAAAACCAAAAAAACCATTTAGTTTTATTTACAGGGTCCATTGGAAGCATTCAGGTTGATTTGATTACGTGGCAAAGTTCACTGACATTCTCACGAGCTTTGACTTTGAGGACTGCTTTTGATATAATAGCTTCCCCTACTATGAGTACTATTATTTCGCTTCAAGCTATTTTCTACCTAAGCTCGAACAAAAGTCTGTTTTTTCAGTGTCAGGTGTTTTTTTGTATAATTAACACGTGATACTACGGATCGCATACCCGTAATGTGGAGGCTCAAACTTCACATTTTGATAGCGTTTCGTTTGATAAAGTCTGTTTTCTCAGTGTCAGGTTTTTTCGTTACATTAAAATGGGCTTGCTCTTGGTCCCACTGATGTTAGGAGATGTTAAGAGGGTCGACGATGCAGCGAGCTTACCAAGAAGGTAATATGCAATAGAAAACACCAAGGCTGGCAGTGTATTTCGTACTTTTGTAATAATTTTCAGGCAGCGTCCGGTAAATTCAGTAAGATTTCGTCCAAAATTCCATGTGATTAAAGCAATTAGCTATTCTGTGCCTAAAGTCGGAAGTCTTCGGTCAGTCTTCGTCGGAAGGCTGTTGAAACGTGATCGCTTACAAAGCTAACAGTCACTCATCGAGCTATTTTAGGTATTTCCCTGCGAGATTTAATCAGAAATGAGGACACCTGTAAGAGAACCAAAGTCACTGACACAGCTCATAGGCTTAGCAAGTTAAAGTGGCAGGGGACAGGACACTTAGCACGCAATTACCGAGAAGCGCAAAGTATAGGGCGGCCTCCCACTAGATGGACTGATGACCTGGTCTGGATCGCGGAGAGCCGTTGGATGCACGCTACGCAAAACTGTTCCGTTTGGAACTCGATGGGGGAGGCCTTTGCTCAGGAGTGGGCATCATAGGCTGATATGACGATTGATACATAATTTCAGTGCAGAGGTGGCGTTCCGGTGTCGCCTGCGCATTCTGGGAGTTAAAAATACAAATTTTCTCTATTGGCTTATTGTGAATGAGCGTTATGGCCTGGCCACGAACTCACCGCACGCGCGTCTTGCGACTCGAGAATCGGCAACCACTGCGCGCTGTCTCGATGTCGGCCTCGCAGCGCGTCGTCGTGACCGCGCAGTGGTTGCCGAGTCGCCGCCGTCGCCGTCGCCCGTTCCCGTGGCCAGGCCGTTATGCATTGGTCTGCGTGCTGACGCACACGCACCCAGCTGATCCAGCGCATCTTGTGATTCACGAACTGTAACCTCATCATATCAGCCTATGATGTCCACTGCCCAACAAAGGCCTCCCATTTATTTCAATTATAAGGGGATATTGCCATAATCGTGTGTGATCGCAGTGTCGCATCATCTGGGGGAGATTATCCCTAAGCTGGTTCTTACGACACCTATGGGAGGAGATGGGCGGTGGTATATTAGCCCGGCACCACACAGACACTGAAGTGTTCGTCCTCTATATTTTATGCCTGTTACAATTCTTTGTCATAAATAATAATAATAATATTTATACACTCACACCTATTATCTAGCCCAAAGTAAGCATCATTAAGAGCTCGTATTATGGATACTAGATAACGGAGAAATAATGATAATAATATGTATATAAATATTAGAAATATACTAAATAAACATATAAACATCCATGACTCGTAAACAAATGTTCGTACTCATCATACAAACATTTGTTCCTGCCGGGATTCGAACCCGGGACCTCTTGATCGAGTAGCCTGGGGTACAGACCACTCGGCCAGGCGGTCGTCCCTGTTAATAAATGTTCTCGATATTGTTAAGTTACTATTTTTATTATTTTTAGTAACCAAACTAGCCAGAGTTTCAAATGTAAATCAAGAGGCACATCTCTACGAGCTATCAATATGCAAGGCACAGTTTGACAGCACGCTCGGGATAATAGAGTATTGTTGAATTTTGAAATTCGTCCAAGAATCTGATAATTTCTCCAGTTTGCCGTGATGGCATCGAAAGTAGGAGAGAGTGGGGTAATTCTGAACTAGGCAAACAGTCAGCATCAGAAAGAAGAGACGATATAAATGATTTTAATACAAGCATATGAGCAGAATCCTTGTGTCACTCGTGCAAAGGTTAGGTAACGGTGAAAATGATGATGACAGTTGTAGGCTTTTAATTTTACTTAAAAAACGTACAGCCGAAAACGGCGCGAATTCGTAACTTCATATTTTTAAATTTAGAACGGATTGTAATTGTGTTTTTGATTTACCTAAGTATTATAATGTCGACGCCAAATAAAACCTGGAGTAGGGGCAATAGAAAATAGAAAGGCTGTCCCACTTCAGTAATCAGGAACTAACGATTAGGTATCGTGGAACAGAATTAACTAACAAGTACCTACTATGTAAATATTTGACCCTTTGCGACGTTGGCTTATGATTAATCAGAGGTTTGGTCATCGTAAGGCATTTAAATTGTCCGTTTTAAACCTTTCCATACTTGAGACATTCCTTTTTTAATTTTACTTGCAAGTGAGGTTAGATAACTAAATCTGAATCTAAATACAATATCCTGTTCTCCTAATATAGATAAAAAGTACGGCTTATTCATGAACTGCCAAAGAATTCCGGGAGTCTTAGACGGCTTGAAAATTTGATACATACGTTATCTAATCTAATATTTAGATAACGTGTATGAAGTTTTAAATTTAAAAAACAACTGTGTGTTTTTATCTCATATAAAAAAAAACATATTATGTATTAAATTTTTAATTTAAAAGGGAGCTGTGTCTTTTTATGTTAATTCTTAAATAACGTACGTGAATTAAATTATTTGTCAAGTCAAGTAAGACTACCGAGAGTCTTATGACAATTTAAAGCCAATTGTGTCTGGAATTCGATACCTAACAGGCTGATGAATGCGATAATCTGTTTGTTTCATTAAGTACGTAAAACAGTTCGCTGTGGTTTCGGATTGAAGGGAAAGGTAGCCAGTGTAATTACTGGGCATGGACGGCATTTCATCTTAGGCCTCATGATGACAACGCACCTGCAATACAAGTGGTTTTTCCCTTGTTATTGCAGGTGTCTATAGGCGACGGTATCTACTGGCCACCAGGAGGACCGTTAGTGGTAAGTAAATAAAAAAGTTGTTACATAAAACGCTTTTTAAAATTGTCTATGGTTTTTCTAAGAGTTCAATAAAAAGTAACTATATAGTTTTTTAATTACTGTCCTGTTTGTACCTATTTATAGAATAAGCTGTGTATTAACTATAATGAAATTAATACTTAACGAGTGTTACCATAATCAAGTGCAATGTTTCATTCAAGAAAATGTTTAGAAATTTAATCTAATTTTAGTAATGTAGACTCGATAGGACAATCTAACTAATGGCCGCCAAAAGTTAGGCAATGTCCGCCCATTCTCAGGATGTAATATGTATATCTTATTGCCAAATTTCATCTTAAAAAATTAAATATACTTACATTAAAAAAAATTTAAATATATATTTATATATTATAAAAAGAGGTTGAAAAATCATTTTGCCTAAGAAAAATATCCATTCGTTAAAATAATTAATATATATTATTAATTCCCTTTCCTTTAATAACAAAAGAAGCGATTTTTTCTTTATGTGTCATCAATAGTCATCATCTAATATCGCACGAAAAATTCAGACAAGTCATCATTGTTCACGAAAACTTTTTTTAACTGAATACTATCAAAAAGTTCTATTAAACCTTACGTCCAAAGTAATAAGTCTAAAAATCCCCTGGCTTTGAAAGGATGGCGTTATGCAATGCTAGTGAACGTCACATACAGACTCATTATTATATTTTGACTAACCATTAATTTAAGAACAATGAACTACATAGTACGTTGTGAAATATGTTGCGATACAAGAGTGTTACTTTATTGAACTCTGATGTTAAGTAGCTGATGATGATGACACTGCTGGGGCTATTGTGAGCCTTAAAAATAAAGGAAGAAAGTATGTTTTTCATCAAAAATTCAATGATCAGCTAATGGATATTTTTTAAACAAAAAATTGCCCTTCTCGTAATAAAGTGTGGTTGAAATGCTCTAATTTCTGTGTAGAGTGCATATTTCTTGTAATTTATTTGGAAAAAACATACGTCTGAATTGAGAACCTCCTCCTTTTCGAAGTCGGTTAAAATATACAGTGTGTTCCGAAAGTCCGAAATAAAATTTAACGGGGTTGTGTTACCTGTCAAGAGTTAACTCTGCAAGTTTGACACATTTTAGACCACTTTTATTTTCCGATTAAATTAACAATGTCCTGCCCGTGACAACCCTAAACAATACGTAATATTGAGTATCGTACGACAGAGTACAGCTATGCGATTCTCTAAGTCAGCAGCCATGGATTCGTGGCTGTCGGCAGCGCTGTCATACCTTTTGGCGTTTGTTTGACAACTGTTGGCGACACCAGCGTTCCGACGACGAGCACGGCATGAATCGGAACTAAAAAGTTGTTGATTTTCATTACCCATATGTCAGAATCAATCAAATATTGAATGAAGTCATGGCGATACAATTTTAACACAACAAAAACGAAATCGAAAAATATCGATTGTACTTCATGTCGTATAACCAAAACAGAGACAATCATACACAGCCATGAGAGCGACGTGGAGATTAGTGAATACGCTTTCGCGCAGCGCAGTGCGCAAACGTTAAAACCAATGGCAACTCGTCGTCATTGTCAGGCGTCAAGCTCGATGTCGAAAATATTTGTTTGTGAATCACACTGCAGATATACCATACACACACAAACAAAACCGCGCACATACCATAATATCGACCCCCGCAACACCAGAATCCCAATTCATTTCTGGATTCTGTACCACCCGCTGTATGCGTCATCATCATCAGCTAGAAGTTGGACTGATAACCTATTTGCTCTGTCTTTTAATTGTCTAGCTCTAGATCATTGTTAAGAAACAATATAAAACTAAGCTTATTAATTAGCTTTGAGATTAAAGTATGGGCAAAAGGCGTATTATGTCCGCTATTTAACTTGAACAAGAAACCCTCATTTAATTATAGAAATATAATTACTCACGAGACTGAAACAAGAAATGAATGATTACCGAAAAGGGTTTAAAGGAAGACTTATGGTTTTTAAGTACCTATAAATTAATTAATGTATTTACAGAGGGATTTCGGGAGAAGTGCTTTGTCTAAACATAGATTTATGTTACAATGGCAAATTGGATGAAATGACGCACGTAGGACGCGTGAATTCATTTCAAGTTTTTGTAAAATATAATGATTTGCGATTGGCGAAATCAATCATTACTTCATCGGCATAAAAAATATCAGTATACTTACATAAAGGTAAATAATATTCAAAGTGCTACGGCAGTCTCAGCTGTCGTAACCTATTCAATAAAAATGAACCTTGCAGTAATACAAATAAGACTGAGTAAGTTCCGGGTCATAAAGCACGCGTGTCGTGAATTGGCGAAAGCACATGACGTCAAAGTTCACTCTCACTGTCGGGACGGGTCAAACGAGATGTGCGGTAACAGACAACATAGTTTGCATCTTTTTTCCTCATTACAACATCGATAGAGACAGCTTTATGTATGTAATTTCAAACTTCTTGCCTATGATTAGTGTATTGTAAGCATTGCACGATTTGTTTTTGGTTATAATAGCGTAGAGATGATTAGTTCGCAGTTTCTTGTTGTTTTAAATTGCTTTTGACTCTATGATTAAATATTTGAAGTAAAATTAGATGTTTGCTGAAGTAAAAGTAATACTAATTACGTATTATTGATATTGAACACCGTATTTTCTTCTATAATGATAAAAATTCAGATATTTGGCGATAATATAAAAATCCGAATAAATTAATCACCTGAAATTCGAATAATCTATAAAGAAGGTTTTACTTTTTATTTTATACTTTAAAGATTTAAAAAGTTACCCTTCCTATTACTTATACTAATTTGAATTGCTGATGGCCTTCTTTAAAAAGTAAAGGGGAAAGGCTTTACACAAAGATTCCGATGATACTTAGGAGAGAGCGTATTTCTTACCTAATACTTTAGTACTAAATGATAGCTTATTGAATACAGGAACGTGAATAACATGAAAGAACGACTACTACGTTGACCGAACTTATTTAACTGTAATTTAAGCACTTTTAGAATTGATATCCTGTCAACTTTACATTTCTTAATTTACGAAAGGAATTATTAATAATATTAATATAATATTAATTATAGTGTGTCGTCATGACTTTGGTGTATGTGCGTGAGTGTTTGTTCATGTTTTTATGATCCACAGTGACGATAAACATGTTCAATCTACATCTTAAGTGAAATTGAATGTTATTCATATTCATCACACGTGATTTTTCTTTCACAGCTTATACATAAAGGAAGGTAGAAATAAATTAATCGTCACACAATTTGAAGAAATTGGCCTTAAGTAATTGCCGACCACATGTTTTGCATGAAACGAAAAAGCTTTTTTGAAATTATAAAAATGTCCAGAAAATAAATTAGTTATTATTTATAATGAGCATTTAAAATTTTACAAAGTCAGCACACAATTTTACAAAGACTAAAACGCTTTTAATTAAGCCCTGTATTACTCATACAAAAGCCTATAAGTTAATCACAAAACGTTATTGTAATTCGCAGAGAAACCAATTTCATACGACTGGACTCTGAAACAACATTAATTACCTTCGTTATTCCAAAAGAGTTTTTAACCTGTCAAAATATGATTTTTGGGTTGACCGTATGTTGGAGTTGGGTGCTCCAACTCCAAGGTACATACGTTGTATTCATTATGTTACGTAATCTACAAACACGGATATTGTCGAAAATTAAAAATGTTATCATCGCAAATCGCAATGGGGAATACGCATACACAGCTAAAATTTACAAGACTGAAATAATTTTAACCATAAAGTTGCGAGACAAGGAGATCCGATATGAAATTTGTCGTCACATTACACAGTACACACCCGCGATACTTAATTCATATAAAAAGTTGGTTTAGAAACCGACAAGAATACTGCTATTTGTAATTCAGGTATTTTCTTGGCGAAAATAATTTTACGTATTTTTTCTAAATGTACTGAATCAGTATATTTTTTCATGCATATTCTCTTTATATCGTATTGCCATATCTTTAAATGAAGATAGTGAGCTAAAAAATAATGACACACACAATATTGTAGGGCACTTAGGAATCTTCGATAATGTGTTTAATTAAGAGTGATAGTCAAACAAACACAAGTCACATCCGTGTGAACTTATTAAAATGGTGTTCTAATGTAGATCATTTTATAAATAATGGGTATAATAGTAATATTAATAATATTGATACACTCACATCTATTGGCAAGCCCAAAGTAGGGATACCGATAATAGAAAATATATTTAATATCACAGATACTTTTGTTTTCATAAGAAATATACATATACACATATCCGGCTGGGACTCGATACCAGGTCCCCTGGCCGAATAGCCTATAGCCAGGATACGGTAATAGACAACATTACCGTGGCCAGGGGCCACCATCTTTATAAAAGCGATTCATATTCCGCTCGGTTCAGTATAGGTTCCTAAACTGCATCGTTTTCTTTCATACCATCATCTTCCTAAAATTGATTCGCGTTTGCACCGATTGAATGAACCGTAGTGCTGTGTGTTATTCGTTCAAATGAACTAATTAGTAGAATATAATTGCTTGTATGGTGATTGTAATTGTAGATTATCGATATGTAAATTATTACGTTAGTTAAGAGATTTGTGCGTTAGTTTTTTATATATATAATATTTTATAAAAAATTATACTAAAAATGTAAAATATAGGTTTATTATTTATTTATTGAACTCATTCGTGATCAACCGTGCCGTATTCATTTTAATTTGTTCTTTCAATCTGATGATGTTTTAGTGACTGAGTTGGATAAAATTATTTTAAGCCCAGGCTTCATACATTTATTGATCCTCTCGTTTCAATCAAAAGTCTACACCACACATGTCATTAAAAATGCTATTTACAGGTGGTCTCAGGTTAGGCTACGGTCCCACTATTTTATTCTTATTTGTACCAAATGAAATTTCGTCTTTATTTCTATCACAAGAATGGGTTCAAATGGCAAAATTATTGTTAGATGGTTACACTTATGTGACTTATACTTATTTAAATATTATAGTCGTTGTTGTTTTGAAATAAGTACAATGTAACTATTTCAGACATTTCTGAAATCAGGATTTTCCCATCTCTAGCGGTGTCATAAATGTCATAGTCACCATATTTGTTTACATCTCGGACAGTAACGAAAAAAATGCACTATAATGACAGCAATGACAGCAATTCAACTCTAAACTGAATCTCTGTCATAGTCGTAGATAGCGTCGTAGTACGAATTAACGATTCTACTCAGTTTAGGACCTAAACTGGATCGTGATAAAAGATGGTGGTACGGGTGCTGGGGTGCGACACCACTCAGCCCGCCACACATTTTGAAACTGCTACGTGGGGAGTGTCGCATTATAATGTAGTCTGTAATCTAACCGAATTACAATTCTTTGATTTCCTTAATGTATTACTCCGCTATGATATTAGTGCATACACATTAAAAGTAAATGATACTTTTGAATCACATTACGTGCATTTAGTAGTAGCTTACCGATTATCTTAATTGGATTTCTTAACCAGAGATTAGATTGAACAGCTATTAGATTAACTTCGGAATCCAGAGCTTTTAATTTTATTTGAGTCATATCCGATGCATATGAAATTAAAAGTGGAGTTGGAATTTGACAAATATACGTTATAATGATGGTGTTGCGCTATCTTAAGACTGCTATCTGTAGAGTACTTACGGGTCAGGTAAAATCTCCTATAACGGTGGTAGTTAAAATCGGAAACTACGACGAAATTTTTATTTTCGTGTTTTGTTCTCACACGCGTGATTTACGCGTTTGAAGAACATCGTGCGAATAGGCCGAGATAATGGATGAATGAATTCCATTAAGACTTGGATAAAGTTATGGAATTTATTTTTGTCTTTCTGTTTTTGCGTAAAACCTAACGCCTGCCTTCTCGTAGTCGAAAAAACTGTATTTCAACAGTCGAACGGGTATTTTACAGTTCCGCCTCAGGCAGGACATGTTTTTTATTCTAAACATTAGTTGGTTTACGTATTAACATTATTAGCATTTAAAGTTTAGTATTGTTTTTTTGATATTAAAGCATCATTGTACAATGCATTATTAAAATGTATACAGAATACGAAGACAAATGACAGTGCTGGTGACTCAAAATACGACTTTTTGAAAGAAAATTTTGAATACGCGAACAAAAATCGGCTGTTTCCCACTAAATTGTATACCTACATTATTATTTTGTTTAGAACAGGGGATATTAGTTTGTATGGAGCAGGTGATATTAGTTTGTATGGAACAGGTGACATTTTTGCAATTTAATTTTTTTCTTGTTTACTTTTACTAGCACTGTCGTCTGTCATCTATCTGCCTTCGTTTTCGAGAGCGTTCCCTGAAGTGATTACATTGTCTTTAGCGTTTACATCTGCGAGGCGATCACCTAACTTTATTGGACATTCGCTGACGTGTGAATCTCATAATGGAATTCAATATGACGTCATAAATAGTACTTTAATTCATGACAGTAAAGTCCCGCTGTTCTATTATTATTACTACGATTTTATTCCATGATTTCATTTCGGCGCAGTGTCGGGTACGTTAGGTTGAATTTGCGTCGTCTCGAGCATTTCTATTTATTATGAAGTATATAAGCGAGATTAAAATAGAAATCTTAACGGGGTTATCAACATCATTATTTCAAACAATACCGTATGTTACGGAATACCTAAATGAAATTTAGAATTCTGGGGTTCTTGAGCCCGATATCGTAGCATGTGCGCAGGTTTTTTCAATCTTTATTTTAAAGCTAATGTAATGTAGCTAATGTAATATTTACATACAATGATTAACTAAGCTACGTGGTTTTAAGGCTACATTAGAAGTGGCAGTATGCAGGATGGTTTGTGTGTGGTGTAACTGTGTGTTTCGAACGCTACACATTTTTTAGGGTTGTCACGAGCAGGTGTGGCAAGTGTTTATTAATTTATCGGAAAATAAAAGTAGTCTGAAAGGTGTCACCTTTTGACAGGTAACTCTTGACAAGTAAGACAACCATCCCCTTAAATTTTGCATTTTGGTCTTTTGTAACACATTGTATACAAGCATTTTGAGCTTCTCACTGGGCTTCCACCTGAAAATTGCAGCTTTTTTTTTCTTAATTATCTACTACCTCCAACGTTATCGGAGTCTGACTTTGCTATTCTAACTCTTTCATACTAGTTCTCGCTTTTTTGCCTCTCGTACTTCCATGCCTCATACAGTTCTTTCTTTCATCCTTCACCTCTCTTACATCACGGGTGGGTATGCCCGCCTATTCTGTTTTTCTCTATTCTATTATCTATTTTATTTCATTTCATATTTATTTTATTTATAAATATGAAAATTGCAGCTTAATAACAATACTTTGTATTGTGTAGGCGGTGTGTGCGGTGATTATGGTCGCCAGAGCTCATAAATAAAGCGGTATGTTGGGAGCAGTGGCACTTCTCTCCTATGCTGTAATAGTATCCTCTTTATTTTTAATGGGTGGGGCGCGTGAGCACTGCTCAAGGTGCTATGAGCGTCTATAGGCTACGGTAACCGCTTACCATCAGGCGGGCCGTACGCTTGTTTGACACCCTTTTCATATAAAAAAAAACATACAGTAAACAACTCTTAATCACATTAATTGAGTAAATTCAGAAAAGACAGACAGACATTACGACATTGTTAGTTAATGTAAATTCAGACATGACTTGACAGACAGACAGACATACACTATGACGTTGCTAGTTAACATATTTTTTGTGTACTTCTAATCGTCAAAAATCACACAAATGTGATTTTTGACGATTAGAAGTGCTTCTTGGTGGCCTAATTGAATAAAGATAATTATCTTTTCAATACATTTCATTTGACTTGTTTCTCGTAACACGACACTAATCTATACACTCTCTAACATTGATAATTGATCTATTAATTTCGGCATAACAGTTAGCCTCCATGCTTCAATTTCGACATTGGAATCTTGTTTACGCTTAAATTATACAAAACGCGTGGCGACATATTGCATACAGCCCGCCTCTCTATTTGAAAATATTCTAAAACTGCGAGAAAACTATCCCGGTTTTTTTAACAGCAATATATTGAAGTGAAACGGAATAAGTTTTCGAACGCAAAATGGTTAACGTCTGTGAATATTATTAGCACGTGACTTCAAATGATTGAATTGTAAATATTAGGTTGGTCGTATTCGCCGCGCACGCGAGTGTTGGCTAGTGCCTAAGTATCGTAGATGACCCTAACGTAATATAGATAGACTCATATTAGCTTCACAATGCAACAAATTTTATGTATAAGAAAAACAAAAGAAGAACGTAACAAAAATTACAAAACAGAAAAGCATATGAGCAAAGAATTTAGCGCAGAGCTAACTAAGCTGAAAAAAGTTTTTTGGAAAAATAAAATTTTAATACCTATGACGAAATTATCTTATTTTAACACTCGTACGAATATTTTTTACAAATTTAAAGGATTTAGCTTAGTTACACATATGTACTAATCTTTTTATAAAAAAAATCTATTATAAATCATGCATCCATATAAATTCATAGGGTGAAGTCAGAATCAGTTAGTTAGGATTAGGACATGCCTTTTTTTCTACCGTCGGTATTTTTTTCCCAAATTATTTTATTAAGGCGTAATTCTATGTAATTTTCTAAACGTCTTTCCACATTAACGGTTCTATGAGTCACTGACCATCTCAGAGGTCTATTAACGATTGTACGGTGAAGGGCATGATAGTCGTTATGTTTCGAAACTTATTCAGAATTAAAATTCTGATGGCTTTGCGAGTATTGGGCAATAGTTAACTCTGTATGATATTCATACTGAGACACCGTTCTAAATTACATACTAATTTTAGGCATGTAAGTAACTTTTTCGTACCACTTGCTCAAAAAAGTGACATTCTATGCCACAAAAAGCAAACATAACAATAGTCATTTTTAATCTGTTAAAAACAGGGAAAGAAAATTGTACTGAATTTCATTCATCCTCTAGGGGGAGAATGTGATTTAAATTTGGAATACTTACCGAAATTTATACTGACCTACATCTGTGTTTACGCCATTGAGTTTGTATATAAAGCATTATACATCTTTTTGAAAAAGGAATACGCACAAAAATGTAACTCTCTCTATCAATAATTGGACCAATGTTTCGAATGTTAACTTTTACTTTTAATTGTCATTATTTTTAATAAATGCTTATCTCATATTATTATTGTGTTAATTTTTTCGCAAATGGTACGAAAAGTAGAGTATTTTCCACTGATAAAGCTGTCTTAGTCTTGGGTGAACTTAAATCCCTCGCTACATTCAGGACTCGTCTTAAATCCCTCGCTTCGCGTGATTTAAGTTAAAACCTCGAGTCCTTCGTGACGCTCGCGATTTAAATCGTCACCCGCGACAGAAGACACTGCTTTATCCCCTTGGTTAATAATCTACTATTTTGTACAGAGCGCACAGCCCACGGCAAATGACTCAAATTCAACACCACCTATGTGAAGCGGTAACAAAAGTCTAGCGTGAATGTACTGATGTAGCTGAATATAGCTCCTCCACCTTTCTGCCTAAAAGGTGCCTTTTCGCACCTCTTTAGAATGAACCCATATACGTGTTGTGGTTGGAAAGAGGGAATATGCAGCTACAGAATTCCAAGCGTTGTTAGTCTTATCGTAACAAAAAAACGAGCTACTAAATTTCTTAGCGCGTGCTCTTAATTTACTACATTTTAAGAGGAGGCGAAAATTAGTTTTTAACGATTAAATAATTAAGGTTAATTCGTAAGATAGCACTAGTATTGCAATAGCGCGAATTGAACGCATTTAATGAACTCCCAACAGAGACTGTAATGAAGATAATAAAACATATACTTATAGTAATATTGTGAACCAGTTGATATGACAAGATTGAAATTGACACCAACGCAATAAAGTATAACAGGTATTATGAAATAAATGAATAATTATCTCTTTCTATTAAGTACTACCAATAAAAATTACTAAGTTGGTACATTTTCTTAATCTTCAAGTTTCTGTGAATCTGTTTCAAGTTGTTGATTAAAGTAGTTTATGTTTCTGATTCTCGCCATTGTTTTCGTTGATTTGTTTGAGAACAGACCATTCGAAATTTCGGTTTCAAATACGTGACGTGACGCGTCCAATATGATTCTAAACAAATATGAACAAATAGACGGCCGAGCGTGAACCAAGCGGAAGTTACGAAAGTTTCTCCATATGTTATAAATATTCAGGCAAAACCAGCTCTCGTTCCGTGTCATCATTGCGTTACGTCACAACCGCCGATTGCCCCGCAAATGAGGCTTTTTGCTCTTTTGTTCTCGGGTTTTTGACCCGACTACATGCTGCCGTTATGCATCCTTCATTGGGTCAACCGGCTTAACGCAAATGAACACGATTCGTTCAGCCAATAATTTAATCGGTTAGCAGGTGTTATTTAAATATTTGTGAAAAGGGAAAACCGTAAATGTCAAATTTACGCAACCGTATTGTTGAGTCGCAATAGGTGTATTGCGTAATAAATATTTAGCGAAGCTGTTATTTTCTATAAAAGATGTTGCGAGATGTTCTTTCTGAATGCATTATGCAACTGGGGTCAGACTGTCCCGGTTGCGCAACGTATGTCGCCCACATGGAGAAACGAAACTTTCTACCAAACATAGACACCTGTTTTGCTCCATCTTGTTAATTGTGAAGATGAGATAAAATATTTGGTAAGCAATAGCAGGAAAGTTCGAGCTTTGAAATTCAAATTAGTTTTTGTGATTCTTAAAACAAAAAAATATAAGACTGAAATCGATGGAATTTACTTAATAAGTTACTGAATCGAATTAGCTACTGTGGGTTTAAAATGAAGTTGGCATATAATAATATTTGGATAGGGCAGAGCGGAGCGAGTAAAAACAAAGTGAGTTTGGTTTATAAGTTTTTTATGCAAAAGAACTTTATCATACAACTAAAATTAATTATTAAAATTACTATTTACATAAATACATTTAGGCACCGTAATTTTTTCTCTACTTAACACTAGGTTTCGCCGGCAAAGCAGGTATCACATGTGAGCGCGCTTGTTGCGCTGTTTAGTATGGGCCGGACTGACCAGGGGGGCCGTAGGAGGAGCTAAGTCCACCGGAGGAGCCACCGTGTCCACCGCCAATGCTGCCGCCATGGCCGCCCCCGATGCTGCCACCGTGACCGCCGCCAATGCTGCCACCGGAGAGACCACCGCCGATGCTACCACCAGAGAGGCCACCAGAGAGACCACCAGACAGGCTGCCACCAGAAAGACCACCTCCGATACCACCTCCGATACCACCGCCGATGCCAGAGCCGAGTCCAAGACCACCACCGATAGCACCACCGGATTCCTTCTGGGTCTTGTACTTGATGAAGTAAACCTCGGGTTTTGAAGGCTGGGTAGGGGCAGCAGTGGGGATGGTGATGTCGGGCTGTTCGTCGGGTTTCTTGACCAACACGTAGACAAGGGTCTTCTCTTCGTTTTGGGCCTGGGCGGGGATGATGGGCGCGACAGGTGCGGGAGGAGCGGGGGCCTTGATGAAGATGATCTTGTAGTGTTTCTGGGCAACTCCGCCTCCACCGATCACTTGTGGGCGGTGTTCTTCAGGTTCTGGGGGTGGGACATGGACGTAGATGTGCTTCTGGACGATGGCACCACCACCGAAGCCTCCGCCAAAGCCGCCGCCGAATCCACCGCCGCCTCCGGATGAGAAGCCACCACCTCCGGATGAGAAGCCACCACCTCCGGATGAGAAACCACCTCCTCCAGAGGAGAAGCTAGCTCCTCCAGAAGAGAAACCACCGCCGGAGGAGAATCCTCCACCGATTCCGCTTCCGAGACCAAAGCTGCTAGAGCTCAGGCCGCCGGAGGCGAAGCCGCCGCCGCCGTGCCCGCCGCTGATGCCGCCGCCGATGCCATGGCCGCCGCCGCCGCCGTGGCCGCCGGGAGCATTATAACTGTATCCCGCCTCGGGTCTCGCCGAGCCGAGCGTCGCTACTGCAGCTAATACCTACGGCAAAAATTCACGATTTTTAACAACTGTTACATTGTCGACTTTTCAGTTCCATTAATCGTTTTTTGCAATAATAATTTAGTCAAACGATGAATAGAACTGAGCGGTCGACGGCACTAAGTCACAATTCGGCTCGGTAACTCCAGAGCGGTCACAGGAGCGCGGGTCACGCACAGGTCACAATTCACTTTCACTGCACACGATACCTACCAAGAACGCTTTCATGTTGTCTCACGGAGGTGTCGTGGTTGTATGATGCTCTGAACCAGCGACCGTTGGCTTTTATACAGCCGGCCAGGCGACGCCTCTCTCCCTGACTCTTCCGAAGATTCGGCCTTCGGCCATATGAGATTATGATTTTAATAATACCCGTCCGATTCTTCTACAGTGAAAACAATGTGGATCCGAATTGCCAGTGGACACTTTCACAGATACGCCTATTAAAATAATTGATATGTCATTGTTATGTTCGTATTGACATTGTTGTTTAATTGCCTTGTTAACAATAGATAAGCTTGATATAATTATCTCAGGATTAAATCCGCAAATATCAAAAATTTATTGAAAAAATTAGACTATTGAATGAAGGAATTCAATCGGATCACTTAAAAAGGAAAATCTATTTGATGACATAGAAAGGTTCATAAATACGTAATAGTAAAAGTTGTCAATTTAATAGACATACATAATCGGCTATAGCGTTGTATTTGTTCTACTCCTCACATATATAAATTTTATAACTTAAGTAAGAGCCGTAGAAATATTAAAAATTTATTGACCGTACAAATGTTTATCAAAATGGCAAACTTTTAAAACGTGTCGAAACTTACTGTGGTTAATAATTATTACATACTTATTTTTATTAGACAATTTCCATTTATGAAATAGATTATAAAGTTAAAGAAGTTTGCATAAATGAGTGCATGCGCTGATGTTTTATTGTACCTAAATTAATTTTAAGTAATAGGTTTTTCATATTAGCGGAGACAGACGCCCCGTGCGGGCTGGCACAGGATAAATTGTTAAACGCCATAATATATAATTAGGTTAGCTATCTTTGGAATTAATTGTGAAGCATAAATTCATACCTAATTTGTTTAAGTATTATAATGTTGATTGGCTGTTTTTCGTAACACTAAGAAATGTCATGAAATAATTTATAAGCTAAATTTGAGATACGTAATCTCAGACTTCGACATAGGAACCATCGGATTTGTAATAATTTATTAATAGGATAATTCACGAGCGAATGTAAACGTAATTGCTCTGGCTTTATTCGTGTTTGCTCAATGATAATTTAGCTTAGCGAGATTTGATATTAGTGTGTTTGTTAATATCATTAAATAAAAGAGAAATCATGATTTGTAAGGGGGTTAAAACTTTGGGCTGTGTAAAACTTCGGACTTGTATGATAGCGAAAATCTTAAAATTAAATTTATTTTTTTCATATTTCTTAGCAAATTTAAGAAAAAGGAAAAATGTTTTAAAATAAGTGCAAAACTTATTAAGGTTTCCATAATAATATTCGTTCATCATAAATAAGCTTATTTAGTTTAATTAATTTAAAATAAACTTACTTGTCGGCCACACGTGAATAATAGCTATTTGACAGCATAAACAATTTAATATAAAGTCTGTCTCGTTACACCAAGTCCCATTTTTTATTTGAATGGACAAAAATCTTCCCACAAATTTTTGTTGCTTAGCAAAATATACTTGGCATTAGGAATACTAATTTCACTGAAGAAATTTATAGATTACTAGCTGACCCCGCAAACGTTGTTTATAAAAAAAAATCTGTTTTAAAAAATTAAAAATAGAGTAGCCGATAGTAGTTTTATTCTTTCAACTAAAAAATCTTATGTCACATTACAAGTATGTCAAAAACAAGCACAAGTTTGTAAAAAATGCTTGGAATAAAACACTCCAAATCTCCAAATAAATTAATGCAGACGGTAGAACACTGGTAACTTAGTTGGAGCGCTCAAAGGACATTTCGCCACTAACCACATACTACTTAAGATGCATTTCTGCCCAACACAACTTTGTCCTACGTCTGGAGAGTGCCAAGCATCGATTGAGCATCCTTGGTTGGTTTTTAATTGTCCTATGACGTGAAATTATAGGCGTCTGCACAAATGTGTTAGTACTACCGTGGCTAGAAGCAGAATCATCATAACCAACCTACATACGTCCCACTGCTGGGCACAGGCCTTCCACCACCACGCTGGTTGGTGCACCAACCTGTATCGGGCCAGCGTGATGGTGGGTGTCTCCCGAAATCCAAAGGAGATCGAGATAACATATTGACTCATCCCGGGATCGACCATGTGAAAGTTTTTTTTTCAAACAAGCTAACGGCCCACCTGATGGTAAGTGGTTAACCGTCGCGTATAGACACCTGCATTAACAAGGAAAAATCACTTGGTATTGCAGGTGATTGTCATAGTCATCCTACGGCCTGAAATGCCTTAGGTATATTCCCAGTAATCACACTGGCTACCTTTATAGATGCCTGTTTAAAGGTTTAGTACCTAAGCGTGGTGAGAGAGGTATTTACCCCTCGAATGTTGACCTCCTCACAGATCGTCTTTGATAGTTGTAGCGGGGTCTCTTAATGAAACCTAGTATAGATTATTTAGTAAGCTTCGATTACATTATCAAAGGAAATGGAATCGACGTTTTATACTTTTAACCTCCGATGCAAAAAGAGGGGTGCTATAAGTTTGACGTGTTTGTATGTGTATCTGTGTGTCTGTTTTTGGCATCGTAGCTCCTAAAGGAATGGACCGATTTAGATTAGTTTTTTTGTTAGAAAGCTGACGTGATCGAGATGATTCTTAGCTATAATGTATAAAGGTCTGTTCAAGCGTTTGATGATAATCAGCTCATTTCCTACTTGACTAAAGGGTCTTACTAACCGATTGATTCGAAATTTGGTTAACTGTTACTTCGCTGGTATTTCCAAGACATGCTGACCTTGAGCTGATCCTGTACCTTCAAATATTTTGCGGGATGCTCAATTCTTCAGAAACTTACGGCAGATATAACGTGCTTGGGCTCATAAGAATTGTCCTAATGAGATGGTGTTAGATAGCATATTTAACAAAGCCGGTGGATACTTTTTTTTTCGGACAAGATAGCCATGTCGAAACGTCGCCGCTTGAGTTCGATTAAATTTGTGTCAATCCCTACAGATTTAAAATTAATTTCGTTCCACACATTGCGTATTTATTTAATGGCATAAAAAATACACAATGTGTGGAACGAAATCATTGGTTATCATTGTTTTTTGTTAAATTTTAATTAATAGATACAGATTTTATGCGGTGTTTATATAGATTTTCAGTTGTATTTTTATAATGACAGTACCTACAGTAAAATACAAATAATTATTTTAACAATTTATTTCGGTTTCTCGAAAATAGTACACGTTAATTGTAGAAATCTAAAACGTCACCGGACTCATTATATGTGAAAAAGAGTATAAATAACACCTGTTTGTAGTATTGTGTTTCTGTGGTGAGTAAGGTCGCCAGAGCTCATCGATAAAAACAGGGGGCTCGTCTTATATACTGTCAACATAATGTATTCTCCTAATTTTTATAAGGCGGGGCGTGAGTAGAGCCATGGTGTTACGAGCTTCGTAAGTTACGGTAGCCGCTTACCATCAGGCAGCCGTATGCTCGCTTGACAACCTTGCCGTAAAAAAACTAGTGGCATCTATTAAGTATCTCTTTTAATTCTTACCACAATAGTAAACAAAGCTCCCGTAAGGTTTGATTCGATTTTGAATCTACCATTCAAATCGCTTCCTGATTCCTGATTTATCATCACTTATCATCAGGTCAGACGAAGGCCAAGAGCTACCAGTTAAGAGTAAAAAGTGATGTAGAAACGTTATACCCACATAATATCAGACACAAAAAAAAACTATTTTGTGTGGAACTGTGAAGCAAAAACCTCTACACAAATATGGCCCGAGACGGACTAAATAATGTAATCGATATTTAAGTGAAATCTTATCGGATGTTATGTATTCATAATAATATAAGTACTCAAAACTTTCTCAATGTGCACTCACTCATCTAGTGCCAGTGAATCGTGTTCAAGTCGTATTGCTAATCATCGGTGCATGCGTATCCTCTAAGACCTACCTAAGATCTTACCTTATTTACAGCCATATTCATCAACACTCAATAAACCTATTACAGTTAAAAGACTCCTGCAACATGTTGTATCTTTTTCCTTTCCTTTCTCATACGAGTGGGTAAACAAAACACTTTATAAGGCTGTTATAACCTCACTTGTTTTATGACTATAGGGGTAATTAAGTGCTTATATTTTTAAAGCTTAGGTATATCCATCAGATAGCTAT
The DNA here is from genome assembly GCA_947347705.1 of Nymphula nitidulata. NCBI lineage: Eukaryota > Metazoa > Arthropoda > Insecta > Lepidoptera > Crambidae > Nymphula > Nymphula nitidulata. Next base: position 6,028,504 of record OX374627.1, read on the forward strand.
GAACGTTGGCTGTCGTCCATATGGACAGACAACGTTCGTAGCTCACTGCAGGAACACAAAACTTCGAAGTCGTTTTATTTAGCTGTGATCTGCTATGCGATTATCTAAAGTCAGCCGCCATGAATTCGTGGCTGTCGACAGCGCCGTCATACTTTTGGCGTTTGTTTGACAGCCGTTGGCGACACCAGCGTTCCGACGTCGAGCACGGCGTGAACCGGAACTAAAAAGCGGTTGATTTTTATATCTTTATGTAAAAAATCTATCAAATATTGAATGAAGTCATTGCGGTACAATTTTAACACAACAAAAAAGAAATCTAAAAATATCTATTGTATGTACTTCATGTCGGATAAACAAAACAGAGACAATCGTACACAGCCAAGGGACCGACGAAAAGATTAGTGAATACGGATTCACGCATCGCAGTGCGCAAACGTCAAAACCAATGGCAGCTCGTCGTCTTTATCAGACGTCAAGTTCGATGTCGAATATCTTTGTTTGTGAATCACACTGCTGAAGGCAGAGGTGCTACCCCATTTTCGAGCTTTCAAAATTCGAGCGGGAAATATATTATTTTTTTTAAGCGAGAAATTCTCTTTGAGTGGTGTAAATATACCACTCAAAGAGAATGTCTCGCTCAAAAAAAATATATTTTTTGAGTCACACGTATTACTAAAAAAAAACTATTTATTTCAGATAACTTTGATCCATACATGTTAGTAAAAACTTATACTATAAGTAACTTATTTCTAGTAGCGACTTAGTTTTACCAATCATACAGCCTATCAGTGGACAATCCCCGCTGTCGGCTATTTCCTGGAGGACGCTGTGGCTGCTACCGCGCACTCTGTACAGCAATGATGAGGTCTTTTTGCGCATGATAGCTTCAAAGCTATCCACGTCCGCCAGCGCAAACATTGCAGATGCGCTACAAAAGCGCGGCAGCCGCAGCAACGCCCTGAATGCATTATTGACCGACAGTGCCCTACGTTCTCTTTCTATGTCTTCATCGTCTTTACTTCTTTACTTATGTAGCCGAAATTAATCATCATCAAGAGCCTATGTAATGAATACTAGTTAACCAAGTAATATTTATAAACATAATATGTGGGTATTATAATATAAATAGAACTCATTTAAGCGACAAGCCTCAATGACTCTTGAGGAAATAAAATGATGATCGCACCCATCATAGAAACATCTGTCCCTACCGGGATTCGAACCCGGACAGGCTTAGGAGACAGGGGTATTTAAACGGGCCTACGTGAGCCGCGAAACTTAAAATAACTAAAGAATCGTATTTGGCAGTAGTTCAGCATCTAATCTGTGGTTTAGCGATAGGTGTTTTTTTATCTCGACACAAGGGCGCCGAGCCTATTGGCGACAAACAAACAACCAATATAGAGTCCAATAAAACCAAAAAGTTAAATCTTACGACACAGTTTGTATCATCACGGAATAAATTACAGTATTATGTCGGAATGTCAAGTCAAGATATCATGATTGACTAAATAGTGTTAATGAAAGCTTTGATACATTCTAAAGGTCATGTCAGTGTAAATTAGCTTCATAAGTAATCGTGCGTTGGTTGGGTTTTGTAATGGTTTATAGGTCCTGTGTGAAAATATAAATTTAATTAACTTATAGGTGCGTCGCCAAATTGCAAGTCGATGTACACAAAAGTACTTTTGAGCATTCTAATGCGCGTTTCCACTAGCGATTTTTATCTCAGTCTGTCTAGAGGAGATAGAAATACTTATTTAGGATATTTTACTTAATATAAATACTAACCTAGTAACGTAAGACGTAATTGTTTATATTGAACTAGAAGAGAGAAGATGGTTGGAGTGTACTACCAGCTAGGGACATGACGTGTTAGGCACGACTGATGCTTAAAAAATTTAAATGCTTAAACTTAAATTTAAATGCTTCTTTTTGCAGGACGCTAAAGCACAGCGTTAAAAGCATCCATACTAAAATTATGAATGCGAAAGTAGCGGTCTGTCTGTCTATTGCTTGTTACGATGAAATTCCGGACGACCGGCTGGCCGAGTGGTCTGTAGTAGTCTGTACCCCTTACTATACAGGCTACTTGGTCAAGAGGTCCCGGGTTCGAATCCCGGTAGGAGAAAATGTTTGTGTGATAAGTACGAGCATTTGTTTACGAGTCATGGATGTTTATATGTTTATATTGTATATTTCTAATATTTATATACATATTATTATCATTATTTCTTCGTTATCTAGTATCCATTGCACAAGCTCTTAATGATGCTTACTTTGGGCTAGATAATAAGTGTGAGTGTATGATTATTAATAGATATTATCATTCGGTATGGAGATAGATTACATCCTGAGAAAAGATATCTTTTGGCGCGTCTACAAACTACCACGCGGGCGCAACGACGGGCTAGATAAATAAGGAAAATCGTAAACGAAAGCACTATCCCTTTCTCCTTTAGATTGTTTTATGTTGTGATTTATGTGCATAGCATAATATAAATTAATTCCGAAAATTCATTCTGGTATTTTTTAGCTATTGAATAAATTAGCATTAAAAAGTAAAAGACAACATAAAAAATATCTGCGAGTCAAAAAAAGTGAAACTTTTTATAGTAAAATCAATCTTACGTACTGGACGTGAAATCCTTGTGTTATTTTTAGGCAATTATTGATTTTGAGCAATATCATGTTCTATTACCTATGTATAACATTATGAATATTAGATTAGAACGACTTTATCCTGTAATTGTTACATAGCATTTGTTACTTTTTTACTTAATTTAATTATTTGAAACATATTTATGAAAATCAATAATTAGAATTAGTATTTTAAAAGAATCGTCACAAGAATCAAGTTTTCAGTTTTAAACCTAGCTCGGGTATAAACTTATGAACGTTTAAATCCATTGTTAATCTCATATTACATCTCATCATCATCATCATCATACCAGCCTTTAATGTCCACTGACGAAAAAAGGCCTCCCCATCGACTTCCAAATGGAACGGTTCAGCGCAACCTGCATCCAACGGCTCCCCGCGACCCTGACCAGGTCGTCTGTCCATCTAGTGGGAGGCTGTCCTACTTTGCGCTTTCCGAAACGTGGTCGCCATTCTAGAACTTTAACGCCCTAGCGGCCGTCTGCTCCGCGAGCTATGCGCCCTGCCCACTGCCACTTCAACTTACTAATACTATGAGCTATGCCAGTGACTTTGGTTCTCTTAAGGATGTCATCATTTCTGATTATATCTCGCAGAGAAACGCCTAACATAGCTCATTCCATAGCTCGATGTGCGACTGCCATCTTGCACAGAAGGCCCTTAATTGGTAAGCGACCACATTTCACAGCCGTATGTTATCACTGGCAACACAAACTGGTCAAAGACTTCTGCGATAACAAAAAAAAACACATAGACACAAAAATACCGTTAATATTTTAATTATAATTAATTGAAATATATCCGGTATTTGTATCAATACCCGTTTGTACAATTTTGAAATTTTTATATATTAACAATGATATACAGAAAAAATAAAATTGTAGGTATTGGAGGTCGAGGTTAGGTTGGAATGCAAAACCAGAAATACTTTAACAAGCTCTATGGTCAGAGCATTCACCCGAATCATTGCTTGTCACAGGTTTGATTCGCGCCTCAGGGTGTAAGTAAGTGTATTTTTAGTATAGATATTTTTTAAACCGTTACTTTAAATTTAATTGCTATCATTATAAACTTACACAGGGAAGATGCGCGAATTGTAAAAAGTTAGGTAGGATCGTAGAATAACTCTAATTCTATAGAAATATTTTACGTCAACTGTGCTCTGATGAGTCGATATATCTTTTTTATTTGGCCGTGTTTCACAAATAAAATTTATCGGAATAACCGCGCGGAGGTCACAAATTTTGATATTACGCGTTTCTTTTTGAAAATATGTTTATTTACTAGGTTAGTTGATTTTTCGAGATGCCAACCACATTAAGATAAAAAAAAACGAAAATTTCTTAATTTAAGCGACATCCTATTTCATTGATATGCAGCGTGTGAGTAATGGCCTCATCTGAGGTAGTGCCCAAGGTGCTACGAGCGTCTATAGGCAGGCTACGGTAACCCTCACCACCAGACGGACCTTGTTTGTCACCCCTGTATAAAAAAATGTTGGCGCTTCGTTGCACAAAGTGAAGTAAGTAGGTACTAAACTAATTGTAAAAATAAAACATGGATATAAAATGCTAAATGTCATTGATTTCAAATATCAATGCCTAATATGGTTTGTTTGTGTTCTCTCGGAGGTCAAATAGCATTCATAGATTCATCATACTTCAAAATGTGGTTCATTGAAAAACTGATTAAAGAGCGATGCGTGGCTTTTCATACAAACTCTCAAGGCAAAATATTGGAAACTTGGAATTCATTACCAGCACAAGTGTTCCCTCCTTCCTATAACATGGGTTCCTTCAATACAGGCGTGAAAAAGCAGTTTTTGGGCCGGTAAGGTGGAGGCGGCGAGAGCAATGTCTATACTGCTCTAGCTGTCTTCGCTTATGGACTCTTTTTACCGCTTCACATCAGGTGGTCTTGAGTCACTTGTCGTGCTTTGTATAAAAAAAAAACTAACAAACCGGTTCTAACATGTTGCCATATTCTCGTTAGAGTAAGGTTTAAAGTATGAAATGAAATGAATAAGGCCGAGGGGCCTAATTGAATAAAGATATTTTCTTGGGGAAGAAGCACTTTCGAATCGTCAAAAAACCCTTATGGTCTGTCTGTTGATCTGTTGGTCGATCTGTCAGTCGATCTGTCTATCGGTCCATCTGTAAGTCAGACAGTCTGTGTCTGTCTGTCAGTCTGTCTGTCTGTCAGTTGTCAGTCTTTCTGAATTTACACCTGTTCCAAAAGTTGAACTACCGAGAAGATTCCGGCAACAAACTCGTGTTGTCACTCTTTTCAATTATTAAGTTACAATGTTTAGTTACATAGTAGTAGTATTAAGCAGTGCAGTGTCGCACAGAGTATAAAAAATAGGTATATTAACGTACCAAGAAGTACCTAATGACAACATAATTTGCTTTATTTAAAGGCTGTCCGACAATGCACCATCACGATATAGTCGATAGAACATCAAGCTTTAACATTTTAACCTTGAGACCGCTTTAATTCCGTTCGTAATAGAGGCGGATTTCGTAGCTCAACTGTTACACTTGATTTCGATGCGCTGTCGTCTGTACTTACATCAAAATGGAAATTATCCAAAATATCTCTTAGGGCCTATTCATATGACGTTTTTCGAATGCAATTATCAGGCATTATTAGCGTCAAAAACAGCCTATACACGTCCCACTGCTGGGCACAGGCCTTCTTACATGGCAGAAACACGTGAGGAGTTTTAGGCCATAGCACCACCGCATGCTGGCCAAATGCAGGTTGATGGGTTAACCCATTCAATGCGGCGACAAAAATTGCTCGTAAGTATTAGTTGGGTGCGGACCGCTTTACAAACGGAACGTCGATCGGCGTGAGCCGCCTCGTGTATGGATAAAAATATTTAATCAAAAATTAAAACCGACTGCAAAAAACTCAAAAGGATAAAATAATTAAATTTTAGTAGGTACTCATCCCTAGAAACATATTTTTGGAGTTGGTGCTTCACTATCTATTGTTTCTGGAAACGACTTAGACCAACTCCAAAAATATGTTCCTAGGGGATGAGTACCTACTAAAATTTAATTATTTTATCCTTTTCAGTTTTTTGGAGTCGGTGACCGTGAGCTTATATTGTTTTCTACTATCGTATAATTTCACTAAAAACTCATAGGAAAGCAAAAATATTTTGGGACCAAATGGGAACTATACCGCATCGAACAAATAAAGAATCTTCAATATCAGTTCACCCAGTCGAAAGTTCTGTTCTGAGGTAACAAACATAAAAAAAAAACATACAATCGAATTGATAACCTCCCTTCCTTTTTTTGAAGTCGGTTAAAAATAATCGCCGATTCGCGTTTTACGCACCGAGTGATGGATTTGTAAATTTGAATGCCCAATTCATAAGTATACACCAGAAGTACGCAATTTGTTTTGCAGTGCAAATATTAGTTTAATTGGTTTTCTGGAAGCTTACACAAAACTTTTTGTTGATTCCTAACCTCAAATTTCGGTCATGTTTATCTCTGAAAATATGCGATTGCTTTGGTGAAGAATGTGTTCGGGGGATAGAGAGGACCCCCCCGCCCCCCTCTCCCTCTCCATCCCCTAAAACCTCCAAAGTTTTTGCCGAATTCATCAAATTTTCATAACTGTCATTTCCTGAAACGGCGGTCATATGACTGTTGTACTGTCAAATGACACACATAATTGAAAGCATTCTTTTTTATGATTTTATTTGGCAAAGATGAGCATATTATGTTTAACGCCGATCGGCGTATGCCGCGCCTGGATATTTTTGAATTTGAAAGAAGAGCGCTCAAACCGCCATCGAGCTTCTAATTCATCACGGTTGGGCAGCTAGAAAAGGTTTTCCGTAAAACAGTAAAATGATCGTGACCGCTCGATGAGGCAGATTGCACGCTTGTGACGACATTTTTCTAATACGGACTTATTTTCCTAATATATTTAAATGGTGGCTTATAAAGTGTCGACATCAGATGATCGATTGAGTGTACATTTTATAGCTGTTATTAAGCATAATTTACAACATTTAATGGCGAAATTATTTGCTTAATGATTCTAGAATATTCTTTTTTGATTAATGAAAGATGCAGCGACCGCTGACATCATTATCATAAAGTTTCTAACCTTTTGTTACCGTGGAGGCTGCTAGAACAGTGTGTTTCAAGCTGCACTAACTGTCTTCGCATATGGACTCTTCTTGGCGCTTCTCATCAGGTGGCGTTAAGTCATATGCCATGCATAATTTAGAAAAAAATAAATTTAAATACAAGTCTTAGGCTGAGCGCACATAAGAGTCACGACAGTCTAAAGACAGACTTGCCTCTTACAGACAAGTCTGTCTTGTCGCCGTGCAGATCTTGTAGCTACAGACAATTTTGTCTATGAGACGTTTTGTTCGAAGTCTGCGCATCTTCATTATTTTTGTGAAGCATTAGTCTGCCTTTAGACTGTCGTGACTCTTATGTGCGCTCGCTCTTACGGTGTAAACCTTCACGTCAAGCAGTCCCGATTCACGCTTACAAAATTTTTGAAACAGAGGGAATCTCAGAGGGAACGCTGTTCATCTTTTCACTGTTGAAAGGTATGCACAACTTTCAACAGTGAAAAGATTAACAGCATTCCCTCTGAGGCACGAGTTGAAGTTTTGACATTTATGAAACTTCACCATCACGTTTGCATTTAGCTGTCGAATTGTGAGGATCTACAACAGTGTCTCTGAATAACACTTTGCCATTATTAAAAGAAGAAGAAGAACAGCGTGTCTGTTGTGAAGTATTGTAAACATTGTGTTCTTTATGACGTCCATACGATGCACGATGTTGCGATGGACTTAATACGATATGAGGTACAGGATCTACCCAATCGAATATCTCACTGGAAGCTCATAGAGAACACATAAATCAACTAGAATCACATACATAAATCTGGAAGGCAGATCTTTCGGTGATATTGTGGCGAGAATATAACATCATTATATCAAACATCATACTGTCTGCGTGCTAGTTACCCAACTACTCATGAGCCAAAACTAATTAAGTTTGTGAAGCCGCGTGGAGTCCCGGGAGTCTATGACAGTTAAAAAACTACGTATGTCTAGAATCTTGACAAGTTAAGATTGGAATTAATTTTACAATATGAACGTCGCCAGCTCCAAATAATCGGATAACTTTGCGGTTAGGAAGCCTATCCTTAATAATAAAAGCCTTAATTTCCTAACAATAGACATAAAGGATTGAAAAGATTGGCTAATAAGCCCTTGACTTTGCTTTTATGGCCTTACAACTTTTAACGAGACTTTGGTAAGGTTTTGTACTTGAAAATGTTTTGATCGTACACACAATTGGACAAAATAACTCGCAAATGAAATATTTCTCTAAGGAAACCTCTTTGTATAGGGGAAACCATATTATAAATACTCACTAATTATTGTTCTGTTGAGTAGGGAGAAAGATATTAGAATTCGTATTATATTAGAAATAAGAATACTGTATATAGGTATCCCTAATAAGTCGGAGTGTAAAGTTAAGAAGTACAGACGGCAACACGTTAAGTGTAGCAGTTGCACTACGTAAGCCGCCTCTATTACGAACGCAGTAAGGGCGGTCTCAAGGTCAAACTGTTACGCTTGATGTGCTGTCGACTGTACATTATTATCAGAGGGTCTGGTAGTGGTTTTGTAGAAATAAGTTCCGATGTTTAATGTATGAAAAAAGTTAAGTTTTGGTTAGTATAATGCAACATTGATACGCTTGCAATTATGTGTTTTAATGTGTTTTTCGTTATAGGTAATAGGTACCTATGAATAAGATTGTTTTAGAATTTAATCTTGAATATTAATAATATTAAAGAATTCTTATCGTTGACATTTTAAAATTAAATGTGAAGTTATTGACTTAGAGCATTATTGACATTTGACTTTACATTGTGTAATATATGTATAGGTTGGTGCCTTCAATACGACAATAAATTAAAACATGGGCTACATTAGTTGATAGAAATGGGTTGCCACTTTCGAAAACATCTTATTCATTTGATAATTTCATGACGTTTCTAAAAAAATGCAGCCAATGTTATATTATTTCATACAAATGTCCTGAAATTATCAAATGAATAAGATGTTTTTGAAAGTGACAAACCATTTCTACGAACTAATATAGCTCATATTTATGTTTTTTTTTCCTATTTGATATCTCAATTTTATGTCATTGTAATTTTATTTTTTAGATTTGACATGATTATTATTGTATTGATTATAAATATTTTATTTCTGTATAAATGGACAATCATTTTTACAACCTAATTTTTACAAGTTTACGTTCCACTTTTTCGTACGAATGTCATGAAATTATCAAATAAATACGATATTTTTGAAAGTGGCAAACCATTTCTATGGACTAATATAGCCCACGTTTAAATTTATTGTCGCATTGACGGTACCACCCTGTATGTATACTTACAACAATATATATTAAAATCAAAAAAATATTGATTGTATTGAATATTTATTTCTCTAACTGTAATTATTGGGCGTGGACGGCATTTCATCTTAGGCCTCATTATGACTACGCACATGCAATATCAAGTGATTTTCCCTTGTTATTGCAGGTGTCTATAGGCGGTGGTAGCCGCTTACTATCAGGTGGGCCGTCAGCTTGTTTGTCATCTAGTAGTATAAAAAATTAAATAAAAAAACCGCCTGTTCTGATACAGTGTGTGAACTGCCTTACATTCTCATGGTTACGTTAAGGCAATCATTGCCATTACCATAAATGAAAGCCCTTTCATTCTGTTAACATGTTTTTTCTATTTGTATATCATCAGTTATTTATTTATTGGCTGTAGTTTTATTATTAAAAATAATTATTATGATTCGGAAAAATCCCGAAGTCTCTTAATTATGTGGCGGGTCAATCATCATCACCAGCCTTTATACGTCCTACTGCTGGGCACCGGCCTTCCAACATGGGAGATACACATGAGTAGCTTGGGCCATAACACCACCACGCTGGCCCAATGCGGGTTGATGGGTTCAAGCAGTTGTAGTAATAACCGGGACCAACAGCATAACGTGCCTTCTGAAGTACGGAGGAGCTCGAGATAATAAATTTTGATTGACCCATCCCAGGATGGACCATAGCAAAAGTTGCTTTGTTTTCGTAATCGAAACCAGAGCGCTTAAACCACTGCGCCTCCGAGATCCTCACTGAATGTTTTCACCATAATAATATTTTACTATGTCTGCAAGAGACGTAGACTCAGCCATGTATGAATTTCGTTTGTATTACTAACTGCTGAATTCTCTAAACTAACTCCTTCTGAAGCTCCAAACTTTAATTTTTCACATAAAAGCATTTGAAAATACTTAGTTTTAAATTTCACAAACGGTAAGAAAACTTGCGGTTCGCAGACGTGGTCACCGATTCGCAAAGATTTCGCCTTGGGGCATCCCAAAGAGCAATAACACGTTTCTATAATGAGTTACAGGTCAGATTCAGAAGGACTTTTCTCTCGCTGTCCGATCTGAAAGCAGCTTTTTACTAGATATCTTAGCAGACTTTATATTCTGCAGTTAACCTCTTCGTGCTTAGGTTATTCAATCAGCTTCGCGGCTCGTAATATGCATTTGTTCATCTTCAGTTTGAAATTCTTTCTTCTGAACGGAAAGTTAAGACGTATCTTTTATGAGCATCCGGATGAGTTAACAAGTGAAACTTAAAATACTTAAGATGGGTATTACCAGAAAATACGTTCCCGGGTACGACGACATAAACTATTCAAACAAATCGAATGCCTTGTTTGATTACGTCACAAGCGGCGGGCTATTAAGGGTGGCGAACAAACATGCCAGACTCAAGCGGTGACTGTAGCTGATTGTAACACAATGGGCTAACGTAAATAGTCTTTATTCAGGCGGTAATCAATAACGCTTATGAAATTTTTAATTTGTTTTCATGTTTTTTTTTAATTTATACAAAGCACGGCAAATGACTCAACACTACCTGATGTGAAACGGTAAGAAGAGTCCATATGCGAAGACAGTGCAGTTTAGACACTGCTCTAGCCGCCTTCACTTTGCCGGCCCATAAGGTGCCTTTTCACGCCTCTTTTGTGCTGGCAAAGAATTCCAAGTTTTGGAAGTCCGATAAAGAAACGAGTTAGTAAACTTCTTTGTCCGTGATGTTGAGGTGGAGACAGTAAATTTATGACTCCACAAAGAAGGATAAGGGTAGGTCGGATAAGGTCGAAAAGCTTCTCGGAACACTCCATGATAAAGCCGATAGACGGGGCTAAACGACGCAATGTCATGACGGAATTGTAAAGGCTCTAGTTGTTCGTGACCTCTACGTTAATGTTATGGACTTGAATTTAAACAAGAATAAAACACTAAATACAATAAACATACCTGCGTAATAGGCGTTAATACTGACTATAGCCGTTATAGGACTATCTTCGTGATTTTCCACTTCGGGGTTAAAAATAGCAAAGACCACCACAAAATCCCATTTGAGAATATTACACAAGATAGGGTGACGCCTGAGGGTGAGCACCTTGGACAATAGATAATAGGTACTCATGCTTTGACTACCCCGTAGAAATCAGTAGAAAGAATTAGGTTGTCATTTTTTAATTAAGGCAAAAATATATCTCACCGACTATATTATCCGACACTTAGCAATGACACTTCTTGCATACATACCTACTAGATGGGAACCGATTACTTTCCCGAAATTTACTTTTCTTTCTAGCCCCCCGCTAGAAAGAAAAACTACAAATACATAAGTAAAGCTGCCGGTTATGTTAGGTTAGACTTTTGACCACTCAATGCGGAGCGAGCGAAGCGAGCAGAGCTTCCTTTTGCTTGCTGAGAGCTTCCTTTTGCTTGCTGCATGCTTGCTGCATGCTTGCTTGCTGCATGCATGCTTGCTTGCTGCATCCATGCTTATTCGCTTCATGCATGTTTGCCGCATGCATGCTTGCATGTAAATTCTGTAAAAGTGAAATGAAGATTTGACAAATAAAACAGCGGTGTAATGTGTTCGGGACCTTAATACTTCGAACAAACGTTACTTCGGTCAAACAAAGTTCGGTAAAATGTTTTTCCACCAAATAAAACGTCGGAGTAACGAAAAAACACAAATTATTAATAGGTAAAACGATACAGTGGCAAACGTGATTGCGACGAAGTAAAAAAAAATGGAACGAAAAGAATCGAAAAGTTTTCCGTCAAATGAAATTCTGTAAAATATTTTTCGGGCTTATGATAGGTACCCTATTTTGTTGAACTGTTCTTGCTGCATTTATAATTTACGAAGTGGGAATCATTAACGGCATAAAATAACATGCACGGATCGGTCTTGTTAATGAAATACTTAACCAAACTATCATCATCACCAACCTACACATGTCCCACTGCTGGGCACAGCCATTCCTACGCGGGAGAGAAACATGAGGAGTTAAAATGATACAGAGACACATGAGGAGTCAAAATATATAAAACAAAAATGCCTGAGAAGCGCCACAATTTTCTGAAATATTATGCTGAGAAAATGATAATTGGTTGGCCCCACAATTAGTAGAAACTACTTACCTAGTCAAATTTAATAAGCAAAACGTTTTAAGAAGCTCTGTGAAAGTTCATAGAAATATAATTATGTAAAACAGGTACTTAACAAAGAATTTCTATTCATCTTTTGCAGAATGCAGACTAGAAATCGGCATATTAATCTGTTTACGCGGATTCTTTTTTATTTAGTTTATATAATACTAACATCAGATGCTTCTAATATAAACACAGAATAAATATAAAATATATTTTTTAATCAAGACATTTAACACACAAGCAGTCCACGCATTTCCAAAGCATTACATAATAATGAACGTACTTAGTTTATTTCAAGAGCATAGTGTAAGGCGTGGGATTGGGCGTCTTAATTGACAAAAAATGAAAGAAACAGGTCAGACCTAATGTCCATTTACCTGTATCTTCCGTTTTTTGTTCTTTCGAGTGTCTCCGAGTTGAGTGTTTCTGAGTTATTTTTTTTTGTCGGGGAGAAATCTGTTTACAGCCCTACCCGCCGCTGGCTAGGGGAGGGGCGTGTGTGGGGGTCGCCCAGTGATAGAGACACTGGGAATACCCACTAAAACTCCCCAGTAACTCCACTGCCCTTCGCAGGGGTAACCTAGGCTCTGCCGAAGCAATTTCACTAGCCTACCCCCAGGCAACCCAGCCTTACGGCCAGGTTTCGCGCCGATGGAGATTATCCAGAGTCACTTGGGCAATTCCAGACGTGGCGGCCTGTGCAATGCGTGCGTGGGAGCCACCCACGCACGCGGTCGCGCCTAGGGCGCTCGAAGATGGGCGATCACTGCCCGCCTCCTGATGCCCACCTGTCTACGTCGGATAGGGGCGGCCAGAGGATTCTCTTCCCGCTCCCTCTCCGCTGCCTCCTTCTGCGTGAGCACAGTCTCGCAGAAGGAGGCAACAGCCTCCTATACCCTCTCGCTACGAACCATAGCTCTAACCATGGTCTGCAGCGAGAGGTGAGAGTGTTTCTGAGCCTAACTAATGTTGGACTCGGCATCTGAAAAAAGGGGTAAACAAACTGGTAAACCAGCTCACCAAGATGGGGACGGTATGCGGGATTACTTTGCTGCTGTCCCTTGGAGGCAGTACTGTTTCAGCGAATTGCCCTGAACGTTAGCGCTACAGCGGTTGCTGATGAGATCATGTTAGGGATGGAGTACTATATCCCTCACTCTTACCTCATCAGAAAGTAGGCGTAACTACTGGTTCTATCGAATGTGCTTTAGCTGTTGAGAACAGACAGTCGGCATACCGCGCTTGGATCAGAGGCCATGTTATCATTGCCACCAAGTCCTGCAAAAGGGCCTTCATCAACCATAGCATTATGTCGTACCTCGGAACGTATTTTCCGGTAATACGAATGTTAAGTCTTTTTTAAATTTCACTTATTATCTCATCCGGATGGTTATAGAAGATACGATAAACTTTCCGTTCTGAAGAAGGAATGATAAACTGATGACGAACAAATGGATGTTACTAACCTCAAAGCTAATTGAATATAAGTACGAAGACGTACGACCTATCTGGTACAAAATTGCTTGCACACCGGACAACGAGGAAAAAGTTTTTCTGAGTCATAAACTCATTATAGAAACGTGTTGGACATGCATAAGCATCCCATAGCAATTTTGGACATGACGATGGAGAACGAACAGTTAAACACTGCTTTGGATTAAAAGCTTTTAACTTCCACTTATTATTGCTTTATAGTAGCAAATAAACGATTTTCTTTATTTCTTTCTTAGGTGATACGACACTAGATATCGCTGAATAAAAGTCCTACTTAATTATAAAAGAGGTGTCAGTTGGGACGTTAAATTATTATTACAATTGGGCTTACTCGTGAAGCGACTGAGCTCTAGCGATATAGCATAAAGTTTATACTTTAAAAGGGCATAGACAAAATGCTTTTCGGTAATCGCTATTGCTAAGCAGAAAAAGTATGCGATTTTACATAAAACCTCGATTGATTTTAGACTGCAAATGTCAACTCTCATACATTTTCTATTTAGCGATAGCGATTGTCAAGTGGAATCTTGTTTAGGGGGGCTGGGGCGCTATGTTTCATGAAGGCACACTCATGAAGTGACAGAACTCGAACGATATAGCATAGACACAAGACAAACTTAATTACTTTAAAGTTGTATGCCGAGCGTTACCTAAACGCATGTTGCGTTGTCTTTCATTCGATTTAACAATTCAAAAATTCTTTTTTTCATTAGCTTTTAATATTTATAACTATAAATATAAGGCTGGGACCTACGTAGTAAGTTTATGATGTAACTGTGGCAGGAGAGGGGTTCCTGTTCCTGGTATTCCACTATCACGATGTAGTCAACTCACAAAGTGACGATTCGGACACAGTGTCCCAACATTTTGTGTCCGAAACGTGAGTAACTCAATAAAAAAGGCTATTTTTATTAATTACTGACTATTATCATTCTTTAATATTTAAGTTAAATACAATTTTACAATATAAGTAGGTGTAGAAGAGTAAGTAGGTAACGTGCGTGTTAATGCCAGTATATTATGTTCAATATTATGCTTAACCCGCGCATATTCTCATATTTTTGTCTACGTGTGTGTCTACGCGTGCCTGCCCGCATTGTTGTGTGTGTTCTTCTGTGTATGTGTGTGGGTGTGTGTACGTGTGTGTGAGCGTGCATGTTAAATATAATTCATTGATATCTTATGGTTTTATTTAATCAGATATTCGATTCAGATTATATTACGTTGATCCGTTCTACATATATACGTACAGGAAAAATAAGTCGTCAAAAATTTAACTTTGCGACCGTAGTAACCTTGTTCCAAATAGATAATGTGCTGTGAAGGTGGCATAAATAATAAGCTTTCCTCCCTAAAATCAAAGAGTAAACATCATAAAAATATGTTGTATTTCTGTGCTAAAGTCACCTGAAAGTAGGTACTTAAGAATTCGTTGGTTCAGAATA
The DNA here is from genome assembly GCA_947347705.1 of Nymphula nitidulata. NCBI lineage: Eukaryota > Metazoa > Arthropoda > Insecta > Lepidoptera > Crambidae > Nymphula > Nymphula nitidulata. Next base: position 6,043,714 of record OX374627.1, read on the forward strand.
ATATATGAAAACATGACCTAGTTTTGCTTTATTTTTTAACATTCATGAAAGAACTCACTATAGAATAAAAACACAAATTATGAACAGGAAACTTGATGAAAAGTTATGTTTGCCTAACGTCGCGCTGATACTTTTTATTTATTATAAAGGCTAACTTTATAAAAATACCATTAACGCGGAATGTCTTGCGAAACGCCTACGACAATAATTTGGATACAAAATTTCGTAACTAAGTATCTAAACAAAATTGTCAGAGCTTAACATCCGTTTTCACTAACCATTTGCTAGGCTTAGGTGAGTCTCAGCGACATTTGTCTCTTTCTGTTTGCTTTAGATAGAATGAAATGAAAATCATTATGAGAATTTTCACACTAAACAAATGTTGTGAAAACGAGCTTATGTCCTCGAAAAGCTTTTACACTCTGATAGCTTGGATCTGTTCAAGGTAATAATGGTTAGAAAATTTCTAGGTTAGTATATGTATCTTTATTTTATAATTTTTTATACAATATTTTTCTTATACATACAACTAGATGACAAGCAAGCGGACGGCCCGCCTGGTGGTAAGTGGCGGCTGGTTATTATAGACACCTACAATAACAACCATGAAATCACTTGGAATTGCAGGTACGCTGCCCCCTCCATGCTCATATTATTATCATAAAATATACTGCTCCAGCTACTGCAACCTGCCGGCGGCCTTACCGTTTAAATGCGCGTTGCTTTCAAAATTGCTATGGTTTATGGTGACTCCTCATGTGTTTCATGTATGAAGGCCTGTTCCCAGCAGTGGGACGTTTATAGGCTGGTGACCATCAGGTAACATATTGTCATTTCGTATCGGTTATGAAAGCAATATCGCCTTCACACGTTCTATATGGACAAAGACAATCTTGAATGAAATAACTGAAGCGATATTGATTTTGTAAAGTACGAAATGGCGATAAGACGCCATAAGCCATAGCAATTTTGAAAGCAATGCGCTAAGGCGATAGGAGCACAGGACATAAAGGTGCCTCAACGCCTCTTCCAAAGAAATCTTATTCAATGAAATACCTGAAAATATCCTCCTTATTCAATGGACCAAGCTTACCTTCAACGTATTAAAAAATCCTAGTTTTTAAAAAAATATCCAAGACCCATGAATAGACTAATCCATGGACGGATTTATCTATTTATGGATTTTGGACATTTTAAATATGAAAATAAAAAGCTATTGTTGTTCGTGGTTTCTTTGCCATCTTTGTGGTGTTTTAATATGTAGTTTTTGAAAGCAGACCACAGAGTCTGCAATAGCCACGGACTACAATAGCTTTCAGTATTCAATCTTTTATTGCTTTCATCTTGTTTACAGAGGAAGTTCTTAAAATAATTAAGTATCAAACATAAACCCTGTAAGGGCACCGAACCAAATATATATGTTTTAAGTGTTTAAACTATGAAAGTAGTTTCTTGCTTTACTTTAATTGTATTCTACAGGCAAGAGACTTGCATCTAATTTATTTAATTTGTTTCAATCGATAATAAATACATACTTACCTATTTAGCGTATTATCTTCCACATATGTTTTGGTTGCTATTGCATATCTTTTAATTGATTGTTATTAATTATGGTAAATTTAGAACATAATAAACAAAAACGCTTTACAGAATTGCTAAAGAACGGTATTTGTAATTTTTAACGATGTATCTTATATAAAGTGTCTACCTATAAGTAACTAAATTTTTTATTATTGTTAAAAGTGGCCACTTTCGGCAATAATAAAAAAATAGGTTACATGTAGAGGAATATCTTATACCGAGCACATCTCAAAAAATTACAAATACCATTCTTTAGTCATTCACTAAAGCGTTTTTGTTTATTATGTTCTATATTCACCACAATTAATATAAATCAAGTGGTGTGGCTAGTGTTGACGAGGTATCGCCTTAATCAAACCTTGAGCACCGCCATATATGAATTCAAAGAACTCCGTTTGTAAATAAAATGGGTAAATTGCAATTGAATAAATACCGAATTAAAATATTTTGCGAGGCTTTATGATGTCGATTGTTTATTTTAATAATTTGCGAATTGCGTTTCCCTGTGTAAAAATTGTAAATTCTCTTCTTTGTCAAGCATCCGCGAAATAATGTTCACGTAATATTGTCTTTGTAACTGTTAAGCTGATCTATCATTGAAATAACATATTCATATTTTTAAGACGGGGCTCCCTAAATTTAAGGTGATTTTAAATAAAAAATATTTTTTCAGACATTATTACTCAGTTATTGAGATACTTTAGGAAACCGAGGAGGCGTTTTTTGTTTATATACTACAACTACATACGATACGTTACGATCATCATCATCATCATCACCAGCCTATATACTTCCCACTGCTGGGCACAGGCCTTCCTACATGGGAGAAACACATGAGGAGTTTGGGCTATATCCCCACCACGCTGGCCCAATGCGGTGGCAGTAACAACCGGGACCAACGGCTTAGAGTGCCTTCCGAAGCACGGAGGAGCTCGAGATTACAAACTTTGATTGACCCATCCCGAAAGTTGCTTTGTTTTTCGTATCAAACCAGAGCGCTCAAACCAATACGCCACCGAGCTCCTCTAAAAGTATTAAGTAGTTTCAACCACAGAGACTTAAAAGACAGTACGTAGATAATGCTGACATGACGGTTCTATGTAGTTATGACCTTGCAAATATTTTAAGAAACAAAATAATAAGGGATGTTTTCATCCGATTTATTCAAAAAGCGCCGACTGGTTTGTACTTTGTTTTAGCGGGCAAGAGTGAGTTTTGAGTTTAGAACATAATCGAGTTTGAATTCAAAACATAAAATACATAGTTCAGTTTTCCATGACCAAAGAGGTCAAACGAAAACTATATGTGATCAAAGATACTGGCCGACGGTCGGTGGAAGCGCGTCGCGCAGCGGGTTCTTTATTTAAAAACGAAAACCCAGGAACGACGATTCTAATTACTTACTTATTATTTTACTTCACATTCTAATATTTACCATAAATATTCTAAGAGTTGTATCAAACAGCGTCTCTTATTTTTTTCTCATAGTTTGGATGAAAAGCATATAGTGTATCTCGGTCGCAATTTTTTTTACCTCGGGTGACGTATATTGAATCTCAATCCTTTCACTCTGGATAAACTTTTGGATAAAATTACTCGACAGTTATTTATTTTATTTTTATATACACATGCAGGTTACCAGAAATAGATTGCCAACACATCAGTAGGCCGTAAATCAATCATTTCTTAATGACAAGTTACATAAGCATTAATTTGTTCAAAATTATAACTAAGCCATTCAAAACTATTACATGACAATGTCAATATTATAATTGTTATACTAACAGAACTATTTATTTTTATTTCTCGCCAGCGGTAAAATATTCCACGCAGTACGAAAAAAAGAACGATACTCATCATGTAGCTGTTGAATTGAAACCTTTTTATTCGTTCAAAATTATAATTACATGAAAATGTCAATATTATAATTTTTAAATGAATAGTATTATTTATTTATATTTCTTTTAAGAGTAAGGTACACAGTACGAAAAAGGATAACGGTACTCTTTATGTAGCTGGTGGAACCTTGAAAAGAATGTTACCACTACTACCCGACTACCCAATTTCCGATTAACAGCATTATACCATATTAGCCAGTAATATCCCCTGAGTAGAACAAATGACTTCACTCAGTAAAAATCCACTGACCCAGATAATATAAACAAAAAGAATGCCCAACTTACCACTTACCCGTGAAAGAACAATAAGTTATGTGAAACATTGGCGCTTATTCGTGTTGTAATAAAAAAAATGTATAACACCGTCTCTGTTATTTGTAAGTAATTTGAACGAGACAGAATAACTTTAACCTCGGGTATTACATCAGACGGTAATCGCTATCATCATATTCGACTTGGGCATCCGTTTATGTCAGCTCCCGTACAAGTTCTAGGTTCACATAGTTTATGACTAGACGAGTTACGTAAATAACTGGTTTTCGGTCTTGGAAAGGCGCAGTGTTACGCAGAATCAGAGATTAGTTTACATCATGTACCATATAGGGAAAAATTAGAACAAAAACAGTATTTACAAACAATCAGGCAATGTGTCCACACAACCGGCGCGTGCGCAGGATGTAGTATATTGAGTCTCGGCAGAGGTTTATTAAAGTGAAGTTAAAACAATTGCTTATTTAAAGACAGTAAAGATTTTCTAATATTCAAGTATAGGTAAGGTATCTCAAAAAGTATACAGAATCATTTTTTTTTCTAAGTTAATATAGTGGATACTTTTTTATTTAAACAGGTGCTATCGGACTACATCTGTCCATAAGAGATAATTTTATATTCTGGCATTGAATCACGGAGGCAGTGAAAATTTTTCTTTCAGTTTTCTTACGAAAATAGAACTGTGTGAATGTTATCAGGTACCTAATTCATTTTACGCTAGATAAGGTTTGCAATTCAGAGTAGGTGAAAAGTATAAAGGTACTTTTAAAGTACCCAGACAACATAATTAATTACTCTTTATTTGGGAACATTTATAGCAAAGATACATTCGCAGTAAAAAGACAACTAATTTATTATTATTTAAATAACAATTAATGAACACAGGATTAAAATAACGAAAAAGACATTTCAGGAAAAACTGTAAAAAAAATACCTACTGCTTATTTTTATATGAAATCTCTTCCAGCAGTCCTACCACAGAGAAATGAGAATAAAAAGGTAAAATCGGTGTGTGATCAAAGGATCAAACTAAATAATTTTCTTTCTCTTCTTCTTACTTAACTTATCAAGATTGTTCTCTAAAGTAAATAAAAACAAATAATTCCTATTTTATTTCTTTCAAACTCCACATGAGTGACAGCTACAGATAAAACAAATTTGAAAACTATTGTATCAGAAAGTGTATTCGTAGAGGAAATGACCTAGTTTCTTTAATTGATTGTTTTAGGTTTTAAATACAACTTGTGTTAGTAATTTTATGGACACTTGTCTGACCTGTCTGTATCTTTATGTAGTGTAACGGTTTAGAAACATGTACAATTATGTGGACGGCAGATCAAGCGGAAGAAACACTGACATTTGGGGGTACCTTATGCCATCCCAATAAAAATAAATTTCCAATTGAATTCGCTATTTCTAACCTGTATTTTTTTACTGGCCTAACCTAACCAACCAATGAAACTGATTGAGCACCAAAATGTCTACTTAATTGCTCACCCAATTAATGTTTCATGTAATTTTTGTAGATCGTTTATCAATTTTATTTATTTATCTAATGTCTTAATTGTACATCAATCGAATACAAGCATATTACACAGTACATTGAAGTAAATTGTACAAAGGGCGACCTTTCAGCTTTATTATCTTATCGTTGATTAATTTTGGTAAGTATTTAGCTTTTTTGTGATCTCTTTAATTAATATATGTTTAAATTATTAGTTTGGATGTTAGTGCTTGCGAACTATGAACAATGCCAAAGCCTACTAACACATAAAATAATATAATCTTCGTTTGGCACACTGAGTTTTGTCAGATGATTATCTTAATTTACTAATGAAAACAAAAATATAAAAAATACTTCTACGAGGACTAAACAACTCATAGTCAAAACAAAATAAAAATATTAGTGATTTTGTTCTAATATTTTTCCTGCTCTTTCGAAATTCGAATAACTTTTTCGTGCTTTCAGATGACAAGATAATGTGCCAACTACTGCCAACATAATCTGTGCTCCTCATCACTATTACGCACTATTCGTTCTATGTACAGATGACAGCACATAGAATTTCATTACGAAAGCCGTTTCTATTACGAATGTAGACCACCCGGTCTCAAGACCGAATTGTTACATATGATGTGGTGTCGACGGTACATTTAAACTATATGGATAAAATGTAACTGCAGGTGTAACATGTTAAACCTTTCTATTGCTTTCAAAATGTTAGAGTATAAAATGATGACACGCGAATGGCAAGAGCTATTAATAATCGAGACTCGGCTTAGAAACTATTAAATTAGATTTTTTTCTTAATTTTTGATTTTAACATTATTATAAATGTTTGAAAAATTACTTAGTAATTAAAATAGAATAAAACTAGAAAAATAGTGTATATGTTGAAATAGAATATTTCGACATTGTAGGGTGGACGTTAGCTCATAAACGCAAATACAGATAGACTAGAAGAATTTCACAGGGGTATCCCAAGTCCTGGGTGGCTCAGTGGTCAGAGCAGTCGCCCGGATAGCGAAAGGTCGCAGGTTCGATTCCTGCCTCAGGACGTGAAATTTTTCTAGTTTTATTCTATTTTAATTATTAGATTTTTTTATTTATTATTAAGTAATTTATTTAAGAAGCTCGGTGGCGGCGTAGTGGTTTGAGCGCTTTGCTTTTGATTACGGAAACAAAGCAACTTTCGCCATGGTCGTTTTTGGGATGGGTTAATAAAAAAATGTTATCTCGTGCTCCTCCGTGCTTCGGAAGGCACGTAAAGCTGTGGGTCCGGTTGTTACTACAACCGCTACAACCCACCAACCCGCATTGGGCCAGCGTGGTGGTGTAATGGTCCAAACTCCTCGTGTGTTTCTCCCATGTAGAAAGGCCTGTGCCCAGCAGTGGGAGGACGTGTATAGGTTGGTGATGGTGAAATTAATAGAAACGTGGAAGTGAAACGTAGTCTCTTACTAAGAGCCTTCTGTACAAGTTTACAGTCACCCAACGAGCTATTGGGCGGGCTATGTTAGGTGTTTCCCTACGAGCTTTGTTAGGTCTTTCCTTGCGAGATGAGAAATGAGGACATCCGTAAGAGAACTAAAGTCATAGCTCATAGGATTAGGATGTTTAAGTCGAAGTGGGCAGGGCACATAGCACGTAGATCGGACGACCGATGGGGCGTTAAAGTTCTAGAATGGCGACAACGTACCGGAAAGCGCAAAGTAGGACGGCCTCCCAATAGATGGACAGACGACCTGGTCAGAATTGCGGAGAACCGTTGGATGCAGGCTGTGCAAAACCGATACGTTAAGAAATCGATTGGGGAGGCCTTTTTCTAGCAGTGGACTTCATAAGCTGATATAATGATGATAAAGTAGTTGAATGTGAAGATAGATAGATTTTACGGGTTGGCATATATACATTTAATAGTCCAAAAGAGATGTTTCGTGAAAATGTATGACGGATACTAAAAATAGGTAAAAGTATGCAGAAAAGATATTTGGATTAGAAATTGCAGTATTCCTATCTCTTTCCGTAACCAGTTTTTACATGAAATATGCATGGCGGGTGTGTGACGTCAAATTTCATATCGGAGATATTCATCAATTTAAAAAAAAAAGATTTGTACATTTCATTGTACATGTGTAGAATTGATTTTAAACCCTTTAAAAAAAATGTATTCCCCATTAGTAGAAATACTTGTCTTAAGCATTCATAAAAAAATCAATATGTTCTTCCTAAATGATAGGTAAGGAACCAGTACTTTTATCGACGCCGGGGAAATGCCTAATCGGTTCTCCTCTCTTCTTAGGGGCAGAGGATATGTAAGTTAAAAACCCCGTCCTACAGCTTCTTTTCGGTATTATGATCAGCCTGTGGGAAGGCATTAGTTTCTATCTAATAACAGCAGACGACTGCAAGGCAGTTTTAGCCCCAAGTGGGTAATGGCCTTTTTTTTGTTTAATTTGGTGGGCGGGCGAACCTATGTTAATATTGAAAGGGATTCTTTTTTATATGAAAGGGGCTTCTATGTCAAAAAGATCACAAATTCTAAAACTTCTATATTTGAGTAATGGTTTTTTAAAATTAACTGTCACCAGAACTCTTCAAAAAAAAGTGGCTTGAGTATTTTTTTATAACACTAAGGAGAAAAAAAATATTTACATTTGTGCTAAAGCTTAAGCACGGTTGCAACATCAGGGGTATCACTCACACAGATTGGGAAAATCCTAAAATTTATGGAAAGTACCCAAATCAAGGCTTTATTATAAATTATTGGTGGCAAGTCACAATAGATCTTTTAGGTCGCAGTGACAAATCAGTCTTAACAAGACCGAAAAGCCCCAAATATAAGATAATAAAAGATAATAATCACTCACGCGTTTTCGACCCTCCCTGTAAAGAGGTTTTGAAACCGTACAGTATCCACGGGACCACTTTGGGTTCGATTCCAACAAGTGAAGATGAACTCCGTGGAGGTGAGGCATCAAGATCACCAGCCAATAAAATAATAGTAATAGTGTTTTTTAGGTTTAGAGTCTTAAATGTTGTTATACTGACGGCTCTGTGATATTCAAATGACATTGGCGGCTTGGCTTACTTGATGTGTATATCAAGGTATTAAGGGAAATAAATATAAATAAATAGTTTACAAATCTTTATGGACTGCGAGGAGTATCAGAAGTTTCATTTGAGGCTTGCCTCCCTTTTCTCGTTAAATTGTTTCTTATATGCCGGTACCGTAAAGAAATAATAATCTCGTTTACAGAGACAGTGAGATAGGTATGGAGATATACGAGTATGTCACATTACATTTCTATGTTATTTAAATTCAGACTAAGGAATTAAATGTTAATATTAAATTCATTAACTAAATTTATTCAAGGATCTGCATAAACTTGATAAATGACGAATAAGATATTAATTTTCTCGTCAAATGCTAAAACTTTTGTAATTAGGTAGTGTTATCAAGAGAAATTGGTTATATTCCGTAAATGTATCAAAACTTTGACATTATTGAAATTATTTGAGGTTTCTCGTAAAGTTAGTTACAAGTCAGTTATATTGAATATGCTTTAGGTATCTCAATAAGGAAGTGGTCGTAACCAGAAATATATCACCTTCGAACTGGATTTAAGAAGAATTGGTCAAATCTAGAAAAGGTCAAAGGGAGAAATACAAACCTCTGTAGTAGGACTTGTTCCCAATGTAGAGCCACCACAACGCAGATGCTCTAGAATCTGAACATTAATAATAATAATACATACTCTTTATTGCAAGACAAATCAAATTATACATACTTAAAAACAAGAGACAGTACAATAGGGCGGCCTTATTGCTAAAAAGCAATTTCTTCCAGGCAACCCAAGGTGATAAAATATTAGGAAGAAGGAGAACGCAAAAAGGGTGCAAGAATTTGAAAGAATAAATAAATATATATGTTTGCACATTGTGAGAGATAGGGCGTAGTGGTGCCACTCGAAGTATCAGAGCCCGACTGGATTTTATTATTTAAGGCGAGGTATTCCGAGCGGTCGTAGGTAAAAATGCTTCCTCAGCCCCCGCCATTAACTAGCGTAACGTAAGCAAACACGACGCGCGCGAGTGGCACGGCCGCGCCAGCGCGGCCCGCTCGGTCCAAGCGGTATGATGTGCCATAGTAAAAAATATACAGTATAGTCCACATTTTTTCGCTTGCACCCAAGATGTAATCACATATGGCGACAATGACGTTTATGACCCACTAAAGAAAAATCTTTGGTTCAAACGTGTCTTGAATAGTTATTAATTAGCAATAAATTAGTCAATAATTAAGTTGAATAAAGAGTCAGCCTGAATATAGGTATGAATGAACGACCACGTGAAATTTGGGTAGGTAGTGAATAAAAAATATGCAAATATGTGTAAGGTTTGGTAGGTGGGTGCCTCGCTAGCATTTTTCATCGGGAGGAAAGAAGGAGGATCGTCTTAATTTGTGTAATTAATTTGGGCTTGGGGTATTAAATTACAAGATATGTTAAGTGTGATGGTGACAATGAAAAGAAAGTGACAAGCTAACAATGTTACAATGTCAGTCTGTCTGTCGGTCCGTCTGTCTGTCAGACAGCCTGTGTCCGTCAGTCTGTTTGTCTATTAGTTTGTCTGTCTGTCTCAATTTACACCGGTTCCAAAAGTTGAACTACAGAGAAGATTCTGGCAACAAACTCGTGTAGTCACTCTTTTCAATTTTTAAGTAATTATTATTATATTATTATTATAGTTATAAAATAGTTGTTATTATTAAGTTATAGTACAAAATCAATATATATATTTGTTGTTTTCGGAGGCCACGATTCCGAATACAACATCAATTTCGAGACCCAAAATGGCGGCCGTGCCTTTATAGTACTAAATCATTAGGGGTATCATTTTTGTGGTTTTCGGGAGTTCCAATTCCAAATAAAACATCTATTTCGAGATCCAAGATGACGGACGCCACTTTTTTAGTATAAAATCAATGTGTTTATAATTTAGGTGGTATTTGGGGGTTCCGATTCAAAATAAAACATCTGTTTCGAGATCCATGATGGTGGATCATTGATTTTTATAAAAAAAGTTGCGTCCGCCATCTGGTATCTGGAAATTGATGTTGTAATTAAAATCGTGACCCGCAAAAACCACTTAAATAATACCCCTATTGATTTTGTACTACAAAGTCATGTCCACCATTTTAGATCTCAAAATAGATGCTGTAATCAGAATTGGGACCCCCGAAAACCACAAAAATGGAAGCCATATTAATTTTTTATAAAAAAAGTTGCGTGTGCCATCTTGTATCTTGAAATTGACGTTGTATTCAGAATTAGAACCCCTGAAAGCCAAGAAAATGATACCATATTCATTATTTATATAAAAAAAAGTCGCGTCCGCCATCTCTAATGTCAAAATTGACGTTTTATTCAGAATCGGGGGTCCCGATTCTGAAAGCCAAGAAAATGATACCAAATTCATTATTTATATAAAAAAAGTCGCGTCCGCCATCTCTAATGTCAAAATTGACGTTGTATTCAGAATCGGGACCCCAGAAAATCACGGAAATGATACTCATATTTATTTGGTACTATAAAATCACGTTCGCCATCTTGGATCTGGAAATTAATGTTGTATTCGGAATCGGAACCACCGGAAACCACAAAAATGATACCCATATTGAATTTTTATAAAAAAGTTGCGTCCACCATCTTGGATTTTGAAGTTAATGTTGTATTCAGAATCAGGACCTCGAAAAAAATGATATCCATATTGATTTTAAATTAAAAAGTAGCATCCTCCATCTTGGATTTGGAAATAGATGTTGTATTCAGAATCAGGACCCCCGAAAACCTCTAAAATGATATTGATATTGATTTTTTATGAATAAGTTGCGTCCGCCATCTTGAATCTTGAAATTAATGTTGTATTCGGAATCGGGACCCCCGGAAACCACAAAAATGATACCCATATTGATTTTTTATTAAAAAAGTTGCGTCCGCCATCTTGGATCTTGAAGTTAATGTTGTATTCAGAATCAGGACCTCGAAAACCACTAAAATGATACCCATATTGATTTTTTATAAAAAAGTCACGTCCGCCATGTTGGATCTGGAAATTTATGTTGTATTTAAAATCGGGACCACCGAAAACCTCAAAAATGATACCCATATTGATTTTTTATAAAAAAAGTTGCGTCCGCCATATTGAATCTTGAAATTAACGTTGTATTCAGAATCAGGACCTCGAAAACCACGAAAATGATAAAAATGATACCCATATTGATTTTGTACTATAAAGTCACGTCCGCCATCTTGGATGTGGAAATTGATGTTGTATTTAAAATCGGGACCCCCGAAAACCTCAAAAATGATACCCATATTGTTTTTTTATAAAAAAGTTGCGTCCGCCATATTGAATCTTGAAATTAATGTTGTATTCAGAATCAGGACCTCGAAAACCACGAAAATGATACCCATATTGATTTTTTATAAAAAAAAATTCGCGTCTGCCATCTTGGATTTCAAAATTGATGTTGTATTCAGAATCGGCACCCCTGAATACACCAACTTTTATAAAACTGATAGATTTGAACTTATTCAAACGAAAAAACAGGATAAAAATTAACGTATCAGTGAAGAACGGGTTTTGAAATCATACTGTTGTCGGCTATTATACTATGGTACAATATGCGTCATAGGACACTGTGTGTTGAAATATAAATTTTCGCGCGGGATCTCCACGGCTGTGGCAAAGTGACGTGAACATACTCGGCAAACTCTCGACGGGTACTGAAGCAACAGCGGAGCGTAGTGAGCGCGCTCCGTAATTTGATTTTTATAGGTTTTTTGGCTTTATCGGAATAAAAATGTAAGAAACAAAAAAAAATGCTTTTCTGAATATTTAGATGATGAAAAGTTACGTCTATTTTAATAATTTTCATGTCATTTAGTAAAGTATTATCTGACTCACAACACTTTTAAAATGTTAAGCAGAGCTATCTTTGAATTTTTTTTCTATCGAGTGAAATTTTACCTATCATGTTTCTGTCTTTACAGTTTATTAGATAATATGATCAACTATATTATATAAAAATTTTAGAACTAAATGTTTTATATTCGTGGCGGTAAATACAATCGAAAATGTTTAAAACGGGAAAAGAGCGCCTTAAGTATGTACACAAAAAAGATTCAACTGAGAATACATGAAGGGTGTTGCCGTCAATACGACAACAAATGAAAACATAAGCTATATTAGTTCATAGAAATGGTTTGCCACTTTCAAAAACAACTTATTCAATTGATAATTTCATGACATTTGTATGAAATAATATAACACTGGCTGCATTATTTCATAGAAATGTCATGAAATTATCAAATGAATAAGATGTTTTTGAAAGTGGCCAACCATTTCTATAAACTAATGTACCTCATGTTTTAATTTATTGTTGTATTGACAGCACCACTCTGTATAAAACACAGTTGAGTACCCTTTGTACTGCTTACAGAAATGAAAAAATCAAAATAATTAAATCTTTACCAGCAGACATACGACAGGTTAATTAAACTTAATGGCAGCCACAGCATATAAAAATTGACGACATGTGATAAAAGTACCTCGCTTAAATGCTAGATGAGAAAAGAAGAAACTGTAAATGAAACAGAGAATATCATATATTTAATATTTTGATATTAAATATTTTATTATTATGTCAAGTAACGTAACATAATGAGTTTCTGTAATTGGCTTATGTACTGTTTAATCATAATTGAGTTTACTTATCGCATAATATTTGAATGCTGTAGAAACTTTGTTGTATAAATATAATAAATTTAGGTATTTGTTTTGGATCTTTCAGAGTAGGCAAAATCTCAGCTGCTAAAACTTTGCAGTTGTGTTCCTACTGTAATCACCACCATCAGGCGGGTGTACGTATGTACGTCACTCTTGTCGTATACTTATAACTAACAAATACTGCGACAGTGCTGTTTTCGAGGTGGAGACATTTTGCTCCGCACTCTTTACTTGCGTCAGGAATAACGCTATGTCCTATCTTTTTATACAACCGCCTCTGTGAGACCACCTACCAGAGATCTAGAGGTCCAGTTAATTTCCGTGGGGCAGAAATTTTCTGCTTGGTTTGCTTGGTGGTAGGGCTTTTCTAAGTGTTGTGTTCCGGCACTCCGGCAGTTAAGTAGAGGTACGATAGCCAGTTCCTCTGTTATTGAGGAATCCGGGTGTAGGTCGCTTTCATCGTCGGCCTTATCTTCACATAACATTAGGTGAGATGAAGGAAAACCAGATGACAAGGCTGACGGCTCATCTGGTGGTAAGTGACTACCGTCGCCTATAAACACCTCCAATAACAAGGAAAAAATAACTTGGTATTGCAGATGCGTTGTCTTGTTATCTTGAGGCCAAAAATAGAATGGTTTCCTTGTCCAGTTTACACTAGCTACCTTTCCCTTCAATCCGAAACGCGGCAAACTGTTTTACGGCTGAATTATGAAAGGCGGTGGTACAGTCGACCACAGAAGTAGCTTAACACTTTAGTACCATGCCACACCGACTATTGCGCCCGTACTTAATAGTGCTGCCGTAGGTATTGATGCCATAGGTATTGTGACATGGGACTAAAATGTTCAGCTACTTCTGTGGTGGACCGTAACTACCCACACGACCCTACATACCTACCACCTAGTCAACCTTTCAGTTACTTTATCTTACTGTTCTTTGATGATACGTGTTTTTAAGCAGAATCTCTAAGCGATGTCCATTCTTTCAACCATTCCCACGGTATCGATTGGAGTGTTAGCTCGGCAGACGTATTAGTGACTGTATTTAACATTGCATGTTACGCTTGTTACGACACTGTTTATACTATCCCGCAGTGGCTATAAGGAAGTAACTCATGAAACATTGTGGTTATTTTCGCAATTACCCTTTACAATGTATGCATTATCTACAGTTGTAACATGATTCATGTTGAATTATCATCAGATTTCATTATGATGTACGGTAGCATACCGAGATGCCGATGGAATTTAATTTTTAACCTGTCAAGCCACACATGCTGGATCTTTCCGTCATCAAAACTTAATAAATAGATCACCTGAGATTCAAGTATATTTATTATCTTCCAGAGGGGTAAGAACCTATCGAATGGCACAGAGATTATTGCGTCTTCACACTTATATTAAACACACAAGCCTAGCAAAAATTCAAGAAAGAAACACCTGTAAGTATATTACACAAGTTCTAACGTTAAAATATTTATTGTGTTTTTAGTGTTTTGTATTCGGTTAAAATTTTTGATTTTTCACATTTTTTAGTGATAAATTTCCCCGTCATAGCAGACCGAACCGATTTTTATGAAATCTTTACTGTTTTCTAAGTCGAAGTGATGTAAGTGATGTATAATCAATTTCGTAATTAGTTTCGGAAAAATTCGTGGAAAAACGTACATACATTAAACATATAAAACTTTGTATACTTATTTGTTTCGCAGCCCTAATAAGATTTTATCGAACTGAATATTTTGCAATTCCAATATTACCTACATTACATGGGTATGTGACGAATTTATTACTATGTTCATAGTAGGTATGATATCAAACAACCAGGCTATAATCTCACGCTGAGATTAAAAAAGTGTCTGTTAAATTTGTTGTGATCAGTCCGTAGATAGATTGAAGTAAGCCATTAAGAGACAAGGGTTGAATATGGCTTGTACGAATCAGGCTTGTGATTAACCATTTTTAACCGACTTCAAGAGGAGGCGGTTTTCAATTCGGTTGGTATGTTTTTTTATGTACGTACACCGATTAAGTCGAGATTTGTGATCCGATTTACATGATTCTTTTTTTGTTCGATGTGGAATAGTTGCCATTTGGTCCCATAAAAATTTATTTAAATTCGATAAAGTAGTTTGGTTGTTAAATAACTGGAGTAATTAAGTCGTCTATGTGTGTAAAATTACAGATTTTTGTTGTCCTGTGACCTTTTAGGGAAACGATACGATGGTAGAAAACAATAAATGCTGACGGTCAGCCATCTAGTTTTGACCTTAGAAAGCTATCACTGAAAATTGTGGTTTTTTTTGTAAGTAAACAAAAATAAAAACAGACTACAAAACACAAAAAAGGAAAAAATAATTAAATTGAAATAGATACATGTTCCTTAGAAACATATTTTTTTAAGTTAATGCTAAGTTGTTGCCAGAAACGTGAAGCACCAACTACAAAAAATATATTTCTAGGGGACAATTGCCTACTTTAATTGAATTACTTTTTCATCCCCCCATCTCGGAAAGAGTATTTTTGCTCTTCGATATCTGAGTCCAAATGCCGTTTTTATTCGCTAGAGGATAAAATAAAATTGAATTTAGAATATCGTGTGCACTTTAAAAGTTTGTGAATTCCAAACATCATTAAATCTCTTTACTTCTACCTCCATGGTGCCGAATTTATCATACAACCTTTATGAACTTGTTAAAAACTCAGACTCGGCACCTTCTTGGTGTATTTTTTGTTTAATTTGCTTTGCGCGCGCCATTTTCTTGTCGCGACATATTTGTTAAAACCATAGGTTTAAAACAAGAAATTTGAAAACAAGTAATAAACCTAAAATGAGTGATTCTAACGACGAATAAGTTTAATTGACGCCAACAGAATTGACTGAAACTGTTAAATGCGCAAATGTTTTTTTTTTTGCATTTAGTCATTTCCTCGTTGAGGTGGGATGAAAAATTACGTGTTGCACTTGAGTGCGAAGATTTTTCACCTCGTGCTCTTTTGATTCCATCGTTAACGCTCAGAATTCTAATTTTATAATCCTTCGCTTGCTCGGTCATCAAAATTGAGCACGCGGTTAAAAAACATCTTTGCACTCTTGTATAACAAATAACTATTTCCTTCTTAGTGTTTTTTCTTTCATGACATACGTGGACAAGATTGACCTCAAATCATACGACTGCGATCAAGTTATCCAAACCTGATTGACCCATCCGAAATCCAACCACGGCGATAGTTGCTTTGTTTTCGTAACCGAAACCAAATTGCTCAGACCACCGCGGTAACCTTAATGAATTTAATTAAATAGTATTTCATATTAATTAATTCACGATTACTAAAGATGACACGAGTATTGCAGCATGATAAACCTGATATTTAGTCACTGGCACGGAACTGTATCATAATATATGACATAATTCCACTTTCACACTTGAACTGGGCAATACCACAATCAGATACGCGATGCACTAAGATCTTGTTTACATATGGTTATATAAAGTTGTTCTCACAACGACTTTATTGACAACATGACAGATTACAAATTTGAACGGTCTCGATAATAGCCCGAATTGAGAACATTATGTCATTTATGAAAAGATCTTTTGTAATTGATAATGCATTGCGAATAACACTATTCGGTGGCAGGTTGTATAACTGGTGTATTTAGGGACGAAGCAATATGACAGTTGATATGTTATAATTTGAAAAATACTACGCCATTACGACAATAAATAAAAAATGGGTTATAATTATAACCCTCGATGCAAAAAGAGGGGTGTTATACAGGTTGGTGACGACAATAAATTAAAACATGGGGTATATTAGTTCATAGGTATAAATGGTTTGCAACTTAAAAAATATCTTAGTAATTTGATAATTTCATGACATTTCTATGAAATAATGCAGCCAATGATATATTATTCTATAGAAATCTCATGAAATTATCAAATGAATAAGATTTATTTAAAAGTTGCAATACATTTATATGAACTAATATAGCCCATGTTTTTATTTATTGTCATATTGTCGTCATCAACCTGTATAATCCTCTTATTGCGTCGGGGTTATAAATATAATAATATTGATAATAAGAATCATTAAGAGCTTGTGTTATGGATACTAGATAACGAAGAAATTATGACAATAATATGTATGTAAATATTAGAAATATACTTAATAAACATATAAACATCCATGACTCGTAAAAAAATGCTCGTACTCATCATACAAACATTTGCTCCTACCGGGATTCGAACCCGGGACCTCTTGACCGAGTAGCCTAACAAGGGGCTGAGTTATTTATTGGATTCTATAAGCCTTTAGAAAACTACTAATAGTATACTATAAGAGGGTTCTCTTATTTTTTCTCAAGTCCTTGACAGCTCAATGGTTAAAAGAACTCGGTCTAGACGTTATTTTAATATTTTTTTATTTTTATTTTCAAAATAAAATTTTACAAAGCATCATTATGATTTCGAGAAGAATATGATATATTTTTTGTTTAAAGACAAGACAGCGCAGCTTGACTGTTCTAACTGCCTCCTTCAGCCTATAAGGTATGCCTTTTCCCGCCTTTTTTTGAAGGAACCCATTGCATGTTACAGAAAGGAGGGAACACATCTGCTAGCACCAACTAATTTTTGGCTAGCACAGAATTCCAAGTTTTGGAAATACGATAGAGAAACGAGTATATCTAAACTTCTTTTTCCGAAGATCGGCACGCGTGCTGCCGTATAGGAAGGGGAAGGTGGAAATAGATCAAGAAGCTCTTCAGAGCACTCTCCATGACTCCTCCAATAGACGCTAAGCAACGCAATGTCTCAACGGAATTCTACAGGATCAAGGCTGGTCGTGACCCTTACATCGTCAACGATACGGACAGTATAACGCTGAAATCTGTCAATTGCATCGAGGAGGTACTTAGCCTAAGTTTTATAGAGCAGGCATAATTGACCAGGCGTGAAAAATGAGACTTAGGCCACCGACACACCGAGCTTCCGTGAGGTTGTTTTGATCACGGTTTCATTTGTATATAAATATACGCTTATTGAAGTTTGATTCTACTAACCCATCCGTAATATATTGCCGGGGCCTTCTTCTGAGAAGTACGAAAAAGCGGTTCGTCCCTCATTTCACACATCAATAATATTTCTATTATGTAAAGTGTGAAAGTCCACATAATAATGGTATACATAGGTATATCAAGTATTTAAATCACACTCGTTAAACAATATTTAAATATTTTCAAATATACCTGAACCTATTAGTAGCCTTTTCCGTCAATATAGTCATGGACCAAATAATATATAGCTTAGAACGTATGGCAACTATTCGAATGTGCATTGTATAATAGGAAAATGAAGAAATTTGAGTATTGAGAATATTAAACTGTGACTAATCATATTATTTAGAACAAGTCGCTTAGATCACAGTGATTTTGTAATATCACGTGACTACTAAACTTTAACCTATTCCTATCGGATTAGTGATGCGCAGGCGCTTCGGAATACGTGCCTAAGTATTCAAATAGCTTATAATTACAGCTGGTCTTAGAAGATCAGTTGCGTCACGTGTTTAGGTATAACGTTGACACGTCTATTGTTAGATCACATCTTCTGTTGTATAATAGAGCCTTTAAATTAAATACTTTGAAATATTAAACAAAGGAAAGGATTTTCAATATTTGTGAAACGCAGACACCTGTAGATACAAAATGTACTTTTACAGTCAAAGGTGTATTGTATAATACCTTAATTTTCATGGTCAGTACCCACCCCTGTCCACTAAAGGAGAGGTTCCAAGTTCAAATACCGGTAGAAAAAGATTTTTGTGTGCTAGATGTTTTCCACTACGAAAACTCGTTCATGAGATGAGACTTGAATGTTTAAAATTTGAACTTTAGAAGTTCATATTATGTTTAATTATTGAACTTCGGAGAGTATAAATTACCGATATCGGTAGTCACGATGCCTAAAAGGTCTTAATGATACCTAATTTATTAAGGCTACACAATTGGTGGTATTAAAAAGTTTTGTTTGGATATTATAATTTTCGTGGTTTTGTTTTATACGTCTAGCTGGGATAAGGTCGTTATAAAGTTTTAAAATGATTCGGAAATAAATAAAGATAGATTCTTACACTCAGACCAATTTATGTAGCACAATTTAAACATGAGAATTAGAGAACGTAGGAGAGAGCCGTGCATCACGGAAAAAAGGAATATATAAAAAAAACTTATTCTGCTGGCTGATAGTGAGGATCTATGTTCAACGCCAGCCACTGAGCACGGACTTTTTATCCTTCTATCAGAATTAACTCACTCTGATATCACACCACTATACCTCATATAAATATTATAAACATACCTACTAAATAAACATTCAAACATCCATGACTCGGGAACAAATGTTCCTGACTGACTGACCACTCGACCAAGTCGTCAATTCAGACTGTATGATCTTTAGGACTCATACTTATCAAGGAACGAGTATAGAAAGATAAATAGATAGAAGTTATTTATTCTTCACATTTATAACAAAATAATAGAAATAAAACAAACACAAAATAACAAAAAGGCGGTCTTATCGCTTGAAGCGATCTCTACCAGAACTAATCATAAGGCCTACCTTAAGCCACCTAACACTTTTAATTTTTAGTAAACTCCCTAGAGTTTACTTACAAATAAAAGTGGTAGGTGCGAAAAACTTAAAATAAGTTCAAAATTACAATAATGCTATACGTACAAAAATAAATATAGTATAAAATACAATATTACATAAAAGTATATACACATTTGAAAAAGAATTTAGGAACACAAAGCGATTGGAGGAAATTAGAAAGAAAGAAGGAGGATCAGAATATAAGGAAACGTTCATAGACTAGATGTTCGAAATATAAATTGTTTGAGCACGTTTAATAAACCAGGAAGATGTTTCAAAGCCTAGTAGCGCGTACTGTGAAGGACTCAGTATAATCCTGAGAGGAATGGGAGGGGAACGCGAAGAGAAGGGTGTCGACGGAACATGTGTTCCTGCCGTGGGATGACTGAAGGAAGCAAAAGTGTTCCTTCAGATATGTAGGAGTAAGACGATTAAAAGGATGCCCTAACGGAGGGATAGGATATGTAAAGTGTAAGTATTTTGTAAATAAAGACAAAACATTTAAAAGACACGTTCAGCGAAAGTTAGGGTCGGGCTATTATCTCATAAACCGGTTATCGACCATTGCTCTTAGGCTCATAATGTATAATATGACCACGCATCTGTCACATTGTAATGTATCATGTTACAGCTAAAGTGATAAATTGGCGTAATACGTATAATACCAGTTTTTATTTAGGGAGGAATTGCTAACCGTTGGCGAAGCGACGGGCGAAGCTTAGCGTACGGTATTAGTGCTTACTCATAACGGCACTCTAGAAATACACACCATATTGAAATACACACTATCTAACGTATATTTCCTGGTAACTCAACTGCCCTTCGCGAAAGTAGCCTGAGCTCTGCCGAAGTAAGTCCACAAGACCATCCCTAGGCATTATGCACAATTCCTGGTCAGTATGTACTCAATGGATTAGTTCCTTGGAGGTTATGTCCAGCAATGGGGTCCTTTTCTTTTAGCTGAATGATGATGCACTCAATCGCTCACAACGATCAAAGAAAATGGCTAGTGTGTTTTATATTTTATTTCACGAAATTAGTTTGCATTTATTTTCCAACTGAAAATAAATGCAAACTAATATAATAGAGAATAAATAAAATAAATAACTTTTATTAGGCACACTTAAAATCAATTGTGATATGTGTGTGCTTCATGTATCAATATTGCCAGCTTTTGTGTCATCCTTATAAACTATATTGATGTATATATGTATAAGATCTAAACCATAGTAAAAGAAAAAATAAATACCCTGACTCGAATCCTGCATGGGCGATAATAGCCTACTTATGTAGGTTGTCGCTTCTAGTTTAGTATAATATAGTGCTAGGAATATAAAATTTAGGCTTTATGATCATATAAATTGTGTATAATGAGGTTATTAGTTTATAGTTAAAATTTTAAAGTAAAATTTTATTTTCTTCTTTTTAGAGCATTTAAATAAAAACTTTTTTTTAAATATATTTTTTTGCTGTTAATTAATTGAGTGTTTCGGTATCAATATTTTTAGCTATCGTAATCAAAGTTGTCAGTACGTATTTAGTTCGACAGCATTTTATTTTTTTAAACTCATTTCAAAGCAAATCGTTTCCTAATTTGGCGCGAATGTGATTTAAGGTCGACGATTCTTCACGTTCCTATGCTAATGAAATATTTAAATCTAGATAGTTCCGATTACAGTGTACAATATACCTAATGTTAGTTAATTAATATTTATTGTAATAAGTAATCTTTACAAGTTTCCGCACTTTGTATATTAATCACTTACAATAATGTATACAGTCATATAACTCATCACCAGATTTCAAAGTCTATCCTTTCTTACTGCATGAACTTATGTAACCTTTTAAATTACATTGAATTTTCTAATCGGCTTTACTACAACCATTGTAGAAGGCCTATACAGCTATAATAGTCTTTTACATTTTAGTGTCGAACACTAAAATGCCATTGGAACAAACGTGACATAACACCTTGTAATTAGGAATACATAAGATTCCTACAATAGTTATCAGCCAAGGCCCAAAGAGGTTATAGACATAAGCTAGCTTATTTTTGTTGAAACTAAGTTCATTTAAAACATTTCTTTATTCAACTAGATAATAATTAATTCGGGTGAACTGATGATGGGAGGTAAAACTCTGTAACGGTTTGGAGTTAGATAACACTATAACAGTAGTACGATACGATAATAAGAAACATTATTCCGTATTTCAACCAAAGACTAAGAGACAGACATGTCGATAGTGCTGACGGTTACACATCAAGCTTTCACCTTAGAAAATCACTAAAAATGTAAAAAAAATAACCAAGAATGAATCAGAATTCGAAACACTAAAAAGGAACAAAAAAAATTTCAGTACTAAGCTGTTTCCATAGACAATAGAAAGTGAAGCACCACCTCCAAATAATACATTTTAGGAGTTAAATACTTACGTACTGAAATTTAAAAAAAAATCCTTTTTTAGTGCTTTGAAGTCGATTTTATTTTTATCATTATACATGCATTTGAGATGTTAAAACGACGGTGACTGTTTTCGTTACGATTCTATTTTAACTTACAGGAGTACAGAATAAGGCCCAATGTAGGTCATCATCATCACCAGCCTATATACGACCCACTGGGTGCAGTACCTTCCTACATGGGAGAGAAGCACATGAGGAGTAGGTTACCCAAATTAATAATGTAACTAAAAGTATAAGTAAAATAATTCTTTCTGTTGTCCCTGTACAGTCGAAAGCACATGAAGCGTAACAGTTTGACCTTGAAACCGTCCTTACTGCGTTCGTAATAGAGGCGGCTTTCGTAGTGTAACTGTTGCACTTGCCGTGCTGTCGTCTGTACACAATTACCTGACCGTACCCTCCACTTATGTATCTAGTTTTTGCTGCAGATAAAATTATTAACGAAAATCCATTTCGCTTTGATCACAAATAAGTAAAGAAGATTTAAAAAACCTTCGTTAAATAGTTTTTGATAATTTACAACTAGGCTCATTCTAAATTTAAAAGTAATAAATTTGACCCAATTAAAAATACAGTAAGCAAATAAAACTCTTTTTTCTTTATTTGTCATTTTTACACCAAATAAATCTTCTTGAAGCTATCTGGATCTTTCACGGAGGAACAGGTAAGTACACAAAAAAGTAGGTAGGAACCCTTTTTTTCTGTTCCTGAACTAAAATCACTTTACAATGTAATATTTGTAGCTTGTACTCTAGATCAAACAATCAATGACCTAAGAGGGTAATCAGAGTGATTATCAGATGATCAATGATTAAAGTGAATGAAGGAAGCGATAGTCTGCCGTTCACTCCGCGAATCTGTCTCGTTACGAATTACGATGCAATTCACGTTGCCACTTATTCTAAAATCATTCGAAAGTTTCGTTGTTTTATTTTTATCTGATTTTTTAATAGTTAAAGAAAAGAAAATATACTACATTATTTCTGTGCAAAGATGAATTAAACCTATTAAGACTTTAAGGGCCGATTTTTCAATCCCCTGATAAAACTACAGATAGCTACCTAAGGAATAAAGTTATTACACTGTTTATTCGTCCGATAAGTGACTGTCAATTTTTCAATCAACATTTATCCTAAGAATAACTATCTGACCGTTTAGGTCTTCCATAATAACGCCAGCTTCAGGTAGTTGAGACAAATGTATAGAGGACACTAATGTTAGAGCGGGACAGACAATTTCTTTGTTTGCTGTTAACTTCACATCTATTGTCAAAAACTAGCAAGCATCTGGCATCTTATTTCATACTACATTCATACATACATCAAGTTCTGTGGTATTTTATTTGAAACTTAACATGTAAGTGCAATCTATAGCTGATATCAATCAATAAACCTTAGCTCATTTATGCTTCCTCATGGAAATGAAAAAATTGACAGAATTCATTTTTTTCCTCAAAGATGTAATTGCAACAGTACCAATTTTTTTTATAATACGACATGAAGTGGAATTATTAATACCGCCAAACTATATAGGAGCAGTGATATAGAAACTCATAGGGCAAAGAATCAGTGATTGGCAGCTGTAGCATGGGAGGAATACAGTGGTTTCAGAAACAAAATTAAATATGTATTTTTTGTGATTTCATTACTTACATAATTTATCTTTTACAAAAGTTTGCAAATATTGCACCGATTCTTTAGTAAGTCTGAATATCTACGACGGAATTCTACTGTATACCATTTTACATGTGTTTTCTAACATGTTTTGTTATGAAGTATTTGACTCACCCAGAAAGCACAAGCATAATTTATCTATAGAATAAGCGGTTATCTGGCCGTCAAAGGGACAGATAGATTTATTCTTAAGTTAAGTGAATTATTCGTCGAATAAAGTCTATCTGACGCTTGAAAACCCCACTTTTTTTGCTATCTATCGAATAAACCCTATCTGACTGTTTATCTGAGCATTGAAAAATCGGCCCTAAATAAAATGAAGTCATTTAAATGACAACCTACCCCTGCCATTACCCATTTACATGTGTTATTCCAAGCTTAAACTAAATTTGTGTATGATAATTTCGGTATTTTGAAGAACATTAGCATAAAACGCAAAAAGAGATGGACTAAAAGAAATCCAATGGGTTATCCAAATCCTCCGTAGATCAGTAGCCAGATTAGTCAACCAGATTGGTCAAAATCGCTTATTCGACTCAGAGCAAGATACATGATAGTTTATAATTGATATTCAAGGTTTATAGCTTCCATAGTAGATTTTTAAAAAAATATCTACGAATATACTATGTCGTAATCGATATTGTATGTTGCCTATATCACAGGCTAAGCTTTGGGATTCAAAGTGTAAAAATAGACAGAACATATCGAATAACATTACACAAATATCAACGTTTATTTATTCACAGTGTTTCAATTGAATGTTTAACAAAATCAGACTAATAATAAAAATAGTTGTATAACATCTTCATTGAGGAATCTATTAGTTGTTTGTATAACTACAAACAACTAAGAAATTCCGCAATGAAGATGTTCGGATTGAACGTTTGTTGCTTGGAGTTTTCTATCGGTTCAAGCATCAGCCGCAGCTTACAGTCACTGTAATGCTTTCTAAACGGACAAAGACATTTCATCTCAAATCAAATTGCATTAGATGGGATTGGTCACTAGGATGTTACAGGAAAGACCATTGTGTTTGTTTACTAAAGAAATACTGGTTATTTCCGTTTGCGTACGGCCCTTAGAGGCTTTACGTAGGATTAAGAGGCTCGTAGCCTATAGGGAACGATAGAAAACTAATCGCATAGAAGACGTGACCCTGCTCTCAATAAGTATAACGTTTTTTAAATCAGTTTTGGCGACCTTACTCCCCGCCGGACCTAGAAGATTAATTACGGACGTTAACGTTCAACCATTTTAAAATAATATATTGCCAGTATACACGGTGTTAGGAGGACGCTCTCGGGATCGAAGGCAGGTGGCAATGTTGGTCACCCTAAACACGACTTGCTAAAAAATAAATTTTAAATCGCGAAAAAAGGAACAGCTGTTTCATACAAATTGTAATATATACACGGGCTGTTTGTATAGAACAGCTGATTTTTTTTCGCGATTTTAATTTTTTTTTTTAGCAAGTCGTATTTAAGGTGACCAGAACTGCTACCTGCCTTCATTTCCGAGAGCATCCCCCAACATGTTTGTGTATGTGTATTAAGATACCACGTAACCTACTTTAAGTAGCAAATACATAAATTAGGGCTATCCATAGCCACTAAGGACAAGAGGTCCAGTCCAGATAATCTATATATTAATTTGTCAATTTAATTTCATATGTTAAAGGCTTAAGAACGGTACCGGCATATCAATGGCCGTATTGAAATGTAGACATCAAATAGCCGGCTTATTGACCACAGCCACTGCCTAGTGCCTACTAAAATACAGATCATTTTATTCGTAACTCTTTGTCGCTTAGCAGCCCGCTGGTGGGCTCCTCAACATTACCTAGATACCTATTGTAACAGGTGTGTTGGGACTTCTTAAATTAATCACCACTTATTCAAAAAGAAGTTTAGTAACTCGTTTCTTTGTCGGACTTTCAAAACTTGGAATTCTTTACCAGCACAGATAATAGGTGTGAAAAAAAATTAGATAAAATGTGGACTCTTCTCAAGTCATTTGCCATCCTTTGTACCTATATAAAAAATACAAAGCACTACAAATGACTCAACACCACCTGATGTGAAGCGGTAAGAGTCCATAATGCGGAGACAGCTAGTGCAGTTTAGATACTGCTTTAGCCGCCTCCACTTTGCTGGCCCAAAAGGTGCTTTTTCACGCCTCTTTTAAAGGAACCCATATTAGGAGCACATCTGCTGGCAAAAAATTCAAGTTCTGGAAGTACGACAAAAAAAACGAGGTTCTAAATTTTTTTGTGCGTGATGTTGAGGTGTAGACAGTGAATTGACCACCGTTGTTCGTTTACCACCTTTGCTATATAAAAATCATTTTTATTTTGTTTAACTTGTCTCTTGGAAAAGATGGCAAAAGTAAAAAGCGTATGTAAAAATCATGTATAATGTAACACCTTATTATTTTGCAGTTATTGAAAAATCCTACGCATCTTATGAGGGTTGATTGCCGAATAATATTTGGATTTATGGTTACAAAATAAAATTGTCAAAGTCTTTCACACCAAGTAAACGAGTACCTTCCATATTGATCGTCAGCGAGGATAACACTGATTCCAAAAAATTATACCAAGTCTATGACAAAATAGAAAATAACAATCTCGACAGCCGCCATTAATTTAAAAACCGCCAAAAGCTCCCAGACCACAAACAGTTGGTAAACACAGACAGCTTGTCACATACGGCTTCTGTCTAGCATGTGAATTGAGATGCTAATTTCACACGTCATGATCCCAAGTGATCGGTCACGTAGGAGTATAGTCACACTTTCACAATACCTAGACGGCTAGGTTCAGGCACGCTCAGGTTTCAACGCAACATCACGTAGACGGTGAACGTTGTTTTCGTTAAATCCACATAGTAATAGAAGAGTAATCTGCAGGCAGTGCGGGGTTCTTAAATAATAGGGATGGGATGAGGGATGTACCTTTTATAGAAATATCTGAACTAGAATAATTTTGACGTCCTGAGGCGGGGACGTCAAAATTTTTCCAGTTCATATATTTTTATAAGTAAATACATTTTCAAACATGTATAATAATGTTTAAATGAAAATTAAGAATACCTATTAAAGCTCTAAATAGTAATCGTACCTATTTTTAAACGACTAATGTTTAAAAAATCATGCATCTTCAATTCCATTTCAAAATTTGCTCCAAAACGCCAATGCATGTCACGTGACCGCTGTGACGTCACCTGTTGCCAAACACTGATATGTTACTATGGTGATTTAGATCGTTTTGTGATTGACAGCGTCTGATGCTAACAACAACAATAGACTTTCTATTGTATGTGAGGCCGAATCTCGAGGGCTGGCAAGGGACAAAATGTTAAATCTTCGTTTTTTTTTTTAGTAAGCACTAACAAAAAAGAAGATGTAAGCTAAAGAACAAGGAGGTAACAAATGATGTGTCCTGTATTGAAAACAGATATCTGTGAAAAATTAAAAATGAATTAAGTATTTAATTGCAACAATATTAATGAATATCATTAATGGCAAAGTTTAACTAAAGATATTTATTTTAATCAATCAATCAATCAACAGCAATCTGCTGTAAGTTTCTGAAGAATTGAGCATTTAGCGGACTGTTTGATGATACAGGATCAAATAAAGTAACACTAAACCAAATTTTAAATCAATTGGATCTGTGAAAGTTAGTAAAACCCTTTTTTCAAATAGGAAATGAGCGATAGTCATCAAAAGCCTGATCATCATAAGCTACAGCTAAGAACTATCTCGATAATGTCAGCTTTAAAAAAAACCGACAGACAGACAAGTCCAACTTATAGCACCCCTCTTTTTGCGTGGGGGCTAAAAACTATAAAATGATTTTAAAAACTTTAAGTTGCACGACATATACTAAATGTGATTACTTAAATGTATATATTATTACTATTTATATGATAATGTGACCTATTATTTTGTCTTTCTTACGTTTATTCTTCCGACTTCAAGGCCGACCGCAGTTTTACAAACGACATAGAAATTATGATTACCTACGTATGACGATTTGATTGTAGGTGCAGGCAGCACAGCGAGTGGTAATCAGATAATATTCTTTTCCCAATCTAAAACTAGAGGAGGTCAAACTTCGTAATACTCGTCTATTGATTAAATTAATTAATTAAGTTCAATCGGTTATCAGCACTGAGTAGGGTGGAAAGCATATAAGTAGCTGGAATAGTATAAATGATTTCTTGAGACTGCAAATGGGAATATTTACTATCTAATTCTGAAGAAGACTAAGTAGTTTCGTCTATGATAATAAAAATAATAAGTTTAATAAGTTTTTATTTCAACAGTTTGGTATTAACAATGTATTGATCTGCTCCCAAATTAGGTTGCTCTGTGTTATGGGAGACATGATAAGATAATATTACATCTAAACAGATCAAAGCTCTTCTGCAGTCATCAATAAAAATAAGTGACCTGTTTTGTAGCTCATGACATGACACGACACATATTGCTTACGAAATACGAGTCATAATTAGCACAGGCCTTCCTACATGGGAGAATGAGGAGTTTGGGCCATAACACCACCACCCTGACCCAATACCGGTTGGTAGGTGAAAGCGGTTGTTTTGTTTTTGGCATCGAAAGCGCTCAAACCCGCCAGCGAGCTTCTGGAATGAACTGTCTAAAGTGTACCCATACCACGGAGTACTTTGACCCATACCCATCCAATTCAAATTTAAACCACTTAATTAGATCCCGCTGAATGTCATGTGAGAACACTCGCTTACGGCTATAATTTCACGTACACGAAAGCCAGTCTATTTGCAAAGCTTTCACAGCCAACTAGGCTTTGATGATCATAGGGATTTTGACTGATTTATTTACAGTCCTGATTAAAGACGTCCTATTATAGCAAAAGGTGCCTGCTGTCGCGAATGACCTTTGTTTCAAAAACTTTAAAAAATATCATACAAATTATCACGCCTAAGTTTTCGTTTCCACCAAGAGATGTGCGAGGTGGCTAAGCGGTCAGCGGTGCCAGGATGCATAAAGAAGCTGTGAAACGATGTGAGCATTTGCACTAGAGATATTCTACGCCGCTGAGCGGTGCAAGGATGTATAGCGGGGTACTTCCACTGATCCGTGTTTTCCGTAAAATTATACCATAAATACGTTCTGTCCACCTGTTGATAAGCGATCCCGACCCCAGGTCATAAAAAGAAGGGTCACGACAAATTGACAAGCGTACTGACTACCTATTGCAAAAGAAGAGGAAAAAGTGGAAGCACAAGCTTACAAATAATAACATATTTTTGTCGCTTTACTGTCGATCAAAGAACTTTGATTACTTTGTGGAGAAAGGGAATCAGATAAGGATTGGCTAATTTTGTGTTTCGATTTAAATATAGGTACATATACTTTTTGGTGATACATCGTTACGATCAAAATCCACACAAAAGGTTTATATGCAACCCACAAAAAAATGACATAATATTTTGGACTATTTAAACTGCTCTCAGATAATCTTAAAATATCCCAGACAATATATTGTTTTTTTTTTCACCTATACACCGACTTTACTAAAGTTTTCTTGGTGAAAAGTCTGTGTGCTTATGGGTGTTTCAATATCAAAACTTCTAAAGATAGCTACTGATTTTTTTTCGGTATCCGACCGTTGTCTGCGCTTTTAATTAAATACCGATAATAATGGTACCCGACAGTTTAGATATCCACCATTCAAAAGATACCATAATTTAAAGCGTACCTACACTTAATAGCGGTACCTTAATATTTAGGTCGAATACCCGTATTTCAAAACGATTTTACGCGTAACAATGCCAGATTGTGCAATCGGTATCCGATTGAATACAGATACCCTAATTGTTAAGGTACCCGTAAGAACTTTTGACATATTGGTCGCGTGTAATCGCTACCGTAAATTTAAGATATCTTTATAAGTCACTGAATTTGGATATCGTTAATACCCGAATTTTGTGTTACCTGTTAAAGTAGTTTTATAGTCCCTCTAAACATTTAGTCTTTATGAGGTCATGTTATAAGTTATAACTTCACCTTTATAAAAAATTTTGATACAATTCAGCAACATTACCCCATTCTTTAGTGCAGTCCAGTAAAAAATCGCTTCGAAACCTTTTACTTGCAGCGTACAAAATTATTCATTACTTTAGGTAATCTCGTCATATATTTTTTGAAATTACGAAACTCTCACAAATATATAGACATTGTCGAATACTCTCAGCATTCTAAGCAGTTGTATAAACACACGCATGCGGGGGTGAAAGTACGCAGATTTATTTATTGCCCACGCATGACCCCGCATAATTAGATGACTTTGAGCACCGCAAAAAAGTTTAATATATTATGTATTTAGACTAAGGAAACAGCGTTACTTAGGCACTGACTCGTGATAACTGACATTTTCAATCCAACTTTTTATAAAAAAACTGTAAAAAAATCAAAAGTAGTATTTTGACTAAGGAGATTGGTTGGAGGCAGTCAGGCGCTCTAGATTCGTGAACTTTTATGGATAACTTTTAAATTAACCTCTCCCAGTTACGAGATAATTAATTTTAAATTAAACTATGGTGTGGCTGTTGAGTGTTCAATGTAGTTATAGCTATCTTTCATTCTGTCGTACCGCGTAAAAACATTTTCACGGTTTTTTTGATGAACCCCATGCTGTACACATTCGAGAAAACCTTTGCAGGGAGCTTATTCCACAGCCTGAGCGTGAGTGAGAGAAAGTAATACAGTGGACCCGCGGTACTCCGACAAACGTTTTGCAGGGCAGTGTCGGACTATCAAATTTGTCGTATTATAGAGTACTGCCTAAGACCCCCTATAGTCCGGAATTTTTTAGAAACCTAGTACCTTGTAATCCGACAAATTACAGATCCAAACATAAGATTTTATATGTTACTAGCTGTACCCTGCCACGCTTCGCAGTGGCACATTGTGATTGAATGGTTGAGAAATGAGAAACAAAACAAAGAATGTGATAATTCTTGATTTAAGTGAATATTTAATTAAGATTGTATAATAATCAGAATCGGATCAATTTTTTTTGTAAATAAACAATGTAATGGGGAACGAAATTATTTCTCATGTGACTGCGTCATTACTATTGCGGTTGTCAGCGAGTGTTTTCCTCGCTTCTGGCAGATGGCGCGGTCACTGGTACACAGCTGATCGTTAAAAAAACTGTATTCCCGCGGTCGCAGATATGTGACTGATGCAAAAAATAGATAAAAACAATCCTTGATGCGGATTTTATATCATGTTAAAATTTCGACTCAATCGGTGCAGAACTTTTTGAGTTTTTGAAGCGTACACAAACCAACATAACATTTTTATATATATAGAAGATATATAAGATAAGATAGAAGAGAAGATAGAAGAAGTACAATCATACTTCATTATGTAGGTACGTCAAATTTAGTAAATTAAACAAAATCAAAATTAAAACAAAAACAAACCTCAACACTGGCGCGTACAAATTGTAACCTGCTCAATCATGCAATAACTACATTAGCGAAGACTGTCAAAAAATATTTACTATGTACATAATAGTCATGCCGGATTACAGGGGGTGCCGGATTAGCCAGGGGCCGGATTACCGGGGGTCCACTGTATTGTAATATTTTCAAACACCGATTATAATGTTAAATTAAAACATTAAGAATATTTGGAGGCAATGTTTAATAGAGAGATTTCTTTGTCCCTTATGACGGATCGATGAGTATCATAAAAATACTGGTTTAACTTCAGGTTGTGGTAAAGTAGGTAACTCTTTGAACGCGGTGATTTTGTTATCTAGTTTAGGCGATATACTGAAACAATTCTTACTTTTACATGTAATGTCATAGGTCGCTGAAGGATCTTACGGATCTGAAAATTAGATATACATTTCTTTACCTAGACACGTGTAGAAGAAAATTACTGTTAAAAGATTTTGCCTCGATTTATTTTTTTCCGAAATAATAAGAAAACTCAAGATCATTGGTTAACTATAATTTGTATTCAATAGAAAATTACTTTAATTTGTACATTAATTTTCACAATCGTGTGGAATCGTTTTGGTGTAATCTTTATAGTTATTTTTTTATTATAATATTTTGTGTATTTTCGCTTACTTTACGCGCCCGGTCGCTATTTTTTTTTTACTCCCGTTCAGTCAGTTATGTGGTCTATCCATGTCTGTCTCGGCCGACACAACGTTGTGATAGATCGCTTAAATTAGTCAAATGATTGGACGCTATACTATTCATTAAACGCCGGCATCCAATTAAATGCCTTGGCCGATATTCAATTAAACTGAGTCACTCAACGTTTCTCAATTTGGCGTATTGAAAGTCAGCTTAATAGGATACCTATAGGCGGTTCGTCTTGTACTGAAGTATTTTGGTGTTATTGGTAGGTTCCAGGTAATTTTTTATGACCACTAATGAACACTATAACCAAAATGGTTTCGGTTATACCTAAGTGGTCATAAAATAACCTTGAATCTACCAATCACTCAATCAGTCACACGTACGAAAGCTCGCCGTACTAAGCGATCTGCCTAGGCGTCCAATTAACGGGCTCATTTATGGCCACGGAATTTACATACCTAAATCAAGGATTTATTTGGTCTATGCATATAGTGACTTTGAATAAGCTGCGTAATATATACAGAAAGTATATATGTATTTTCCTTAATTCAATGTAATAACGCAAGATGTGTCAGTCCCGTGCTCGTCGATAGATTGAAGCTCAATCTATTGTCAGATTGTTAACAGCTTCTCATCTCTTTGTACTACAAAATATACAATTTATAATATAACATAACCTATTATTAATGAATACCATTAAAATTAATAGATATATGTATTGATTATTTTCGAAATACCTAAGAGAGGTAAGGCATAAGCAGTCTTTTTTACTGTAGATCGCAGCCTTGCAGGAAAGGCAACGCGCGAGTAGTACTTTTATAGTAGACGCGTCTATCTGTAGGCTGTGGTTACTATCACCTGTAAATATCAAAATAAGTATGAAAACCTTGATGGCGTACAGACAGCAAAAAGATGTTAACGATTTTGATCCTTATCTCATTGTCATAACACATATTAATGTACAAATACCTCAATTTAATGCTTACTGTACCTTATTTACATTGGTCGTTTGACAGTTCATGAGCTTTTGCTCAACAGCCTTCATGCCATGTCTGACATGTTGCTCAGAAATAATAAGTACCTATTGTTACTTTTAGTCACATAATTACCTGACCTAAATTATTATTATAACCAAAGTAAAGAGTCATATTATGGCGGTAGTCAAAATCAATCCGAATAACGGTTGTAAGTTTTTTTAACAGACTTCAAAAAAAGGAGGTGGTTTTTATCTTTATCTTAGAGCTTCCAACTTTGTGACCAGGAGAAATACTTTAACCCGTCAAGCATCAGATTCCAGACACAATTGATTTTTCAATTGTCATAGACCTCCAGAGGTATAACGGCGCTTGACACATAAACGGCCCACCCGCCAAAACTCTAGCCTGCGTAGCACGAGGAACGCGGGAAAGGTTTTGTTGTTTGTCTACATCGAAATGTCATTTTCTCGAGATAAACTATGGGAGTTAAAGTGTCAACCCGAGAAAAAAAGGTGTTTCGATGTAGAGATAACCTTCCTTCTTGTGCCACAGGTACTGGATAACTGTTTCGCAGATCTTAGACCACCTCCGCTAAAGACTCGTGTTTTATAGAGGTGGTCTGAGGTCTGCGATGCAAATCCACCAGACCTCCCCCAGGGTACCCTGCCTACCAGAGCTTCTCCCTGGGGTGACTCTAGTATTAGGTGCCCTTCCCTTGTTCTCCAGGCTAAGCCTGGCACAACCTTGTGGCGTACCTGTGGGAAGACGTGCCTTTAAGTATACTCTTGCAAAAGAATGCTTATAGAAACATATATTATTTTTGCTCCATTTATAAGTTCAGATATATCAAGTAGAACTGTCTGTAATATAATAATTGTATGGAAAATTCTAAGCATCTGGCAGCTTTACAAATTATTTTACCGAGCCGGGCCGCGTTGCTTAGCAACCACCCACACGATTTCTGGCTGTCAATAATATCAAGGAACAGGTAAAATATGTATAATCGGGCTGCGATTTAACCCTGATCCTTCTGAGTATGAAACGTTGAATTTCCACATTTCTTTCAAGATGTATATTTTTTGTTTATTTATTGGTTCATAGTGACGCTTTTTTACACACTGCATACGCAGCCGTCGACAGCTTAACAGCGGGCCATTGGTTATGTATGATATTTGATTATATAAATGTCTAATCAAAAATTATATTAGACCAAAATATACAGAGTGGTGCTGTCAATACGACAATAAATTAAAACATGGGCTATATTAGTTCACAGAAATGGTTTGTCCCTTTCAAAAACATCTTAGACATTTGATAATTGCATGACGTTTCTATGAAATAATGCAGCCAATGTTCTATTATTTCATAAAATGTCATGAAATTATCTAATGAATAAGACTTTTTTGAAAGTGGCAAGCCATTTTTATGAACTAATATAGTCTATGTTTCAATTTATTGCCGTATTGACGGCACCACCCTGTATACTGCTTATATAGAACATTCCCACATCTATAAGTGGAATCCTGCTAACTGACTCCTTCAGCGATTGGATATTTGTATTAAATATGTCAAGGTCTAGAATTTGTAACGGCGTATTGAATTAATACTGGCTCGATAGCTAAAACTATTACTTATGCCTGAACTCGGTGTTACATAAAAGCAACGATAAAGGACGTCATCTACGACGGTCATGGCTTCAATAAGAAACAAACTGTATTTTCAATACTAAGCCATCAATAATACTTCAGGAAGTTTCATAAGAAAAGCAACATCAGCTTTCATCTAAAGCCTATATTTATGCGTAAAGGCCTTACTTACTACATGGGAGAAACACATGAGGAATTTGGGCCATTACAACCACGCTGGCCCAATGCGGGATGGTGGGTGAAAGTTGAGGAGCTCTAGATCACAAATTTATGATTGACCCATCCATAATGAACCATGGCGAAAGTTCAGTGGCCTCTCAAACCACTGCTCCAGTGAGCTCCTCGGTTAATTCAGCTAAATTTTGGTTCTGTTCTAAAGGCAAGAGATGCAGCATTCTTGATCGATACGGGTAGATTTCGGAGCTGTATAAACATTTCAAAGATAGCTTTAAAATACCTTACAAGTATAACACATATTTCAAAGTGCTTCCCACCTGACAAACTATATAAAATTTCATGATTTTTCGCGAGCTAAAGATCTTCCAACTTAAGGTAATCACAGACCATTTCCAAGGGTTTAGGTCTAAATACCAACACACACCAAACGTGTTAAAATTTTGTAATTTGAATCCCTCAATAATAAGAAAGATAAAATCATAATAATAATTATTATAATCATACTCTTACACCTATTATCTAGCCCAAAGTAAGCATCATTATGAGCTTGTGTTATGGATACTAGATAAAGATAAAAATTATAAACTACATAAACAGCCGTGACTCGTAAACAAATGCTCGTGCTTTATTATAATTGAAAATTTGTTCGTTTTGGCAGATTTTGCGATGCAAAATGATGTTCTGTAAAGTTTTTGAAGTAAAGTCAAGTTAATTAACGATGGTGCATGTTACTTTTACTTGTTACATCTAAAACTTTCATACATTGTCTGCCTGAAGCATATTTGAGAGCAACTTAAGCATCTCAAATAATTGTGTCGAAATTACAATAATGAAACTAAGGCAAGAGATTGCGTGGATTAATAATAAGTTGGATCAATCAAATGAACAATCAATTCAAGAGTACAATTCTTCTGTGATCCAATAGGAAAGAGGGTTCGAGCACAATAAAGCCTGTTGTTTTGTGTCAATGGGAGGATGGTTAACCAAAAAATGTTTTATTTTTATTTTTATTTAGTATATTATAATTGTTATGCTTTACCTTAAAGCTCCAAGTTAACATTGAGATAAAACTTTTTTAAAGCAGGTAACCCATATTATACAGGGTGTTTGGTACAAAGCAGCGAGCACCTACCCATGTTAGCATAATCATATAAATACTAAGATGTTATATGATATATCAAATATTCAAAATTGTCACATGGCAGAGAGGAAGACGAAGAAGAAGGCGAGGAAAAAAGACAATAATAGCGCACGTGCGCGAAATTTGAAAACAAATTGAAAATAATCTATTTATTGGAAAACTCGCTGATTTAACGGCCGGCTGGTCGAGTGGTCTGTACCCCTTGCTAAACATGCTGCTCCATCAAGAGGTCCCGGGTTCGAATCCCGGTAGGGGCAAATGTTAGTATGATGAATACGATTATTTGTTCACGTCACGAGTCATGGATGTTTATTTAGTATATTTCTAATATTTATGTACATATTATTATCAATATTTATCCGGTATCTAGGATGCTTACTTTGGGCTAGATAATAGGTGTGAGTGTATGAATATTATTATAACTAAACAGATTTGAAATTCAATATTATTATATATTTAAAAAAAACTTCCCAATAAACGTTTATTACCTTTCTAATAAAGTTTCTTTAGGTTTCAAATATTCGTCCGGCTGTTAAATTAACTAAAAAAGGAAATGAAGGATCTGTATCTTTGTATTTTTTTTTATTGAGTCAATTGTTTCCATTTGGCTTTTGTAATATACTTCATTGATTAGTCTTTAAAGTAGGTATTTGAAAACAAGAAAAAATATGAATATTCGCTGCTTTTCTATAACATAGGTATTCTAGTCATTTTGAATTTCGTAATCAGAAGTATGTCCCCATAACTTAAAATATTTATGTGCCCTTATAATATTTATGACGATCGAAGAGCTTTTGTGTGACTGAGTGATTAGTAGGTTCAAAGTTATTGTTTTATGACCACATATAACCAAAACGACATCGGTTATAAGTGGTTATTAAAAAAAATACTTTGAGCCCACCAATCAAACCGACACTCTTCGGTACAAGGCGTTCATTTCAGTTCGCCAAGTCGTTAAACCTTAAGTCAGTCTAGTTCAATTAACTATCAGTTTAGGCATTCGATGGAATGCTGGCGTTTATTCAACAGGCTAGGCATCCAATTAAGCGGTGAATTTAACCAGACGTCAGCGATATATACATAAGATCAACAGCTGACATTTATATGCAAAAGTGGAAAAAACGAAAGAAACATAGTGAAATTGGATATAAATTAATGTCGTCCAAATTACAAGCCTGTGTACTAGCATTTGTTAATACTATTAGCCTTTCGTCAGAAAGCCTATTGTGTTTGATACGTGGGTGATCCACAGATTAAAGACACAAAAATATACCGGACTACAAAAGAGTACTTCACAAGACGAACAATGACAGGTAAACACCGCTTGCATGTGAACCAGGCAAAGTAAGATTAAACTACAAATAAATATTTATTGTACTGTCGACAGCACATCAAGCGTTACAGTTTGACATTGAGACCGCCCTTAATCCCTCGTAATAGAAGCGGCTTTCGTAGTGTAACTATTACAGTTGATGTTCTCTCATGTGTACTGTGAAACATATTAAGGTAACACTTTTGATCTCATAGCGAGAGATGAATTCAAATATCTATACTCCGCATATGCTTCTCCCATGTAGAAAGGTCTATTCCCAGCTGTGGGACGTATTATACAGTGTGTAAGGGGATCGCTCCCGTAAACTATTGCAGTTGGCTATGCTAGTCATCCTAAGCAAGACTAGTTTTTTATACTACTAGAAGACAAACAAGATGACGGTCGACTTGGTGGTAAGTGGCTACCACCACCTATAGACATCTGCAATATCAAGGAAAAATTACTTGGTCTAAGATGAAATGCCTATCATGCCCAATAATTAAAATGAGTACCTTTTCTTTCAATCCGAAACACAGCGAACTGTTTCACGGCTGAAATTAGAAAGGCGGTGGTACCTACCCAGACGACCCTACATACGGGCCTACCACCTAAATTGTAATACCTACACGACGAATTTGTATGAAGCAGCAGTTTTTCAGGTGCCGCACCCAAAGGGTATAAAACGGAACCCTATTGCTAAGACTCCGCTGTCCGTCCATTCGTCCGTCCGTCCGTCTGTCACCAGGCTGTATCTCATGAACCGTGATAGTTAGACAGTTGTAACTTTTACAGATGATGTATTTCTGTTGCCGCTATAACAACAACTACTAAAAAAAAGAATAAAATAAATATTTAAGAGGGCTCCGATACAACAAACGTGATTTTTTTGGCAACAGGTAGACGCTTGTTTCTAGATAATGGTACGGAACCCTTAGGGCGCGAGTCCGACTCGCACTAGGCCGATTTTTTAAACTAGTCGTCTTGGAGCTCTGATGACCAGTACTGCAAACTGCCTCCGTTTATGATCCGTTTATTTTCAGTTCCTCTTACATCCTGTATAGGCTGTGGCTGAAGCTAATAAACAACATAATCAAGGGTGAAGTCTCTACAAAGTCACAACAGCCACTCAAAAGCAAGTACGTACTTACCCACCGAAATATTTAGTAATTAAAATAGAATAAAACTAGAAAAATTTTACGTCCTGAGGCAGGAATCGAACCCGCGACCTTTCGCAATCCGAAATAAAATAATGTAAAAAAAACGGTATGTACCGGTAACGGTAACGGTATGTGTGTGTTATAATAATGTAAAAATCAAAAATTAAGAACACCGAAATATTGTTATATTAAGTAAGCAATTTACAAAAGGTGAACTTTAAGAATGCGGACAGATTTTTGTTCCCACCCCGTAATTTAAGGATAAAGAAAATAGAAATGTATGTTGATGATATTTCTAGACGTAAGTCCAAGACAAAAGCTATGTTTAAGTTTTTATAGGGTCGGCAACGCGCAAGTGGTACTAGCGCATCTCTTTCTCTCGATTTGCATACAAAAATGATGTCTGTCGTATAATTTGACATTTAGAAACGTGTATAAACGACGTGGGAATTTTCGACCTTATTGAACGTGATAAAATTGTCTATTGCTTTTTAAAATCTTTCATAATTTAAATGACAGCTCTTATCAAATTCTTGCTATCTTTTTCCTATTACTTAGCGCGAGAAAGAGATATGAATTAGGCCCATCGTTGGTGTAGCAAACATCGAAAAACTACGATAACCGCTTACCATGTGGACCGCATATTAGATTGCCCCAGAGGTATAAAAAATCGTTGAAAGATTAGGAGACCTGGGGCTTATTCGCTAAAACTGACGAGTGTTGATGTTCCCTACCACCACTTTATATAGACCTCGCTGTTTCACGCTACCAATGAAACGAAACGCTTCGTTGAGAAAGATCAGTGTACGTATCTGTTATGGCCTGGTGTTATGGTCCAAACTCCTCGTGTGTTTCTCCCATGTAGGAAGGCCTGATCCCAGCAGTGGGACGTATATATAGGCTGGTGATGATGCACCCTATGTTATATTATTTCATACAAATGCCATGAAATTATCAAATGAATAAGATGCACTGTATTTAAAATTTGCAAAACATTTGTATGAACTAATATAGCCCATGTTTTAATTTATTGTTGTATTGTCGTCATCACCTTGTATAAAATACCGCTTGTCTGGTGGTCAATGGTAACATATTTCTTGTCATCATCATCGCCAATCTTTTCTTACAACATACCTCTGTCTACATTTTTTCTCAGACAGTTGGATGAGTCAATTCTCAGATAATTGTAAGCAAATCCATTCTTGATGCATTGCATAGTCCGTGTTGCGATACACGCAATTACTGGTTCATGTTTCGGTTGTGATATAGTTTGCTTTTGTTTTAATTTGAAAGTAAGTGCTTTTATCATAAACGTCCGATCTTAGCTTGTAACGCAAGTCTTCATATATTACGATTCTTAGCTTCTGTGTGGCAATACACTCATACCGTTTTGTAATTTTAACGTAATTAAACATGTGATAATGGACTATATCTTCTTCTAAACATCAAGATTTCTCGCACTCTGATCCTTTTTCCTTTCTAATTTCCTCTAATCTTTCAAATTTGACCATCTGTCTTCTCTTTCTCTTCATTTTCGAACCTATTTTCAGTAGATTTCCTACCTTATGGTTGTCTAGTAGAGGTCGCCTATAGCGATAAGACCGCATACTTACACAAAATATATGTACGTACACGTCGATTTGAGAACACAGTACGTCGGTAGAATAAACTGAAAGAAATTAGAGGTTGTTGCAAGTCACCGACAGCTCAATAGTTAGATCCGTATCCATACTTTTACTAATTGTTACGAGAGTAGTTTCTTTATTCCACTTTTAGGCTATTGATTTATCAAAGAAACCGTTGAACCTAATCTAGCAATCATTCAGTCAGTCTCCAGCATTGAAATCAATGGTCTCCAGTTCAGTTATTTAGGACTGGAACTCGTGACTGATTAATTAACTACTGGATTACGTTCAAAGGCTCCTTATATACCGTTGTCAAAAAAGTGGTATACAATGTGCCCAATTTTGCGATTAGCCTTGGAACATACACAAGGTATAAATTAATTATTGTTCAGCGTGATTAGTAAAAAGGTAACCATCAGTCAACGTCAATTGGACAGCTAGACTTTAGTAACTGTGAATTGTTTTGATTGGCAATCGCCCTTTATATCTTATGTCTAACATAATGCGTCTTGTAGACATGAAGGTGAACAAATCGCCCGATTCATGATTAAGCAATATTGTTTGAAAATAAAAAATAACGCAAAATATTTAATTGAACTGTAACTTTAATTGAGAACCTCAAACTTACTTATCTTAAATTATTCGATTGGTGCCAGAAAAATTGGTGCCTTTTTACGAGTAGGTAACGTCTTTGAGCGATTGATGTACAAAAACCTTAAAAGTATAAGGTTAAAATAAATAAAAAGGCTTACTGTTTCCAAACGAGAGTTATAAATGGGGCTTCCCCATGCAACTTCAAAAATTACACAATTTCCATTACACATAAAAGTACGATCACAGATTAATAACAGGTACGATGCCTATGGTAATATATCATGTTTATTCGGCATAATAAAATAAAATAGAACGTCTTCATCAAAAATTAAGAAGTAAGCTACACCAGGAGAGTACCTATCGTAGCCACGGTGGGGTGAGAGCACGTCTTGGTTATAAAACGCTGATTCGATGAAGTCTGAAGACATAACTGGAAAGATGATTTTTACTTACGTTGGTCGGTTGTATTCGACATGGAAATATTGCCCCAGATATTGATTAATGGAAAGATAAGAAATCGTCAGAAAAACTCCTAATTGAAAAAGGAATGGTAATCGTTCAAGTCCATTTAAAACGAGAAAAAAAAACTTTTTTACCTATCAATATGTTCGCTAGCTACCAGAAGTCTTGTTCTGACCATAACAGGTAACTTTAGCACGGTTTCAATCTTCATCTTCTTTACCAACATAAAATTTTTTGAAAGAACTTTTCACGTTCACATTGAAAAAGAATGAGTGGCCAATGGCCATCTCGCTTAGAGGCGGTTCTAATAGTCAACTACGCCAAAGAGTTATACTGGCTGCTGGTTTTTCACCCTGGGATGACGCGAAACACAGACATGATTACTAAAATACTGACTACTTAGGTGATGATGAATTAGGAGTGGCTGAGAGGTAGCGTACTCATAAACGCTCTGCTAAAATGGATGCACTTAGCCGAAGTATAAGATACAGAAGCTTCCGCGGGTTCACCTCCGTCGCTTACCAACTCAAGTCACTGTCATAAAAATCTGACCCTTCCAAATCTGAAGTTAGGCAGATACAATTCTGACGCTGCCTGCGCCACAGTCGAACACCGCGGTAATCCTCGCAATCACGTTATATTACTTTAGAAGCCAATACAGATTGCTGATAACTACATTACTTAGTCATCGTCCATTTGACACCCGGCTCGATCTGTCTAAATAAATTATCAGAGGAAATTATTATCCGATGAATTATATCAGAAGAATTCCAAAACAAAGACAAATACTTTTGAATTCTTCTTGGATAATTTAATAGGGTAGTTGACAACTTTTTTATTTGATAATCAAGAAATTTTGCGAAAGAAATAGTATGTTTATGATTATTAGTTTCACAGATACCATGTGCTGCGGCGGCGGCGCATCGTCTAAAAACACTCCATATAAAATCTACAGAACAGATAACGTCACATGTTCCTGTACTTATACTAAAAATGTGTGGCCATATTGACAAAATTAAAAATAACTATAAAAAAATATATCTTATGTATGTTTTTATGGTCATACATGTGTGTTTTTATTTCATAACTGTTAAATTAATAGTTGTTTTAATTGATGTAGACAATCTTATATCAATATTCTTTTTTTATTGTTTGGATAAAAAATATTACTTATTTTTATTAATTTTCTAAGTTTGAATTGTTTTATGGGTAACAATAGCGTACTTATATTTTCCGAATTTATGAAAAATAGCCACTTAACAAATAGGTTGGTTGCTACAGTACCTTCATAAGTAGCAGATAAGCTTCGAACCACTACGATTCTTTTTAATTGACCATTTATAAGCTCATGTACATTTGTCCACGACCTTTTACGGGTTTAGTTTCAAAATCTTCTTACTTGTAAATAATAAATAATATTATTTATAATATTATTTATTTCACGAAGAAAATATTTCTTATGTGACCTTCATACGTCAGACTTGAACCTTATAAGAGCTACAGGTGAAAGCACATTACTTTGGAGTGAATTAGAGGGTTTCTGGCAAGCGTCGTAGTTCCAAAACTTGGAATTCTTAGCCGACACATCGCACACCCGCTTAAAAACTGTCATAACTCATAACACAAAAAAGGACAAATTATGTTTTTTGCGGTAAGACATGTATTTTTCTAAGTACTATCTACTGTAAAAACGCCATAAAGTAAGTACTTATATAAAACTACTTTTAGTTGATATCTATTATCATTATTATTACTATAAAATACAATCACATATTCACAAAAACTTTAAAGTTCATTTACTCAATTCTTGATTTTGAGTCTTGTGACAGTTTTTAGTGGGTGTGCGACATGTGTTCCCTCCTTCCTATGACATAGGTTCCATCAAAAGAGGTGCGAAAATTAAAGCACCTTCTGGGCCGGCAAGGTGAAGACGACTAGAATAGTATGTTTCTTCGCATTTGGACTCTTCTTACCGCATCTCGTCTGGTAGTGTTGAGTCATTTGAAGTTCTTTCTATATAAATAAAAAGCGTCAGTTACTCTTGTTATGTTATCGACGGTTCCTATATTATATATTATAAAAACAAACTTTATTCCATTCTTACAAATGCTAATTGGACTGGAATGGAGATATGGATTTTAGTACCGGTAAACTTGAAAATTACATATTGATTCATAAATAGTTACTAGAGTAACAGTTTCGTGCTGATATGAATAAAAATCGGAGCTTATTGGAGGCTCTGGGCGTATCTGCGATCAGCGGCTGAAGTGTCTGTTATACGTCAAACGTAACTACCGCGTTTACCATGTCGGCTCCATTGCACTAGTCAAAGTTCTTCGCAAAAAATAATAATTATGTCGTATGAGCTTCATGTAAAAAAAAATATGATTTCCA
This sequence comes from Nymphula nitidulata, assembly GCA_947347705.1. Lineage (NCBI taxonomy): Eukaryota > Metazoa > Arthropoda > Insecta > Lepidoptera > Crambidae > Nymphula > Nymphula nitidulata. Next base: position 6,087,191 of record OX374627.1, read on the forward strand.
ATACTTCAGAACACAGGTCCCGCTGTCATTTTCATACGATTTGATTGCCAAACGCAGACGCAATAGTATGTTTTACGATTATAAAAACTTGCACTATAGGGCCTCAGCTTTGAAGCCATATTATTATAAAGACGGGGGCAGTACACCTCGTCTTTATAATAATACTACTTAGCTGTGCCCGCGATTTCGTATGCGTGGATGTCGGAAAATAACAACGGTTAAAATTTAAATCATGCTTATAAAACGGAAATCATTAAACGCGTGCATGCTACTTGGTCATTATTTTGTAGCGGAGTTTTTTTAAAAATATGATATTTTTTAAGATATTTATTGAACTCAAATAATGTCAGGAAAAATTTTGTTCGCAATTAAATGCTTGTGGTGCATAATGTATTTATTTCAATAAGGAATAATATCATGCTTACAAAACCACCTTCGCAGATAGAGCTTTATTTTAGGAAAACAAAATATTACCGAAAAATAATTATAGTGAGTCAATTTCAAAAAATGGACATATGCTGTCGCGGCCTGTTTTTTAGAACTTTCAAAGGAGAACAATTCCCGCCTACATGATTTTTGCGTAGCTTTAACCGTTTACGCAGCGCACGCAACGAAAGCCCTGAAAAGGAATTTTTTTTTTCGTTTTTGCAGTATTTTTCATTGATGCTCATCTGCTATTAGTCGTAACGTGATGTTATATATCCTATATAATACCTCGATAAATGGACTATCCAACACAAAAAGAATTTTTGAATTTGAATGAGTAGTTCCAGAGATTAACGCGTTCAACCAAACAAACAAAACAAACTCTTCAGCTTTATAATATTAGTATAGATGACTTTAAAGCTGTCAATTGACATATTTCTGGAAGTTGGACTTACCATATTAGACTATTGTCCCAGATAAATGTATTCGTCAACAACTAGTGTCGAGCTTTCAACCCTCATTTTAAGAGTCACTTGTTGGGAGACTATAGAGGTCGTCAAGCATTATGCCCAAGTCCTCCAGGGTTTTATTTAACCATGACAACGATATCATAAGCAAAGCGAAGGTGAGTCATGTACTCGGCGTTTATGTCCAAAAGCTGAAAAGAATCCTCCAACGCGTCTGTGAATAATTTCGGCGATATAACATGGCCCTGTCTGACACCTCGCTACTTATTGGTTTCGAACTTTGTTCCTGGAGGCGAACTGACATAGTGGCGTTTTCGTACAGTGACTACAGCACTCGAATGTACCGATAGTCAATTTGGTATTTCTGGAGTGACTGAAGCACGGCCCAGGTCTCAACAGAATCGAAGGCTTTCTCATAGTCCGCAAATGCTAAACATATAATGACAGGTTGTAGCTTTGTTCTTCTGTATAGCCTGCCGCGCCTTGATCACTGAGACATCATTGAATATCTGAGTTGAACCAAATGTCGACCAAACATGATAAAGTCGATCTCATTTTTTATTACAGCACATACTGACACTGTATATTCCATTAAAGGACTGGCCTTCCACATTGTCATAGCATAGGTATGTTTAGTTATTTAGATAAAACTTCAAAAGTCGTGCTTTTTGCGCTAGATAAAGTTGTTTATGAAAATAAGGGCGTTTGCAGTCTTGCGTCAACACATTCATGTTGAGAGACGCGTGACCTGATTCACTCATCTTGACAGTACGAAAAACAAATGAAAAGCACACATTTTCCTAATTTGAATTTGGAATTATCTTTTTTAAAATCTAAACTTTTAATGATACCAAAACCAGCCAGATACAAATAGTACAGCCAAAGAGATTTTATTACAAGTTCATACATACTATAATGCGAAAAGACTTTTTCCCCAACCTAATATTTAAAACAGGATTAAAGGACGACGACCGCCTGGCCGAGTGGTCTGTACCCCAGGCTACTCGGTCAAGAGGCCCCGGGTTCGAATCCCGGTAGGAACAAATGTTTGTATGATAAGTACGAACATTTGTTTACGAGTCATGGATGTTTATATGGTTATTTAGTATATTTCTAATATTTATATACATATTATTATCATTATTTCTCCGTTATCTAGTATCCATAACACAAGCTCTCAATGATGCTTACTTTGGGCTAGATAATAGGTGTGAGTGTATAAAAATATTAAAAAAGGACTTTGCGTCGATTTATACTGATTCCGAAAAGACCTCATAAAAATAAGAAAACTTAAGATTATTTGTAAACCTTAATTTGTATTCAATACTTTAAATCATCATCAGCCTATATACGTCCCACTGCTGGGCACAAGCCTTCCTACATAGGAGAAACACATGAGGAGATTGGGCCATAGCACTACCACGCTGGCCCAATGCGGGTTGGTGGGTGAAGGCGGTTGCAGTAACAACGGTTTAACGTGCATTTCGAAGGTGGAGCTCAAGATTATAAATTTGATTGACCCATCCCGGGACCAACCAAGGCGAAAGTTGCTTTGTTTTCGTAATCGAAACCAGAGCGCACAAACCACTACGCCACCGAGCTCCTCGGTTAATTACTTTAAATAGAAGATATCATTAATATTCACAATTGTGTAGAAGCGGTTTTTTTTATTATTTGTGTATTTTCGCTTATTTTACACGCGCGATCGCTATTTTGTCTTTTTCCCTCTTACTGAGTTAGTCACATCTCTATACCTATCTGTCATGGCCGAAACGGCGTTTCGATTGATTGCCATGAGATTACCTACTGAGAGTATCCCACATTAAGTAATGGCTAGTTTTGGTGGCTGCAAATCAGTTCAAAGAAATATAGTCACCGGCACAAAATAACAAAGAAACGCGCGCGGTCGCAGACCCTTATTTGTCATTTCACAATATTTACAGCTACCGTACCATACGTGACCCGAGTCAGATAAACGTTTTCAAAAGACATGTCATCCGCATCGTCACGCGAAATCATTGTTTTTCATTGCAAAATGACTAATGCGCAAGAGCAAATGGAATCTAGATTACATCAGATCTTGATTTGATGACTTATAAAATTATTTAGGTTTTACAGGAAAAGTTAGCATTCTCTATACTATATTACTAAGATTAATGTTTTCTCTTTCTTTATCGGTAAAGAAATCGACAGTTATAATTATAGTACATTACTCCAGTTATATGCTCCAGGCGGGAATCGAACCTGCGTCTCCTGATGTCCGAACAGACGCAATTACCACTTCGCCACCGGAGCACTAGGTATAAGCTACTAATTTCTTAATGCTTTTGAAAGTATTCTTTCGGATCACTATATGAGTTGACTCCAATGAGTGGTGAGAAAATGTTGCTATAAAACCGTTAAAAAAGGATAGAAAGCGATGAAGAAATTAGTAGGTTATATTATACCTAGTGCTCCGGTGGCGTAGTGGCAATCGCGTCTGGCCGCTAATCAGGAGACGCGGGTTCGTTTCCCGCCTGGAGCATATATTTTTTCATCGTGTTCTTTCTTTATTTGTTATAGTTACAAAGTAGGCGTAGACGCATTGAAAACATTTAAATGTAATTAGGTATATGTTTATGATAAAAAGGCTTTTAGTCAAAAAAATGTTCGGTAGGTATATAACGGCACGCACATACAAAAGATATGGGGTTTCAGTGAATATGATGGGAGAGCAAGATCAAAGGTGCCAGGACAAGCGATCACCTTTCTTATAGAAAATCACAAACATATAAAATCCAACTTTGTGCTGTTTCTCTTGTGATTATTATCTAATCTGTGGTAAAGTCACCATTGCGTAGAATAACGAGACTTGAGTCGGACGTAGATCGAGAAATAAATAGATTTTAATCATTGGACATTCAGTATGAACTTTAAAAAGACCTATCGATGTAGATATAATTTGTATCGAGCTCCTTGTGCTTTTAAGTGGTTTAACTTCTATTTAATGGAACCCAGTAAATATTATTCATAACACCAACCAGAAATGGATACACATTAAGGATTCAGTAGCCCTTCATGTTCGTAGCTCCTTTCAAAATTACAATTGTTTTCGCAAGGTTGCCCTTATGATTACAAACGAGTAGTAGAAATTTAAATTTTTGTATGTACAAAGTAACTGTACCGTACTTACTTTTTAATTTTTCGTTTTACCATGAAGTTTTTACACTTTTTACTTAAGCTATTTATTTATTTTTTTAGGATAGCTTACAGCGGCAGCGTTATCTTCATAACACACAAACATAATAGCAACAATAAGCCATTAACTAGCTACCACATTTATATAGCCAATTAACTTTCATGGAACCTTATACTAATGTTACTTAATTCATAAACAGGTAAAACGAAAAACTACTGGTGCTCAAGTAATGCTCTCTTTATGCTATACAGACTATCTCGAAATATATCGATATCATTATTATTGATTTTGTCAGCCGCAACGCTGGCCGTGATGAGAAAACTGTTTTGTCTGTAGTTAGTGTGAGCAAAGGGGACATTAAAAAGCTTAAAATTACCACTGCGAGGTATGCGTGATGGTACTCTAAAATAAATTTTCTTCAGCAGGTCAGGACAATCAACCATTCCTTTAATAATTTTTATTAAAAATAATATATCTGAAATATTACGCCTAACAAAAAGCGGCAATATATGAAACCGAGAACAGCGTTCCTGATATGTAAGTTTAGGAATCTTGAATTTATAATTAAGAAAGCATGAAAATCTTTTCTGAATTTGTTCAATTCTAGCTACGTACAACTCATAGCACGGGTTCCAAATTGAACTAGCGTACTCAAGATGGCTGCGACATAGGCACAGTAAAGAATTTTAATAGTTTTCATATGTTTGAAGGACCCGGACATACGTAAAATAAAACCTAAGGCACGAGATGCTCCATTAATTATTGCATTAATATGTTTATCAAAAAGTAATTTGGAATCAAGCAAAACTCCTAGATCCCTGGCTTCCTGTTTCACAGACAATCGTTTACTTTTAATGCTGTAGTCGAAACAATATGGTTTAGGTTTACGATTAAAGCGAATGGAAAAGCATTTAGAAACATTCAGGTCAAGTTTGTTTTGCTGGCAGTAAATATCCAATCTCTGCAAATCGGCCTGGAGTTTAATCGCATCCTGGCTATCATTAACAACTCGGAAAATTTTCATATAATAACAGTAATTAATACAAGTCAATAGTTACTTACACTGACTTAGTTAACCATTATGGACGGTTGTCTAAACCCGATTAATAAATAATGAAGAGGAAGCAAGTAACTCTAATAAAAGGGCAGAGTAGAGACGCCGCTAGAACCGTCTCTCGTGTAACAAAGTCGATAAAAAATAAATATAACGAAGACGCATTACTTATTCAAAAGATACCAACCTTATAAATACCTTATGTAGTCAACTAATCGATACTTGTAGGATCTATTTTTGAAATGACGCGTAGTGTCGTGCCGGGAAACGGCAGTGTTGGGCCAGGCTACTAAGTATTTCTTCCTCTCAGCGAGAAAAAAAGGCTAAAAAGGCTACTATTTCGGCCTTAAAACAGTTTGCTGTGTTTCGGATCTAATTACTAGGCATAGAAGGCATTTCGTCTTTGGCCTCAGAATGACAACGCACATGCAATATTCACTGATTTTTTCCCTGTTGGAGGTGCAGGTTAGGTGGCGGTAACTTCTTACCACCAGATAGGCTGTCAGCTTGCTTGTTCGTTGTGAAAAAAATACGCAGGGCATTTACCGCGTGGCCACCAGGAAAAGTGCAGCGAAATTGTCACCAATTGGTATCCGTGATGGTAAATGGACAGCAAATCCATATTGGACGAGGGCAGCTCTTGATAAAGTGCAATGGAAATATCTGGAGAAGGTCTTTGCCAGAAGGCACGCTGAGCGAAGGGATATAAATAAATGTATTTATGTAGAAAGGATTTGTAACTTATTTGTAAAAAGCGCAGGACTTTGATTAAGGTAAACTACAACATACAGGTGATTACCGATACCGGAACGGCTTTATTGAGAAAGAGTATATTACATATTTAGCAATGCTTCTTATCTTGCACTATGATACCAGCGTCGATCTAGAAACCACTGATATTTTTATAAAAAAATATATTACAAAGTTTAGATTAGATAATATTTAAACAAATACAACACTCCAATACAATAGCCCGCGCGGCGGGGCCTCTTCAAGAATCGTCGCGTCGCGTCCGAATGTGATTTGACCCTTCACCTGTCACGCCACACATTCCAGACACAATGGGGTTTTAATTGTCATTATGCTCCCGGGACTCTTACGCTAATAAACAATTTAATTTTATTGTGTCATGTAAATTTCATCTAGTTAAATAAATCCGGTAAAGTATATTTATTTCAAAATCTTAAACAAAAGCATTTGCATTCGTCAAAAAAAGGCCCCAGTAAAGGTATTTCATACATCGTAGTCAGTACCGCCATAAATCCTCATTAACGAATGCTTTACCCACATAATTTACGTAAACATTACTTTCTCAGGCATTGTTGCCGCTTATCCAACACAAATGTGTACTTTACTAACTTACATACGCAAGAAACTAATATTTTCCGATCAATTAACATATAGTTGTGATAATGTGTTGCGATAAAATAAACATTGCGCCACTAACAGTAAAAACACAAGAGGAAAAGAGGTTTACTAGTAAAGTCTATCTTTTAATAGGTAATTACCTACTTACCTTTTTTTAACTGAAATTTTAGCAGTATCTACTGTAAATACAATCGGTGTTGCTGGCTATATTAACATAGTATATTTTGTAGTAATATTTGGCGGCAATCGAGATTTTTATGGAAAATGTATGGAATTTGTTATAAGCTCGAGACATTGTTAAAAAATTAAGTGACAAGTCGATTTTAGCGCCGCGATAAGCTCGCTCATGGAAGAAGAACCTAAGGCTTGTTTGCACTTTTTTTAGCTTAGTTTAATACTCTGCACCGAAGAAGCACGTTTGGGTTTGATTGGTGTGTTGTCTTTAAAACAATTTCGTCCTTTTCCTTTTGTTGCTATGTTTTAATTGTCAGAAAGAGTACCCCTTACTAAATACATAATATGTTTATGTACGTGTACCATAAAGTTCATAACAATTGAAAGTGGTACCATGTAAATATTAGTCTCCAAGCCCTCGAAAGTACTGGTCCTTTCTAAACCGACCGTCGACATTAATAAATTAAGAATTTGTCCCTTCGACACAAGTTGTAATATTAAGTTGACTGTATTAAATATTTGTAGTTTACCCTTAGTAAAAGGCTAGCAGCTTATTATGTAACTAGCTGTGCCCGCGACTTCGTTCGCGTGGATGTGATTATTTAGAACAAATGATCAGTAAGTTTGGAACTATGGCTCGCCTTGGTAAATAAATGCATGTGTGGTACTTGATCATTATTTTGTAGCGGTGTTATTTTAAAACTATAATGATATCTCATAAGATATTCATAAAATCAGATGACGTCAAGAACAGTCTTTTTTTCGAAATTGAATACTTGTGATGAATAATATATTTATTTTGTTAAGGAACAATATCATCTTTACAAAAACACCTTTGCAGATAATGTATTATTTTAGAACAAATTTAAATACCAAAAAGGTTATAGTGAGTCTACCTTAAAAGTTAGACATATAGTTATGTTGTCGCGGACCTTTTTTGGAAACAGTAAAGGAGAACAATTCCGGCATAAGTTCATGATTTTTGCGTAACTTTAACCCTTTACGCAGCGCAGACAACGAAAGCTCTGAAAAGGAATATTTTTTTCCCGTTTTTGCAAAATTTTTTATTGATGCTCAGCTTCTATTGGTCGTAGCGTGATGTAATATAGCCCTATATAATTTTTCGATAAATGGACTATTCATCACACAAATAGATTTTTAATTTGAAACAGTTGTTTCTGAGATCACGTTCAAACAAACAAACTCTTCAGCTTAATAATATTAGTAAGTATAGATTAATTAAGTGAATTATGCTTGTAGGATAATTATTCTATAAGAAAAAATATATTTAAGACTAATGGTCAATGAAAGGCTGTCATTAATACCTACAGAGTTCTATATTCTGTGACAGACCGTGGGGAACCTCGAAAACGAAGGCAGATGACAGACAGTACCTACTCATTTTGCCCTACTTAGGTACTATCCTTAGTTTACTGAAACAAATAGTACTAACAGATGCGATATTATCTGATAGAGGTCGCTTAATGCTATAACACTCCGGTTTTTAGTCATTTTGTGCTTTAGTTATATCTATGTGGTTAGTAGGCATACGTATACTTATGCAAAATAATGAGTTTCCATCTCACAATGTATTTTTCTCAGTAGCTATCTATATATCAATACTTAATACATATACAATAATATATTATTATGATATTACTATATTAAACATTTTCAGATACAAAATATTACTCGCAACAAAGTTTTACCACTAGTGTTTATTTTTCGGCGAGTTTGATCCTCGAGCAAACAGTAATCGGATAACCTACTCATATCCATACAAGTAATCCAAGAAAACACGTGTTAAACCAATTTGGGCGTGTTTACATAAGATGTTTTCATTTAAAATCATATAATTTATATAAAATATGATACATTAAATATAGACACTGCGTAATATCATGTACAGTCAGCATCAGAATTATCTAAGCTTTCAGAGTGCTCAAAAATAACGATGATGTCTTAGAAAAGCAACCGTATCACTGGTATCACGGACAGCTCAAGAATAGCCTTTAACTTATTAAAGATTAAAGTGATGCATCAAACAACATACGACTCTATCATTGTAGCGTTAGAGTTGTTCTTCTAAAACAGTGCAGATATTTTTGATCACTCTGGGAGCTCAGATGATTCTGATACTTATTTCATCCTTGGTATAAATATCCATAAATCTGTGTATCTGTGTGTCTGTGTATCTGTGTGTCTGTCTGTGGCATCGTAGCGCCTAAACGAATGATGAAATTAGATTCGGTTTTTTTTTATTTGAAAGCTGATGTGACAACGATGGTTCTTAGCTATAATTTATGAAGATCAATTCAGGCGTTTTTTGACTATCAGCTCATTTTATACATGATAATAGGATTTTTGCGGCCTTGAGCTGATCCTATACCATCAAGTCTGCGAAATGCTTAATTCTTCAGAAACTTACAGCAGAAATAAGTAGCGTGTTTGGGCTCTTATGAAAAGTTTTAATGAGATGGTGTTATATAGATGATTACTGGCGCCGGGGGTTACTTGAATTTTTTAATTTTGTAATTATGTTATAGATATTATTTCATACAAATGTCATGAAATATTTTGAAGATGTTTTTGTAAGTGGCAAACCATTTCTATGAACTAATATATCCCATGTTTCAATTTATTGTTGTATTGACGGCACCACCCTGTATATACTGTAAAATTTAAGTACAGTATTCAGGATGGTGTATCTAAATAGACGCAGAGTGTGTTTTCAGAATTAGGCCCATTGTCTTGGTTCATAACATTCGTAGTTAACCTGCTTATAATTTCAACTTTTAGGTATCAAGTCATTATTGTTAACCATTCAATGATTGTAAGTATAGATATTAACGAAATATAATAATATAAGATTATAGTTCTCAGAGTACAGAGGATGTAATATGTTTACTCGGAAGAAAGTTTCGTAGATACGAAAGTTGTTCAAATGTCAACAGTTCGCCAGGTCAAAATTATTATCGAAAGCTAGACGTCTGCTTCGGATCTAGACATGGGTTATTATGAAATAGGTAGGTTACGCACAAAATTAATTTCGAGTTTGCTCGATATAATTTAATCCCACTCATAGAAATTTGAATCTCAACCGATGAGGTTACCTTAACTTTAATTACCGAATGACCGAATTTATATCTACTATTGATCACTATCTATATATAAGTCAACTGGATAGTTAAATCCAGAACGAGTATGGCCAATGCTGATGAAAGTAACGAAAATATAAAAGAACACACAAAGCATCTGATTTTGTAAATTTCACTTCATTTGACGTTTCTAAAAGGAGTCGTTTTAGTACTGAAGCTGTAACTTAAAGCAGAACGCTTATCCTCTTTTTACTAACATTTGCTTAGCGTTAGGAGTCTCTTAGCGATTTTTATCTCAGTCTATCTAAAGGAGATAGAAAGAGACAAATGTCGTTAAGAGTCGCCTAAGCATAGGGAATGGTTAGTGAAAACGGACATTAAACTTAGTCAGAAGCATAGACAGAGATATATACTGGTAGTCAAAAGTGTTAGGACTTCGGCCAAAATTCAACATAATTGACGTTTCAAAACGTGATTTTAACCTTTTCTTATTGAAGAAGATAGAGAGGCAGATAACTTAGTATGGTACTATGACGGACAGTCAGACGAAAGAATGATCGTGAAATTCGTGGAACGACTACGACAATACACATATACTGCGCTTTGACAAATCATCGTATCATTATGGTCACTCTATTTGAACAGAACGGTTAATGTATTTTTTATGACCTTATAAACAAGTTGAGAAAGCCGCTCCTCTGTTTGCTTGCACCATAGGATCAATAATCTGCGAATATTGCATTAAATGTCCAAATATGTAACTACAAGTCGAAGGTCGACGCGTGAAAGGTAACTCGCTGTTGGCTTAGAAAGCAAATACAGAATTGATCGTGCGGTCAAATAAAGAAAACTGAGATTATGGCGATATCTCGTGAACATTGTTTCGGCCAAAACAGAAAGGGATAGAAATATGAATTTTGTGCGTAAGGAGAAAGACAGCTTTAGCGCTCGCGCGCGTAAGGTAAGCGAGATGTGGGATGGAAATGATTAATTTATTAACAGATTTATAAAAAAAATCCTTTGAAAATAATTTCAATTAGGTATGCATTGTCTTTCTAGTAAACTTAGTTTGAGATTTAAATATTCGTCCGTTTGCTTATAAAATAGAAATATAATACATATAGGGAATGTGTAAAAGAAATATGTATTATACATAAAAGAATGATTTTTTATATCGAGAAAATGGCTTCCATTCATGTTTTGACTATTGAAAAATACTTTAACTCTAGCATAAATGATTATTTGAAAACATATACAAAAGTGGGTAAGAAAAATGCTGAATATTTGTGAGCTATCGCTTTAATAAACTTTAGTGTTAGACTAATCTCACTAACTCATTCACCCAGATGTCTTGGGTTGGCGGCGCCGTATAAGAGAAATAATATGCTAGTGTGATAAACATTGAAGTCGTACAGAGATAATAACAGAAAGCAGTATTTCATTTAAATAATATCGAGTCGATTTGTAAGTAAACCAAAATAATGAGCTTTAGGTAAGAACATCGTATAGCATCGTATTAATCATATATTCGGTTGACTATTATCCAAACTCAATTTTTCTCGAAGGTACTTTAATTAGATACCTGACCTTATTTATCCTCTTTAAGAAAAGAACTATTGATCTCGTAGTTCGAGCGGATTTACCCATTCAATTCTTATTTAATAATGCTCAAAGGCCTTCGACAGTCCTTTCCAAATGTACTTAAGGATTGTTCATTAGGCTTTATCTCCATAATACTATTCAACGACCAATATCTGATGTACGGCCGGATTATGAGTTAGAATTTTTGAGCTAAGACGTCACAATCTACACTAGATATTCTATCCGGCTCGAAGGACCATAATCAGGTAGGGACGCCTTTTGATGATTGATTTAAAAATATTATGTTACGACACCAGTTAATATCGTTTCACTCAGAAAGCGTCAAGTAATTATTACGTCGGTAGGTGATCTCGTGAATTTTACTTGAACACAAGAAAAAATATTCTGGTTGCGATCCACGAGATTAGTTTTCTCGGTTCCATCGAATCATACATAAGATGTGTAAGCCACAGAGATCAAGTTAGCCTTTACAGATTGCTTCCACAGAATTCTGGCACTTAAGTCCATTATTACTTTGTACTAAGTTAAGTTTTGATCATCATCATCATCACCAGCCCATATACGTCCCACAGCTGGGCACAGACCTTCCCACATGGGAGAAACATATGAGGAGTTTTGTTCCATAAAACCACCACTCTGGCCCAATACGGGTTGGTGGGTTAAAGCGGTTGCAGGAACAACCGGGACCAACGGCTTAACGTGCCTTCTGAAGCACGGAGGAGCTCGAGATAACAAACTTTGATTGACCCATCCCAAGATCGACCATGGCGAAAGTTGCTTAGTTTTACGTATCGAAAGCAGAGCTTCTCAAATACCTCAATCCAATCAAATAAGATTTTTAATACGGAGTCCTGATACTGGAATTCTTTACAGCTATTTATTACGCTTATTGAAACTTGATTTATATGGATCAAGTGCCACTTGAACTATATTATTTAATTTTTATGTACCTACTAACGACAGAAGAAGTGAGCCGATAGTGTTGTTGAACGATAATCAATCGGCACAAAAGCTATGTGTGAATGCTAGGTTTTACGCACGAAGGCAGCACATAGATATTAGGCACCACTTCGTTAGGGAATTGGTTGAAGATGGCACTGTTGTCGTCAGGTACCTACCCTCTGACCCGATGCTGGCTGATTTTTTTACCAAACCTGTAAATACTCTTGTTTTTAAAAGATGTATAAAAGGCATAGGGTTTAGTTGTTAAGTTAGTTTTCTGGTAGGCTAGGTATTGTAGACAATTAGTGTTGTATTAATGTTTATTTTTCTATAGTCATTTGTGTTTCAGGCGGCGTGTTAAGTATAGTATAAACTCCATGACTATTGTCAAAACCTTTGTACGAATGTGAAAATAAACTGACACTTTCTAAGTGGTTGTTTCGCCCAAGCATGGCCGTTTCATTTATTTTTCCTTCCAACACACATCAAGTGCAACAGTACGAAAACCGCCTCTATTACGAACGAAGTAAGGACGGTCTCAAGGTTAAACTGTTACGGTTGATGTGCTGTCGACTGTACGTTAGAAGGCTTACCAACAATGATAACTTAATCATGTTAAATTACTGGAATATTCCTTGTCTCCCTCAGAGTTGGACTCACAGTTGAAATTAAGCAGAACTTTTATTACAAACCCCAAAAAACTTGTACATGTAATAATTATGTTTTAAATAGATGCAAAACCTTATATGTATTATAAGTCTTCAGTTTAATTGCTAAATTGCTACTTTGGTTATCCCATCTGGGCCCAGCCATTAACAAAATAACATTGCTCTCTATATCACAATTACACCTCGGGGACCACCTAACTCCTTAATAATAAAGTTGTTAATTAAATTTAAAGGAAGTAAAATCAAGTATTGCAAAGATAATGTCGTAACTAAAACTTCTTCGGTTCGGTAGTGGAACAACGTTTTAATCTTTGTTTAAAGATGCTAAGCAACAAAATTTTCCGCGTAGTTTACGCGTAATAGCAGCAATTAGTTTGCTTGAAAGGGCTTCCATTATAAGTGTTATATAACGTTCAAACGGTCGATACGATAAATAACGCACGCTGACGACGTTGTCAGATTTATTAGAAGTTTTCGATATCTTACTTATTGTAGAGAGTAGTATATCTCATTATAGCAGTGTTGATGAGTATTTAGCTAAGAAATATTTATTATGTAACAAATCTATGACAATATTCTTAAATAAACATTATTCAGTTAATCCCGTGCTCCAATTTAGTAATAATAATTAAGATTATCTTACAATTAGGATCAGATTGGATGGGATTAGAAGGCTGTATATTCGTAGGTGCTTATCACCAAAGCTACAGTAGTCAGATAATAATTCTTAATTAGTAAGAGTTTTAGTAGGTACTGATGATAAAATCGCCCCGGGAACTTAACGCGAACAATGATTGAATAGTTTCCGGTTTGAGATTTCAATCTACTTATTATGTAACTTTATAGTATGTAGCCATCACGTCGCTGACTGGAATGGGATCAAATTCTTTTAGTGCCAATAATAAACCAATCATGATAACCTAAACATAGAAGAAGATAAGTGGTTAATGCTGCGTTAAGGTGCTGTTCTAGAAGTTCTAGTTGCTTCCACCTTGCCAGCTCGTTAGGCTCGTTATAGCAAGGATGATAGAAGTAACTTGGTCTATGGTTTTAAGAAGGAGGATCTTTAAGTTTACAGGTACAGCATTTTTTACGCTCTTTGAATTAATTCATGTTGTTTATGTACAGTCGACGGCATATCAACCGTAACAGTTTGACATTGAGACCGCCCCTACACCGTTCGTAATAAAAGCGGCTTTCGTAGTGCAACTGTTACCGTTGATGTGCTGTCGTCTGTACGTACACACCGTAGATATAATAATATTAATAGATTGTGATGAAATCCTTATCTATAAATAAACTAAAAAAACCCACCAGAAATATATCAAGACTCAAGCCTTAGTAGTTGAAGTCTTCAAAGATTTTTTGATTTTCAATTTCTCAATGTTAAGTTAAGTTAAGTAAAGAAAACGGTATCATGATGATTACAAATCGTGACCTACGGCATGCGTGGAGTAGGCCTGTCGAAATCTGCAGTCGCAATATTTTAATCTCTTAGTACAAATATTACCACAGTGCAGACGATGCTCGAAAGCATATCGTAAATCATTTTGAATGATTCAATAAACAAATGCAAAACTGGCCTTTCTTGTCAAATACAAATATTGACCTGTAATACATGTATGTACTAACTGTTTAAATGCTTTATTCAAGGTGTGAGAATCACATTCGCTAGTTTTAGAACAAATGCGTTGCTGTGGGTCGTTGATACGCTTTTTTACTAACCGACTTCAAAAAAAGAAGGTTATCAATTCAACTCGTACTCAGATCATAGAAACTGGGTTTCGTATTTAGGTATGTAATATTGTCAGAATTGCATTTTTTGTATAATTGTTAGTCTATACCAGCTTCTAAAGATGGGTGTCAAATTTAATAAGTGTATGTATGTTCGTATTAAAATTATGAGAATAATTTAAAGGGTCTACAAAAAATGTTAGCGTGGTCATCAAAAATAATAATTGGTCTACAAATTGTTAGGTTTTCGGTATTTTGATGACCAATCATAATTTTTGATGATCAATTATATTTTTAAGGTTGGTTAGGTTAGATTTGTATAGTGATCAGTTAAATACAAGCTAAAAATTATAAGTCGGATTGCAAAAATTCCTTTTGTTGAACTTGATATAGTCCAATGTAGGGGATAGAGTAGTTGACAACTTTTTTTTTATTTCATAAATAAGAAGTTTATAGCTCATAAAGAAATATTGCAGAAGAAATAGTATGTTTAAGATCAATAGTTTCAGAGATACAGTGGTATGTTTGATGTGTTGCGGCGCATCGTCCAAAAACACTCCATAGAAAATCTACGGAACTGGTGACGTCACATGTTCCGTTATTACTACAAAATGTATGGGCATGTTGATAGAAACTATGTATGTTATGAATGTATGTTTTAATTCAAAGTGGTCATAATAATAGTTGTTTTAATTGATGTGAGCAATCTAATACCACTAACATTTTTGATAAATTTTGGAAAAAAGCCAATTTAATAAAATTTCTAAACGGTGTATAACTTTAAGAATATTCCATATATTTTAAGTTTAAATTGTTTTTATGGGTAACAGGAGCGTATATTTTCCGATTTTGTGAAAAATAGCACCATATTGAAACTTAGGCAATATCCCAATTGTGCAAGTTTTATCAAAGTCAGTTCTGTATTTTTTGAAATAGAGAGTTAAGTGTGTATATGTGTCGTTGGTTAAACATGCGATTGTGCATGTTTTTGTTTGGATGAAATTAGGCTTTTCTCATCACCAGCCTATTTTTTTTTTTATACAACTAGATGACAAACAAGCTGACGGCCCACCAGATGGTAAGTGGTTACCGCCGCCTATAGACACCTGCATAAACAAGGAAAAAACACTTGATATTACAGGTGCGTTGTCTTCCTGGGGCCTAAGATGAAATGCCGTCCGTGCCCAGTAATTACACTGGCTACCTTTCCCTTCAATCCGAAACACAGCGAACTGTTTCTCGGCTGAAATAAGAAAGGCGGTGGTACCTACCCAGACGACCCTACATACGGGTCTATCACCTAGTAAATTATACGACCTTTCCACGCTTTGTACCACGCTTCTTGCGTTTTACCCTCAAGCATGATGGAGTTGAATAGCCTCTGAAGAGCTTTCAGGTCCGCACGTCCGGCGTCTTTCAGAAGCTCTGCTGTATCTCCATCGTCAGCCGGCGCCTTGTTGTTCTTGAGCTGTTTGAAAGCTACACTAATCTCGTACAGGCTGACGTCCGGGATACCTTCTTTGTAATGACGGGTTAATCATATAAGCAGATTCTATTAATTCTAAAGAAAATTGACCGATGTGCTATTTTATGTAGACGTTTGAGCTCTTGTCGTCATTGAGTCTTTGAAAGCTGTTTTCGTATACTTACTTAACAGACTGTTAAATATCATACCATTTTTAACACATTTAATATCGTTTACTTATCATTATTACGAATTACGATTAAGTTTACTTACACCGTGTCGCAAAAAAATATTTACCCGTTTAATGAGTATTCTCCATAATTATTCGCATCATTGACTTACTTAATTATGTGGAATAATAAAGCATAATCAGTATTTATTTAATGTTTTTCTTTATATTTTCTTTCTATGTACTCGACAAATAATTTGTTTATTTTACAAATAAATGTTTGCGTCGACCGACGCTTCATCTGTTTCATTCTGTTCAAATGAAATTAAATATTGAAACTTCGACGAGGAACCGTGTCAATTAATGAAGCAACCAAGATAAACAGATTAACCGGTCGAAGGATTCATACGAATCCAAAACTAATGGTACTAGGTGGCAGACCCATATGTAGGGTCGCCTGGGTAGGTACCACCGCCTTTCTTATTTCAGCCGTGAAACAGTTCGCTGTGTTTCGGATTGAAGGGAAAGGTAGCCAGTGTAATTACTGGGCATGGACGGCATTTCATCTTAGGCCTCAGGATGACAATGCACCTGCAAGATCAAGTGCTTTTCCTTGTTATTGCAGGTGTCTATAGGCGGCGGTAACCGCTTACCACCAGGTGGGCCGTCAGCTTGTTTGTCATCTAGATGTATAAAAAAATAAAAATAAACTAATCTTCAGTTTGCAGATGCATCTAAATCTAGCCTTAAGGTAATTAAAAATCAATTGGCCATGAAATTTGAATGTCCAACAACGGCGTAGGCTTTATGAGGTCAAATGTACACTACATTTGACCTCATAATGCCAATGATGATAAAAATGTATGATGTGGTTATGTGGTCAACATTACCAAATATGAAGCTAGTTTATCTGATTTTTGCTTCCGAAAACGTTTAAGGGCAAGCAGACCGACCTTGTTTCCTTTTATCATGGATTTTCTTATACTACCTAGAGCTCTGGTTTTTGTAAAAAAAGAAAAAAAACCATTATCATAGTTGGTCCTGAAATTTGTCTTCCCTACCTAGATAGGCCCTCTTTTACCAGGAGAAATCCACTGATGAACCTAACCGCTGAAGCAGCGGGTGTGTGCAGGGGCCGCCTAGCGTATAAATTGACCCTAATAATCGCTAAAAGTCCTGGATAACTCCCCTGCTTTTCGCGGAGGTGATCTGGGTCGGCCAAAGCAAATTCTCTAGACCTGCCTATGGATATATGCAATACAGGTTTTCCGGTTTCCGTTTTTCCCGGTTAACCGCCCATTTATACAGGTGGTAAATAACCGGTAGTGAAATATAAGACTAGTAATTTACCTGTAGCTTAAAAGTGACTACATTACTGAGGATAACACCTAGCCAAAAATAAAGTTGCATATGTACTGTTTTGTTAAATCAAATAAACTATAATTACACCTCTCTCAACTATTCAAAATCAATATAATGATTCTAAGGTTAGAACTTTCTTAGATTGATTTTGTTGTTGTTCATTTTGGCTTCACTGTACCCATTAACGGGTGTTATTTGTGTTGTATTGTAAGCCAACAATTTTAGAAAGTGGCGGAAAGTAATTTGCTGAAGATCTTGATTGAATGACAATGATCGCTGACATGCGTAATAATATGATTAATATTCAGTTTGACTTACTCAGGTAAGCTCGTAAGTTGTAATTTTGATTTAGGTTAGGATTAGAAAGGTTTTGTCTGAAGAAGTCTACGCACCAAACGACACCCGTTCAAATCCAAAACCCATAAGGCACCGGAATTACTGCAGAGCCGGATAAAACATTTCTGACACCGGATGCTTTGCCGGTACTCAAAGTCCTTCAGACTTCGATTTGATTCCGTCATACTCCAGGGTATGTATAATGCCACAAACGTAGAGCGGAGGCCAGGTGATGTTATTCTACAAAAAAGGTGACAAAACTTTACTGAGGAACTAAAGAAAGTATAGAGCCGCGCTTATAAGTTTTTTTCGAGGATCATTACGAGTCGTCTTCCGCGCAGGTTTGACCACTTTTACACCAACTGAATAAGCCGGTTTCAGTGAAGTTATTGGGGAGTTTTAGTGAATATATCCAGTGCCATTATGATCTGGCGTTCGGCGACTCCCACTCACGCCCGATACTTAGCCAGGGGTTAAGTCTGTAAGGAGACTCCTCCCCGAAAAACAATAAAGTGATGTTATTACTTACGTAAAAAAGAAGCAATAAGTACCCATAAAATACTAGCTCACCCCGCAAACGTTGTTATGCCATAAAAAACAAATCCATAAAATAAAAGTAAAATAGATAGTAGCCGATTCTCAGACCTACTGAATACACATATAAAATTTCATTAAAATCGGTCAAGAAAAAAAATGCCCTAAAAAAATTAAAATGAAATATGATTCCTTGGCGGTGTATACCTATATATTTATTTACACATGATATGATATTTATTTATATGAGTACACATAGACTCTTACCTTGTGTTCAATTCAAAGCCCCGGTTATTCCCGTGGCTCTCGCAAGAGGCAACTAAGCTATCAACTGCTCCACTGGTGGTGGTAGGGTCTGAACACCATCTTGTTGGCGACCACCGTACGCATGGCGTAAAACCAAAGCTTGAAGAGACGTTGCCGCGATGCATGCGGTCAGTGATGCAACCGTCTGACAGTACCAGGTGGAATGCATTGACTCACCTGCAGGAAGACTCCAAGAAATGGATGTTCCGCTGTCCACTGATAGCACACTATAAGGGCCCTATCTAACCTAAACAGCTCGTGGGGTTCTTCACCATATGACGCCATATCTCGGGGTGGTCCGTCGTGCAGGTTTGAGACCGGGTGACTTGGGGTGCACATGGACCTAGGCATACGATGACGTGTCAGCTGCCCCTGTTAAGATGTTCTGACTAAACGCTAGCTCATAAGCCGCAAGATAAAGGCGATCTTTTGATAAAACTCTGCTTACTCTCAAATCGATGACTGAAAATCACAGCCACCAACTCTATACCATTGCCAAAAAAATATGTAAATTGACATTTGAAAAGCTAGTGGACCTGATGGCATCGCAGCGATAGTTATCAAAAAAAGCGCAGCGGTCTTAACTGCCCTAGCTAGCTGTTCTCCCATTTTAACGCAGCTATACCGTCTTTCTTTCTCTCTTCTAGGTGTATGTCGGTGTCCTGAAGAAAGGTTAATTTGCAACCGGTCCCCAAGAAGGGAGACCGATTTGACCCAGCTAACTACCGCCTAACAGCTGACACCTAAATTTTTTGCAAGATCATGGAATGAATCTTAAAATACCTAGAAAATAGTTTATCAATTAATGATCGCTTATACGGGTTTCTTTTGGACGAAACAGACAACGGGTGATCTTTTAGCGTATTTAATGCATCTCTGGAGTGCAGCTATTGACAAACGTGGTCAGCCAGTGGCTGTTATCCATGACATTGCCAAAACCTTTGATCTGGTCAGGTACTAGCCTCTTTCCACTCAGCCGTGCGACTGGATCGCTGGTTTCCTGCATGGGCGAGGAATTTATGTCCTCGCAGATAATTCTTATCACTGAACGCTTATCAATGTACCGCAGGCCTCCTCTCTATTCCCCTCACTCTATGTTTTGCATAACAATCACATATTATGCTTATTTTAGGAAACATTCATTGCCATGCGGATGACAATACAGTGCATGAGAAATATTATGGCCGCCTAGGAGTCAGTTGCGTTAAAACCGAGAGGAGAAAAGAATGAAACTTAGCTGGGCGTTGAACCTTATACTTGAATGGGGATCTAATATTCTTGTTGAGTTAAAAAAACACAGGAGTGCTTGTTTGTAGCCAAAATGTCCCCTTCCTTCTCTTCTGGGCACAAACCTTCATTCGGCATGGCAAATGATTCAAGACCACCTGATAAAAAGCGATAGAAGAGTCCATATGCTGAGACAGCTAGTGGAGCATAAACACTCAATTCTAGGCGCCTCCACCTTGCCAGCCCATAGGGTGCCTTAATCTTCAATATTCATCCTTTTTTTTGGGGAGTAATCTGAATACAGACTTATCCGCCGGTGGCTAGGCCCAGCGCTAATGACACTGGGAACATCTACTCACTAATGCTCCCCGGTAACTCCACTGGCCTTCGCGGGGGTAGCTTAGATTCTACTAAAGCAATTTTACGAGCCCCCCCCCAGGCAACTTGCCTACGGCTAAGGTTTCGCACCGATGGAGACCCAGAGTCACTAGGATAATTCAAACCGTGGCAGCTTGTGTTATGCGTGCAGAGTCGCGCAGAAAGTGGCATAACCCTTACCATGGTTGGCAGCGAGAAAAGACCGCGAACGAGCGCAGCACGACGTTAGCGGCGCTCGTGTCATCAAGCCGGACACTTCACAAGAGTGTGCTCGGCCGTATCGTTTGGGGAAGTCGCAGTGATGACAATGCGGCATTTCCTTCTGACGGGCGATACAGTACAATTAGTGACCGAAGCAACCATTTCTAGTCAGTAACTGTATAATGCTGTAGGTGAGGTTGCCCAGCCGGTGCCCAACCTACTCCTCCAACACCGGACGAATCAAACATCCGGTAGCTGGTTGTGCTGTGTTGCAGTGACACGAACCTCGTCCGATTGGCACAGAGCCTCCCTCTACACCAGGGTGCGGATCTACCTCACATCGAGGTCGGATCGCTCCCCCTGCTCTCTTGCTGCGACCGTGTTTGCGGTGTTGATACACTCTGGCCAGCACCAGGGCATTAATCTCCTACGGAAGCTACCTGCTAAAACGCAGGCAGTCCCATGACTAACTTTGAGGTAAGTCCACATAGCACGGATCGCGATGACACTCTGCGGCTGCCGCAAGATGGCCCATGCGCGGAGGGAGACGCACTCTGCCCACATCGGAGTTCCATACAGTGCCATACACTTTACCACCCCGAGGTAAAATCGACGGCACGACGATGCGCTGGATGACCACGGTCGTGCCGACCAACGCATGGTGAACCGCGTACTCCCATTCACGTGCCCTTGTTACGACCAGCGTGTCATCCGCTAAGTAGACGGCAAAAGCGCGCCGCATAGAACCCAGGCGTATGTAGCCTAGTAATGGGCCTACTACGTCGGCTCTAGGGCAAACCAGCCGCTATTGTCCATGACTGGATGCGGCCCTCTTCGTCTTTGTACAGGATCCAGCCACCACCTGCCATCTTCAGTCCACCTGGCAGGGGATACCTTACAACTTGAAACGTGGTCTCCATTCGAGACCTACTTACTTCACCGCTCATCAGTTGTACGAGAGTGTAACCGTCATCTATCCAATGTCAACTGCTTAGATCTTTAGGCGAATAACAAAGTTTCCACCATTGAATTGAAAACGTGAAACTTCATGTCGCTCAGCAAGCATTATAGAGATTTGCTAAGCGTCATGAAGGTCCTCGTTTTGGCTCCATTAGTCATATCATAACAAGTACGACGGAAATCCTACTCTACAGATTTCTGCTGCCTTCTCCAGTCCACTAGTCCACCAGTCCTCCAGTACTTCCTGCTCTCCAATTTTAGGAGCAGCTTATCTAACTCAGTTAGGGTAGACTTTACTGTATCTATACCAATGTGTGATTTTTTAAATACAACTTGCCACCGTCGTTTGTAGACACTTGTAATAACAAGAGAAAAATCATCTGTTATTGGTAAGTTGTCATGCTTACTTTTTTACCTTCACCTTTTTTGGGGGAGATATCCAATAACAGACTTCCCCGCCGCCAGTAGGGCTGGTAGGCGACGGGCGTGTGTTGAGGTCGCCCAGCGCTGATGATGCTAAACACACTTAAGCACTCCAGTAACTCCACTGCCCTTCGCGTGGGTAGCCTAGGCTCTGCCGAAGGAATTTCACTAGCCCACCCCCGACATGCTTTGGCCTAAGATGAAATGCCTTTGATGCCCAGTAATTTTTCTACTAACTTTCCCTTTAATCCGAAACACAGCGACTAAAAACACCGTGAAAACAACGTCTAAGGATATTCAATTACTGAATAAAATCATTATGAACCTTAAATATACCCAAATACGGTTCAAATTACATTATGCTTAAAATTTGACGAGTTTTGGTACCATTTGCCGATCATTAGGACAAATCTGTCGAATACTGGTACAAATGGGTGTTTCTTCAATTTATTATTTATTTGATTTTTTCCTTATTCTCCTTAGTAAAACGAATCATTATGTCTAATAGAGGAATAAATTCTGTACCTCATGTGGTAACTACAACTTCGTAAGAGCAATGATGTTTGTGTGACAAGTCGTCAAAGTCAGCCAAGTTCAGTTTCCGACGAGTATTGGGACGTTTACCTTACTACCTAGATAGACGCTAGTAGCATCTTGGGCGTTTTCATATCAAGGTTTATAATCTTCTTCTTCTTTAAAAGCAACATATGTCTGTATGTCTATTTGTACCTATTCAAAAGCGGTTTTACAGTAAAAAACATTATCAGGATAGGGGGTTTTTTTTTGGAAGGTTTTAGGCAAGGGCGGGACCTCGGGTAATTTATAGTCAGTTTTTAGTAGCTTAAGGAGAATGTTCAAATTAGCCTAAGAACCAAAACATATTTCGCATACTTATAGTATAAATAATTCTTAGTATATTTTTTGTGATAATTATCAATATTTACATTGTGTCGGACACTTCTAAATAAGTAAAGCAATTTAAAAAGGACTTGAACGAAACTAACATTAGAGTTTTTTTTGGGTATTGGTAGTTATGTGCATTTAGGGCCGATTTTTCAATCCCCTGATAAAACTACAGATAGCTACCTAAGGAATAAAGTTATTACACTGTTTATTCGTCCGTTAAGTGACTGTCAATTTTTCAATCAACATTTATCCTAAGAATAACTATCTGACCGTTTAGGTCTTCCATAATAACGCCAGCTTTAGGTAGTTGAGACAAATGTATAGGGGACACTAATGTTAGAGCGGGACAGACAATTTCTTTGTTTGCTGTTAACTTCACATCTATTGTCAAAAACAAGCAAGCATCTGGCATCTTATTTCATTCGACATTCATACATACATCAAGTTTTGTGGTATTTTATTTGAAACTTAACATGTAATGTAAGTGCAATCTATAGCTGATATCAATCAAGAAACCTTATAATAATAATAATAATTCATTTATTTCAGATTTCAATCCATATGCGTTTACATTAACATTATTTTATTAGTTATGTTAGTAACAATATTAACTTAAAGTATGTTAGATGGTTAGTAACAGGAATAAAAAACATTAACATTACCTTAGCTCATTTATGCTTCCTCATGGAAATGAAAAAATTGTCAGAATTCAATTTTTTCCTCAAAGATGTAATTGCAACAGTCCCAAATTTTTTTTATAATACGACATGAAGTGGAATTATTAATACCGGCAAACTATATAGGAGTAGTGATATAGAAACTCATAGGGCAAAGAATCAGTGATTGGCAGCTGTAGGAGGAATGCAGTGGTTTCAGAAACAAAATTAAATATGTATTTTTTGTGATTTCATTACTTACATAATTTATCTTTTACAAAAGTTTGCAAATATTGCACCGATTCTTTAGTAAGTCTGAATCTACGACGGAATTCTACTGTATACCTACCATTTTACATGTGTTTTCTAACATGTTTTGAGAAAGCACAAGCATAATTTATCTATAGAATAAGCGGTTATCTGGCCGTCGAAGGGGCAGATAGATTTATTCTTAAGTTAAGTGAATTATTCGTCGAATAAAGTCTATCTGACGCTTGAAAAACCCACTTTTTTGCTATCTATCGAATAAACCCTATCTGACTGTTTATCTGAGCATTGAAAAATCGACCCTTAGCCAATTAAATAAGACAGTTAACCTACATTTATTTAAACATGCACAAACAAACCTAATATTATAATGCAAACGTGGCTGATTTGCTAAAGTTAGTGCTAATAAGTTCTAAATGTCCCAAGTATCATTATACGATACACGCGCACTTTGTTGCAAACCTGATATCTGAGTTCTTAAGTGCCCGTCAATAATCTTTGTTTTTAAAGTCATTTACATGCAATTTCGAACCAAGAAAAGAATATTTTATGATTATTGGTTCTTAGGCTAGCAATGTATGGGCCCAGAGCAATATCCTTTGAATTTCAACAGAAGAGATAAAAACACTGCGTCACTATACAGGGTGGTGCCGTCAATACGACAGTAAATTGAAACATGATCGGTATTAGTTTATAGAAATGGTTTGCCACTTTCAAAAACATCTTATTCATTTGATAATATCATGACATTTCTATGAAATAATGCAGCCAATGTTATATTATTTCATACAAATATCATGAAATTGTCAAATGAATAAGAGTATTGTCGGCACCATCCCTTATGAGTCTTAAACAATGATTATCAGTAAGGAAAGGACGCTACAGGCCACATCAGCATACGGTTTGTGCGGTCAACTTTATACAAAGCGATGTATGATGCAGTTAACTGGACTGGACTGGTTCATGAAACGGCATCCAATAAAATGGCTGAAGGACAACAAGGCAAGTCATTGAGTGCAACGCTTAACCAGATGGCTGAACGTTGTCAAAGCCATCTGTTAAACTTAGCCAGTTAATTGAACGCCTAGACAAATCGCCAAGTACGTAGAGTTTTTGAGTGACTGATTGTGTGATTAGTAGCAGGTTCAAGATTTTTATTTTTTATAGCCACTTACAACCGAAATCTTTAAAAAAAAACCTTGTACCTACCAATTGAGCTAACTTTCAATACGCCAAGTTTTTATGTTAAACGTATAATGACTCGCAGTTCAATTAACTACTTATTGGCGTAGGTATTTAATTGGATGCTGGCATTCAATGGACGGCCTGGGCGTCCAATTAAGTGGCTTATTTAAGTAGGTGGCTGAGACGTATACATTTTAAATGACATGAAGTA
This sequence comes from Nymphula nitidulata, assembly GCA_947347705.1. Taxonomy (NCBI): domain Eukaryota; kingdom Metazoa; phylum Arthropoda; class Insecta; order Lepidoptera; family Crambidae; genus Nymphula; species Nymphula nitidulata. Next base: position 6,112,488 of record OX374627.1, read on the forward strand.
CGACATACTCTTGGCTGGTTTTTATTTTAGATAAGGTTTTAGTGTAAGTATTTTATAAGGCAAGTAACTGTCAAAACTTCCCCTGGGTCTCAAACGAGTGTATTATTAAAAAAATGTTTGTTGCAAAATTACGCTTAAATAATTTCAAGTTTCCCTAGTCTCTTAGATGATTAAATCGTAAAATATTCAGTGCTTTCAAAAATATTTTCACCGAGTAAGTAGGCACTCACAGCGGTACCGAAGTAAGTTTTAATTTGATTACCCAAAATTAAGCCAGAGATACGTTTCACAAAACCATGAGTAATTTAGGTCCGTAACTTCGGGAAATGCTTCATACGGGTCTAGAAATTTAGATCAAGTTTTGTAAGAATACTTTGAAGCTTCCGCATTGGCAATTTCGCTACAGAAGCCTAAAAAGGGAAAGATTCATCTCATCTGCGTCGGACTGCATCTCGATTAAATATACTAGTAGGAGATAAATCATTTAAGTATAACTGAAAGTAATCAGCTAATTCCGAATAACACAGGTTCGTTAGTGGACGAAATAGAATGTATAGTCGACAGGACATCGAGCTTAACAGTTTGACCTTGAGGCCGTCCTTATTTCGTTCGCGATAGAAGCGGCTTTCGTAGGGCAACTGTTACACTCGATGTGCTGTCGTCAGTACACTGAACTTTTACATAACACAAAGTACATCTTGAGTGATCATGTATATTAAATTCATGTAGATTAAATAAAATATGTGAGCCTATACACAGGGTGGTGCCGTCCATAAAAAAAAACATGGGCTATATTAGTGCATAGAAATGTTTTGCCACTTTCAATAACATCTTAAACATTTGATAGCTTCATGAAATTTCTATGAAATAATGCAGCTAATATAATGTTATTGTTATATTGTTACAAATGTCGTGAAATTATCAAATGAATGTATAAATATTTAAGAATTTTATTTTTAGTAGAGCCTCTCTTTGTGTTTGTGAGTTATTAGGAGACTCTAACCAATGTTTATTACTCACTAAGCTAAACTACATTTGTTTCTTGCAATATTGTTACCGATTGTCCAGCTAAAGTTGAACCAACTGAGAGAGTTTCGTTAGCGTGCCGGCTTTATAATAAAGTTACTGGAATACCTTTTTGTATTACAACCGCATTAGTAACGATACGGAACCGCTGCCGATCCTTTTAGGAAAATAAATAGCAGAATTGACCCATAGTCCTTCCTACATTGCGGGTTCCTACAAAAGAGGCGTGAAAACTTTTGGGCCGTCAAGGTAGAGGCGGTTATATAGAACAGTTCATGCTGCACTAGCTGTCATCGCATATGGACTCTTCTTACCATTGACAGATGGAATGGAATCGTCTGCCGTGTATTTGTAAAAAAAAACACTGAAAATCCTCTCCTAGTAACAGCATCAACTTCAAATCTTCGGTCTAATCCAAGAACAATACAATACTAACGACTCACAAACGCTCTGTTCGTTTCAATTAGAACTTTCTTTGATCAAAAGAACCTTACGTTTGAATAATTTCCAACAAAATATAAGCACTGTAATATACCTGCTTCTTGCTTGCTATTTCCAGGCATTTTTATTAATTTTGTCGACAAATTTCTGTGATAGGACAAATTATTACAACCTAATGCTAATATTTTATACTTCGATTACCAAAATACCTTTCAAAATTCTTCCTGTGAATTAACTTCATGTATAAAGAACATTTTGATATTGAGTCAATAGGTAAATTACTGATATACGTACTGAGCGAGGAAAAGTTAAATTGACTTACAGAATTCTAAAGTAGAAGTAACTACTAATTTCGATATTGTTTTATGTTGTTTGTTGTACTTATTAGATTTATTTGGAGTAATTAAGTTAATATAAAACAAAGTACCTCAGTACTTCTTCTCTATTGTAATTTAGTCATGACGAGGAAAAAAAGGGTAATATTTAAATACTTAGCTAGAATCAGCAAGCGAGGTTCTGGAACGTTATAATCAAGTACAGTAACGAGGCATAATACTTATACATTAATTCAACGTATGGGAGTCAAAATCTGTCATATGTGTGTACAGTCGACGGCACATCAAGCGTATCAGTTTGACATTGAGACCGCCCTTACTGCGTTGGTATTAGAGTCAGCTTTCGTAGTGCAACTGTTAGACTTGATGTGCTTGTTGTGTGTACATTATTATTTGCACGTCAACTTTCTAAGCCTTCTGCATGCACCTTTCACGGGATGTACTTATCTTTCAAGGACGGGCTATCTCCCGCCACGGTAATGTTATACACAAAAGGACGTCCTATCTCCCGCTCCCGCATCCCTATTTAGCGGTATTTTCCACTCAATATCGAAACCACCCAATTGATTAAACTTTCACCCTCAAAATTTATACCACAGCCAAAAATTCAACAGCCTAGGAATCTCGAACACGCCAAAATGGTTACATTTAGATTGTTAGAAATATCATCTTCGGAATTTATAGAAACACTTAAATAAGGCCTTGACATCTAAGTATACACATTGATAAAAATAGCCCAAACTACTGAATTTGGTGCTTATAATAGATAAAATAGAAATAAATTACTGTGATACAGATAATATATTAAAAATAACAAAAGATGTGTATTTGTTTTTACATATTATGTAGGTAAGTAAGTATAAATTATTTTGGTGAACAACATGAAGAGAACGCAGAAATAATGAGAACAACATTAATAATGAGATATTTTTTGTGAATAAATCGTAAGTAATGCTGTAGATAAGCTTTATACGCCTCTGTTTACATTATTTCCGTCTGTTAACTAGAAAATATGTCCATGCTAAAGACATAATTAAAGCCTCATCCGATGAAACCACAATTCACAAAAGAGTTCTTTCCGCAAGAGTTGGGCTGAGGTTTACATTATGATACTCTTTCAGTCGACCTGGTCAGGGTCGCGGGGAGCCGTTGGATGCAGGCTGCGCAGAACCGTTTTATTTGGAGATCGATGGGGGAGGCCTTTGTTCAGCAGTGGACATCATAGACTGATATGATGATTCTTTCAGTCTTGTCTTTGCCAGGTTTGTGTCGATAAACAATTTCACAAAACTTCTCTACCACGCTATGTTATTCGTTATTAAATGAGATTACTTTATAAAGAATTAGGTAGGTAGGTACTTATTAGAATTATTTTCGTTCACTAGCACCGACAACACTATAATTAATGTAAAGAAAACCTGTTATTGGCCTTACAACTATTTAAGTAATATTTGATGTTAGTTTAAGTAAACGATGTTGGTTTTCGAAATAAATAAATAAATTTTCAGATAATAATCTACTTATGAATCATTCACTTGCAAGTCGGAAATGGTATTGATATCCAACTTCGGAAAAGAATCCGATGTTTCTGGTTGGGATTTAGTGGATGGTCTCCTTCGAGTGTACCTAATTTTGATATGCAAAAATGCCAATACTTAGCCAGGGCACAGCTATTTTTGGTCGCTACATGTGTAGGTACCTAACAACGAATCTTTTAGTTTTTCTGTTACGTCAGTCCAATAATAAAATTTCATCGAGTACCTAGATATATAGGTATTTTTACACCAGATTTCTCCCGTTTAATTAAAGTAATCTGATGTTTGGTTAGTGTGTGTCTGAATTACTCAGAGCAAACGAACAATACCTCATCAGGCATTTACTCTCTGAAAACTTAGTTTGTAACAAACATTAATTTGTTGTTTGTATAATACCTAACAACGTTATTTTTGAAGATAACAAATGAAGTCAATATAAAGTGGTTGAGTAAAATTATGCGTATTTTCCAAGCAAGACATCTTGATATTTACGTAACATTAACAATATTATGAGTAAACTGATTTTTTTTACCAATAATAAATAGGTATGAGGTTACCTCTTCAATGGCTGAGAAAATAATGAGTCTCAAAGTACGTGTAGCAATTTATGTGATCAGTGAAATATTGCTTTATAATTAGGTAAGGCGCTTGATACATACATGACATGGTATGTATTAATAAAATATTCTAAATTCCTTGAAAAAGGACCGATAGGCGTTCGTAAAATGTAATTAGTTTAATTATGTGAATTGACTGTGTTGTGAGATTAATCAATAGGTACCTACCATACTTTGAAACATTTTGCACATTGCAGAATAGGTACCTACAGTTTGATATAGGTAATCAACAACACTCTGTCATCTATAGATAGCGGAGTCAGTCAGTACATTGAAAATATCTCCCGGAATCCGACGGGAGAAATTTGAATTCGCAAAAATATCTTCAAATGATAGAGTGTAATAGATATTTTATAACCTTCACAACTCGGATCATATCCCTGGTTATAACCTTTTGGCCTTTACTGTTACTCACTTACAGCGCGGCAGTGTACTCAAAGTCTTCTTTTAATAACGCCACCATAGTAAAAATAGCAATTACAATCAATATCGAAAACGTTACTGGAGGTAGTAGGTTATCAGTCTAATATCAGTTTACATACCTAGGAATAACTTCACAGGCACTGCATTAGTAAAACTGGCCACAGATTACCTTAATCTTTTAATTGTCGTTTTTTTTACATTGAACATAAGTGATAATGTGGTGGTGGGTACCACCAAAGTGTGCAGACTTGTATCAAAGCTAAACTTGTTTAGGCGGTTAAAAAATACCATACCACCACCACCGTTAATATAAAAAAATGTTTATAGGTTTTCTTCAAATGCGCAATAAAAACCGAATAAAATGGCTTTTGGTTGCTTTTTAATTAGTATGAAATCACCCGTTTAAAAATGCGATATACCTAATGACGACATGGCTGTGAAAATGAAGAAAATATTATTAATAATGACTTCACCTTCAGGCCAGGACCAATCGATACCATAATATACGATCACTGTCTTTTTAAAACTTAATGTATTAAGTACATCTGAAAAATTAACTAGTTATATTTTACTAATAATAGGTACTCACGACCGCATATGCAGGGACAACCACGCGGGCCGCTGACGTAAGGGCGTGAGTGGAGTAGAGACGGCAGCGGGGCGCAGAGCGAATAGCGCGCGCTTAACTATCCGCGAGCTCATCGCGTAGAATGCCACCATGGCCAGAACACATAGGCCCCCAATTACGGCCCATAGCATCTGCAAGATAATTTTAGATTTAAAAACCGACTTCAAAAAACTGAAAAGGATAAAATAATTAAATTTAAGTAGGTATTCATCCCCTAGAAATATATTTTTGGAGTCGGTGCTTCACTTTCTATTGTTTTTGGAAACCACTTAGCACCAACTCCAAAAATATATTTCTAGGGGATGAATACCTACTTAAATTTAATTATTTTATCCTTTTCAGTTTTTTGAAGTCGGTTTTAATTTTTGTTTAAAATTTTTTTTTCACAATTTTTAGTGATAACTTTCTACGGTCAAAGCTAAGATGGGTGACCGTCAACTTATATTGTTTCCTACTATCGTATCGTTTTACTAAAAAGTCATTGGAAAAGCAAAAATTCGCAATTACGCATATGTAGACAGACGACTTCATAATTTCAGTTTTTTTATATTTAAAACCAAAGTACCCAACTGATTTTGAAAAAATTTTTATGGGACCAAATGGCAGCTATTCCACATCGAACAAAAAAAGAATCGCGTAAATCGGATCAGTAATCACGGCGTAATCGGTGTACATACACAGAAAAAAAAACATACCGGCCGAATTGAGAACCTCCTCGTTTTTGAAGTCGGTTAAAAATAGAATAATCTAATACCTACACCCATTTTTCCTAAACTTGGCCACACAATAAATTCAGTTCATCGAGCCTTTTTTGTAGGTATTATTTTCTCGATTGTAACTATTATGGCAAAGCTCATCTTATTGATTTTACTATAGAATAATTTAAGAATAATTTATACTAAAATATTAATATATAAATATTTGTAATAAAATATTTGTATTTGTATTAAATGACAGCGGCAAATGCCCAATGCACACTATTAACTTTGATAACTTGACAGGTTAAGGCTTCGCCACACAGAAAGCGGGGCTGGGCGTAAATTTCACGTCACGTGTTGATCGCGTCGCGTGTTCTTAACTTGCGAATTACTATGGCAATGCATGGGAGACGCCACACAGAGCGCTGGGCGAGGCGGTGCACGCTACCCGCGCGCTGTGTGGCGTCTCCCATATATATTGTCATACTCGTAGTAATTCGCACGACGAGAAGACGCGATCACTTCGCCACGTGTATTTCACGTTCAGACCCGCTTTCTGTGTGAAGCCTTAATTTATAGAAGATCTGTCGAAATAACAGAGAAATACAAAATGTCTGAACTATGAAAAATTTGCTCTTAGAGAAATGCGTTGTTTAACTTACGTAAGTGCCAAATTGTTTTTGACGCGCTTTTGCAGGATCTGTAAATATAAAATGTTGTTTAGTTCTTTGACACACTTCGAAAGCTAAGTTTTGGAATAAGTTGAAAGTTTCTAGAAAATTCTTGAACTGTTCGTTACTTCATGTCAAACTTAATCTACGATTAAGGCGGCTGTGTAGGAGAATATTGTGATTTTTGAAGACAAAACGATAGAACATAATGAAATATATTATAATGAATATCGCGATTACCTACTTCAAATGAGATTGGGATCTCAACAGACAGGATGCTACATCAATTTCCTTACCATAAGCAGTCGCATTCCCTGCTGGACCCACACATCCTCTTTCATCGACCAAGTTAACTCTGGCCAAAAGCTTCACATCCAGCTCAATTACGTGGTTCTTCCCCGGCCCGATTCGACCCGCACTACGTTCACTACTTCGCTCTGTCATGGGAAGTAGAAGCCACCGAAGACTGTCTCCAGTGCTGACAGGTCCAGCGGCATCAACACGCCGGAATATGGTGTTTGCAAACCATGGAGCGGGGTGCGCATCTGTCACCATCTGTTTGCTTATACTGTGGACAAGTAGGTAATTTACAAATAGGGACCAAAATTAGAGAACGAATATATGAAACAAGATTTCTTAGTAACCACTTATTTAAATATGGATTAACCAAAGCTGACTTGAATGGATTCAAATTGATTGAACGGACGATTTTAAGAGACAGGACAGAAAGTCCAATCTAAATAGACAAAAAAATAGGAAACTCTTCCGCAAAATAACAAATTGCGGTAATTTGAAAAATTATTATTTACATTTTATATTAACCATTTTGTTATCATTCTTTATCCGTTATCTAGTATCCATAACACAAGCTCTTAAATGATGCTTACTTTGGGCTAGATAATAGGTGTGAGTGTATGAATATTATTATTTTTATTATTTCCACGTTTTGCCAAGGTTGATGCCTGCAGGTTCAAACTTACAAATTAAGTTTGAACCTGCAGGCATCAACCTGAAGCCAACATGAGAATATTAATTTTTAAACCCTTCATTGGACTCGATTGTTGCAACCACTATTTTTACCCAGTGTGGTGGTATTGCGGCCCGACTCGTTATGTGTTTTTCTCATGAAGAATGGCCTGTACGCACCCAGTAGTGGTATATGATATATTATTGATTAGAATAACACCAATTTATAAGACAAAGCCTTACCTAACAGCATAGCTCTGCTTTTGAAGGTTTCTAGGCAGTCTCTGCGGGTATTGGGGCTTGGGTAGCGTCCAGGTGATGTTGACGAAGATCTCTCCCTGGATCACTACTGTGCCAGCTGATACGAGCGGCGCTGGCAGGCGAGGTGAGTGGGCGCAGGAACATACACCAGCCACGCATTCTGAAAACAGAATTATATACTAGGTAAGGTAGTCATTTATTTAACTATTAGTTTGGAAATGAACAAAATAGCCGGGGATCCTATCTCCAGCCCTTCTTTTGATGAGCCTCCTTGGAAAAGGAGGAACAGGGAAGTGACAAAAATGTCGGTGTTCCGTTATCGTATTTGCTTTCGAATAATAAACCAAATATAATGGATGGTTCTTAGCTTATCATACGGCAACACAAAGCAGTCACAAATTGGACTATCATGTACGTGGTACTAACAAGGAATCGAAGCTCCATACTGAGGGTATACGGACAGCCGTTACTCGACCACTGTATCGAGCAAACGAACCTTCCAAATTTCACCTGATTGTTATCGTCGCGAGTGTTAGGCAACCCTCGTTCTTGTTCAGAACTACTACTCGTCTAGTCTAACAAGCTGGCTTGTGAATATTTCAATCGTGGTGGAAGATCAGCGAGTATAGCAGCAGTCTGAAGGCACGTGCGTGTATTCTATTGTTGTTGCCTATCAAGTTTGAACCATCATATTTTATCGTGGCAGCGAGACCTCATGGTTTACCGTGTGCAGCAGAAAGCCTCAGTGGTTTCGGTCAGTGCGAATGCTACAGTTGGTATGGACATTTTTTTACTCCGTTTTAAAGATATCTTACAAGAGACTTTATCCGGATTTTCCAGCAACTGAATTTAAAGTTTTTATTTGTAGGGACAAATTTGGAAATAAAAGCCTAATATTTAAACAACATTATAAGTACTTACTAATAATAAATCTTTTTATATTACTTTACTTATCATGGCTTCACATGTTGGTTCACGACTTGTATATGTACAAGTATATTTTATACTTAGTATAAAAGTAATTTATTTAGTTAGGTTTATTGACATTCAATTTTAATTTCAGTTCATTTAAATGAACATGCATGGTTCGAACATGAACCATGCATGTTCATTTAAATGAACTGAAATTAAAATTCAGTCATCAGTTCATTTCAGTTCTTTTGAATGAACTGAAATGAATTAAGTCGAGCAGTGAGCTTAGACTGATCAGGATAATAAACGTTGCCTACCCTGTAAAAATCAAGTGTTGTTGATAGCGTAGGAGACAAGTCTCCCAGCTCACAACATAATGGTCACTAATGGCCTATTACCACGCGAGACGATCCACTAAGCCAATCCAATATTGGCATCGTCTAAATAGACAATCAACTGAATATGATTGTCTTTACTATTGTCTTCAAGCCTATCCAATAAATAGAATGAAACGACATTTTTTATACCTAACCTGAAAATTTAAAATTACAGCATTAACAACTCAAAGGAGACTTAAAAATTGGTATTCGGTCCTCGCTGTATTATTGATGAGATTGAGATCAGCTACCGGATTCAAAGGAGAGTTTCCAATATTGGCAAACTCATTAAAAGTATAATTGTCAATAAAGACGATAAAACAGCGAAGAGCGTGTTTGTCACTCATTAAAGGTTCTGTATCAATTTCGGTAGTCACAATGCTTTTGAATACATTTATTTGCTCAGCGATGAGCTTCCGACCCACAATGGTGTACCTCAAGGAAGCATACTTGGCCCCACAATGTTTGTGGTCCCTGTCAATGAGCTATGCAACTTAGCCCTAAATCAGGGAAGTATTAAATAACGTTTGCTGATGATGTGTCATCACCAGCAAACATATGTTCAAGGTTATTTTTTATGACCACTTCTAACTGAATTCGTTTTAGTTTTAAGTAGTCATAAAAAATAACCTTGAACCTACCAATCACACCAAAACTCTTCAGTACAAGACGATTCGCCTAGGCATCTAATTAAGCGGACTTTCGATTCGCCATGTTGTTAAACATTGAGTGAGTCTAGTTCAATTATCTAACGGTCTAGGCATTTGATTGGATGCCAGAGTTTATTCAATGGGCTAGGCATCCAATTAATCGGCAAATTTAAACAGATGGTGGCGACATAGCTACAAAGTCCAATTAAACGATAATTTTGAAAATCATTGAACTAGATCTTTCACAACAATAATATTATATCAATTATAATATGGTTTCATGACCTGAATGAAGGTGACACCGAATCCTCACCAGGTCTCTAGTATTTCAAGCAATAAATCTTACAACTTGGTCTACTAAAAATAAATTAAAGATGTATGTCTGCACAATAGAATAATGAGAAAGGAGGTAGAAGGCTTCATCAAAATTATATATATTTTTTTCTATTCAAATCAGTAAATTCTTGGAAAAAAATAAGTACTACCTCATGCGAGATATTACTTGTTATTGTAATAAATTAATTTTTTTTTCTATTGAGAAATGTTGCCTAAGTTTAAACGTGGCGCTATATTCTACAAATTCGATAAATGTACGCTACGTTTACCCATAAACAATTTAAAATTATGTTTTTGGAATATCAATGAAATTGCACGCTTTAGAAAATGTATAAAAAAGGTATTTTTTGTCCAAAATTTATCAAAAATTATAATATATTAAATTGCTTGCATCTATTGAAACAACTATTATTATGAAAATTATGAATAAAAACATACATATTATCAGCGTTATGGCAACTTGCGCAACTTTGAAGACAATTTTTTCGGACTTAGAGTCGTTTTCTGCAGGCTGTAATACTTTTTCAGTCCGATCTATAGGGAGCTCTATCACATACCAAATAATAAACGTCTGAAACACGATTTCAGGCTGTTTCAGAAGCCAACTAATCGGATGCCACTATTTCTAGAAAACCCTTTTCCAGGAGTTTTCAGGACCCCTTGAGGCCATTTAACGTCCTTATGAAAAATTACATAAGAGTAAGTGAGAAAGAGCTAATGCTAGACAAGGAAAAAGAAGAACCTTCCGGAACGGTCAAAGAATAGACAAAGAAACTTCGAGAAAGTAGCGAATTTAACCAGATGGCGGCGACAGATACAAGACAAACTGCTGTCCTGCTGTGTGGAATGCAAAACGCGCCGCAATCAAAGCGCGTTCCTAAAACGGGCCGCATACGCCGTATGTATGGGCTATAAGGTGCACGTTGTTTCGTCTAAGACAGAGAGTGTTATATCTCTGTCTACACAGAGATATAACTCTCTGTCTTAGTGTATACACACTGTATACTTTATACAGGATGGCGGTGTCAATACGACAATAAATTAAAACATGGGCTATATTATGTGATAGAAATGGTTTGTCACTTTCAAAAATAAATAATAATAATAATTGATAATTCGTGACATCTGTATGAAATAATATAACATTGGCTGCATTATTTCATAGAAATGTCCTGAAATTATCAAATGAGTAAGATGGTTTTGAAAGTGTGAAACCATTTCTATGGACTAATATAGCCCATGTTTTAATTTATTGTCGTATTGACACCACCCTCCTGTATAAAGTATACAGTGTGTATACACTAAGACAGAGAGTTATATCTCTGTGTAGACAGAGATATAACACTCTCTGTCTTAGACGAAATATTCTGTATATTAATCAACTCTAACATTTTTAAAAACAAGAACAACAGTAGTAGCAGAAATAGGATTGAATGGTTGCTAAATACTTTGAATATTCGCAAGGCATCAAGGTTTCTGCCTAAAACACCGACTTGTATGAAGAAATCCATTCCGTAGGAAGGCCAAAAAGCGTGAGCTGGCAATGAGTTTCATAAAAGGAATCACCATCGGAAATGTTTTATATCCGGCAAAGTATATATAGGTAACGTACACTATCTCAAAAAATCAGTGTTATAAATAATAATAATACTCATACACTCATACCTATATCCAGCCCAAAGTAAACATTTGTGTTATGGATTCTAGGTAACAGAGAAATATTGATAATAAATGATGTTAGTATAAAAATATTAGGAATATACTAAATAAACATACAAACATCACGGACTCCTGAACAAATGTTCGTATTCATCGTACAAACATCTGCCTGTCAGGGGATTCGAACCCGGGACCCCTGACCGAGTAGTCTGTATAGTTGGGGTACATGGGCCAGCCGGCCATCAAATTGGTTTCATGTAATTCAAAATGATTCATAAACACCATTATTTAATAAGGCAATATGGTGGGCGACATAGAAGTCATGTAAACGTTACCAAAGTGACATAAGCGCCATGATAATTATTGGGCTGTGTTGCAGTTTTATCAATAAAAATTCTTGTTTTGTACCACAAAACGTGATTCATTATAATTTCAGCCAAGAAAGGCCCACTGTTTGGCAAAAGTCTCCCCGAAAGATCTGCAAACCGAGCAGATCGTCGGTCCACTTTGTGGGCATGGCCTACCAACGCTGCGTCTTCACGCGGCGTCACTCGAGGAGATTTCCGCCATTATCCGCCCAACGGCCATCAGTCCTCCTTCCAATATGGCTTGCTCACTGCCACTATGTCGTTACCACGAAACAAAGCGAAAAAGGATGGAGAATTGAGCACTGTTCTGTATATTTTTGCCTAATTTTTAGTATAATGTACTTGGTCGGGTCTAGACCAAGTACATTATACATTTAGAGGATATCTCCTTTTTGTTTTACTCTTTGTACCCCCAATAACTTGTCAAACAAAACAGCTGCGTCCATAAACAGTCTATAACGACGTGCTAGAGATTATGGTGTAAACAAACTGCAAACCATGCATGATCCAATTTGCCATTGTTTTGAGATGCTCTACAGCGCAGAAATAGTTCATCGCATCCTAATGATTTATGTATTCAATTTATTTGATACCGCGCAGATAATATCCTGACTGTACATACGACAGCACATCAAGTGTAACAGTTGCACTACGAAAGCCGCCTCTATTACGAACGCAGTAAGGGCGGTCCCAAGGTCAAACTGTTACGCTTGATGTGCTGTCGACTGTTTCTAGGAAGATACAGCTCGTCATCTTTAAAAAATTTAAAATACACAGGGAAAGAATAACCAAAAGTATGTTTTATAACATTAAATTGATAATTGAGATGTTGACTTTACGAAGAACTTTTCCCGGAATATTACTAAGTTTTTTTTATTAATATTTCATGAAGGTACTCGAGGGCACGGCAGTGTTTAAGCCAGATCGATGCGATTGAATAAATATTTCCACTCCGTACCTCTAGCACGAACACTTTCAAATTTCGAATCGCCATCATATCGAGCAGTTACGTTAGATTTTGTTTGAAATTTCAAGCGTGCGTGAACGATACGATTACGATTAGAAATTTAAAAATGTTCGTGCTAGGTGTACTGATCTCTCTTATGATATTTGGTCCTGCTGTGTGTACACGCACACTCTGTACTCAGGCTTTACACCAGCAGACGCTCCACACGTCAGACAAAGTGGCGACCGATTTTTTTGTCACCGAAAATGAATCAGAGTTCAGTAATATAAAACGTAATCGTCCTACAAAAATGCGTTACCTTTACGACAGACCCGATTTTTGGAGGACAACATTCACGGAGATCGCGTGCGCTTTCCAAGTAAGGTCTCTCAATCATGATAAAAGTCGCAAAATCGGATCTACATAAAGCCAGAAGTTGAGGATACTTCGACTTTCAAGTGAAAAAAGTTCGAAATAATAAACTTGCCCTTTTTTCATGGTTCATTTTTTTTTTGAAATATCATATTTCAGTAAACGAAATTTCGCTGTCAAGATTTTTCCGCAACATTGAGCAGTTAAACTTATTTAACGACCGGGAAAAATTAAAGAGATTTTCCTTGAAACTCTTTCAAAAATAATTCATCTTTAAGAATAATTTCAAGCATATATTTAAATGATATTACGCTTACTTATTAACGCTTGCGCATTGCCCAGCCTTTATAAACCTTTTGACGCCTTTTCCAAAGAACCCTATGAGCTGTACTCGATCGAGAAATCCTACTACAAGGAGCTCATTTCACAACCTAAGTGTACGCGAGTGAAAATATTTCTGAAACCATAAAAGTAATTATGGGAACACTTCAGTTCCAACGTGTGAACTTCCTACGATGCCGGTGGCAAACGGTGCTATGATAAAAAGAGGTCGTGGACATCATGTCAAATAATTCCTCAGACCATACAAAAAGATAATTTTGTATGTATAATTGTTTGAATTTTATTTAATATAACAATCGTTCTTATACATTTTGACGAAGTGAATTTGAAACTAAAGAGAGTGAACAATAATACAGTCCCGGGTCGATTTTGGTTAAGACTCTTTTTTGATTAATAATGGATCTATGCAAAAAAGTAACGTAAAGATGGGTTTAATTAACTTCACAAAGTAATATATTGACCGATCGATATATAACGATATATATATGACGATGACTAACATATTTTCACTTATTGGACGTCAATCAATTATAAGCCATCCATTTGTAAATCTAGCGGGGAGTCTTTTTTTAAGAAGAACGAGCAAGAAACTCAGCAAGGTTTGTCCCCTGTTGCCTTGCTGGTCCAAGACCATTTTTTTACAGCATATGCAACTGAACCAAGTCGTTCAGATAGGGATGAAATGATTATTAGGATACCATAGTCAAAGTTAATCTAAATTAATTTCTAAAAATAACGCAGAGTCAACACATTCAGTATTATTATTTTCTTTAATTATATATTAATTTTAACATGAATATTTTCCTACTTCACATTTGGCAAAGAAAATTTACACTTGGTTTTATTTGAATGTACGAGTAACAATATATTATTGTTTTCGAACCAGCAATCTATTTTGATAGGACAAAATCCTCAAAATTTTACTCGCGCGCGCGAGTAAAATTTATTAGGATTTGGTTAGAGTAATTTAGTAAAAAAATAGAAACATTCACGTGTCGCTAATAAAAAATGAAATAAGCCAAATTTTTTGTAAGTCCTTTGGTTCCTTGAAAAGAAAGATAATAATCATGTACATAATGTAGTAACAGCTAATAAATAATAAGGATACGCCGTCTCTGTGGTTTAGTGGTTGAGATCTATGAAAGTTAGTAAAACCATTTTATCATGTAGAAAATCATCAAACGCCTGAACTAATCTTCATAAATTATAGCTAAGAAACATCCTAGTCACGTCAGCTTTCAAACAAAAAAAAAACAATTTTAAATCCGTCCATTCCTTTATGAGCTACGACGCCATAGACAGACACACAGATACACAGACAGACACGTCAAACTTATAACACCTTTCTTTTTCCGTCGGGGGTTAAAAATAAATAAGAAACTCGAGTTAAATACTCTTATTTTATTTAGTGCAACATATTACCAAATCGTTCAATTAAGAGAATTCTAAGGAGGAATAAATGATGATGGGTGTATTTCTTTATTTTAAATACGACTTGTAGGGACTTTAATTTAGCTACAGAAAAACAAATCCATTTATCAAATAGGCAATTGGATAATTGGGTGATTGATCGGCATTTTACTAAAATAATCATGCTGTTGGAGTCTTTTCGTGTCCGCAAATTTCCTAATGATTATTGGCAAAGTTTTAACTGAATTTTCTACTTTCATTATGTTTTCAACATTCGTTTGGCTTGATTTTTATCAAGTTTGCTTAGTTACTATCAAAGAATACTACAATTAAGTAGACGTGAACAAGGTTTTTTTAGATTTCCTCTACTTACCACTTAGTTAAATAAAAAATAGGTACAATTATAAAGAAAAAAAGAAAACGATGAAAACATAATTGCTCCAGGTGGGAATCGAACACGCGTCTCATGATGTCCGGCCAGACACGATTACTACTACGCCACCGGAGCACTAGGTATAACGTGCTAATTTTTTTACCGCTTTCTATCTTTCTTCTTAACGTTTTTATAGCAACGCTTATCTCACCACTCATTGAAGTTAACACTTCTAGGGTTCCGAAAGAATACTTTTACAAGCATTTTAAACTTCCAGTTAAGGTGAGAAAAGGTATTTTAATCACATTTGAATGTTTTATACCTACTGTTCCGGTGGCGTAGTGGTAATCGCGTCTGGCCGGACATCAGAAGACGCGGATTCGATTCCCGCCTGGAGCATATATATTGTTTATCGTTTTCTTTATTTGAGATTGTTACAAAAAAGTAGGCGTTTAAACGCATGAAAAACATTAAAATGTGATTAAAAAATAAGTGTCATACACACACTCCAGACAAAATTGTATAGTTTTGTCATAAGACTCCCGGGAGTGTTACGCGGCTTGAGAAGTAAAACAAAGGAAAAACCTGGAAAATTATCCCCTTCTTAGTAAATAGCCTAAAAATAATGTCTTTTTTGTTATTTTTATACAGCAAATCAAATTCAAATACTTATTGATTATACCTATCTACGTCTAACAAGTAACTCCTCCGCGAGTGCATGCGGATTGAGTGATCCTATCTTCAATCTTTACAATAATCGACGAGGATTTAGTAAATAATTGTTAAATTCGTCACAGTGAAGTAAAAAAATTGTAAAACCTGAGATAATACAGATATAGTCAATAAAGTGGATCACTCATACCGCATGCATTATAAAATGTCATAATATATATCTCATAATATATAACAGTTCTACTTCTTATTTATACATCAAAAAATTGTAAAAAATTGTAAAATACCATTACCAAATTATGGATTAGTTTGCATGTCCCGTTTAAAAATTATAACGATTTATTTGGATCACTCACACCGCATGGTGGCCGTATGAGTGCTCTTTAAAAATATCACCTTATACTGAATATATACATATTATTTTTTTGTATATTATAGCTAAACGTGAGGTTGAATTTGTTAAACAGTGATCTTGACATAAACTTATAATAGATGGAAGTAATTCAAGTTTTCCGTTTCCTTCAGCATGCCGTCTGAGTGATCCACATTTCGGCCTCTATTTACTTTTGTATACCACCTACATAAACTGAAGATATACCCAAAATTGTTAAATTTTATTTACTAAAATTTGGCATATTTTCTGTTAATGTACGTGCGATACTTTAGGAAATATCTCGTTTCGTAAGTTCCTGAGGAAAATGTCTGAGTAGGGTGTCTTTGATTTTTCATTGTGTGAGACTATGTGATATATCCTTACTGGGACAGGACCAGGCGTTTTTATTATATTTATTCATATTATTTAATATTTTATGGAAAAGATTACCTTGTGCTCCGAGCATTCTGGATGCCTAAAATTTACAGGGCTGTTGATTGAGACCGATGATTAGTATTCTGGTGCATTTATTTCTATTAATCTTTTTATATTTTATTCACCTACTTATATGTTATAATGAAAGTTATACATGCTCTGTAAATGAAAAACCACATGTTCTAGAAAACATATATTTTAATTAAAAATTCCCATTCCTCCGATTGAATGTTTTTGTTTTTATCACTTACTTAACTTAACCAAAATTACAGTCAAGCCCATTATACAGGCCATATCCTAAGATCGGTACTCCGATTGGTAGGAGGAGCTAGAAATATTTTTTCCCATATTTTACAATTTGACAAGTTGACATTAGGCATAGTCTTCATTTACAATTTTTCATAAATAATTCTTTATTAAAACTTATTACCAGCATGGCGCTAGAAAAAGTATTATGATTATAATCCGCTTTCTAGAAATTACGTAGAAGAAAAAAAAATAAGCCAACACTGTCGCACGCTTGTATGTTTCAAATAGGATACAATCACTAGTACGGTTAAGTGAGGGAAGCATTGTGTTCCGTGTGCGATTTTCCAGTCTGCCATCGGACCCGTCCCCACGGTTGCGGATAGGGGATCGCCCCCCTTGAGTGGGCTTTTGTGTACTGGCTCAGGGAAATCCGTTGCTCAAGCTACGGCCCAGGAGTAATAACGGTACCACTGGGTACCCCTCGTGACACTACAGAGACGCACAGGAAAGATAGGAAGATATCACCTACAAATGGATTTTTTGGAGTTGGTGCTAAGCTGTTACCTGAAACAATAGAAAATGAAGCACCAACTCCAAAAAAATACATTTTGAGGATTAAATTTAATTATTTTTCCTTTTTAGTGTTTTGTATGTATGTTATTCGATCACGATAGGACGTTAGGTTCTTACGTGTCATTGGTTGAAATGGCATTTTTTACATTAAAGAGAAATTCTATTTGATTATATTAAAAATGTTGATTTTAGAATGAGCCAACCAACAACAGCGTATTCGCTTCATCAACTACAGACTAATTATCTGGAATGAAGAGTAAAAGGTGAATCTTGTCGTGTGGTATTTTAAATAAATAAAGTGGCGTGTTTTGAAGTTTGTTTTAATTTCTGATACTTCAAATACTTCATCGACACCAGGATCAGCTGCTGCTTCTGCTGAATCCCTCAAACGGCGCAAATATGCTGGTTTATCTGGGGACTACATATTTGAGCCATTTGGGGTCGAGACTTTGGGACCTTGGGGGCCAGGAGCTCATCGACTTTTTCGGGACATTGCAGGTCGTCTTTGTGAAACTTTAGGTGACAATAAGGCTGGTATATATTTCGCACAAAGATTAAGCATCGCAATTCAGCGAGGTAATGCGACCAGCCTTGTTGGTACACTTCCTGTTTCGCAAGATTTAGGGGGTGGTTATTATTTGTAAGTTCTTTTTTTTTTCTAATGTCACGTTGTAATATATTTAGGTATATAGTACTTTTAAATACTTTTAATAATTTCTTGACATTTTTGATTAATCAAATATATAGTGCTAGCGAAAATAGAAGGTGATTCTGTTTTTTACAAGATTTTATTTAGTTTCATCATCTGTCCCAGTAAGGATATATCACATAGTCTCACACAGTGAAAAGTCAAACACACCCTACTCAGTAATTTTCTTCAGGAATTTACGAAACGAGATATTTCCTAAAGTATCGCACGTACATTAACAGAAAATATGCCAAATTTTAGTAAATAAAATTTAACAATTTTGGGTATATCTTCAGTTTATGTAGATGGTATACGAAAGTAAATAGAGGCCGAAATGTGGATCACTCAGACGGCATGCTGAAGAAAACGGGAAACTTGAATTTCTTCCATCTATTATAAGTTGTTGTCAAGATCACTGTTTAACAAATTCAACCTCACGTTTAGCTATAATGTACAAAAAAATAATATGTATTTATTCAGTATAAGGTGATATTTTTAAAGAGCACTCATACGGCCACCATGCGGTGTGAGTGATCCAAATAAATCGTTATAATTTTTAAACGGGACATGCAAACTATTTCATAATTTGGTAATAGTGTTTTACAATTTTTTTCAATTTTTTGATGTATAAATAAGAAGCAGAACTGTTATATATTATGAGATATACATTATGACATTTTTATAATGCATGCGGTATGAGTGATCCACTTTATTGACTATATCTGTTTTATCTCAGGTTTTACAATTTTTTTACTTCACTGTGACGAATTTAACAATTATTTACTAAATCCTCGTCGATTATTGTAAAGATTGAAGATAGGATCACTCAATCCGCATGCACACCTCCTCCGCCTGTTCGTAGGAGAGACTTTCAAAGTAGGTAGGTACTCATATTACTTTTTTACAGCTATAACAATTTAAATTATAAAATATAAAAAGAATTTACTCTTTTATAAAAGAAAAGACCCAAAAATTAAGGACTCTGTTTGTAAATATAAATTAAGAGTCAGAATTTAAGGTGCAGACTATATCTCTTCGCCTTTTATTATTAAAATCATTATAAATTAAGAGCATCTTCTGTTGTTTTAGTAGTGTGTGCCGTAGGAATATCTGACGGATAGTCGTTACGCAGCAGGATTCATATAGCAGGTTTGTGGGATAAATAAAACGTCTGAATAGGGCTACTTTAAACAGCTCTCTGAGCCCGTTATAGAGGAAGTATGTCAGTTTTTAGTGCTCTGCCCCATGAAGTGATACGGTACTGGATTACAGACTGACATAAGGCCAAATAAAGGAGATCGGTAGAAATGGGCTTAATCGTTACAAGCTCAAAGTTACTACTAAAATTTATTAAATATTTTTTTATATTTTGTCGAATAAAATCAACAACTGCGTCTATGGGATAAAGTTGTAAAAATTAAAGTGAAATGTTGTTGACTAAAAGTTATCCCTACCATCATGAAGTTCATTGGATGATAATGTTGCCAAGTACAAAAAAGACTGTTATGTTATCGATTAGCACTTTAGTTCGACGAATAAAAAGAAAATTATTTTAATTATTTACTGAGTCTCATGAACAAATGCTAACGTGCTATTAACATTACGTTTCGCTTAGTACGCTGTCTTTTTAAAGATAACTTCATAGATATTTTTAGCGAATTACAAGTATCGATTACGATTTAGTCAACCAACAATGGCAATAATCTCTATATATTTTTGTGTGTCATGTTAAATTGACATTTACATCCATTGACTAGATTTTTAATGCCATTGGTAATCATTCGCGTCTACGTTTTCTTATGCTTTGTTGTGTTTGCTAATTATTTCCTTTATTTAACAATGATTTTGGCTATTTTATTACGGACTCTGACGATCTTTGCCACCACGAATGACCTGCGCTTGCATAACGGACATATGATTATCTACATAAACGTCTCACACGGCTTTCTCACCTGGACTTCGAACATAGCTTCTGATTGGACTTCAAAATGAGCTTGACTCTGAACTGCATAAACTGCGGCATTAGTCAGGAAGGAGGAGGAGGGTGTGGGGTTCCACTTTCACGCCATATTTAATCAATAACAGCCAATAAAAAAAGTAATACTGTCTGTTTACATTTTTGGTATCTTAACTTTTGATCACTACTTATCTGGCTAACCCCATAGAAAAGCATTACAATATTAATACTAAAAGAACGTGTATTTCTCGCTCTACAAAACAGTCCAAAAATCATCAGTGTAACGCTTAGGCCCAAAGTTCTTAGGAAGCTTGCCATTCTCCTTTATTTGATTTATTTTGATTCTGCAATAGATCGTAGTTTTGTAAAGACAAATATTAACTAACGGACCCTATTCACTAAATTTTCAATAAGGATAATGTGTCATCAATTGTAATCCCAAGATATTTATTTAACGTTGTTAGTATTAAGGATAAGTAGACAAGAATTAACATATTGATGGATTATGGCTTTCTTTTCAGTAAACTCCGTACCATATAAGTAGTTGTCTAGTAGACATCGCTTCTAGTGATAGACCTCGTCAAGAGCTACTCGGTCAAGAGGTCCCGGGTTCGAATCCCGGTAGGAACAAATGTTTGTGTGATGAGTACGAGCATTTTTTACGAGTCATGGATGTTTATATGTTTATTTAGTGTATTTCTAATATTTATATACATATTATTATCATTATTTATCCGTTATCTAGTATCCATACTACAAGCTCTTAATGATGCTTACTTTGGGCTATATAATAGGTGTGAGTGTATAAATATCATTATTATTATTATTATTATTAACCGACTTCTGTCATATTGTGTTTGTTTTATCTAAGTATTGTTTGTAAATAATAATAATATTAATACAAACACCTGTTATCTAGCCAAAAATAAGCATCATTAAGAGCTTGTGTAATGGATACTAGATAACGGAGAACTGTTGATAATTATATTACTATGTATGTAAATATTAGAAATATACAAAATAAACATAGTAACATTCATGACTCGTGAACAAATGCTCGAACTTATCATACAAACATCTGCCCCTACCGGGACTCGAACCCGGGACTTCTGACCGAGTAGCCTGTATAGTATGCAATACAGACCACTCGACCAGCTAGTCGTCATAAATGTAAATGTCATCGTAAATCTGCGTTTTTAACTGAAACTATATAATAACAATAAAAAATTGCCTGAAATTGGTTACATTTTCTCCTAAAGTTTGTAGAATATTCCGATCGCGCCTTTTCCTCCAGAAGGTCAATAGATGGGCATTGACCTTTTGGAGGAAAAGGCGCGATCGGAAGTAACAACTTGTGATTCCCGCTCACATTGAGTATCCGGTCTGCACGTGGCATGCGTGGGTCAATATTTTTTCACGACACGTAATTCTATAGGCATCGCACAGGAGCAACATTTATTTAAAGATTCACTTACATTAATAGTTTTTACTACACATGCAAGTTACTTAAATTACTCAAAACAAAGATCAAGTGTTTTACTCTTAAATAATAATTTAAACATTTTGATATACCTTTAGTCAAAAAAGTATCGGGAATAGATATTTGTTTCTGGTTCCAAATTCAATGAGTATGTTAAACATGCATTATTTCTAAACTCTAGCATGGGATTGTAGTCGGTGCGACTATTTTCTCCAAGTAGTTGCATGCTGTCGCCAAGAGAAAAGTTTCTGAATGTACTTAAATAAATTATTATGTCTGAATCATGAGTCATTTAAAGAATATTGTATTTGGAGTTTCTGGGTTTAGGGAATGCGGTACTGGATTTTCACGAGCAGGAAAGGTTTGTAGGCTGAACCGCGCAATAACCTATAAAGAGGTTACGCCTTACCTCTAAGGACCTATACTCAACCATATCCGGAATGAAAGCGGTAGAATACATGCATACATGTATCCTACCGCTTCTATGTATAGTTTTTTCTACACTTATCTAACAAATGTCTCTTGTATTTTTTAACCATTTCTTAAAGTCGCAGCCAATTGGTTAAATTCTGGACGTCTAGCCCATTGAATGAACGCCGGCATTCAATGAAACGGCTGAAGTATAACTAGCCAAGTCATTGAACGCAACGTTTAACTTGATGGCTGTACGTCCTGTCAGCCGTCGGAGTCGTGTGCCTAGGCAGGTCGTTTAAATCGAAGATCTTTTGTGTGACTATTTTCATTTTCATTTGATTGTATGAGGTAGATAGATTAAAATTATGAAAATTACAAAGATTTGAAGTGGAAAATATAACTAAAAATATTACTATTACTTTACAGATGAAAATAGCACATACTCTTGAATCAACGGAGTTGTATAAATGATGTTGATTTGCATCTGTCCACATCATTTTTAGAAATATTTTTTGTAAGACTAAAGCGATAGGATACCTATTCAATTAATACCCTAGAAATTCATTCAACTCACGTGATAAAGGCACGTTATTTTCATAGTTTTTCTCGCAGTATGCGTCGAAACGGTTTTACCGACGTTAGAAAGTTATTGAAGTTTTATTTCATTAACTTCCAGTGTTAATGACATAACATCAGCAATGGCGGCTCTCGTTCTATTTGGTTGTAGAACAGCTTAAAAAGTTATTCTTCAAATTAAATTGATTTTTTTATGATCTGAAATCATTGCTCGATTGCGTAATCTGTCAAGCGGCGACCTGTGGAGGTCTATGTCAATTGAAAAATAAATTGTGTCTGGAATCTGATGCTTCACGGGTGAATGGTTAAAACTGTCATTATATTGTTGCATTTTTACATAGAGTAGAAGAAGTTGTAGTTGGTCACGGATGTTAGAGTTAATAGACAAATTTCCCCTAATAATTTTGTAGTAGGATAAACAACCAATCAGAAAACGTGTAGGTAGATACCTTTACAATCGATATCCCGATCAAACAACAAACATTTGTTTTCACGTTTCAGCCAATTTGTACCGTGTGTAAACGAAGGTTTCATATGATATTATTTATTTTATTATAAACACTTCGGGGAAATAATTAGCTTTATTGCCTGAAGATCGGGTGTCAAGTTTGTCCAATCAGTGAATAGTTTTGTGTAGGTTGCTATGCTACAGGGAGTTCTATTCTTAATTGTGTGGAGTTTTTGCCGTCATTTCATGGCGACGATCAAGAGTTTTATTACAATTGTTGGAAAATTGTGGAATAGTGGATAATTTGTCCTGAATCATCGCGTAATTAATTTCACATGGTGTGAAAGAATGTTTATAGTGGTTATCCACCACATCGAAGTAATATCATAAGGACTGTGATTATTACATTTCGCGCCAAACTCTCATCTAAATGCGAAAACAACAGAATTAATGAAGCAGATATATTTTCTTGATTCCTTGTAACCCATTTATTGAGACTTATTAGTCAACATTCAATCCCGTATTGATTGTGTAGCGTACGTATAGGGTCGGGCTGCCACAATAGAATCTCACAAGTAACAATTTAAAAAAAAAATATAAGCCGACTTCTAAATATTAAACAGGATAAAATAAATACAGGAGATATTAAAGTTTTGGGCCACCTCATGAACACCATTTCAGATTTAAACAGACAAAAAGCTACTGAAAAACATGGTTTCCAATAATAACCACAAACTTCTTTGTAGGTATTATTGCAAAAAAACAACAACAAAAAAATAGCAAAAAAAATGGCAACATAGATATCATAAAAGTGTATAGCCACAATGACGCTGTTCAAAAATGAATTTAATGGTAGATTGACATTGAAGTAGTTTGTGGATTTTTGGAATTGTTTGACCCTAGCTACGAAGAAGAAAAAAAACACAATATTTGATGTAGAGTCGTAAAAAAACAAAATTGTATTTTGACATTGATATTTTGTTTTATTCAAAATGGCTACCAATGTGATGTTTTTCAGGAGATTAAAATAATTTGTTGCCGCTAATGTAATCAGCCAAGTTTTATGGAAATGATCAGATAAGATGGTTTCATACAAAAATAACTATACGAATAAATGGTGCTCATAAACTGACCTTTGTGTCAGTTCATGAGCATACCCATACAAACTTTTACCTTGTATTCTTACCTTTCTATTGTTTCTGAAAATAGCTTAGCACTAACTGTAAAAAATATGTTTCAATATGTTTTCATATGTTCTAAGTGGGACCCGGGAGTAGCTGATAGTGAAACGACTGTTTCAGTTATATGATGGTTTATTTATTACTCATGAACTACGCTAATTGTATTCTATAGCTTAAATCTATACATAACGTAATGTGAGGAGACGCGGCATACACTACATAAGTAAGGATCTACTTTTTTTTCCTTTTTATTGAAGTCAATTTTTGAAGTCAATTTTTATTTTTGTGTGAAAATTCTTTTTCTTAATTTTTAATGATAACTTTCTAAAGTTAAACCTAGATGGGTGATGGTCAGTCATATATTGTTTCTTATTATCGTAACGTTTCACATAAAAAATCATAGGAAAGCAAAAATACGCAATTTCCGTTATTCCAGTTATTTTGATTTAAAAACCAAAATACTCAATCGTTTTTAAATATTTTTTTATGGCACCAAATGACAACTACGAATTCTGCATCGAACAATAAAAGAATCACGTAAATCAGGTTAGCAATCTCGGCTAATCGGTGTACATTACATTGGGGAAAAAAACATACGAACCTAATAGTGAACCACCTCGTTTTTGAAGTCGGTTAAAAAGTCATAGGAAAGCAAAAATCCGCAATTTCTCATACATAGACGACTTAATTATTCCAGTTATTTTGATTTCAATACCAAACTACCGGATCGATTTAAAAAAAATCTATGAGACCAAATGGAAACTATTCTACATCGAACAAAAAAGAATCACTTAAATCGGATCAGAATCTGTGCACATACATTAAAAAAAATACCGACCGCATTGAGAATCCTTTTTCAAGTCGATCAATTATACTCACCATCTAGTTCTATGATCTTCTCTGTGACCGTGTGCCCATCCCACGGGTGCGCTGTGAGTATCACGGCGTACGCGCAGCCGGGGCGGACAGCGCATGACTCCGCCACAGGATTAGCGAATGCGGGCACTAGCCACCACATGGAGTTCTACGAACAATATTGACAAATCATACTTAAAATATAAAACTAGAAAAATATCACGTCATGAGGCGGGAATCGAACCCGCGATCTTTCGCAATCCGGGCGACTGCTCTAACCACTGAGCCACCCAAGACTTGGGATATCCCTGTGAAATTCTTCTAGTCTATCTGTATTTGCGTTTATGAGCTAACGTCCACCCTACAATGTCGAAAATGTTCTATTTCAACATCCGAAACGAGTATTTTTACAAATACCTATGATTCGGTTAAGTTGGGGCAGTTCGTTGGGAGTGGGCTGCTAGCTCCACTTACTCTTCGAACTGTGCATAACACGTCGCTAGTGCAGGACCAGCGGACCCCCCTCCGAGGAGAAGGGTCGTGGTATGGCAGGCCTTCCAGGCTTGCGGGGGACTGCAGTGGGATCTTTGCTGCCTTGTATGTCCTCTCGTAGGGGGAAAGTACCCCATCCCTTCGGGGAGTGGCAGCGACCAGAGATGGTCGAGCTGCGGGGCCGGATGCGGACGACTACCAAGTTCCCTGGGTCCAGTCCTCGTAAGCAGCCTCCTAGCGGGAGAAGGATGGTTTTTAGTGGGTAGGTCCCACATAGCCTCGGAGCCGCCCACAGGCACCGAGGTATGCATTAAGCATTTTCCGTCCACAAAAAAAGTGCTTTCAAATATTCTTAATTTTTAATTTTAACATTATTATAAATGTTTGAAAAATTACGGGTTCGATTCCCGCCTCAGGACGTGAAATTTTTCTAGCTTTATATTTTAATTACTAAGTAATTTTTCAAACATTTATATTAATGTTAAAATCAAATATTAAGAATGCACTGCCCCAACTTAACCGAATCGTAGGTATTTGTAAAAATACTCGTTTCGGATGTTGAAATAGAATATTTTCGACATTGTAGGGTGGATGTTAGTTCATAAACGCAAATACAGATAGACTAGAAGAATTTCACAGGGATATCCCAAGTCCTGGGTGGCTCAGTGTTTAGAGCAGTCGCCCGTATTGCAAAAGATCGCGGGTTCGATTCCCGCCTCAGGACTTGTTAGTTTTATATTTTAATTACTAAGTAATTTTTTAAACATTTGTAATAATGTTAAAATCAAAAATTAAGAAAATCAGACTTATTTATTATCAATATAGAACAAAATATATAACACAAGTAAAACGTGGGAATATTAGGAACGCTACAGATACAATAATTGGGATTTTCTTGCATTATGCTGCTCGCTGTAGAGGGAGGGGCTATTCTCTAACTGTTCAATTTAATTCAATTCAAAATCTTTTATTCAACATAAACTTATTTATTCTTAATTTTTGATTTTAACATTATTATAAATGTTTGAAAAATTACTTAGTAATTAAAATAGAATAAAACCTGCAATGATTCCTGCCTCAGGACGTAAAATTTTTCTAAAATTTTACGTCCTGAGGCAGGAATCGAACCCGCGACCTTTCGCAATCCGGGCGACTGCTCTTATTTAAGCACTTAAACTTAAACTTAAACTTATTTAAGCACTTTTTGACGTCAAATTTGAAAACATATCACTATAGTAACTTAATATAATTGCCTCTACCAATGGCTCGGAAATTTGGGAGAGCCTTTACTGAAAAGAACCAGCAAGAAACTCAGAAGGCTGTCATATTTTCTCCATCTTATAAAATAATATATATTACTAAATTTTATTACTACTTAAAAGAATAAATAGTTTTATTGTAAGCAAAGCATTCATAATAGCGAGCACAAAGCTATTTATTTCCACACACATTTACTTATCTGGAATATAGTCACTGACCTTTTA
The DNA here is from genome assembly GCA_947347705.1 of Nymphula nitidulata. NCBI lineage: Eukaryota > Metazoa > Arthropoda > Insecta > Lepidoptera > Crambidae > Nymphula > Nymphula nitidulata. The sequence goes on from OX374627.1 coordinate 6,139,711, forward strand.
CTTTTCATAATTAGATTTTTTTGACATAATTCTAAAATTTATTATCAGTAAGTTTAGTTATGTTTTCGGGTATTTTATTATAGAACCTAATATAATTCCCTAAGTATGATTTATTGATTTCTAATGTTTAGTTTAAATTATGTATTTCATTGTTTTTTAAAGGTATGGAGGTTCTTTTTTTATTACAAAGGTGGCAAACAAGCGAAAGGCCAGCCCGATTGTGACCTACTCACTCATTGCGTATTCTGTGACAATCAAGAATATGACAGATCTTTATGTTGATAAAATATGAATTAGGAGACGAATCCTTTGCTCTCAACATAATGTTTTCTAAACAAAACCTGCTGTATCCGATGTGGATACTTCACATATTAAAATGTTTTCTTACGTTCAGGTTTACGTTAAGCTGAAATTTAATAACTGCAAATAAGAATTAGAGACCGCATAATATGCCCAATATTCAATACTTCTGCGTTTCGAGGTAGTTTTCGATACTTGCCCACTAAGGGTTGGAACAACTTACCGCCACCTGTTAAAAATAGCTCTAGTATTTACACATTTAATATTTATTTTAAAAGACACTTACTAAATATTCAAAAGACTCTATAGAAATAATTGAGAAACGCTAGTGAGTAATAATATACAAATGTTATTATTTGAAAGAGGTATGCCTGTGCAATAAGATGGAATTGTTGTTTTTTTTGTGTATGTGTTCATATGGAGGGGATGCATATTATTATGATAAAGTTGTATATAAAATTTGTGAATATTATTATAAGATACTGTGTTACGGCCTGTGTATATTTTATTTTTGTAAGTAGAGCAAAATTATTGAAATGTCTGGTGATTTGTCCAGATTTGCCCAGGGCTGGGCATCTGCCGCGAAAAGGCATCCGCAGAAAATCAGTGTCGTGGCACATCCTGCCTCGGATGTATAATAATCAGTGATCGGAATAGGCTGAGTATATTTACCTACAGTTTGTAGAACAGGGATAAAAATTGGAGACTTCCCTGCAATATTTTTTTTACCTGTAATTTTACCAGATCTTTAATTACGTAAATTTAAACATCTTATTATTAATATTTACCGCGTAACAAACATACAAAAAAACGATCAAAAATAGTCGAATGAAAGCCTTTTCTTTTAATTTATTAAAAATGTGGAAAATTTTATAAGCAAGTATATTTACGCAGGAGAACTTTCTATTTAATTAATTTGATGTTTGAATTTACGTAATTAAAATTCCGGTAAATTATCGGTGAGGTAAAAAAAATATTTTAACGAAGTCTCCGATTTTTATCTCTGTTCTACAAACTGTAGGTAAATATACTCACCCAATTCCGATCTCTGATAATAATAATAATAATAATCTAATTAAACACGAGTTAAATCCGGTAAAGTATCAAAAATAAAATTAAAATAAAGTAAAGTGGTTTTATTTATAATATTAATAGTGTTACTGTGAGGAAACGAATTTTATAGAAAATGTTTTGAATCAATTTTGCTGTATTCAATTCTTATTTTTTAAAAAAAATCTATGCCACGTAAAATCTATATACTCCAAAAAATTTAACTTTTAAAAACTATTAATAGGTATATAAAATAACTGATATTTTCGAAACGTATGTGAAACTTATACTTTTTTAGTTGTTGTCAACTTTCCTTTTTGATGTAGGTTGATGTAAGTCACTCAAGATTACTCAAACGAGAATAAATCACGTAAATAAAAATACCACCGTAATTGCTCATCGTTTTTACATAATCTTTAATCTACCACGTTATAGTAACTAGTAGAAATACCTAAATGCTCTTTATTCTGCTTTTTCAAAAAATTTTTTTATTTTAATGGGGAGGAATTTGTCCAGCTTATTGATGATTTTTGGCTATTTCTAAATGAACAAACTAAGCCATAATTGCTTTATTACTATGCTAATAATTATCTCCCTTATCAACAATCCTCTTCACTATGAATGGGTGCAATCATATAATCACACTTGATAAAGATAATGAGCTTTGATGGCGAGCCTTGTCGCAAGGCCCGCAAATAACTTCCACTAGGGTTGCGGGTGCGGGGGCGGGTTGTGTGTTTGTGTGTGTGTCTGGTATAACTGTAGTGTGTCGTACGATACGCAATAGTACACATTTTTAGGGTTGTCACGATGTTATTATTAATTTGATCGGAAAATAAAAGTCGTCTGAAAGGTGTTAAGCTTTCAGAGATAAATCGCTTGACATGGAACAAAATCTCCCCCGAAAATTTTATTTTGGACTTTTGTAACAATAATTAATAAATAAAAACAATTTAAAAGTATATATATATTTTTCATTGTCACCATGAAATAATTTATTTCATAGTGTCAATAAAAATAATCTACACGATGAATTCATTAATAAAGTTTAGGCTTAATTGACATGGAGCGTTAATCTATGAAACTTTACGCGTTATTATAATTATAGTATTAAATTTTCTAGTGATTATATTTTTTTACAAACCAGGAAAAAAAAATTGGAAAAATAAAAATCATAAAACAGTTCAGTTTGCAAGAACGAATCGCTACCGGACCGCGTCATCGGCCAAAGGACTAGCATTCAGACCATGTTATATAAATTAATTTTAAAGAAAAATATTAAACAATCTAAAATTGATTATATTATCTAAACTTTTTAAAGGTTTTGCAATCCACAGAGTACTTTATCTTTTGAGGGAGTAATGAAACCATTTTTAAAATAGCATACCTACTCGTAGTGTATAAGGATACGTAACATGATACGTGAGCTGTAAGTGCGACGCTGAAATCGCATGGGTCTTAGTCATTCTTCTTCGTAATACCAACGGAACGGCATTAAAGTATTCGTCGAAGTGCTGGTAGAGTGCTTTTCGCGGGTAGAGTAAACGGCATAGTAGCACGGTAGAGTACTAACTATGCTACTGCTATAGGTACAAATGTAGTAGTACAAAGGTACCATGGCTATAGGTACAAAGGTAGGCCCGTATGTAGGGTCGTCTGGGTAGGTACCACCGCCTTTCTTATTTCAGCCGTGAAACAGTTCACTGTGTTTCGGATTGAAGGGAAAGGTAGCCAGTGTAATTACTGGGCATGGACGGCATTTCATCTTAGGCCCCAGGATGACAACGCACCTGCAATATCAAGTGATTTTTCCTTGTTATTGCAGGTGTCTGTAGGCGATGGTAACCACTTACCATCAGGTGGGCCGTCAGCTTGTTTGTCATCTAGTTGTATAAAAAAAAAAAAAAAAAAAAAAAATTATTAGAGTAGTGGCCCGTTCACTATACCATTAAATTCACTCTATCACTAACTTCTCAGAACTCAGGCTCGCTTCTTGACTGGAGCGCTCACAGGGCACTTTGCCACCAACCACATGCTTTACAAAATGCAACTCTCCCCAACATAACTTTATCGGGCATGTGGTGAAGAACAAGAATTAATGGAACATCTTTTATGTTAATGTGATGCCTTGGCTAGGATCAGAGTGGGTCTTCTGGAAGTGGCATATCCAAAGCCAGAAGACTATAGGCTCTTTCACCCCAGTAGTATATTAAAGCTTGTGGTAGCTATATTCAGGACACGGAAAGAGTAAAAACAGGGAAGCAGGAATTCACTAGGTGGTAGACCTGTATGTAGGGTCGTCTGGGTAGGTACCACCGCCTTTCTTATTTCAGCTGTGAAACAGTTCGCTGTGTTTCAGATTGAAGGGAAAGGTAGCCAGTGCAATTAGTGGGCATGGACGGCATTTCATCTTAGGCCCCAGGATGACAACGCACCTGCAATATCAAGTGACTTTTCCTTGTTATTGCAGGTGTCTATAGGCGGCGGTAACCGCTTACCATCAAGTGGGCCGTCAGCTTGTTTGTCATCCAGTTGTATAAAAAAAAAGCACAAAACATCCCGAAGGGTCGAAGTGCATCGTGGCGTGATCAGGGCCCCATTATAAGATAAGATACTCTACCATTTATTTACCTTACCAATGTGGACAGCGTTGGTAGAGTACTAATTAAAATTGTTAGAGTAGTAGTCAGTTCACTGTGCCATTTACTGTACCCGTAGATAGCACCCGTCATACTGTACACGGATATAGTAAATGGCATAGTAGCACGGTGGAGTACTAACTATACTACTACTATACCAATGTAGACAACATTGTTAACGAAGAGTAACAACTAAAACAGGTGGAGTACTCGAAACTGGAAGAGAAGTAGCCGGTTCACTCTACCGTTTACTCCACCCGTGGACAGCACCCTTCATGCTGTACACGGATATAATGAATGGCATAATATCACGGTAGAGTACCTACTAACTATACTGCTACTATACAAATGTAGACAGAATGGATAGAGTAGAGTAGGTACAGTCGAGTACTTTAATATCCATTTCAAAGTTAAAAAATAATGTATGCATTTTAAAGTAGCTAATTTATGTTACATAAATATTTAATCAATCACCTCGATAATTCTGTGTCAACTTTCAGTGTGTGTGTCATATTTATTTGCAAAAAAGGTCTCTAATATATAAACTGATTTTGAGAAATTAATATGTTGACTTAATCGATTACCGCAATAATTTTATGAAGTATGAAATAGGTAAAATTCTAAATTTGAATAGTATGGTAAAAACATGAACAAAAATATACATGACATAAATACTCTCTGAGAATGTTAAAGCCTTTTTTGATGCTGGTGTCTTTGTTGAAAGGATATACTTTACTGCGCTTTGAAAGTTACAATGTTATGTATACTTTTACATACACATTTTAACATGTAAATTAATCAAACTCAGTATATAGTAGTCGTTATCGCTGTGTAGATAATATGACACATTGAGTGTTGACATAAAATCACCGCGGTGACTGAATACAAATTTATGTAACTTAAAATTGTTACTTCAAAATGGATACATTATTTTGTAGCTTTGAAATGCATACATATTAAAGTACTTGACTGTACATAAATTTCTCTAGTTAACTGGTAGAGTACTTGAAACTGGTAGAGTAGTACTCTACCCGTGGACAGCATGCTTTATTCGGAGTCCATTTAAATAAAAGGCTTTTTGATTTCGATTTTTTAAAGTTTCATGAAATTTCTAACTTTTTCTGTGAGCTACACACACGCATGCAAGACTCGCCGTCCTTGTTCACAGAGACCCAGACTTGCAGAAAAAAATAAAAAATAAGGAATAGCTAGTGATTAAAATAGAATAAAACTAGAAAAATTTCACGTCCTGAGGCAGGAATCGAACCCGCGACCTTTCGCAATCCGGGCGACTGCTCTGACCACTGAGCCACCCAGGACTTGGGATATCCCTGTGAAATTCTTCTAGTCTATCTTGTATTTGCGTTTATGAGCTAACGTCCACCCTACAATGTCGAAATATTCTATTTCAACATGTTTTTCAAACATTTATAATAATGTTAAAATCAAAAATTAAGAATAAGGAATAGCTAATTAAATCTACTGACCCCAGGAATGTTGTATTCATAGCACATGAGAGCAGTCTTGCAGTCCACGGTGTCTGTTAGACTACGGACCTCCAAAGAGTAATCCCTCGCTGGAGAATCTGTAAGAAAGCTATATTTTATTGTTCTTTCATACACATATAATATATTCATACACTCACGCCTATTATCTAGCTCAAAGTAAGCATCATTAAGAGCTTGTGTTATGGATTCTAGATAACGGATTAATATTGATAATATTATGTATATAAATATTTGAAAAATACTAAATAAACATATAAACATATAATCATATAATCCATGACTCGTGAACAAATGCTCGTATTCATCATACAAACATTTGCCCCTACCGGGATTTGAACCCGGGACCTCTTGATCGAGCAGCCCGCATAGCAAGGGGTACAGACCACTCGACCAGCCGGTCGTCACATGTTTTGTAGTTGTAGTACGTGTTTACTATTTAGCATTTATTTGTTCGATGACTATCAGCTCATGTCCTACTTGACAAAGGGGGTTTAGAAACATTCACAGATCCGATTGATTTGAAATTTGGTTTACTATTACTTCTGTGGTATTTCCAAGACATGCTAACCTTGAGCTGATCCTGTATTATCAAATAGTGTGCGGGATGCTTAATTCTTCAGAAACTTACAGCAGATATAGCGTGTATTTGATAATATTTTCAACGAAAGACTTAGTTACAGTAAGTATTATTTTCAATATATTTAAATTTTATTTTTTATATTATTAAAAGTTATTAAGAAAAATATATATAAACTATATATTTTTCTTAAAAAAATATATATAGAAAAATAGGATAAAAAACAATCGTTACCCAAAAATATTCTTTAAATTAATATCGAAATGCACCAAAACTCTTAATTTAATCTTAATCTTATTGTAAATATTGTAATAAAATGTTTAAAAGATTAGAAAAGTAGCCAAATCGTAGGTATTATTTGAAAAAATACTCATTCGGGTGTCGACGACATAAAATATTTATGATCGTGAAATGTTCAGCCCCGCCATTTTTTTTTAGTTTATATATATATATTTTTTAATCAACTAGATGACAAGCAAGCTGACTGCCCACTTGATGGTAAGCGGTAACCGCCGCCTATAGACACCTGCAATAACAAGGGAAAATCACTTGATATTGGAGGTGCGTTGTCGTCCTGAGACCTAACCATGCCTAGTAATTACACTGGCTACCTTTCCCTTCAATCCGAAACACAGCGAACTGTTTCACGGCTGAAATAAGAAAGGCGGTGGTACAATACGGGCCTACCACCTAGTTATTTATTTGTTTTATATCTGATACATTGTTTTTCTGACGCTGACTAAATAGTTACCTACCAAAAGGCGGAATCCAAGAGACGTTGAGCATCAGCTCATGGTCAGAGTCTCGGAGTGGGAGAGGGTATATCTTCATCTCGCGAGGGAGGCCCGCGTACTGCACCGGATACAGCTGGTCAGGCGGCTCCAGATCTCGATCCTGAAAGAGACAGTTGATGAGTGCGGTGTCGTATTATCAAAAGCTAACGAAATTAGTTAGGAGAGCCAAGGTACTGCAGTATTCTAGGTTGATATGAGGGAGACGAATCAAAAAATTTTTTTAATACGACGAGGACGGCACAAACTCTGTCCACCTGGCGGTAAGCGGTTACCGTAGCCTATATAGACGCTCTCTAGCACCTTGGGCCCTACTCACGCGCTACCTACCCTATCAAGAGTAAGCGCTATATTGGTAGCATGGCAGACAAGTCCCGCTGCTCTTAATATAACTATTTCTGTGTGAGCTCTGGCGACCTTATTTACCACAGAAACACACCACTACAAAGTATTAGTATTTACCTGCGATCTTATGTAAGGTGAACGCTACCTCAGCCGGGCGCTCAAAATAGAGTGTTTTATTTATTTATAGTTAGGGACAGTACACAACAACAAGTGGTTCACAACTTTTTTTTTATTTTATAAATAAGAAGTTCATTACTCATAAAGAAATATTGTAAAAAAATTGTATGTTTAAAATCAAATGTTTCACAATTATAGTGGTACGTTTGATATGTTGCAGCGCATGCTCCATAAAATCGTCTGAACAAATGACGTCACTCGTTGCTATATTACAAGAAATGTATGGCATATTGACAAATTAATAACAACATGTAATATGTATATTATGACTCATTGTTGTCATAGTAATAGATGTTAGAATTGATGAAAGCAATCTAATATCGTTATAATCTTTGATAAATTTTGGAAAAAAATGACCATTTTTATAAATCTCATTTTTCTAAAACTATTAAGTTTGAATTATTTTTATGGGTAACAGTAGCGTATATATTCCGAATTTAGGCAGCATCCCTATTGGAATGGGTAATAACCAATTTCTTAAAATCTAATTTGCTATCATTTTTTAAAACTAAAATGAAGTTATCTGCCTATATTTTACTCTGCACTTCAATAAGAAAAGAAAAGGATGACTTTTAGGAACGTCGAACTCGTTGATATTTAGCAGATTCATACATTTTCGATTTCTTTTCACCGTCGTTAAGGTTTTAGATGATTTTTGTAATGGCATCAAAAGAAGGTTAAAATGCATTTTAATTGTCATTTTTGATGAAAGAGAAGAACTAAACTTAAATTTACTTATCGTCCGTTCCTTACAGAATCAGTGATAATGCAGCAAATGTTATATTATTTCATAGAATTGTCATGAAATTATCAAATGAATAAGATGTTTTTAAAAGTGGCAAACCATTTCTATGAACTAATATAGTCCACATTTTAATTTATTGTATGTATTCACGGCACCACCTGTATATACAGGGTGGTGCTGTCAATACGACAATTCGAGCTCTTCAGATTTTTTTCCCCACAAATACATATAGATACATAAAAAACAAGACCCGAGAACAAATATTCGTGATTATCACACAAACATCTGCCCCGGCTGGGACTCGTACCCCGGTCCCCTGGCTAGCGAGGGCAACCGACCACTTGGTCAACCGGTCGTCCACTCCAACTCTAGTATTGTTTAAAATGAAATCTCGAGTATGCTATTATTGTGTAAATTTCACATTGTGACTATAGTACACCTACACTTGGCTTTTTTAGCAAGATAGTGAAGTAAAGTCATATCTCTAGTCCGCTTTTAGCAATGATTGACGTCATACATACAGCGGCTTCTTACTTATATAAGGCTACATGTGAACGTCCTTTTGTCTTTTATGTCGAGGTGGCAATTTATTGAAAATAATTTCTTACGCCTACTGTATCTAAGAATTTACCTATTATAAGTGACGAATTACCACACCTACCCCAGGGAAAATATGAATCCAATTTTCCTATACCTTTTTGAATAACTATTAGCTTCCTGGCTTAGGACGACTAGCAGTGAAAAAGTTAAATTAAATTGATAGATTCTATTATCCAAACTCTACAAACATATTATAAATTCAGATTTAAACATACACCTAAAAGTTTTGAACAAATCGGAAATTGAAATACATTCCAGCTAGAGGCTGCTTGGCGAGTAAAGAATATAAAAGAAATAATAATAAATCGTCTCCAAAATCACAGCTTCAATCTAATTTCTCGAGTTTTGAAACCAAGATTTTATCTAAGAATTTAACCATGTATGTATTTGATGTATGTCGAGCTGTGTAACCCTTTTTTTGAGTACCACACTGGGTTCTGTATTGTCGAAATAAAATAAAAAAAACGTGTATCAGATTATATTAGGTTGTGGTAGACATTTTTAAGAGTTTTTTTTTAAATATAATTTTTGAATCATTATTTTCAATTCACCTCGTATTAATTTGAGACCCTCTATCTACAGTTCTGCGATGTTAGTCTGTTGAGACATCCGTCGCCTTAAGTTAACAGGAAAGATAAACTTAAAAGTAAATATAAGAAGGGACTTAGACTAAGAGGTTAAACTCTGAGGCGAAGTGATCTGTTTATCTGTTTTGACAGAGTCTATTAGTGGATGAAAATATACTTACGCCTGTACTGACTTGTTCTACTTAAAGATAATAATTTAATGTTGCTGTCAGATTAGTTCAGAATGAAAAAACTTAGCAAGTTTTTTCGGATCAAAAGGTCTCAAGCTCGATTCCGTTCAGCTTTTATATTTGAATGCTTTCACATTTGACAGTGTACGACAAACTTACACTAGAGGTAAATTATTATTTGTATCTCGGTAAGTCTGCAATAGCATCTTCGAGTCTGAAGGCACATATTAGATAACAACTGCCCTCAGTTATTATCTCTATTGTATACATATAACCGATTTCGAAACTGTAGATTCTATTCCAAATTAATGATGATTCTCTTTCACTCTCGAAAGAGCTGATTTCATAATGCTGAGACGGAACTTGGCGCTCCTATTTTATCGCTAAGCCCAACTATTTGTTCTCAAAGTAAATTATTAACTAAAAGGGTGCGAGTGTGAATTCCACCAGGAGTTTTTCGCTGGTCCGAACTAGGTAATGCTATAATCTCGCGAGATTTGACACGTAGCCTAGATCTCGCGAGGCGAGGCCATAGTCGAAAATTCGTGCTTTACAAGATCTCGCGAGATCGGATACCTATTTTTAGTCTTATGCTATCAATTCAACTTACTTATTATCAACATGTAGGAATGGTAAAAATAAAACGGGCATGTAAAGTGGCTGGTGTCGTCAATTCGACAATAAATTAAAACATGGGCTATATTAGTTCATAGAAATGGTCCACAACTTTTAAAAACATCGTACTTATTCGTTTGATAATTTCATGACATTTGTATGAAATAATATAACATTGGCTACATTATTACATAGAGATCTCATGAAATTATCAAACGAATAAGATGTACCTACCATTTCTATGAACTAGTCTTGCCTATGTTTTAATTTATTGTCGTATTGACGGCACCACTCTGTAATAACCGTTTTCATTCAAAATAAGACACAATAACATATTTATTTACATTTTTTTTTCATCGTTTTCTTTCTTTATTTGTAATTGTTACAATAAAGTGGACTTTTCAAGTGTTCGAAAAGTGTAAAACATTCAGGCGAGTATTTAATCAACAGTAATAAGAATCGTTTCATTAATCGAATAAATATTTTTCGTGGTGTGTTTTTAAAACGAAAAAGTGTTTTTTTAATTGGTTCTAAAAACTCAGCATAGAGACCTAACAAGGGGTTTAGCTGAGAGACGAGACTGAGAGACTATTTACTGATTTTGCTGATTATTTTCATATTATTAGTATTTACATAGCCTGCAGCCGAAAATTATCGTTCAGCGCTATTATTAACAAGGAAAATGCTGAAAACAATCTCGCGAGATCTCGTACAAAAATCAGACGAGACTTAAGGAGGTTTTCCACCAGAGTGGCGAGATGAGGATTGAAATCGCACAACTATAAACCTATCGCGAGAAGCGTGATTCTGTTGCAGAGTTAATTTATACTCTATATCGGAAACAATACGGTTCATTTTTACACAAACAAATATTTCAATTCATTTCTTGGACATCCTCGTCAATCCTGACTATTTCCACCAAAGATGCGCGAGGCGAGGATTGAAATATTTGTTTGTGTAAAAATGAACCGTATTGCGTCCGAGATAGAGTATAAATTACCTCTGAAACAAATTTCAATTATCGTCTCGCGTCGTCTCGTCTCGCCCCTCTGGTGGAAAATCGCCTAGGGTTCGAAATCATATCAAATTTCAAATTTAAATTTATACTCTATATCGGAAGCAATATGGTTCATTTTTACACAAACAAATATTTCAATTCACACCTCGCACATCCTCGTCAATCCTGACTATTTCCATCAAAGATGCGCAAGGCGAGGATTGAAAATTTGCCATACAAATTTTAAATCTCGTCTCGCCTCGTCTCGTCTCGCCCCTCTGGTGGAAAATCACCTTTAGTCTCGTAAAATATGAACGAGATGTCACAAGGAAGAGATTGCATTCTCTAGTCTGAACTGATCCTTAAATAATAGTACCTAGATATCTTATACCTAAGTAAAGAAACTTGTTGACTACTACCTAGATAGCAGTGAAGATGCGGGAGATGGTTTATTTGAGAGATCGTATCTCCCAAAAAATTCTATCTAACACCATCTCATTAAGACTATTTATAAGAGCCCAAACACACTATCTATATCTGCTGTAATATTCTGAAGAATTAAGCACTTCGCAGACTTTTTGATGGTATAGGATCAGCTCAAGGTTAATATGTCATGGGAATGTCACCGAAGTGACAGTACACGAAATTTGAAGTCAATCTGTAAAAGTCAGTAAAATCCTATTATCATGTAGAAAATGAGCTGATAGTCAACAAACGCCTGAAGGATCTTCATAAATTATAGCTAAGAACTATCGTTGTCACATCAGCTTTAAAAAAAAAAACCACCCCTCTTTTTCGGTCGGGGGCTAAAAAGATGATAGCGTGAATTACGGTTCACACATATATTTGTGTAGCTAAGCTTGCCCACTTTAGACTAGCCCAAGGATATGATAGGATATGATATTTCGGATCAGGATATGGAAACGGATATAGGAATAATATTTTAACGGTTTCGGTTTCGGATACGGTTATGGATATGAAATTATTTCGGATTATCCGCTAGTTCCGGATAATTTCGGTTACGGATAGTAAAATTATAAAAATAAAATACAAATAGCAAGATTTGACTTATTTCTAGTCTATGTTATCATTTGCTTTTACAATCAGTCAAATAAATAACTATTATTATTATACCCACTTTCAGTAACCTATGAAGGTAAATAAACAAAAACAAAATTGTAATCATCAAAAATAAAAGGTATTCTCTGTTATTGACAACTGTTTTTTACACTCTTGTAAAGGTTGTAAAGGCTTTTGAGGTGGTTGTTGTTGTTTTTGTTGAGTATCTTTTTCCAGTAATATTCATATTGTATTTTGATTTAAGATGACATATTGCAGAATCTACATTAATTTCTTATATAAATGTCTTATTTGAACAAGACTTAGGACACATTTGCCTTTTGCAAAGACTATAATTCATTTACAAAAAATAATTAAAACTACGAAACTAAGAAGTTGTTAATAATAAGTATTTAAATGATTGTACACAATCACAAATTAAATCATATGCAATGCAAATTGCAAGAGACACGCGGGGCTTGTGTGACAAGTGACGGCTCGGCCGGGCAAAACACACAAATACTTGCCAGGGCCTCTCATTCACACTTCGCTTTTATCCGAAACTATCCGAACTTTTATATCGGATATTTTTGGATATCCGATAGTTTCGGTTACGGTTACGGAGCTCCATAGCATCCCTGGACTAGACCCATGTTTTGCCGGCAAAATAAAACGCATCAAATACAAAAATGCAATGTTTTACATTGAGATAATTAAATAAGTTTATAAGACATCGCTTAAAAAGAGTCATGTCCCATTTTGAATTGATATCTTATCAAGTAGTTGTAGCTGATTCGTGACCAAAATATTGTAAGCGCCTAGATTTTCATGGCACTTATCTGTTCCGTTCTATCATCCCTATCTAACGAAACGTGGCTTTGGCCGAGACAGATAGAGATAGAGATATATATGACTGGCTCTGATTCACCGGGAGGAAAAAGACATAATAACAATCGCGCGTGTAAAGTAAGCGAAAATACACATATATTTTTTTTTTAATATAAAAAATTATTTTCCTAAAGACAACAAATGATCGTTTTACCTAATAATCCTTTCAAGTTTACTTATTTTTAAGAGGTCTTTTCGTACATAAAAATAATGTATCGAGGCAAAATCCTATAATCGTATTTTGGTTCTACACGTGTCTAGAGATATGGAGAAATGTATATCTGATTTTCAGATCCGTAAGATCTTTCAGCGACCTATGAGATTACATATAAAATTGCGTATTTTTTATCAATGTACCGCTTTCATGATGATGATGACATAATATTGTCCTTTCGTACAGCTACAGTACAACAGATGCAACGTCGCTGTCGTTTATTACATTCAAAATTATCTTCGTTCATACTCGTATAATATCTCCCTACGTGCAAAATACGTTACCGCCTATAGACACCTGCAGTAACAAGAAAATAATTGAAAAATTAAAAAAATTAAGTAACCCCCGGAGTCATTAATCATCTATCTAACACCATCTCATTAAGACTAATCATAAAGTAAGAGCCCAAACACGCTATATCTGCTGTAAGTTTCTGAAGAATTAAGCATTTCGCAGACTTTTTGATGGTATAGAATCAGCTCAAAGTTAATATGTCATGGGAATGTCATCGAAGTGACAGTACACGAAATTTGAAATCAATCGGATCTGTGAAAGTTAGTAAAATCCTAATATCATGTAGAAAATGAGCTGATAGTCATCAAACGCCTGAACTGATCTTCATAAATTATAGCTAAGAACTATTGTACTGACATCAGCTTTCAAGCAAAAAAAAACCGAATCAAATTCGGTCCATTCGTTTAGGCGCTACGATGCCACAGTCAGACACACAGATACCCAGATACACAGACAGACACGTCAAACTTATAACACCCCTCTTTTTTCGTCGAGGGTTAAAAATCACTTGGTATTGCAGGTGCGTTGTCATCCTAAGTCCTGAGATAGAACGCCTTCCATGCCCAGTTATTACACTGGCTACCGTTACCTTCAATCCGAAACACAGCGAACTGTTTCACGGCTGCATTAAGAAAGACGGTGGTACCTAGCCAGACAATCCTACATACGGGCCCACCACCCAGTAAGCCTCTACATCAGCGAGGCTCTCCAATATAGCAGGTATAAACTTACAAAATTTGGTCTCGGCTTGTGGAAGTGGTGATGATGAGGTTCCATCTCCAATAGTTGCTCATCACAACAACAAGCACACACTAAAAATAGAACTATCACGCATTTTTCCATTATAATAATTTTGCACTAACACATCACCATATTATTATCACCAAGATTTCTTAAAGTCAAAAGTTTAAGATAACACTAAAATATTACACTACATACACACTTTAATACATGTTGTATCGTTAGAAATAGCAATACCGATATGTTTCCGACAAGAATAGTTCCTATTTCAATACCGACGTTATCTGAAGATCCATAAAAAATATACTTGTTTTGGTACCTATCAATTTCCATTACATCACTAGTTTATTTTAAGCCGGACCATCTCTAAAACCGTCTTTCCAGAGACCAGATTTTTTAAATAGCCAGCCCAACAGTGCAACGGACCATTCGAACTGAAATACTACCGTTTTGCAAATGTCGAAATTGTTTTGTGATTAAGAGGTAGATAAGTATCGGTTATCAATTTCAAACCAATCTACTGATAATAAGTTTTGGTACTGGATACTGTCACATTGATACCAATAATACGGTCATAGATAAGATACAAATACTTAGTACACTAGCTGAAATTAATGACAAATAATAGATATGTCGCAGCCGTCTGGTTAAATAAGCCGCTTAATAGACGCCTAGCCCGTTGATTGAACGCCGGCGGTATCCAATGGAACGGCTGAAGGACAACTAGCAGAGTCATTGAGCGCAACGTTTAACCAGATGGCTAAACGTCATGTCATCCGTCTGGTTAAACTAATTTTGAATAACTTGAATGGCTAACCATTCAAGTTTAAAACCGAAGACTGCTTGAGTGATTGGTAGGTTCAAGGTTATTTTTTCATGCCCACTTATAATCAAAACGATGTCGGTTAGAACTGGTCATAAAAAAAAACCTTGAACCCACCAATCAAACCAAAAGTCTTCAGTACAAAACGATCCTTTCAATACGCCAAGTCGTTAAACGTTAAGTGAGTCTAGTTCAATTAACTATTGGCTAGACTATTGGCTTAAGGAGGGCCCTAGGCATTTGATTGGATACCGGCGTTTAATCAAATGGCTAGAATGCAATTAAGCGGCGAATTTAAGCAGATATCGGTTTAATTGCTATTCATCATTAATGCTGGGAGTGTGTTACACTCTCATAATTCCATTCAGGTTACGGCGATACATCGAGAATATTCAACATTTTAAATTAGGAATTAATCCTCATTTAAACTTCGAAAAAGGAGGAAGTTATCAATTCGGCTGTATGTTGTTTTTCCCTACTATGTTAACTATTGTTGTGATATACTTACGTATGGTAGTCCAGTAATAAATTAAGTATTTTTCAAAAGCCACAACATGAATAGAAACTATTTTCAAAACAGAAAAAATCTAAAGAAGATCCTCCTTTTTACCTTTTTCCTTTTATACAAACGGAGAAGAATTTAAAAGCCAAAATTAATTTATTAGAGAGCAAAAACTATTAGATTTATTCACAAAAGAATTTTATTTTCATAAAATGTCAGCTAATCATATTAAATCAATTTGCCGTTAGCGTTACACGTGCGCGCGCTATTGTTGTTATTTTTACTCTCACTGACAAGACATATTTCTTTTTCTCTCTGTCTCGCCTGAAACAAAGTCAACGAGGACCTACATCCGGCACACGGTGGAACTATTTTGTGAAACACTCCATGCAACGCCATGTCATAAATGGTTTTCAAGGAGTCTTCCGAAATATTTTGATGAAAATTAATAGTTTATGGTTTAATTTGAATTCAATACAAATTACTTTTAATCTGTAAAATGAATCCTCGAAGTGCAGAAGGTAAGAATTGATTTTACTGAAGATAGAGTAAGAGAGAGTTGAGTTGAGCTCAGTTTGAGTTCATTGTATAGCAAAATTAAGAAACTCGAAACAGAAATAGGGGTTCTTGA
Organism: Nymphula nitidulata; assembly: GCA_947347705.1. NCBI lineage: Eukaryota > Metazoa > Arthropoda > Insecta > Lepidoptera > Crambidae > Nymphula > Nymphula nitidulata. Next base: position 6,155,964 of record OX374627.1, read on the forward strand.
TACCTCCCTCGTGCCTCCAATTTTATTTGGAGACCACATGCCTTTCTCTTCCTTTGATCTTCATTTTTGGATATCTGCAGATATACCAAACTGCGAACTTAGTATTTAGTTCCTGTGAAAATATTATGTTGGGAGCAGGGTGACGAGTCCCCTGTTACCAACACGGGCCGTACGCTTATTTGCCACTCTTGTCATATACAAGGTGTATAAGAATAACAAATAAAAAAGAAATTCTTTATCAAAAACTTAAAATGAAAATGTCACTACTGTAGTAATCGGCCTCTAGTAATTTTAGGTTGTACTAGGTTAGATTGTACTCTAGAAATTTTAGGTTGAATGACATTCACAGCCGATTACTAGAGTAGTGACATTTTCATTTTGAGTTTTCGATAAAGAATTTCTTTTTTATTTGTTATTCTGATACACCTTGTATAAAGATAATAGTTATTTATGATACTGGTGCGTTGAGTTGGTTTTTACAAACGAGTAGACAAAAGAAAGGCCGAGACGAAGTCGAGGGCTCACCATGGTCACGAGTTTGTAAAAACCAATACCAGCACGTGTAGGTTATAGGTACAACGTTTTTCAGCAGATTTTCGAGAAAACAGTACAACATTAATATTATTTAGTTTTTAAATAGTAGTTGGAAAGTCGCAACAATCTTTGACGTTCCTAAATGAAAATGGCGCACCTTTTCAAACGGCGCCACGTGCGCGTGTTGAAAATTAGAACTACATCTTTCATCTCATTTTCTTTTTAGTGACAATTGTATTGAGGTAGAGCACTTCCAAAGAGGTTCGATCATTCGTCCTATTTATTCTTGTAATGTGAAAATCTTTGGTGGAATTCTTATAAAAATTAATAAGAAAATTAAAAAAAAACCGTAGAGAATACACACGGCGCCATACAACTTATTTTACCGAACGCTCCGTTGTATGGTGCGTAATATTTTACTTTCGAACAATGTACTTATACAGGCTTCGTTAATGAAGTTTTTGAGCAAATGTGCTGAAAAATATTTTCCCTTTGGTGATTATGAAACACCTACGTTAGCACATAAGCCACTTTCTGAACCTTTGATAAATTTGAATGTAAAATTCTAGACAAACAATTTCATTGTTTGTTTGTCTAGAATTTTACATTTTCATTGTTTGTTGTGCAAGATTTCTGAAGCTGTAAGGATAATGTTTCATTATACGTGATTCAAACAAAATTCTCAACGAATTCTTCTTTGTTTTTTTTTATAAAACTAAATGACAAACAAGCTGACGGCCCACCTGGTGGTAAGTAGTAACCGCCGCCTATAAACACCTGCAATAACAAGGAAAAATCTCTTGGTATTGGGTGTGTTGTCATCCTGAGGCCTAAGATGAAATGCCTTCCATGTCCAGTTATTTCACAAGCTACCTTTCCCTACAATCCGAAACACAGCGAACTGTTTCACGGCTGAAATAAGATACCTACCACCTACCACCTATATAGTAAATAGTAGGTAATGGTAATGATGGTATTAGTCGCTGTCTTACTACTTTAATGTAATCATGAATGACCGTGCTGGGTACGCATTCGACCACGAACAATATGTCTTAAGCGTGTATCCTACTTTATTCAGAATTAGCGTTGAAAAAACCGGCAATTTTGCCCGTTTTTTTTTCAAATTTCCTCGTTTTTATCAAAGTTTTAAACGGAAGTTTCAAGAAAAATAAATATGAAATATTTCATGTTTTTTATTAATAAAACGGAAAAAAACGGGAAAATATGAAATAAACGGAAAAGTATTGATGTTTTTTAGTAGAATATTTTTATTATGTTTTGGATTTTTTTCTTGTTTTATTGTAATGCGCTCATTCCAGCCCACAGATAGTTCATGTCACGCACACACTACTGCTATCACTACAAGTACTTTTAATAGTTATTAGTTTTTAAATTTAATTAAATAATTTCATCAATTCACGTGCTAGTGTTACTCAGCTCGGGTGCAGTTTGTTATTACAAAAAGTTCATATCGAAAATAGTGCACTTGTGTTTACAATATATTGTTCCATTATTCCAATGCCTCGCAAGAAAAGTAACATATGGGATCATTGTCAAAATGGTAAGAAATTCTCTATCCTTTTTCATAAGGTTTTTTTCTAAAATATTTCAATGTAACAAAACAAATAAAACGGTAAAAAACGAACGAACGTTTCTTTCGCTGAAAAAAAAACAATTTGTTTCTTTCGGAATTTTCAACGCTATTCAGGATGCAACGTTAATATACGGCGGTAATTTCTCAACGTGGTTAAAAGTAAAAAGGAAATAATCTCAAGTAAAATTATTTATTCCTCATAGCACCACTAGAAACGCACTGCCAGGTCTGTCATGGAGATCACTATTCCTAATGATACACCCGACGATTCGTGATTGTTTATATATTACTGCTTACCTACTATTGCCTGCAACTTTTTCCATGTGAAAAGTTTCCTAGATATAATAGTATCCTATGAATGTCTCTTTAATGTAGGCATTTGGCGGTGAGTGTTTGGTTTGTAAAATACATGCATAGGTACCGTGAAAGCGCCTATTACGGCGTTATTTATTTGTTTTCTTGCAAATGCAGCCTATATACATCCCCAGCAGTGGGACGTATATAGGCTGGTGATGACGATAATGATGATGATTCTCAGATACGTGATATTCTGTTAAAAAAACGTCGTAAGGCCAAAAGAGATTTTGGATGAGTAAATTATTATATTGATGTAGGTACTTAAGCTTACTTAAACGAAAATAAAAACATGAAAACCGAAATACCGATAAGATTTTCATTACCAACGCAATAGGAGCTTTTACCTTATTTTACCTATTTCCAGTTTTCATTATCTATGAATAATACCATAGTAATATTAAAGCTCACTTCGTAATCATCGAGCGTTTTTATTTCCCAATCACTAAGAATAAGGAGAGATTGTAGATAAAGAATACATGGATAGTGAAAAGAAATAGTATATAACCCTAGAGTTTAAGTATGAAAACGACAAGAGCTCATTTGTTGTGAATGATTGGAAACCACTTTTTATAAAGGGGTTTGAGACCTGGGCCCCGATCGTGCTAATTTACAAGGTTTTTACCAAAGCTAAACCAAGAACTTTCCGTAGAGCACAATTTGTATGACGCTTTTTGACAGTTACATACTGATATAAGATCCAAAGAACATATTTTTCGCTTGGTGCCTAGCAAAAGTTGCTAGGCACCAACTGAATCAAAAACGTTCGCCCGACAGCGGTAAATACGTTTCCATAGCAACGTCTTGGTATATAAATGCTGTCAAAAACCACACTAAGTATATATTTACACAATTTAGAAAGTGTTTATTCGATTAATTTATGTAATATACGCTAAATAAATATGTAATATAATTATGATAAAAACGTCAACGTATGTTCCGGAAAAAAGCTAATTGGTGGCCGTTCGAATGTTTAGGCCGTAATACAAATTGTGCGCAACGTAATGCTTTTGGTTTGGCTTTGGTAAATACATTGAAATTAGCGCGATTGAGGCCCAGGGCTCCGATTTATTATATTGGCTGCATTATTTCATAGATATGTCATGAAATGATCAAATTAGAGGCTTTTGAAAGTGGCAAACCATTTCTATGAACTAATATAGCCCATGTTTTAATTTATTGTCGTATTGACGACACCAACCTGTATAAATGTTGAAAATTAGCGTTGAAAATGAATGCGAAAATTATCGCAAAGACGTTTCAATTCAATTGAATCTTACAAATCAATAGGGCTAGGTCACGGGTCATAGTCATTCCCCGTGAAACACCTATTATAGTGGTGTCTTTTTGGTGGTGCCATCGGGAGTAAATAAATAAAATAATCATAAAAGGTTAATTATACTCACATTTACATCAGTGACTGCACTAGTTTTTGTGGCATAACTCGTCGTAAACACCCAGCTAGTGGTCGGGACGTCTGTCAGGTCCGTGGTACGTGACCCCAGGATCTCCGGGATGATATTCAGGACGTTTTTCCCAGGTAAAAGCGACATCACTGAGCCAAGATGATGGAACCACAGGCAGAAAACGAGACAGGACCATCGCCATCTCTTCATTTTGGATCCATATTCACAGTAACTACACACAACCTTGCTATAATTGACACTGGAGTCAGTTACACGTTCTTCTTGTTTTAGGCGCAATGGGAATCATTGTTGAACTTTTATAATTCCTGTTTTCAAAAGTCCAGCTCACTCGGAATGATTTAACCTGTTTCAATAAAATGTCGTTTTTATGTAGAGTTCCTTTTTAACAGACTTCGAAAAAGGTAGGTTCCCAATTCGATGTGGTTTTTATATGATAGGTACTATATTATATGAATAGTTTGCATCCAGATGTCAGAGTTTCTATTTCATCATCGTTATGGTCGTTCTGTTTATAGAATCTTTCTCTATCTGTCGAAGCCAGTACATACTTATAAACAAATTGTAGCATATTTATAAACAAATGGAGATTGGTATTTCTCGATTAGAAATGTAAATTAAAATTGTGAACTTTATGTTTCATGATGACCAGTTTTTCTATTACTAAATAGAAGGTCACTAGTCACTGGCGATCTTTCAAATCTAGGTACCAATGATTCTAAGACTAAAAGCTGAATATGAAATAGTAAAAAGTGAATATTCGGATTAGTCTATGACTTGCAATTCACTATCACTCTCATTCATAGAAAAAATAAATTTCCAACAATTACGTAGATATAATTATGTCGTTCGATTTCAGTCTACCAGAGCAGAGGGCTCGAGTTTGAATCTCGGTAGGGACAAAGACTTTTTGTGCTGCCTTTTTGTTTTTATGTGTTTTATGTGTGCATTATAGGATATACCTATAATATTCGAACATTTGCTCACGAATAGTTATAGCTATTTATATGTGTTTATATAGGTAGGTACTATAGATTGTGTTTTATCTGTTAACTAAGTAGCATCCACAACACAAGGTTTGTATAATGCTTAATTTGGGCCATAAAAAGAATGTGAGTGTAAAAAAACCTTTGTTTTCTAATAAAAATAGTCGGCACTATAATAAAGCTTACATTATTTATTTATCTTAGCAGTGTAATGACTGTGTACTGCCTATCTGAACATTTTAATGGTGGACGGATTTTATTGCAACTGTTTATTTGGTTTCATGACCAGCAGTGTTGCCAATTTTGCTCTTTTAGAGCTAAATTTAGCTCTGTTTTCAATCAATCAGCTCCAAAATCAATTTTAGCTTTTTAGCTTCTTAATTTTAAAATTTTAGCTCCATTCATGAAAATAAACTATTGTTTTTGTTTCGTACAAAATTCTAAATCTGTATTTTATGTAGACCAAAGAGAAACTGAACTAGACTGCGATGAATCAAGAGTAAGTTTTGTATTAAAAATTGGCGTGTATAAAAAATACTCTTTAAAAAATCCAGTTAGGCCTCTAAGTGTTTTAAAAAATTTAGCAATCCTATTCAAGAGAGCATTTACAGAAAGAACTTAATATAGATATCATCAAAGATTAAGCATATTGCCCCTGTATGAAATAATGGAGAAGGGCAGATGGCGATTGACCGTAGAGACTAGTAGAGTTTTGCGGCACGTTTACCTAGCAACAAGAAGAAGTGCCCCTATTCCATCGAATTGAAACGAAAACATTCGTCCTCGTGATAACTGTCAAATCGTTTGAAAATAAACGGCAGCAGCGCTTCTGTTTTGCATTATTGGACACTAATTTTTATATGAATTTGAGATCTGGACACTTACACTAGGGGTACCTACTGAAAACGTGTGGTAAAGAGTAACATCGAACATCTTAGAATATTGAGCTATTGAACTGGCCCATTGATCAAATAATTTCAAGACGTCAAAATCGGTTTTGCTTAAATGACTTTCGAAAATGAGTACAAAAGTAATTTCCATTCTGGCAGGAATGCCAGGCCAGGTCGGTTGGTCTTTTTAAGCCACCGTAAACTAATATTGATGTTGTTTTGTTCTAAAATATGTCGCTAACAGATCGACACTAAAAAAAACGATATGAGTACGAAAGTAATTTTCATTCTGGCATTCCAGGCCAGGCCGGTTGGTCTTTAGCCACCGTTAAACTTATATTGATGTTGTTTCGTTCTAAAATATGTCGCTAACAGATCGACACTAAAAAAACGATAGTATATGCCCATTAATATTATGATCCATCTAAAAGGTCCATAGGGGCAAATCTAATAGTATTATAATTAATAATGGCTTCGCCTTACAACATAATTATTACCTATTACCTACTTAGAAAAACTCTAAGCATGTCTATCTTCTAGCTTATTCTGAAAGCTTTACTTTACTTTTCGTCATTGTGACCAAGGTATTAATTGCTTTCAACGTAGCAATAGTTCAAAATTTAATCTAAATATTTAGCGAATAAGCCCAAATATCCTCTGCCCGATAGAGTAAAATACGATGTTTTGATTGTAAAGATACAACGCTAGTTAATTACTACAACACTAAATAATGTATATATACCATAAATACCTAGTTATATAATATACCTACTAAATGTAAAAATAATATTTAAAGCACTTTGTAAAACTTTAATTAAGTAAGTAAAATAAATGAAATTACAGACAGATACGAGTAGGTATTTGCCTGTAAAAGTGGTATAATTTCGTAGACAACAGTGTAAATGATTTTACTTTTATTTTTCAACGTTACCTATCTACAACCAGCGTAAAATATCCGAAGCTTTAGTCATAAAAGGCTCACACGTAAAAAAGTTCCACTTAGGTACGTTTTTTATCAATTAACAATAGGTATACAAATTTAATTTTTACGTTTAATTTTAAGTAACATTTATTTAGTTTCTATCTACGGCCGCGAATTTGTTATTCATATTTTTAAGTGACTACATAGTTTGTTAAACAGTTTGGTCGGGCGCGGTGTTGGGCGCGCAAGGGCGGGCGGACTCGACCGCCCGGGCGGGAGACGGCTGACAACTGCCGGCAAAGCTGGTGTCTGCTCCTGAAAAGGAGAACCACGGGAACTCGATTGTAAGTTGGATAGACGACGAAAAAGATTATATGTAGGTATAACTGTTTTCTTTTGTTGCCGGTCTAAAATGAAATAAAAAAAAACTCATAAGTAAATAAATCCTCAATCCTAATAACGACTGCAAAAAGTAGAATTTGAACGAGAAAATAAAATCTTCAGATACGTAGAAGATTTGTTTAAACTTGGTGCGTTATTTTTGGTATGAGATTTGAAATGTCAGCTAAATAAATAAGTGAATTAATCGGTATACCATTTAATTCAAGTAGAATAATATAGTACCTATCTATACGAGTATACATATACTACCATAGAATAACTAATATACTACATACTAATTTATTTTAATACTAAGGCATACAATTATAAATGTATATTACAATTGGAAATATTATGTACATGATAATACACAGGTATATGAAAAGGATGAAAATAGAAACTACATGGAAAACATCTTGCGATAGAGTTCTACGGTAGGTATGTACCTACCAAGGATGATCCATGTACCTACTGAAGCCTTTCTTGCATTTTTTTATGACTAATGTTCGCTTTCATTAACCTTTGCTTAGCGTTAAGAATCTCTTAGCGATTTGTAGCAAAAGATAGAAAGAGACAAAATAATGTCGTTAATAGTCACCTAAGCCTAAGGAAATGGTTAGTAAAAACGGACGTTTAATTTCTAAATAGATTAATAGATTTCAGATGAGGACAGACCTATCGGACAACGAGTGATCAATGACCCTAAATCAGGGGTCAACCATGGTAGGGATGGACAATCGAAATCAAACAGCAAACCCTTATCATTTCATCTTAGGCCCAAGGATGACGTAGACAACGCACTTGCATTGCAGTACCAAGTGATTTTTTCTTTGTTATTGCAGGTGTCTAGATATCTACATATAATTATTACGTGCTTACATTTGTCATTGATTGGGGTATGTAGTCACAAGATTTCTTGGTACTTTAAACGTAAGAAATATCAAAGAATACAGAAGAGATAGGAGACTCATAGAATCAAGAGATAAGTACCTACTCGAGTGCCTTTAGTAAGGGATGAAGGATGTTTTTTTGGTGATCTTTGCTTGCACGTGCCTTTTTATTTTATAATGACACAAATGACCTTTACGTGAACTGTTTACAGATAACCACAAAAGCGAGATAATCTCCATTGAAAAGAACTTTGCTTGAACTTTCATCAATAAGACGAATGAAGTAGGTACTTATGATAAAATATAGTAGATTAGAAATAATATTAAATCTTTATTCATTGAATTTATTATTAAATATAGTTGACAGGGGGCTAAAATACCCGTACGAGGTTAGTAAATAGACACTGAGCTAGAATGGGTTTTAGCGCCGTGTGTGCCGCTCTACTTTTCAATAAACGTCATTTGTGATATTGTTAAAAATTGAAGGTTTTTCTTTTCTAAGAAACAAACAGTTACGAATTGTGTTTTTGATTTATCATTATTCTACTTATGATTAGAGGCAGTAGAGGGACTCGACTTTTATATTGGCAACATAACATTTTCTCTTGATGTTTACAGAGTATAAGGCACTAGGCAACGCGTGAGTACTTAGCGTCTAAGGTCCTACGAGTGTCTACAGATTGTAAACGCTTACCATAGGCCAGCGGCTGATCAAGAAGTGTGACTACCACGTGTGGCAGGCGGTGCACTGGACGCCATGTTCCGGCTGGCCGCGCCCGCGCCGATCCGTCCGCTGTCGCGTTATACGTAATCCCGGGAGGAGACTAGGCGTAACGGAGCAGGGGAGAAAACTGGAGAGAGGAGAGAAAGGTACACCGCGCCGCGCCACGGCACAATGTACAGTAAGTGTCTCACGTGATGAGGATCCTTCCCATGCCATTCTTCAGGACGCATACAGAGTACGTAGGTATGCATTGCCGTGTCTACGTATAATATCTCAGTCCCTTCGATCGAGATATATTTGAAATCACTGCAAGTGGCCAAGGGTTGTGGCCCGGATGGAATTTCATCGATATTTCTCACATCATGTCACAACTCCTTACAAAAGTTCTATGAATAGTGGTGTAAAATATTGTTTTTTTTTAAATAAATAAAATACTCCTAACGGGGCAGCTTTTGGCCATCATCTCACCCGAGGCTAACGGCCTGGCCACGGGAACGGGCGACGGCGACGCGACTGGCGATAGCGTGAAATTCGCGGCGGGCGAATATTAAAATTTGTTCCACCAGTCGTAACTATCATAGTCGCGTCGCCGCCGCCCGTTCCCCTGGCCAGGTCGTGAGTGATGTTATTGCCAAACGTTGAAGCAAGCTACCCTTTGTTCTAGAGGGGGAAAATGCATTTAAGCATTCCCCGCATCTTGGGGTAATGCGGGATTATGTGGGGCTCCTCTACCTAAGATGTTTACGGCTGAGCCTACCTACTAAATAATTACAAAATTAAAAATTTTAAGTAACCCCCGGCGTCATTAATCATCAATCTAACACCATCTCATTAAGACTATTCATGAGAGCCCAAACACGCTATAAGTATCTGCTGTAAGTTTCTGAAGAATTAACAATTTCGCAGACTTTTTGATGGTATAGGATCAGCTCAAAGTTAGTATGTCATGGGAATGTCAGCGAAGTGACGGTACACCAATTTTGAAATCAATCGGATCTGTAAAAATTAGTAAAATCCTATTATCATGTAGAAAATGAGCTGATAGTTTTTAAACGCCTGAACTGATCTTCATAAATTATAGCTAAGAACCATCGTACTCACATCAGCTTTGAAAAAAAACGAACAAAATAGGTCCATTCGTTAAGGCGCTAAGATGCTACAGACAGACACACAGATACACAGACAGACACGTCAAACTTATAACACCCCTCTTTTTTCATCGGGGGCTAAAAATACCCTCGTGTCCCTTACTTCTCGCATAGACAGATTTGGGCGACAGTTGCCCTTATCCCGAAATTCTGTTATGCGTGTCTGTATGTCAGACTCATCTCTAGCACGATTGTGCAGACACTGCTCTGTGACGCCACAGCAGGACACCCATGTAGCGCCACTATCGCTTAACAGCCCTGGAAACTTGAGTGACGGCCCCCCGTTACTCAAAGGCCTAGTAGTAAGCTACACCTGGGACGAGTAACTCGGAGCAGTTGATTTTCTTTCAAAGTGACTCTGTTACACTTTATGTGCTGTCGTGTCAACAGTTAGGTATGTAAATTACGCTGTGCTAATTCTAATCTATAGTGAATTTTCAATAGAGCGTGCGTCGCCAAATCCGAAACTGAAGAATAGCGAATGGACTCAAATGAGTCTCTGTTCCGATTTTGATGAAAACCAAAATTGCATCATTGGATTTTCTAAAAATCAATACTTATTCCTAGGCAGGAATCGAACCCGGTGATTATGAAGAAAAAACAACACTGTAGAGATACATATTATTACACCATTCAATAGTGCTAGGTTTTATCATCCTTGGAGTTATCCAAGTACCTCTGGGAGTTTGGCGCCTTTCAGAACCCCTTTTCCTTCTGATATTAAATCAATAAAAACTTTGTCACACTTGCAAGTTATGCCAATATATTTCTTCACACTCACACCTATTACCTAGACCAAAGAGCTTTTATGGATACTAGAAAACGGACCGAAACCCGAGAACCCTCACCAAGTATCCTGTAGCTAGAGGTACTGACGACTCGCCAGTCAGACATTGTAATGTGTGACTATAGTATACGGCTTTAAGTGTTACATTTGAATGATCACTCTATTGCTGTGTCTGAGGTGTCGGTCGTGTAAGCGGGTCAAGAAAAACACATTATTTTACGAAATATTTTGTATTGTTTGTTCTTAAATACATTAAACAACTCTTCGTAAATGGCACAGAAAAGAAGCAATAAAATATGTATATTTAAATATGAAAATAAATTAATAAAAATTACGTGTTATCTGTTTAAAATTAGAAAATATTAAATTCGTTGGAAAGGCAAGATTTACCTAGAACTTTTACCTACATAGATCTTTAAAATAATAAACAATCACAGTGTATTATAATTAGAAAAAAATTACATCTAAAAATAAATAATTAGAACAAAGTACACGCAGGTGCTAATTTTGTAGTAAATTTTTTAAACTACATAAATCAGTGTCCCTTTCACTTCAATCCAACACGATAAGGACAGATGACAGATGACGTCATTTGACGTTCCAAAACGCAAAATAAAAAAATTAAGCACATTTTATCCATCAACGGTAATATTTATGAAGTCTGTTAAAAACACGTTTTGTTTCTCTCACTTATTCAAAATAAGCTCATTTCAAACCAAATTTCAAATTACTTAAATTATTTCCAAAATTTATTGATCCTTACATCAGTAAATTGTCCAAAAACATTATATTGCTTTCGTATTGAATAGGAATGAAAGGAATAGCTACAGTATATATAACTTTAATTTTAGAAAATTTACTACAAATTCAGCGCCATTGTTTCTTAACAAGACTGATATGTTATTATGGGTCATTATTCGAGAACTCGCTAATCGAATAGAAAGTTAGTACGGAGTTAAATGAAAATCGATCCAAATTCACTACTATCGATACAAATATTCACATCACACGGACAAACCACTGGTCACTTGCTAATTTTTACATCAAAATACCTTGAGACCTACCACTTACAAATCACTTTTTACGCAAGTCTTTTGGTTAAATTGGTCTCTTTTATTAACCTAGTGCGTCTTATTTAAAGTATATATTTTGATAATAGTGTTGCGATAAAATGTTGATGAAAAAATGCATAACAATTTCATTTAAATCAAAAGATCGCAGCTAAATAACACTATTTTTCAGAGTTGTTTTTGCGTTGAGTAAGGTCGCCATATAACGCTTTCTAATAATTTGTCACACGCGTCTACAGGCTACAGTAATTTAACTAAGTACAATAGACTGATTGCGATGATTTTTTTACTTTTCACACTACTAATTTTATTAATCGGCAATGCGATTAGTCAGTCCGTTGTGTTAGCTAATAAGCTAATACATGTTTATTTCCAATCTGAAGTACCAGGCTACCATAACTATGTAGTAGCGTCTATAGACTACTTGTTTGCCACCAATGCCACAAGAAAACAATTCATAAAATTATATATTAGAAAAAATACCACGACAACACGTGGCGACATTTTCAAACATTTATATTTCGTTTTTACATTTTCACACCACATAAATAGTGTTTTGGTTAACTACCAAGATTAAAGTCATTAAAGAGGATATCAAGTCGATAATTGCATATAATAAATTGTACAAATTGTAACAATTTTAAATTCATTATCAAATTAATTTTAGATCAATGATATTAGGTAGATAATTCTACATTATTAATTAGTCTAATCTATTAAAACTTCTATATTTTTTGATATTATAATACTATTGTCTAGAGGTTACACGCACCGTTAGATTAAAATTGATTTACTTAATTTTATTATGTATTATTATTATGCAAGAATAAGTCTTATATCATTGACAAGTAGTTCAAAGAACACGCATAACTATATTATTAAGCAATCAAATTTAAATTATACTTCCGTCATTGACACACGGTTCAAAATCGATTGCTGACATAATGGTACAATATCGCAACACTAAAACATCTTATTGTTATAATTGAACACTGGCAAGAGTCCGGCGAAGGAACTATCAGTTGGTGCCACTTTCTGAAGGCGCTTTGGTGAGACCCTGCGCGTACGCAGACTGTATCGACTCGCAGACGAATTTGTATTGACTCTGTGAACAGATTATGACAAGGGAATTAAAACATATTTCAGGTGTGATTTGCGAAATTGTATGGAGTTTATTTTATTTTATAGAAAATAATCATCATCACCAGCCTATATACGTCCCACTGCTGGGCACAGGCCTTCCGACATGGAAGAAACACATGAGGAGTTTGGGCCATAACACCACCACGCTGGCCCAATGCGGGTCGGTGGATTAAAGCAGTTGCAGGAACAACCGGGACCAACGGGTTAACGTGCCTTCCGAAGCACGGAGGAGCTCGAGATAACGAACTTTGATTGACCCATCCCAGGACCCACCATGGCGAAAGTTGCTTTGTTTATCGTATCGACACCAGAGCGCTCAATACAATACGCCACCATCCGAAAATAATATTGTCCTAATATGACTGCAGTTAAACAATATATGAAATATTTGAGAAAGGGTAGCTTTTGACTGCGCGCAATTCCATCGTAAAAAAAGACAGCCGTCAAAGCTGGCCAAAACGCAAGAAACCCACATCCATAATTTCTAGGTTAAAGATTAAAAATATCGGTCGCGGTTCCGGTACGCGCCCCAGGACATTATTTATTTATATTTAAAAAGAAAATTAGGAAAGTAATAGTCCGTAAACTCATGTGTGGTTGGAGAATCCGGGTGAAGCTCGCTTCCATCGTCGACCTTGTCATCACTTACCATCAGATGGGATGGATGTTTCGTCATGCACGTTAGACCATTGTTCCCGGTTGCTACTGCAACCGTTTCAACCCACCGACCTGCATTGGGCCAGGTGGTAGTTTTTATTTATACAACTAGATGACAAACAAGCTGACGGCCCACCTGATGGTAAGCGGTTACCGCCGCCTATAGACACCTGCAATAACAAGGGAAAATCACTTGATATTGCAGGTGCGTTGACATCCTGAGGTCTAAGATGAAATGCCGTCCATGCCCATTAATTACACTGGCTACCTTTCCCTTCATTTCAAAACACAGCGAGCTGTTTCACGGCTGAAATAAGAAAGGCGGTGGTACCTACCCAGGCGACCCTACATACGGGCCTACCACCTAGTAAAAGGTGGCGTTGTGGCCCAAGCTCCTCATGTAGAAAGACCCGTCCCCAGCAGTTGGAGATGAATATGAGTGTATAATAATATATTCACTGTAGGGAAAACTTACAACGTTCTGTATGCACATAGGGCGTTGCGTGCGCATACTCCGCACTAGGTCCAGGGGGTATAGCGGCTGGCGTCTAGACAGTAATTCTATGGCGGTTTCGGCTAGGATCAACGCCCCAGTGCGGCCTACCCCAGCCGAGCAGTGCACTATCATCGGTGGGTCTAACAGGCGTTCCTCTTCCACTTCTGGCTCTTGGACCACGGTTGGTATTACTGGTTTAAAAAAGCAAATGTTATTGATAGTCAGCGGTTATATACAGAACACCAAGTGCCCCGTATCGGGACATTTTAATTACCCAGCGGAATAACCCTTTTAGATTTTTAAAGGACAAAATTTTATCGATAATTAATGTAATTGTTTATGAAATTCATCTGAAAATTTCTATAGGAAAAGGGTTTTCGGACACACTGCATGAATTTGCTGTTGGATTATACAAGAGTAATAGGCAGTATGGTTTGAACATGGTCTGAAAATAAATACTGTTGAGAATACAGCTTTATGCTACAATCAGGCTTGTCAAATAAATTTCGTAAAAATGCAACGTATTACTTAATAATTACTAAGGAATCACTATATGGATTTCGATGCGGTTTTTACTGTAACCAGTAAAATTCGAATTGCGTTTCTCTGCTAAGGCATGCAGTTTGGCTACTGTTTTAGAGCACATAGCCTTTTTTGGAGGGAGAGTGAAATAATTGCGACAACTAATATTTTTCAGTGTTTTATATATGTCTCACCAGCTCGATGGTTCCTCAGCTGGGAGCAGAGCTGTGTGAATCGTATAAAGGCCGCGGAGTCATCGGGAACGCCGTGGTCCGGCCACGCCGTGTACTGAAGCTGTGTCACCACGCGACTACCGCCGCCTGTTTCCTGACCAAACATATTACAATTTTAATACGGTGTGTTTGGGGAACGCGCTCGACAAGGCAGAAGATTGTGCTTGTAATTTTCTAAACGACGTGTTAAAAAGCCGGCCAAGTGCGAGTCCTCCTATGCAAAATGGTATTGGTGACTCGTCAATGATTGTCAAAAATCACAAGTAACAACAATTCGTGTAAAATTCTATCTAGATTAGGTTACGATGGGACTGATATACTTAATAGTAAGTCCCTAAATTAAATAACAGATTTAAAAAAAAAAACGAGTCGGACTGGCGCACGAAGAGTTCCGTACCATTATCTATAAATAATCTACCTATCAATATCGAGCAAAAACAAGCAAAAGAGGCACGTTTTTGCCTATTTTTTACTAGACCTGTCGGTACAGTTGCTTTATTGGGCTATCATGATTATTCATTTATTACCAGCCTATATACGTCCCACTGCTGGGCGTAGGCCTTATACTTAGGAGAAGCACATAAGAAGCATAATAATAATCATAAACTCATACCTATTATTTAGCCCAAGGTAAGCATCATTAAGAGCTTGTGTTATGGATACTAGATAACGGAGAAATATTGATAATAATATGTATATAAATATCAGAAATATACTAAAAAACCATATAAGCAACTATGAGTCGTGAACAAATGCTTGTACTCATCATACATACATTTGCTCCTACCGGAATTCGAGCCCGGGACCTTTTGTCTCAATAGCCTGTACAGCAAGGGGTACAGACCGCTCGACCAGCCGGTCGTCAAAAATAAATAAATAGCAACAGTAATCACCAGAGGTGACCAACCTTGATAGTCATTTCCCTCCGCATATAATGGCCATGGTTTTGTTCGCTCACTGTGTTCACTTGCAGCCCATCAGTGGCCTGTAGCGGCGTGGAGCCCACACGGGGCCAGTACTGGTGGCACTTAGCTCGGCCTCGCTCGCTCAGTACGGTTAGCATCACGACCAGACTGCTTTCACTTTCCCATACCATTTGCCAGAAGTCGCCAACTGTTGACGCTAGTGGACCTATTAAAAATAAAAAGGGCTTTAATTTGTCCGGTGTTAAATTATGCACGACCTCATTTTAAAGTGTATGTTGAAACAAAAGTAAAATTTTTAAGAATTAATATTTTTCTACTGGAAGTTAAATAACGGTTTTTATGTCAGGTAATGTGTTTATGTACCTAGAATTGGAATGTCTTTCCCTTCTGAGACATTCTTTTAGTAAGGTATACTTTCTCTCTCTCTCTCTGTATTTTTTTAGTTAATTCTCCCTATAAAGGGAAGGCAAAGGGAACTAATGGCCATACAGCCATGTATTAAGTATGTCTTTATTTCTTCTTTTATTGCATTAAAATGCTGGCGTAACACATTTCAATGCTTCTTGGGAGTATTTGACACGAAATATGACAGTCACTTTATGTGCTACTTGATGAGGTCGATAACCACAAAAAAATTCTCATCGTATTTCACACCATAATCACTTTTATTCTAATAATCTTTTCTCTCTCTCTCTGTTTAACAACTGTGTCTGTTTTACAACTGTGTTGCCATGTTTATTTTTGGATAATTTAATATCAAATTCATGACTATACAAAAAATATAAATAATATACAATGTTTTTGCCATGAAAATATAAAATATACCTTGAGTTGCAATGTATGTCAGCACCAGATCCGAATTCGGTATTTCCATGTTGATATATGAGGCGTTAATATAATCACCCGTTGAATTATTTTTCAATATTACCCTAGTAGTGTCATCTGTAACCAAATATTTTCAAATAGGTATAATCCTTTATGAAAACTTACTATAATAATTAAATAAAATTAGCAATAAAAATGTTGATGATAAGTCAATCATACAGCCTAATACTTCGACTAAAACACACATGATGTGGAATCTAATTTATAAGATTACTATCTCACTCTAATCACAACTGAATAATAAAGAGAAGACTATACCTATTCTTAATTTTTGATTTTAACGTTATTATATATGTTTAAAAAATTACTTATTAATAAAAATAAAAAATTCGAATAGAATAGAATATAAATAGAATTTTACGTCAATATTTGAAAGCACTGCCCCAACTTAACCGAATCTGTATTTGTAAATTGTAAAAATACTCGTTTAGAATGTTGAAATAGAACATTTCGACATTGTAGGGTGGACGTTAGCTCATAAACGCAAATACAGATAGACTAGAAGAATTTCCAGGGATATCCCAAGTCCTGGGTGGCTCAGTTGGTTAGAGCAGTCGCCCGGATTGCGAAAGGTCGCGGGTTCGTTTCCCGCCTCAGGAAGTATTTTTTTCTAGTTTTATATTTTAGTTAATAACACTATACCTCTTCTATTATTACAATGATATCTGGCAATAAACTTGAATCTGGTGGATGTTACGTCATTTAAATTTCACTATCTCGCATTGATCATACCAAAACGAATGAGACAGAAACAACACTAATAAATATGATTGGAGCTAATAATTATGAGAGGAGCTTGGTGGTGTATTGGTTTAAGCGCTTTGGTTTCGAATACGAAAACAAAGCAACTTTCGCTATGGTCGAGCCCGGGATGGGTCAACCAAAATTTATAATCTCGAGCTCCTCTGTGCTTCGGAAGGCACGTTAAACCGTTGGTCCCGGTTGTTACTGCTACCGCTTTTACCCACCAACCCGCATTGGGCCAGCGTGGTGGTGTTATGGCCGAAGCTCCTCATATGTTTCTTCCATGTAGGAAGCCCTGTGTCCAGCAGTGGGACGTATATAGGCTGGTGATGATGATGATGAAATATGATTGCGACTTACACGGCGCAATATCCCTATATCTATTCTTGTTCAAATTCTGCGGTAATTTCGATGCAGCGGCCGGCTCATCTGGTAATCTTCTTAGTAATGTTTCGTATTGTTTCAACGCAGCGCCACTCGCTAGGCCATCGCCTAGTAAAAGCATGGACTGTTCTAAGGCATCTCCCTCGAACTCTCCTGATCCGAGAGGGACAAAGCATACTGCTGGTTCTTCCGGGCCTGTGTCTTCAGGTTCGTAAACCGCTAAAAATTTAGAAACATGTAAGCGTTGTGAAATAATGAAATTAAACAGTTAAATTGGAAACAATTTAGCGTTAATGAAGCTAACTAAACATATAATCGTACAGAATAAAGGCCTAACCCCACAAGACCGCGCCGTACCATTATGGTCGATAATAGAATGGTTTGGTGTTTCATATCAAATCAATATAAGAAGAGAGATGTTTCATCTACGGCCAGGTATATGTACAGTATCTCAAAAAATCTGGAAAAATGTCCTCAATCCGCGAAAAATACTAATAATTTGTTTTCATCCATAGTTTTTAGGTACAAAAGTTGAAATTTTTCGTCGATTTCACCGTTATTCACTATGGCAATATGGCGGATGACAAAGAAGTCAACTATACGCCACCAAAGTGACATAGGCGCCATAATGAATTTTTGACTGTGTTGCAGTTTTTTCTATACAGATTCTTGTTTTGTTCCACGCAATAGCCCCCCGAGAATAAAGAAAACTGAATTCGCCACATGTATATATCACTATTATTTGGTTTATAAAGCTGGCTCACTGGTCACAGTACATCCAAAAACTTAAAATCCAGTAACACGCTGCAAGTACTTTCGTTGTACTTTGCTTTCGTCAAAGATTTCATCGAGTAACATAAAAAGCTAAAGTGCAAATCAATTATCTCACCGTTAGGTTTGATGACTAGTGTTAATACTCCTCTCGTGTTCCGTATCATCTGAACTACTTGTTCGTGCGTCATTTCTTCTACATCGTTGCCGTTTATTGATATCACCTGTGGACAGAGACAAATATGTTTTATTACAATGCGTAAAATAATTTTTTTTATTGATTATGAGGTGAAGAAAAGCATATTACTAATTATTTATTAAATTATATTATGTGATATATTTAGGTTAGTAATAAAAGGCATACTAATAACAAGATTTTTTTAATCATTTTTGTTCTAAAATGTTTTCTTTTGCGATAAAATGTTAACTAACTCTATTATTTTTTAACTCCTGTGTGAAAGCACCAAAAAAATCAAAAATGTAGAAAAGATGCATATATTGTAGTATAAAATTATACAATTATTTTCAGAAAACTGTCAGTTTGGCCTTTCCTTTTAAGACAGCAGCAGTGTCCAAGCCTCACCTGGTCTCCCTCGTGCAGATGGGCCTCACCTGGTCTCCCTCGTGCAGATGGGCCTCACCTGGTCTCCCTCGTGCAGATGGGCCTCACCTGGTCTCCCTCGTGCAGATAGGCCTCACCTGGTCTCCCTCGTGCAGATGGGCCTCACCTGGTCTCCCTCGTGCAGATGGGCCTCACCTGGTCTCCCTCGTGCAGATAGGCCTCACCTGGTCTCCCTCGTGCAGATGGGCCTTACCTGGTCTCCCTCGTGCAGATGGGCCTCACCTGGTCTCCCTCGTGCAGATGGGCCTCACCTGGTCTCCCTCGTGCAGATGGGCCTCACCTGGTCTCCCTCGTGCAGATGGGCCTCACCTGGTCTCCCTCGTGCAGATAGGCCTCACCTGGTCTCCCTCGTGCAGATGGGCCTTACCTGGTCTCCCTCGTGCAGATGGGCCTCACCTGGTCTTCCTCGTGCAGATGAGCGTTACCTAGTCCCCTCGTGCTGATGGGCCTCACCTGGTCTTCCTCGTGCAGATGAGCGTTACCTAGTCCCCTCGTGCTGATGGGCCTCACCTGGTCTTCCTCGTGCAGATGAGCGTTACCTAGTCCCCTCGTGCTGATGGGCCTCACCTGGTCTCCCTCGTGCTGATGGGCCTCACCTGGTCTCCCTCGTGCAGATGGGCCTCACCTGGTCTCCCTCGTGCAGATGGGCCTCACCTGGTCTCCCTCGTGCAGATGGGCCTCACCTGGTCTCCCTCGTGCAGATGGGCCTCACCTGGTCTCCCTCGTGCAGATGGGCCTCACCTGGTCTCCATCGTGCAGATGGGCCTCACCTGGTCTCCATCGTGCAGATGGGCCTCACCTGGTCTCCCTCGTGCAGATGGGCCTCACCTGGTCTCCCTCGTGCAGATGGGCCTCACCTGGTCTCCATCGTGCAGATGGGCCTCACCTGGTCTCCCTCGTGCAGATGGGCCTCACCTGGTCTCCCTCGTGCAGATGGGCCTCACCTGGTCTCCCTCGTGCAGATGGGCCTCACCTGGTCTCCCTCGTGCAGATGGGCCTCACCTGGTCTCCCTCGTGCAGATGGGCCTCACCTGGTCTCCCTCGTGCAGATGGGCCTCACCTGGTCTCCCTCGTGCAGATGGGCCTCACCTGGTCTCCCTCGTGCAGATGGGCCTCACCTGGTCTCCCTCGTGCAGATGGGCCTCACCTGGTCTCCCTCGTGCAGATGGGCCTCACCTGGTCTCCCTCGTGCAGATGGGCCTCACCTGGTCTCCATCGTGCAGATGGGCCTCACCTGGTCTCCATCGTGCAGATGGGCCTCACCTGGTCTCCCTCGTGCAGATGGGCCTCACCTGGTCTCCCTCGTGCAGATGGGCCTCACCTGGTCTCCATCGTGCAGATGGGCCTCACCTGGTCTCCCTCGTGCAGATGGGCCTCACCTGGTCTCCCTCGTGCAGATGGGCCTCACCTGGTCTCCCTCGTGCAGATGGGCCTCACCTGGTCTCCCTCGTGCAGATGGGCCTTACCTGGTCTTCCTCGTGCAGATGAGCGTTACCTAGTCCCCTCGTGCAGATGGCCCTCACCTGGTCTCCCTCGTGCAGATGCGCCCTGGTCGGCGGCGCGACCCTGGACACGAGCACGGGCGGGCCGCCGCCGCCGCGGACGTTGAACCCGAACCGTCCGTCGGCGCCCGCGCTCAGCCGCACGCACGCCTCCGCGCCCGCCTCCGACCCGGACTCCGACTCGTCCACATACGATAGAGGAACGCGGAGGGCACGCTCTAGGAAGCCGCCGTCACTGTAAACGTGACGATATAGTATTGTTAGCGACTGAAGAATTACGAAGTTATAATACAGTAGGCGTTTAAAACGCATCAAAAACATTACAATGTGATTTATGTAGGTTAAACATTAAAATGTGCATTTTTAACTAGGTGGTAGGCCCGTATGTAGGGTCGCCTGGGTAGGTACCACCGCCTTTGCTATTTCCGCCGTGAAACAGTTCGCTGTGTTTCGGATTGAAGAGAAAGGTAGACAGTGGTACTGGGCATGGACGGCATTTCATCTTTCCCTTGTTATTGCAGGTGTCTATAGGCGGCGGTAACCGCTTACTATCAGGTGGGCTGTTAGCTTGTTTGTCATTTAGTTGTATAAAAAAAAAGTATGTATAATATTTATTATCAATATTTTCTATGTTATCTAGTATCCATAACACAAACTCTCAATGATGCTTACTTTGGGCTAGATAATAGGTGTGAGTGTATGAATATTATTTAAATAAAAACTTTAGAATCTTTATTTCAATCACAAATCTCTAAAAGTAATCTTCGTCGACCTATCTTGCTCGTGTTGCCAAAGACACGTACGAATTTAGGAAAAAAAGCATTACCTCAAGGTTCGCATTGTTATAACAGAATACTTTCTTATATTAAAGATGTAGACTCCTTAAACATTTTAAGTCTAAATTGCATAATTATATTCTAGAGAACCACTAATTCGCGGAGATATAAGATATTTAAATTGATTGCCCAAATTATTAATTGACAAAGGTGTATTGTATAATTATGTCTAAATTATTTTCCATTTAAATTGTTAAATGTGACCACTACCTAGTTTTAAGAATACTTAGTATAATTTTGTTCTCATTAAGTGGATTTTGTAATCTTTTTTGAGAATAAATTCTTTAAACCTAAACCTAAATATTATAATACTAACTCTTCCTCTGGCTGCGGCTGCGAGTCCGTCCAGGCAGCTCTGGGAGGTGGTTCCGTATGTCCAGTGACTCGAGCGCCTCTCGCCCCAGAGTTGACTGTGGACAGAGGACCCCCAGGAGACGCTGTGCCAGATGATCTGTCACGGTTGCGGGAACTACTGCGTCTGGATATATCAGAAGAAAAAAAAAATAGTCTTGGGGTCATCAAAATTACTTTCCTTTGGAAATTCCCTGTAGAGGACAAAAAAGAGAAAAGGGAAGCATTAAGAGGACAAAAAAAAGACAAGGAATATAAATCTATAAAAAAATAAGAATTCAAAGTAAAGAAAATACTTTTACAAATGATTTTTTTCTATTTCAACTAGTTTTCTAATGTTTCAATCATTTATAATATGCCTGATGTTAAAAATAATGTTACTGGGAAAAGAAAAACATGTAATAATAATGTCTGAAACAATTTTTAAAAATCAAGTATCTAACAGTGCTAACACACATTTACATAGGGTTTTTGACGACTCGAAAGTGCTATTTGAATAAAGAAATTTTCATTTCATTTTATTTCAAAGCTTCCTGTATTTATTCATTTATTTTTCTGTTACATTTAGAGTTTGATAACAAGGTTTCAATGACCTTAGAAGGACAGCAATTTATCAGCAACTTAATTTTATTGCGACTTCAAGACAGGATAATTCAATGGTAGATAAACTTGTCCTTCTGAAACGATTATTGTAAGTCCAATGCACAACTGATATGTAGAAATCACATTGTGTCATTGTGGTTAATAATTAATAATAAGCGAGATAGAGATGGTAGAGAACAGATCTTCACATTTTGGTCCTTTGAGCCGGGGACAGCAAGGGAAAAGGCAGATTTAAAGAGAAAAAGGTAATTAATTAAACCGTTTAAAATAGGGCAATATTGCCCTATTTTAAACGTTTTATTAAATAAAAGACAGAAAAGTTTGACGGAGTGTTTGGCGGGATTTTGTGGTGTCAGTCAAGATTTTTATTACAATAATTAAAAATTGTGTTGCAGCGAACTTTGTGTTATAAAAGTGGTGTAGTTTTATAAAACAATAGTTTAGCTTTATATAATTGTTTGTGTTGACGTGCAACTAAAAGATAATTAGAATAAAAGTGATTATGGTGTGAAAGGCGATGAGAACTTTTTTGTGGTTATCCACCTCATCATAAGGAGACTGTCATCATATATTTTGCCTCAAATACTCCTAAGATGAATTGAAATGTGTAACACCAGCATTTCAATGCAATTAAAGAAGAAATAAAG
Organism: Nymphula nitidulata; assembly: GCA_947347705.1. NCBI lineage: Eukaryota > Metazoa > Arthropoda > Insecta > Lepidoptera > Crambidae > Nymphula > Nymphula nitidulata. The sequence continues at coordinate 6,178,990 of OX374627.1, forward strand.
AAATACTGAAGACATGGCGGTATGGGCATTAGTTCCCTTTGCCTTCCCTTTACATGGAGAATCAAACAAAAAAAAAGTTTGACAGATACAGCATCATGTTCTGTAGTAAGGTAGTTTGATATAATCAAACATAAACTTCCGCTTACCTAACGAAATTTCTATTAGAAGATCTAGACCTCCTAGCGTCTTCTAAAGCCTGTGTTTCAGTTCTGGGCACAGTGGGCGCTGTGATCCCAGCTAACGCGCCCAAAGCGCCCAGCAGTGGGCGTCGTCTTGGAGCTCGGAGTCTGAAGAAACCGTGCCTTTCGACACTGCATCTCCACAGAGCCTTTGCTGCTCGGCCAGATCGCATATTGAACCCTAATACTGTGTCATAAGATTCAGACTGCAAGAAAAAATATTGTTTAGGTTTATTATAATTATATTTAAACCATACACATTTTTTTTTCATTAAAATAGGCATCAAACATTCATTTATATGTCTTCAGTAAAATCCAGATGACATAATAACCTTGAGCTGATCGTAAACCATCAAAAGACTGCGGGATGCTTAATTCTTCAGAAACTTACAGCTGATATAGCGTGTTTGGGCTCATACAAATAGTCTCAATAAGATGGTGTTAGATAGATGATTAATGACGCCAGCGGTTACTTACTTAATTTATTTTTTAATAATATGCAATTATTTATTTGTGAATGAAAATTCACAAATTTCAAATTCAAATTATCATTAATATGTCACTCACCGGTTCTCTTTTCAACTGAATAAAAAACTGTTTCTTCTTGAACGAAATCTTCACAATTTTGCCCCAAGAAAACGTATTCACTCTAATATTATTTTGAAAGACAACTATACCTATTGACGTCACACCAATAAATATGTCTTTCCCGTTGTAATCCTGAAACAAAAAAATATATATTTAGGATGTTGGTAAATACATTTTCGTGGGACGAGGGTGCGATGGTGGGTTCCACTGAAGAACAGTAAAAGAATTATTAAATAATTAAACATTTATACATCATATCAGCCTATTGCAGTCCACTGCTGCACATAGGCCTACCCAAGGCTGCGCCACAGTACACGGGCTCACGCTTTTCGCATCCAGCCACCACCTACAAAAATTTTAAGTTATCGGTCTACCTAACAGGGGGAAGCCCCTCAGTGCCTTTGTTAACATTTATAGAAAACCTTTTATCTCTTTACTTCTGGTGTAAAAGCCCATACAATAAATTGGTTACTATGCAGCCAACAGCAGACCATGTGGTACAGGTTCACCTTATTCAGTGATAATAGATGCAGTTATTGCTCTTCAACCAGGACACTTTCATAATGTGAACAACACCATCAACTTATAATCTTATATGTAGGAATTAGTGGCGACCCGCGGTTTTACTCGCATGAATGTCAGTTACCACTACAAAAAGTATCTTATGTCCTTCCCAGGGTCTACATACCTTTTATCTAAATCAGCGGTTCATGATTAAGAATGTAACAGACAGACAGAATTATTCACGCATTTATAAATAAAATATGTATAGATTTTGCTTCACTAAGCAGTTCTGTTTACCTTAGCAGGGTGTGATTCCACTCCATAGCAGTCGAGTCGTTTGGCATGCTCTAAGAAGTTTGCTTCTGCATCTGCTGGTGCCTGGCCTTTGTGTAGTTTGTGCAGCTCCCGGATCCTTCGCTCATCCTCCGCACTCTGCTTCGGTAGAAGGCATAGCTCTGACAGATAGTTTGGTGGGTGCTCTGATACATTGTAGTCGCCAAGCTCGGCTGGAATAATATTTGACAAGAGATGTTCAATACTGCTGATGTAGCAATTTATAATTATGACAGATAATTTCTGTAACCCACATCATTATACACTAAGTAAAAAACATAGGTATTGTAAATATTTGTATAGTATTATCTAGTAAGAGACAGAATACCAACAGTGGGAGTTAGTGGTCTGGTCACAGTTTATGCCAGAGGCACCATTTCTATCGGATAAATAGCAGGTTACATAGAGTAAGTAACAAAACAGTCATGTCTTGAGCTCAAATAAATCTTGACACTATTTAACATCATTACTTAAGTACAAGAAAATATATTCTAAAGGACAATCAAACGACAACTACACTAAAAAATAAACTTTTAAATAAATAAAAATAAATATTTGTAATAGTATATTTAGCTTAGAAAGCTGTATATTTTGTAAACAGCTGTTGGTTTCTTAACAATTATAAAAAAAAAAAAAAAAAACACACCAGCTAAATCTTGTGAAACAGGAAGTGTTGAAAAAATGGTGAATCATACAACTAAAATGGCTAATTATTTCACAACATTTCTATTTTGCTAATACAAGAGGAAACAGGAATTAACAGAGGAAAATCAAAAACAATTACTGACCAATTTACATGTTGGTTTCTGGTCATTAAATAATTAATGCATGATTTTGTACTTTGCGTTGGAAAATCGGACAAGTGGGAATCTGACTTGCAAACAAAGTAAGTAACAACTTTACTTGGTAGTAGGAAACTGGGAAAAATGTTCTCACTTACATCAATGTATGATAATGTCAACATTCAATTATTTTTTTATGCAAAATAATAACTTCCGGTTTTTTGCTCTACTTGTACAGTGAGAACTTGCTTCTTGCAAAATTATATTACTATTTATTTTATTTTGCTATCTTGCAGTTCCGACAAAAATACAAATAAAATAGATACTATAAAATTCTATAATCTTAAAGAATTGTCTTTATTTTGCATACTGCACATACATATATATTAGGTTGGGGAAAAAGTCTTTTCGCATTATAGTATGTATGAACTTGTAATAAAATCTCTTTGGCTGTAGTATTTGTATCTGGATGGTTTTGGTATCATTAAAAGTTTAGATTTTGAAAAAGATAATTCCAAATCCAAATTAGGAAAATGTGTGTTTTTCATTTGTTTTTCGTACTGTCAAGATTAGTGAATCTAATGAAGAAATTCGATACATTTTAAAAATTTACTACAAAAAAGGGAAAAATGCAACGCAAGCCGCGAAAGAAATTTGCGATGTTTATGGACCTAGTGCAGTGTCCGTGAGAGTAGTACAAATTTGGTTTAAGCGTTTTCAATCCGGAAATTTTGATGTCAAAGATGCACGTCGCTCTGGTCGGCCTTTTACGGATAAAATTGATGCCATTTTTGAAAAACTGGAGCAAGATCGGCATATCAGTAGTTACGACGTAGCTGAAGAACTGGGAATTGACCACAAAACAGTTTTGGCGCATTTAAAAAAAAATGGGTACACAAAAAAGCTCGATATTTGGGTACCCCACGAGCTCACTGAAAGAAACCTAATGAACCGTGTACTCATTTGTGATTTTTTATTACGACGTAATGAAACCGAACCATTTTTGAAGAAGCTGATAACTGGTCATGAAAAGTGGACCACGTACGACAAGAACGTGCGAAAAAGGTCGTGGTCAAAGGCCGGTCAGGCTTCACAGACTGTGGCGAAACCCGGGTTAACCCGCAACAAGGTGATGCTGTGAGTGTCGTGGGATTAAAAGGTCATTATTCATTATGAGCTGTTACCACCAGGCAGGACCATCGATTCTGAACTCTACTGCGAACAACTGATGAGATTAAAGCAAGAAGTTGAGAGAAAGCGGCCGGAATTAATTAACAGAAGGGGTGTGGTTTTTCATCATGATAACGCTAGACCTCACACATCTTTAGCCACTCAGCAAAAATTAAGAGAGTTTTGCTTGGAGGTGCTAAAGCATCCGCCGTATAGTCTTGACCTTGCACCTTCAGATTTCCACCTGTTTCGCTCTCTTCAGAATTCTCTAGGCAGTGTCAGGTTAACATCACGAGAGGACTGCCAAAACCACTTGTCGCGGTATTTTGATCCATAAGTTCCAAAATTTCTATAGCAATGGGATCATGTCCCTACCTACAAGATGGCAAAAAGTTATCGAACAAAATGGTATCTAAATACTTTAGTTATATATAAATAAACTATATTAAAAAATGTTTTGAATTTTCTTAAAAAATGCGAAGAAACTTTTTCCCCAACCTATTATGAAAGAGGTAGATCTCAATATTTGTATGATTCGTATGAAAAAGATAGTTATAGAAAAAAATCGCACCTTGTATAGTAAAAGATGCCAGTAACAATGAAGTATTCTTAGGGGCAGTCATCCTTCCGTCCAGAAGGAGCTTCCTCAACTGTAGACAGAGCAGGTATCTGGTATACTCCTCAGCTAGACGAGATGGTTCAGGAGGGTAGAAGCGGACTGCAAGCCAGAACTGAGCATTGGCACCAACTTGCTTCTTGACAGATTTCCCACTATCTAACCAACGCTGGAAATAAAAAACATAATAATATTATAAAGTGTTTCTTGTATTGTTACTCATTCTAAGTTCTACATATAGTACACAAGCATGACTTTGCTTTCCCTGTTGAATTCCAAATATTTGAAGATGATGGTATTAATTATGTAGGTAATAATAATAGTGGATAATAGGCATGAAATTAGTGACATTAAATTACTAATTTAATTCTATGACAGGTGAATGAAATGTAAAATGACTCATTTCATGAGTAATAAAAATATTTTAAAGACACAGGTGGAATACAATTTTTAATAATCATTCATTTAATTTACACATTCTGAGCCTGTTTAAATTTAGGCTTCCAACAAAACACATTCTCTTACAGCTGTTGCAATGTAATTCACCACAGGACCACAATACTTCAAAATATTATTCAAAATAGTTATTCGTTAATAGTTATTACTTGATTAACACTGTATACAGTGAAACCAAATGTGTACTATCTATGTTACAATGATATTATAACATTTTAAAGTGACTATATAAAATCATACACAAGACACTGCGATACTGTAATTTGTAAAGATCTTTACTTATAATAATATTGACATTTTAATATTATATTCTAACTTCATCTTCCAAGGTTTGCTAACTAAACTCTACTATACTGTTGTAGAAATAAAAAAAAAACAATATTTTGTTTAATTAAAATCTAAACTTTATATTGACTGTAAAGTACCTAATGTGAATAAGAAATCTGTAGCAAAGTAGAAAAAAATCTCCAAATATAAATTTAAAAAATGACAAATCTGTTCAATATGTGTTCAGTGATAATTCAAATCATTTAATATTTTGACTACAATTTTAATCTGTCAAACAGTGTTATCTCTCCTGAGGGCTATGCAATGAAAAAATCTGGAATCTGATGCTTGAGAGGTTAGAAATGTTAACAAAAATTATTAGCATACCGTTATTTCAGTATTGGTAGCATTTGGTGGTGAACCGTTTTCTGTGAACTGTAGACCAAAGTAATCCTTCTCAATCAATTCCAGAGTCTGGAAGACTTGTTCTAATAATACATTGCCTTTTGCTTTTTTCTGCAATAAATACCATTATGATAAAAACAAATAAGTTGTAATTTATACCCATACATGTATTATATAGAATTTTTTAAAAATCTATTCATCTAGATCAGTCATGTCAAAGATATGGCCCGCGGGCCGCATCCGGCCCTCAGACTGTATTAATACGGCCCGGGATCGCAATTTGCCACAAAAAGAAGAAGAATGTTTTTAGAGGTTTTAGACTTCACACGATTTCTCTACGGAAGTTTTAAAATTTTTTATTTGAATCTGTCTCACCTAAACTTACTAAATTTAATATATGGCCCTTTGCAAAATTCAGTTTGACACCCCTGATCTAGATAGAACATATTCTAATGCTGCCAACCTTTCACCCATACCAGCCTGCAAGTGCTAGCGCTCACACACATTAAATAATCTTTTGTTTTTTATATGACATGGGTACTACACAGATTCCCTATGACTTTTGTTAAGGCTGTTTCTGACATTCATGCTGGAACCTGGAGTAATATATTTATGGTTACTGACTAGAGATCACTCCACCAATAAAATTCATGTACAACTTTAAAGTAGAGAAAGAATATAAATATAATAGTTTATTCAGATTAGAAATTACTTTTCTCTGGCATATTCGATAGTTTTGTTACATTCTAAGACTCAATCGTAAACAAAAATGATGGTTCTTTTGATAAAGGAAAGTAGCATACTCACCTCGATTTGAAACGATTGCTGGGTGTCATCCAAGAATTGTACAGTGACATTGAATATATTCAGCTTGCGCTCCCTTGCAAGCTCAGAGGCACGCACGTTGTACGTTCCACTGGTACTACTAAACGCGCGACGCGATACACTCTCAATCATGGCATCTATTACTCACTTCTACCGGATTCCTATCAGATAAGTCAACGCCCGCAGCCCCGATACCGTCAACACGACCGCAAATTATCACCAGCCAAGTATTCTTGAAGCAAAACGTCACTTAAGCTCGTGAATCATCAGGACCTTAGAATCACATTCATTAGCTAGCTTTATTGCCTATTAGCCGGCACTATAGTTAGACTAGATGACCATGACGTAATAATATTCTACATAAACTATTGCCTCTTGAATACACAAACTATAAATTCTCATGTTTATTTATCGTAGATTATTTACATAGCTGCTGCTATTTTAGTAAATTAACTGATTACATAAGACACGTCATTGAGTTATACAGTGTTTCAATTTCAAATAACACAAGATATTTTAGAAATCTGTTTCAATTTAACCAAGAAAGGGTCGATATCTATTATCTATAGAGAAATACATACACTACACTGACATTTGATGAGAATGCGATGATAGGCTGTTGCGCCATTTTGAATAATTTTAGATGAAAAGAGGTCTGCGTAAAATGGACATTAAGAGTACGTTCACAATATTATAGCTCTTAGGTCATGCTCATAGAGTGTAAAATTGATATGTAAAATTAAAACTCTAGATAAAACAAGTCTTCATACTACATGTCAAAATTGCGTTTAGTTTACAGGTACGAGAATAGTCAAAAATGAATTGAAAAAAAGCAATCAACAAAGTTTTTACTTTTAAAAAGAAATAATTTGACATATTCAACTTACCATTTCCTACATGTTAAATTATATGATTTTTAGGATAACAAGATTATATGTATGTTATCGTTCATAATTTTATGTTTACATAGGTTTTCTTGAGCGTGTTAGTGCTGCCGTAATCACACAATTACACAGCACAGAATACTTTTACTGTCATAAAAATCAATAGTTCAAATGGGGCCCAAAATAACTCCTAAATTATAATCGACTATTCGATTCAACTGATGGTATCCATATTAACAGTATTATCGTTATTAACCCGGCGTCATGGGGGTGGGAAATTGTTACACGGACGTGGGGGCTGGGTCATATTTACCCAAATAGACAATTGAATATATTTCATGATCTATTTGGGGGAATTAGTATTATTTGTTAAAATAATTATTTATGTGTTATCAAGACAACAAAATACCAAAAAAATACATAAAAAAAATTTTTATTCATATCAAAAAGGCTTTGAAACAAATACCATAAAGAATCAACCAATTTTGCGTCATCTAGCAAAATCTAAATTAATTATAGTAATTATTACTCTTTTATTACTCTCTTTCTCTCTTATTACTCTTAATTTTAAAAGTGGTATTTTTTATAAATCTTTAACATGGATATTAAGCAAAACATTAATTAGCATTATCGTTATAAATATAGTCGGCATAGAAAGTCCTAAAAAATATAGTTGTTAGCATCCTTCAAACACGTGGGTATTTTCACGGTCTTTGCCAGCAGGACACACCTGAGACCTCTTACGATTTTATTTTTTGTTGGAGGCTGTTCTCAAGATTCTCCAGAAATTGACTGATTTTTCACGCAATTCTCGTGACAAACTTGGAACGTTCCGGCGGGCTTTCAAGTGTTCATCTGCTGCAGCAGTTGATTCGCGTCAGAAGTTTTACTTCTAATTGATGACTGCAGAACCATAGCACCTGGATCCCAAATCTATTTCTTTGCCGCTTAGCTGACTGCGCTCACTTGAAAGGTCTTAGTCTTTACCACATTCAGGTCTGCGTAAAATCTGAGTCAGATCCTTCAAGAACCGTTATAATACGTCATCTATCTTCTTCTTACACGGTCCATTTTTATTCATAAGGCCGAAAAAATAAAAAAAAATTATGTAATTCACACAATAATGGAGTAATACAAATAATAAGCAACAAAAATAACAATTGATCATTTATTTCGCGTATGAGAAAATGCCTTAAAATAGTTACACGGACTACAGGCATGGGTCATAATTACCTTTTTCAAATTACAGCACTTGAAACTCCCAATGCAGCTATTGGCCCTAATTCTGGTGAACACTGCTAAGTCTAAATTTAAGTTCAGTGCATTTCTTTCTATTAAAAAAAATACGAAAAGGATAGCTGTCATATAATTTGACATTTAGAAATGTGCGTTCAATTTTCGACCTTATTGAACGTGCTAAAATGCAATGTTTAGGAGGCACCTCCGTACATGCCGTCTAAATTTGTCTATGGTTTCTATGAAATCTATCTAAATTTAAGTGATGGACAGCTCTAAACAGATTCTTGCTATCTTTTTCTATTACTTATTGCGAGAAAAAGATATACTGTTCTTAAATTTAGAATTAAAGTGTGTTCCCAGAATTAGGCCCATTGTCTGACTGATTTCATTTCAAAAAACGTGTGGTGGGACTCAATAACTACAGCTACTGAGACAAGCGGCTATGTTGCATGAATAGTTTTGAATATGTAGGCAATTTGAAAACGCGCGGGTCATTTTGACCCAGCCCCCATGACGCCGGGTTAAAGATTGGAAGTTACGATTTAATTTAAACTATCGATATAATCAATCTAATTGACCTATTGACTTATTCTTATAGTATCGCTGCTATGTTATTAATTAGTGGTAAATATCCCGAATATAATTTTATTAACTTAATGTCTCATAATATGACTTGCCCGAAAACCGAAATCCCTAAATGAAATAATAATTTTATTAGCAATCTGGTAAAAAAAACCGGCACTTACCTTTTCTTTTCATCATGATGTGTTTGTGAGTGTAGTCCATTACTTAACTATTTTATTTACCTAAACTACCTACACTTTAATTAAAAAATAATAATCACACATGGTAAAATGTTCTATAGCCGTTGTCTAGGACCACTGGACCACTTATTATGAATGTATATAGGATGGTACCGTCAATGCGACAATAAATTTAAACATGGGCTATATTAGTCCATAGAAATAGTTTGCCTCTTTCAAAAATATCGTATTCATTTGATAATTTCATGAGATTTGTATGAAATAATGCTGCCAACGTTACACTATTCCATACAAATGTGAAATTATCAAATGAATACGATATTTTTGAAAGTGGCAAACCATTTCTATGGACTAATAGGTATAGCCCATGTTTCAATTTATTGTCGCATTGACGGCACCATCCTGTATATGAAAAATATGTAGATAATAATAATAATAATTCTTTATTTCAATAAGCCTTAAAAATAATATACATAGTAAACGTTATCTTAGATATATCGATTTTGGCAATATAATCGAAGTAATCGATAGTCATCTCTTGATTCTGGTATTGATTCGATGGATTTAATTGATAGTATTGGGAACCTAGAAAATTATTAAAGATTACTCGATTTTAATGGATATTATCGTCGTAAGATTAATTAATCGATGTTATTGATGCTGTAGAATGTAGATAGTCTAATTGATTATTTGATTATTTAAGGTGGACAAAACAGACCGATTATTTTTAGCTAATAGATTTTTCGGCAACACCAGAGCGGGCCCACTAAACGGTCCGAAATAAATATTTAAAAACGTAGTGGTTACATTCTCTCTGCATCATTATTGAAATATTTTTGTTCTTTTTTAGTTTCTCTTCCTTCGTTTCTTTTCGATAATGTGTTTTCTTTTCTAATCTTTATTTTTTCCTTTCGTTTTATGGTTTGTTTCGTTTGTTTATTTTTAATTTATAACTAACGTTATCACCGTAAGCATTATTGTGTGCTCAAAACTTACCGCTCGCCTCCCATTGAATCACCTAATAGCAACTTTTATGGTAGGCATTGAATATTTTCAATAGTAGCTGTTGCGGCGTCCAACCTCCATAGCTGCGTCTATGACCGACGACTTAGACGAGGACTTTGACATGACAGAAAAAAGACAAGAGACAAACAGACATCGACTAAGACGGGACGATTTTACTATTATTCTATCTAAATTAGTGGTTTTATTTCTCCCCTCGACGACAAAGACCGAACAGTAGCAATATATCATAGAATAAAGGTATAGATATAAGTTGTGTAAAAATATCGAACCTCCTATATGCACTGGACAGATTGCACTGTGTCGTGCCGCCCACGGTGTTATAACTTCATGCTAAAATAACCATATCATAATACTAGGACCATTCGTTTATCTGATATTTAATTTGGTCGGCTTAGAATTGGTTAAAAAATTCAGGCCCAAGTCGATAGATGACTCTGTAACCATAAAAAAATAGTGACTTCGAAAAATATCAACAAAAAATATTAAAAACTTAAATGACATTACGATGTTATTAATTTAACTGAAAAAAAATAATTACTTCAATTTTTAATCTTTACTAGGTAACTTTGATATTTTTTCACTTTGTCGTTAGTAATGTAATATTCTTACTTCAACTTATATTATAATATCTTGCCCAAATTATTAGTTACTTAGTTAGAGTAGCGACCTATGTATTGGGATTTGAACCTAGGCCGTCATAGCTGTTCCTGTCAGTTTTTAATTTTTCATGACATTTTAATTTTTTGATGAGATTTTGGTGTTCATTATTCTAACGATATCATTTTTATACAGTATTTTTCAATAAATTACCATTTTAGTTAAGTACATTACTGAAGTAGAAATGGTAGCGCTAATTCATCATTATTCACAATGATTAGATGGTAGATTTGCGAGACATCCTGCTTTCTAAACCGAGAAAAATGTTCGAATCCCGTTGTGGAAAAATTTTTTTTTTTGAAATTTTATTTTGATAATAAAAATACATAAATAATCATTTTTTATGTAACTTTTGTTATTTAAATTTAGTTTTTAAGAAAAAAAGGTTTTATTAAGAAAAAAATTTTTTGGTTGTCTACCGGTTCTGATCACCAGATATCGCTAAGCGCGATATATTTTGTAGTATGGAGTGATGCCTCTATACCCGTATAAAAAGTGTACTCTTTGATAACATTGACGATGTAGACGTCACGAACACCTTAGTTTCTACAAATTACTCATACTACATTACTCTTTGTCTACAATTGCGTCGTGATATTGAATCTCTTAGCGCCTTGCAAGCAAAAATCAACCCTTGCCAAAAGTTTCAAGCAAAAATACTTGAATAGCTTTGAAAAAAAAAGTAAAACATGTCACACGTGCCAATAAAATTTGAGGTTTGCCCTCGATTTCCCTGGGATCCCATCATCAGATCCTGACTTGGTGACAATGGGACCACCACTGGAGTATACACTATCGAATAAAAAAATGAATTTTGAAAATCGGTTCACAATTGACAGAGAAATCGGTGAACATACATACAAAAAAAAATACATACAGTGGAACATAATAATATAACCTCCTTCTTTTTTGAAGTCGGTTAAAAATACCTTGTGTGTCTTCTTACCGCTTCACATCAGGTTTTGTTTAGTAATTTTCCGTGCTTTGTATATTAATAAAAAATAAAAACTCCCAGGGGAGTGGACAAAAGTTTGTATCTCTATTATTCCAATAGAAAGAGAGATTTTGTCCACAGCACGTACTGGTAGGTTTATTAATCAAAATGAAGACTACAAAGTGGTTAAAGACTAAAACCAGTATACCTATCTATCCTCTATATAGGTAGGAATACTTTCGACCTTGTCCAGAAAGGGTAATTTCGCTCTTTCTAGACAAGGTATTATGGTAGGGAAAGGTTGTTCAATACAAGCATAATTAGAGTATTTTTAGATGATTCATTGTTTCGAATTACATTCCACCTTATAAGTATCGCAATAAGGACAAGTTTTCTACGATAGTTCGTAAAAAATTTTGAAGTGACAAGATTTTGGGAACGCTTAAACTCATGCCTCGTAGGTAGTTATTTAAGGGGCTACCTCGTGCACACTAGCGACACCAATTGATTGTTATTAATTATGGTGAATTTAGAACATAATAAACAAAAACGCTTTAGAGAATTGCTAAAGAACGGTATTTGTAATTTTTAAAAATGTATTTTGTATAAAGTGTCTACCTACAAGTAACCAATTTTTTTATTATTGTTAAAAGTGGCCACTTTCGGCAATATTGAAAAAATAGGTTACATGTAGAGGAATATCTTATACCGAGCACATCTCAAAAAATTACAAATACTATTCTTTAGTCATTCACTAAAGTGTTTTGGTTCATTATGTTCTATATTCACCACAATTAATATAAATCAAGTGGTGTCGCTAGTGTCGACGAGGTATCGCCTTAAGGCGCTCATAGGAAATAATAAAAAAACAAAAGCTCAAACAGTTATTTGCCTTTATTCTGCATCTCATCGTAAACCAGCAGCCATAAATCGATCGTTCGGTACCATAATAGGAAGAAAAATGAATACACTATTACATACTGTTACAGTTTGGTTTGAATATGTGTTTACAGCTGAAGTTATGTGTAAGTAGAGTTTTATAATCGTATTACTATTTCATTATAGTTACATATGGATCATGAAAACCAGGGTGCAATGCGATGTCACATTGTAATTCATTTATAGTTATCTCATTACGGGACTAGCAGTTTATAGTTAAATAATATCATTTGTACTTAGCATCCTATGCTTCTTTCTATTACACTAGTATTTGTTGGGAATCAGATTTTTCATATATTTTTTTCATTAACAAGCGCAAAAAGACAAAGTATGTAGATTTAGGTAACGATTGAATTTACATCTACCCGGAGAGTGTGGAAGTCGACTAAATGGATTCTCGTACTTCGATTTTCATTCATTTTAACGCAACTCACCTCATTCATTTTAACCCGTACAGTAGCATTATACAGTAAAACATATAAAACACATTCAGCGTAGGTACTGATAAAATAATGATTATATAAAACAATAAAATCGATTGGTGGAGCACAGAGGTTGCAGTACCTACCTATCTACGGCTACCTACATACAGATGATAGGTATTGCGTGATATTAATATGTTAGCAACTTAGGACTTAAGCAAAAATGTAAGTATTAAGCTCTGACTCGACTGGACCTGCCATGCTAATCACAAAATAGATTGAGAAAACTCGACGCTTTTAACAGCAAGGAAGCATCGTGGATAAATAAAGACACTAGCGCTCTACGTAAAGAGCGGTGTCAATAGAAACTACAAAATACTTCATAAGTTATTTATGTGCCATTTTTCCGACGTCGAGATGAATCAGTCAAATAAAGAATAGCATAGGTGAAGTCTTCTTAGATTTTCGCTTAAAAACTCAACATAGATATTGTAATAGTTAGTAAGTAGGCACCTACCTGAAATAAATAGCATTTGAAAAGAGATTGAACCTATAAAGTATTCAGGGAATTTGTTATCTTAAGGTTTAGTATCTCTAAGTCTTAGTTAATTACAAAGACAAGTCTTAGTTAATTACAAAGACAAATCTTAGTTAATTACAAATACAAGATATTCCCTGGATATTTAGAAAATATTTAAATAAATTCTGTAAATGGTACTTTGAATATAATATTAATAACATGGTTCTATGAAAAATCTGATTCAGCAAAGTATAAGTACAGATTACGCGCGATATCGCATCGCACGACTTATTATAAGTCACTGTTTACCTTACTGCTTGTTGTGGGTTTAGTGGTGTGTTGTAGTCGATAAAAAGTCCGCATCGAGTAAATTTTTGTTTTATGGCCAAACATCCCTTTTTAAATACACTTTTTTGCACTTGTAATAATTTTTGAAAATATAAATTTTGATAATATTTTCTCCTTTTGTTCCTAAATATTAATCCAAATAGTTTTATTATCCTTAATATTGTATTTACAATTTTTCAACAGCCGAAAAATATGTTCAATTTTTATAATATTATTTTTTAACGACTCTTGTTAAGTAGTAGGTAACAGTACAAATATTAATGATCACAAGTTGGTTTTCATTGGTCATTAACATACATTACATTACAACCTTATTACTATTGGTAATACAGTTAACATCAGGTCTTAAATTGAAAATATTCTAACTAAATTATATTTACATACGACACTACAAATACGTACTCACACTTCATTCTTGATAGAATTTATACAAACTTTAAATACTCAAAATACTACGAAGTTCAGTTCAAACATTATCTAGAAAGGTTTATTTCAGCTCTGTTCCAAATAACGGACTCTTTACGGATTAAGCCTATTGGATGGATTTATTAGGAAATACGAATTTTACGAAAATGAAACTCTACACGTACATTTTGTAACTTTTATAAAAGTACCTTTGTACCTACCAGTAATTAATCAAACATGGCACGAATAAGAGGAGCATGGATCATAAATAATATTTAATATAAGTGGTAGCAAAACAGTAACGGAATAGTGGGTTCCGTAAAGTATTGTATTATATACCTTACAATGCTAGAACTTTATGAGGCAGTGGAATAGAGCTAAATAAAGCGTTTCGAGTACAAAATTGAATAATATAATATTTAATTTTTATTTGTGCATACTTTTTGGGTACTCCCCCTTCACTAAAATAATTACTTAAATGTCAAAATTTGTCTTTTTGAAACTTTTTATATAATATGTATAATATTTTCAAAATCTACAGTTCCAAATGCGAGGCAATTTTATTAGTATAACATTAACTACCCAAAAATATGCACATAAATAAATTTATTTTCAACGTAAGTTTTCAAGACCATCTGTTACTTGTATTTATTTATTTTATTGAAAATTGTTATAATGAAATCGAAACGTATTGAACAAAATAAATGACATAGCAAAAAAATCCAACTTGAATCTACAATTTTATTTGAAAAGCTATGTAAATTAAGCTTAAGTATGGAACTAATAATACATTTTTAAAATAAAATTAAGGAAACAATATTTACAATTTCCGATAGTATTAAATTACTATCTATCTATTCTATACATATCGCTTTATACCTATCTATCAACAAAAACCTACTAAATATTAAAAAAAATCCAGTAGGCCACTAAGACTGACGACACATTATCTACTTTCATAATATCAATATTATTTCTAAAACTATAAAGTGCAACATTCGCTAAATAGAACGAAACAACTCAGAGTATTTCAATAAATTAATGCACCAACTACATTACAGATTTATCGCCGAGAGTTAAATTGTATTGTACTTATTTACAAAATGCAATATTTTTTTTACAAAAAAGTCTAATACTAGGAATACCCACATTCTGCCACAGGTATGTATGTACCTATATCATTGTTATGTCATTTAAAAAATCATTTTTCGAGATTTCGACGTCGATTAAAACCGTTCTAGTAGTGTATCTGTACCCATTTTAAACATTTATGTCCAGTATAAATTATGGAATAACCTTTTGCTAAAGAATTGATATTGATACGAAAGGATGGCTCAATAAATCGAGTGTGGTTGGAGTCCTCTTTTTCATTATTTGTACTAATAAACACCTACATCTTATTAGTCTATGACATCCCATTCATATCATTGTAAACTACGTCGAGACGAATATTTCAGTCGAAATTTTATTTTATTTTACAATTACATTAAACACTTAAAATTATCTCCCTTTAAAGTTGGCTGGAATCGCACAAAGGTTTGCGTTAAGGCCAGAATAATATTTATAAAATATTATTTGAAAAGAAACATCAAAACACCTTTCTAATAAAGACACTATGAATGCAAACAATAAAAGTGAGTTATCGAGACGAGATCAAGAATCTACGTGCAAGATCTTGAAGCCAAAACCATCGATATCGATATGATTCGCCACATTACTACTTGTGTAAATTTTAATTTGCCGCCATAATTCGAAGAGCTGCCACGAGTTAGCTTTTTTGGTGGGGTTAGTTTTTTAATTTGTTTATTTTAGACCATGCCTTTTGACATCATTCTGACGGTATTCTTGAGAGCTTGACGTTTGTTGCAGAACCATATTCTGATGACTTCACGTTCGTAGCCTAATTGATGCGCGAGTCCAGTAATTTCAGTGCCTGAAAATGACAAAAGAAAAGTTTATATTTTATATATTGTTCAATAATTTATAGGGTAGACAGGCATTTATTCACCTTTAATTAGAACAGTATTTGTAGTGATATGCTTTCTTCGTGTGAAGTATAAGTTTATCAATTAACCCGTCAAGAATTAGATCCCAGACAGCACAGCATTATTTTCCTCTATGCACAATTGCACACTACTTAAAACGCCGCTTGACGACAGACAGGGAAATAATTAACGGGACGGTCAATTGTTTAGCAGGTTGACGAATATTTGCATTTGGTCGTATCATAGCGATACTCGTACACGAACTATTGGGAATATTATACAAAAATTAAAACCGACTCCAAAAACTGAAAAGGATAAAATAATTAAATTTTAGTAGGTACTTATCCCCTAGGAACATATTTTTGGAGTTGGTGCTTCACTTTCTATGGTTTCTGGAAACAACTTATCACCGACTCCAAAAATATGTTCCTATATAGGGGATGAGTACCTACTAAAATTTAATTATTTTATCCTTTTCAGTTTTTGGAGTCGGTTTTAATTTTTGTTTAATTTTTTTTTCACAATTTTTAGTGTTAACTTTTGAAGGTCAATCAAAGCTAGATGACTGTGAGCTTATGTTGTTTTCTACTATCGTATCATTTCACAAAAAAATCATAGGAAAGCAAAAATCCGAAGTTTCGCATACGTAGACGACTTAATTTTTCCAGTTTTTTTGTTTTAAAAACCAAACTAATGGATTTTCAAAACATTTTTATGGGACCAAATGGGAACTATTCCGCATCGAACAAAAAAAGAATCATCAATATCGGTTTACCCAGTCAAAAGTTCTGAGGTAAGAAACATTAAAAAAAAACATACAGATGAATTGATAACCTCCTCCTTTTTTTGAAGTCGGTTGAAAATCAATAATTTACAATCTGTCCTCCTATTTGCCGTTATAATAAGACAAAATAAAAAATCTAACTTGCTAAACAATTCGCCCTCTACTTAACTTCTCTCAGAGCAAGAGTGGGATAAAGTCAACCCATTTTTATATAAAAAAGGGAAGAATTTAAAGGCTTTAAAGAAATATTAGCGTGGTCAACAAAAATAATAATTGGTCTACAAATTTATTGTTAATATGTTGGTATTTTGACGACCAATTATTATTTTTGATGATCAATTACCTATATTTTTAAGGTTGGTCAGAGGGCGTAGACAAGATGCCATTCGATAATCGCTATCGCTATCGCTATCGATTTGACATAAGACTTCGAACGACTTTCGATAGTTAGTGTCAAATTCCATACATTTTTAATTTAGCGATAGCGATTGACAAATGGCATCTTGTCTAGGCCCTCAGGTTAGGTTTGTATGGCGATCAGTTAAATACAAGGCAAAAAAAAACCCCACTGTCTTAGATACATGAGCAATTTTTGATTTATATTTGACTATTTAAAACTTTGTTTAGTCTAATCTAAAGTGAATTCTTGTAGGTAGTTACTTTCATCATCATCACCAGCCTATATACGTCCCACTGCTGGGCACAGGCCTTCTCACACGGGACAAATTCAGGATATGTTTGATCCATAACACCACCACCACGGCAACGCCAGTGCGTGTTGGTGGGTTAAAGCGGTTGCAGTAACTCAAACTCAAAACTCAAATATTTATTGCAAATTAAGTGTTACAAGATCTTAAGATATTATTGTTATTACAGCACTTACAACTTAATTACCCTTTTTCCTATAGTTTTAGGAAAAATAAATTTCCTAAAACTATAATATCATAGTAATATCATACTACATTACTAACAATATATTTAGATTAAAAAGGTACTTAAACGAAATTGTATATATCAAATCTTGTTAATATAAGTACATTTGCGTATTTTAATGTATGTAGATGTATGAGGTATTAATTGATTTTTCTTATTTTAATTTCATGGGACTCCGGACAACTACCGGGACAAATGGCTTAACGTGCCTTCAGTAGCACTGTTTTTTAGAATAGACCTGTAAAATTAGAGAAGGCATACTAATATTCCAATGAAACATTTGCTTTAAACCTACTAGATACTTGTTTTAAATTCTCGAAGCAAGAGTCACTACTTTTTCTAGCTTTAAAATTAAGTTTCATTTTAAAAATATAGAATCAAGAATTTTAACTCTGACAAGGTTAACATTTATTACATCCCTTTATTTTTTGATAAGTACAAACATTTTTAATGACGTTCAAAGGGAATTGTGATGATATGAAGCTGTATAATTTACGTCAGCTGTTTCAGTTTAAAATGTCCATATCCAGAGAAAGTCTTTTTGTGTTTACAACTCCCAATGGTTACCAATGTTACCTTATCACAATCTGCAGTATACCCAATTACCCACTTTAATAATTTTCAAATTCTGCGAAAAGAGACCTTATGTAACTCACCAGAAGGGTGTGTGTTCCTCTCAAAATGCGCGTTCAGTAGCTCCAAAGCCTGAGGAGTGAAGGACGTCCGCCGTTTGCGTTTCTTGCTAGGTTCCATGCCGATGAAGTCAGTCAGATGGTTCTGCCCAGACGCGTACCTGTAATTAGATACGAGTGTCTTTAACATAAGGTTTATTTTTTCTCAACAACATTTAAGGCATTAGGGCTGTCTCTCAAGAGTTTCAATATCCGTGTGTGTCAAATAAAATGTCCTTTTTGATGTAAGACCAATCTTAGAGTAAGATTGTGCAGTTACGGCTTTTTGAATCTAACAAAGTTTTCGAGTTTACGCATACTTATAGTGCGAGCGTAAAATGAAAATAAGCTTATGTTTCATACATACCTAATAGTGCTATATATACAACTAATACTAAGTTAGTACGTACCAAACCGAAGCAATAAATAAAAGCTAAATATAAACAATAAATGAACACTTACATGCTTAAATTTTGTCATTTATTATTTACATTTATACCTACAATAATTTGTGTAACTTACGCTAAGGTGTGTTTGTTGAATAAATACACATGCAGATAGGTCCTACACTTTAATAGTTGGATAGGCGGAATTAAAATGAACGAGTATGATATTTGAAACTATCGAATATTTCGCATATTCAATTAGGTAGATGCTATGATATACCTACCATAATAAAATAATTAAGTAAGGTTGTAAATAAATCAGGGACTGTTAGGGGCTACCATCAAGACGTCACAAAGTCAAGTTTCATCTCAGCTGTAAAATTAACGAGAAACTGATAGATATTGCTATTCTGCCTGAGGCTTTCTCTCGTCCGAAGTTTTGAGTACGCCCGAAAATTTTTAAGAGAATAAACAATTCAAAATTTTTGTTAATACAACTAGAAGACAAACAAACTGACGGACCACCTGATGGTAGGCGGTTACCGCCGTCTATAAACACCTGCAATACCAAGGAAAAATCACTTGATATTGCAGGTGCGTTGCGTTATTCCAGGTTCTCAATTAAATTTTCTATAAGTAAATACGAGTAACAACCGTAAGCGAATCTGAAGCAGGGCTATATCCTACACAATAGGAAAAGACACACAACTTGGATGATAATCTTATATAGAAGTTGAAGAGAAAAATTGTTCAGACTCTTGACTCGTTCGCGTTTTTAACGAATTCGGAAACCTTTTTAATTATTTATTTAATAATTAATGTACAAAACAACAAAATAATTGAAAAACCATTAGACAAAAAGTGTACACAAGACAACACATCAAGTGTAACAGTTGCACTACGAAAGACGCCTCTACTACAAGCGCAGTAAGGACGTCAAGGTCAAAACTGCTACGCTTGATGTGCTGTAGACTGTACAATGGTACAATGCAAATCAAAGCTTTTTTATTTTGAAGTTTATGAAATCTTTTTGTGGCTGAGAGGAAGCTCTACCAATCTGACTCCCACCCAACTTCCAAGGGAGGAGATGAAAGAGTTTTGGAGCTCTCATAATGGAAAAAACATTGCTGTGGAACGAAACTGTAACGGGCGCGGTGTTACTAGAGACACGACATCCGGTGTAACGTCGCACGCAGATGATGTCGGACCACTAGGCTGTTAGTATCTTCTTCGGGGGAACCAACCCTCGGTTAATCTTCTCTATATACATTAGCACACGGACCGGGCTTTTCAAGCCGCACCATCCCTTAACATGCGCGAAGTCCTAAATACAGGTGGACCGCCAGCCTAGCACACAGGGAACCCACGAGCCCCAATAGAGACCACGAAACTCATGATTGATGGGAACATGCGGAGCGAAGAAGGATCGAAAAATACCGAAGTTTCAAAATGCGTAAGACAAATACAAAACGCATATCGCCATGTTAGTGGCGATTCTTCAAGGCAGAAACTCTGGCATTAATCTGTCAAGCAGCGTTGTACCTCTGGAGGTCTATCACAATTAAAAAATCATTTGTGTCTGGAATCTAATGCTTGATGGGTTAATTTTAAACTTCCACAAAGGCCCAAAAGTCACAAAGAAAGTATGTTATCATAACAATTGAATTCTATTAGGAGTGCTTTGATCACCAAGTCATACTGCTGTTATAAATCATGGTTAGTCCAATAGCCAGCCATTAGATGGGCCTGATCGAATTGTCTTAAACCATATTCAATATGAAAGATATTAATACTGAATGGAAACTTTTCAGAAACCTACAGAGATGCATTATAAGAATTTTAAATAAGCCAACAGCAGTCATATTCCTACCAAGTTCATATTAAAAAACAAGACGCCGGACGATAAGCCTTGCTCCGGTTCCATAACGAGACTCATTTGAATTTTTGTCATAAATGAATCTTTTTCTATAATTCATCGTTTTTTGATCTTAAAAAGATCGTGGTTTCATACATTATAAGTAAGGCCACGTAGATTATGCTAAGTAAATCAATTTCTGGTGCTCATAAGCTCTTAAAACCTTTCTTAGGATTATTGTAGGTATGTACTTCAAAATTCTGTTCGGCGAAAACCGACATAATTGATATCGACCTTAGGACGGTTTTTTTGTGCTGAATCATATTTATAAGAATATTCGAAAGAGTTCACGGCAAGGAGGCTTTTAGTAAAAATATGAATTTTACATTCTCTTAGCACACTTCCATTAAAAATATTCTCCTAACGTGTTTAAGCCAATATCCGTTGAGAGATATTTATGCATATTTTCACTTACTATTCCTAAGCTTTAAGTGTCTATAAGCGATATCTATTTCTGTCTTTCTTAAGGAGAAAGAGAGAGGCAAAACTGGAAAGCGTCACCTAAAGCAAAAGGCAGCTTAATCTCTAGCATATTTTGACAGTCTGTTTAAAGTGGTAATTACTGAACTAATTCCTGCTAACTCACCGCTGTCCTCGCTATTACGTCATTGTGGTGTCTAGCTGAGTAATGCAGAAATAGACAGGCAAACAATTCAGTGATGATCATCGTTTTATCATTTTAGACAAGGTGACGATTAAGCCCGTAGGAAAAATATTCGAACTCATGCTAATGTCTTCTTCTTTTCAGTTATTGGCGGTATTTGGTTGTCTCTTAGGTATGTCTATGTCTATACGATAGGGATCAAAATCATTTACATCTATTTGAGGCTGACTGTACTGTGGAATCATCTATCGCCTATTACCTAAGGAGTTTAGGCTAATAAGGGTAAAGTTGCTTTGTTTTCGTAATCGAAAACAAAGTGCACCAACTACTGGATCACACTCCTGCAGTAATATTAAAATTATCCCTTATTTTTTTTCACTATGACAAACACTCGTACGGTAAAGCTTGCGAGACTGCTCTTGCGCAGACCATGTGTTATTAGATTTGACGTTACTTACGCTGTTATCAACGTGACAGACTTAGTTTGAGAAAGAACAAATGCATATATGTTATGCTGATGAGTTATGTCACTAAAAATCTTATTTAAATGTTGTAAGAATGAAGAATAAAGTTACAAAACAAACACTACGTCTCTCACAACTAAAAAAAATGTCTTAAAATATTTCATTTAAATGACTATGTCGATACAAACCACTAAGAACAACGTCCATCGTCGTGATATTTAACAAACTATCAAACATTTCACGCTCATGGTACTTCCGCTGTGTACACTCGGAAACACTCCTTTTTATTTTATATTGTGGAAATCTCTAAAATTTTAATACACTATACTAACTACTAAATACAATTGGCATGATGTATAATTAGGTCTTCTAGCTTCCACACGAATCAATTTATTATAATTACTACCTTTAACAATACATATCTCATAATTTTTTTGTTCATTCAAGGTAGACTGGATTATGTGCCACTTTAATGTTAAGTGTCTCTCTGATATAGGTTTTATAGCTTAGCTATAGTGAAATAATAATAATTGATTAATGCTATATTTTTTTGTCTGCTCTATCTACATATCTTTGAGTTATAGATTATACATAGAAATATACTACTCAACTAATCATATTTTAATTAAGTTATTATCAATATTATTTTCAAAAAAAATTTATACGCTTATGTCATTTCTGAATGGACATTAAAACTTACACACCCATGACGGGTTGGCTGAAAACATCTTTAATAGAGGTAAGTGCTTTCTTGCATACTACCACAAAGGAAGGAATAATCGTTATACAGTGAAATTGCTGTATAAAATTTTATTTTTGTTTTGTATTTGTTGCAATTAAAAATTACATATTATAAATTTACATCATTATAAAAAAAAAATATTTTAAAAATAAATGAAAAACCAATTTAGTTTTTAGTTTAACTGAAAAAGTAAGAGAAATATATAATACTTTTAATAAGAAGTTAAAAAAAGAAAATTTTACAAAAATTACAACAGGTATTATAGTAGGTACATACCCACTGCTATAATTTTAATACTTTTTGGCTGATATACAAAACTAGGCAAATTTATAGATTTTCTAATACTTTTCAGATTTTCAGATATAATATCTATTCTACATCACATCAAACAAATTGTCCTAAAATTAAGAAATATATTATGACCGGCTAGATTTTGTTAGGACTAAAATTGATTAAATATTTAATTACTACATTATAGAATGTTTGCAAAACCGACAATGGAAACCTGATTGTTCTGAATTCAAAAGTCGCTCAAGAATCAAGGCTAACAGGCTTAATAGTTATCAATCAGGTGAAATCCGATCATAAAGAGGCGATCATAAGATGCAATTATCATTCAATACAAACTGTCATTTTAAATTAAGAGACAACGAATGCAAAACTCTAACTGTATGATATTAAACCTAAAGTTAATACGCCAATAAACATTGAACAATCTAGTATTGACTTTCCATAGATCTTAGCTACCTATCCTGGTATTAATTCAAGGACTATCATTATCCCTATAGACGCTCGTTAAAAATTACCACCAAGAGGGATAGGCTACTGCAAATTCAATGCACCATTTGCAATGTTAAACTCTCATCGTTGCATCCAGATAATGCATTTTAATGATGCAAAATGTAAAATCGATAGAACCTTACAACATTATTAAGGACGCGATAAAGATTTAAGTGACATCTGGATGATCTTATGAAATTTAAAAGCCGGATGCGACGTTTGTTTTTCCGTTGCCGTGACCGTTGACTTTGTAAATGAGCTGAAGTGTTTGAAATCGGAGTTAGAATAATTAAATCGACATTTATTAAAGTTTACAGCTAAGCAAAGTTTCATTAATAATCATAAGATTATTTATGAAACTTAAGTTTACACTTATATCTATTACTAAAGTAAATTTAAATAAATACATAGATACGATAAATATAATTGGTATAAGTATCTATATTAAGACCAATGTCTTAGAATGTCTGAAATTTGAAAAACTGTTTAAATTGACGACCAATATAGGCTAAATAACAGTGTCCCGAATTTCAGAGTCTGCCATACAATATTAATATTGTTAGTGAAACATTAGCGATACCAAATAAACTTAAAAGCCTAGCCCGTAAAAGCAGTAGTTAGTCCAGATTTGAGAAATATTTTTGCAACGTTGCTAAGCATTATAGGCCAAATGTGTCACGAACACGGTGTAGCACATAACCACGTACAAATTCACTCAAACAAATATTTACCTCTCTTCGGCTTCCTTCATCCAACGTTCGAGCACCGGTTTGATTTTCTGCGCACTTTTTGGTGTTATATCCAATTTCTCAAATCTGTATCGAACACAAATTTAATGTTAGATTCTTGCTATGCACGCACCGGTCAAAGAAAAGTCTAGCGCGGTGATGAAGCTCGCGTATCGCGACATATCGCGGCGACTCGTAACCCGATCCAATTTAACATAGGCATACATAGACACAGGACATTGACATCGCGTTAACGATTATATACAGAGAAAAAAACAATAGGCAATTTAGATTGCCAGGTAATCAGTTTGATTAATACCAAACGAGGTAACAATAAAATAACGAATTCAATTAGAAATGTAAAGGTAACGTATGCCAATGCCCTGGCTTTGAATTGCGCGAAATGAATATTAATAAAAATAAGTGTAATGAAATAATACATCATGCTAGATTAGATGGAAAGCAAGAAATTACTCATCGAGATGTTACTACAATAAATGTGATAAAACTCTCACAACGATTACTCATGGTGTTGAATAGACATAGTCGGTAGCCGTACATTAATGTGGCGCGTTTGTCTTAACATCAAAATGTAACAGCGGAGGCGTATGATGCATGGTGCCTTTACTGTAATTACTCGTATGCAAATACCATACACGTGTGAAAAGGAAAAGAAAGAACGTCAAAACCGGTAATTATCGATAATTATATGCGGCATACATTCTAAAGGAATGTACGGATCTTCGATCGAGATAAGATAACATTAAACAGCGTTGAAACATTTTGATTTAAAGACAATCTACGTGTGGAACGGGCCGTCGAAAGTGAGTCAAAGCGTGTGCTTAATGCATTTAAGGTGAGGACCTCCGAATTTATCGTTGCACGAAAATCTCCTGTGATTCTAAATTACCAAAAGTTTATTGACAAGCAGTTAATTTTGGCGCCGATAAATTTGGAGATACAAAAAAGGGAATAAAACAAAACACATACATGTTTTGTTGTTGTGAAGACAGCTGAGCTGCTAGCATCTGCGAAGCCAGGGCACTGGGGACGGTAACAAATAAATATGTTAGATTTTATCATCCAGTGGGCGATGAATATCCTCCAGGTTCTTGGGGGAAATTAGTATTAGAAGAAATAAAGCCGCACGCTCTTATATTATCCACATCTGAAAATGAATCTTATCATCGCCTCAAAATATTAACAGAGTGTTGTTGAGATTCAAGCGTTACGAAAATAATGTAAACAGTTTTAAAACTCTTGACGCTTCTCACCTCATATAAAATTATAATAGACTGCAACTGAGACATGGTTTATTCAATGTTTATTTTTACATCAATTTCTTTCAATTTCGGTAGCATTGACCATGAATTTTTTAACCAATTTTGAAAGGAATTTAAATAGCAACTACGTATCCGCTTTACTTTTAAGCAAGATTATTTACTATTTAAATTTGTTATTACATTTTATGTTTCATTGTGCGCAAGAACTGTTTTTTATCTGCGGACAAATTGTCACAAAGGGGTACCCCAATTTTCTAGTTAACCATTTCGTTTATTTTCACAAATTTATTTTAAGACAAAAATCTATTATCAAAACTGAAACAATAGCCAAGTTTCGCCGAGAAACGAGGGAATGTTAAATTAATTCTTTTCTTGAATAATATGTTTTAATTAAAATGCAAATTAATTAAGTCCAGTATAATCAAAGGGGTAACTACCATGTAGCGACGTCACGACACCAAATTGGAGGGAGTCGAAAGAAAAATTAATGGAAAATGAAATCAGGACGAGACAAAGACAGGGGAATTCTACTCTTTTAATTACACGAAAAAAGTAATTACGGCAAGATAATTAATTAACTGGAACAGAAGTAACGATTAATGATTTTATTATACGAAGGAGGTCGTCAGGGGTGGCTCGAATTGAAATTTTCTAGACCCTGGGCCGATTCCGCTCGCATTCCGTTTTGCATCGAGACTACATTTGTTTAGTATACAGGTTGTTTTGAATGACTTAGGTACTTTGGAGTAATCATCAATAAGTACAAAATACTTTATACTGGCAGCTGCTTCCAATTTTAATATCCTGGATGAATTGAGTACATATTAAAATAATTTCAGTTTAGTTGCACATAATCTATAAAAGTCTCTTAAAATTGAATTTTATGTGAAACAATTTCTATTGTTTTATGAGTCAGTTCTGCTCTAGCTCCTCAATTCATTATTTCATATTCCAGATACAATTATATGAAGCCCGGTTGCTCAATTGAATCCGCTGCTATGAACCAGTCCATCACTAAAGAAATAAGAATAGTGGATGCCAAAAAAGATAATTAGAAAACGCGTGCCCGCGCCTAGCCAAGTAAAAAATGGTGTAAGCCACGACACGGGCTGGAACGGAAGCCGTCCGAATGGTAATTAATTAAACGAATTGTAAGCAATGAAAGGAGTCATGCTGTTTTACAAATCACTTCAATTAACGATATTAAAAAGTTGGCTGCGATAACTGGGCCTTAGAATCGGGAGTTTTTATAGGCCGTAGGGTGGTCAGCGCTGTGACGAGCGTGCGACTTTATCTCTCTGATATTCCTTTATTATCATTTGTCTTTGTTTTAAACACGATTAAAGGGAAAACTGAATGTAGCTTCAACGGCTGTAATAAATATAGTGGCTTTTAAAAGCTGCGGTTTTGTTTCACTAGATACAATGATTAAAATTTTACTTCTAAATAGTCGTAGTTTTCCCGGTATGTGAGATCACTTACATAGCAGCGACAAATAAATTTGTAATTTTGGAACAGTATTTTCTGGATTTAACAATTCAATTATCTATGACAACATTAATCACAAATAGAATTACTGACAGCCAGCCGTCATCTGAAAGGCGACGAGCATTGACCCTGACTCTAACATACCCCTACATCCTACACGATAGATATAATCAACTATGGCTTATTAGCCCCTAATTAAAAAAATATAAATTCAAACAATTAATTTAGTTTATTGATAATCTTCACGCCTGATACTTTATGAACTTATAAAACTCATCTTTATATATTTCAATGTAATTAATTCACATGAATTTTTACTAGGTAAAAAATTTCTGCCAAAGTCTTCCATTTAATCTTATAAAAAATAGAAATGAATCATGATCTAACTCATGATATTGATTAGTTAATTATTGAGAATATGCGAGACAGTAGAAGCTTACCTGCAAATTGCGCTTTGACTATAGGCCGGGCCTTCAGTGACGGACAATGCCTGTCCAACTTGCGTCTGCGTTAGACCTAGGCCTAAACGTCGGAGCTTGAAGGCTTTCGCGAACTCCTTGATGTCTTCTAAGTTAATACCGTCCACGACATTACTGGACGACTGGCTGATCGTAGGTTGGTCTGAAGATAAGCAAAATTTCGTAAGTAAGCATATTATAGTATATTAGTAGACAGTTAAGCTGATAAATAAGGGTGGGTTGACTTATCAACGGTGTAGAAAATGAGGAGAAATCCACTTGACTACGTAACAAGAATGACCTAAGCAAGATGACAGGATAACCTACACGAGAGCGTGGGAAATAGTTGAATTGCGGATTTGCCCAGTGCTTATTTAGCAAAGGCGATAATCTTCGACACAGTGCTGTGGTAAATTGTAAGGAATAGTAGAATTCTGAAGGGGAAATTTTAAGTAACTGTTATTTTTGGAATCTTTTGTTAGAATGTAGGGTGTGTCTCCAGTCATACAAGAATATTCAATAGATGTGAAATAGAAGTATATGTAAGTTATCTAAATAGTAACATGAATATGCAACCGTTATTTTAGCCCGTGCCCGTTTAATTAGAAACAAAATTACAGGCAAGTTTAGTAGGCAATTTATGTAATTAGAAGATGGTGGCTCCTAATTATGGTGGATGCTATTAGCTGAGACGTGCTGTTCTAGTCTCCCCTGCTTAGCTAACCGATGACAAATTACTTTCAGTGTCTACCCCCAGTAGTTTACTAGTCTGCATCAATTAAGACGGGTAGGGTTCGTAAATTGGCAATCGTTCCTCCATTTACCGGTGTTCGAAACGCAGACGATTTCTAATTTCGTTTGTTATCCACCAATAGTTTCGGAAATTTTGTGTTTAATGTTATGAGGGGTGATTTGGATGACTTAGCGAAATCACCGGAGATTGCGATTTGTGTAATAAACGAAATGTTTATTTATACATGGAAACGTTTAGAACTGTCGCAAATTATTCATTTAATTCTCAGTAACAAATAAGCGCAGACGAGTTCTAATTTGTGTTCTCTGTTGCTCTGGTTTCGGCTTTGCATCGGGCCAGTGTGGTAGTATTATGGTCCAAACTCCTCATGTGTTTCCCTTATGTAGGATGTCCTGTGCCCAGTAGTGGGACGTTCCTGTGTGGGCTGGCGATGATGATGATGATGAAGAAATGAGCTACTGTATACTGTGTGTAGCTTTGATTTTAAATCGTGTTTTTATTAATTTAACAAATGTTATTTATCGGAAGCTGCTTGATTATTAGCTGTTTTTTTAATTCAATATTTCTTAAAGGAGCTTTAGTTTGGTATACTTTAATAATGTAGACTCATTGGAATAAGGATAATTTTGAGAATTGACTACATTAAATGGATTATTATGAGGTTTATGTTAGCCTGCTCTACATTGTACCTACATATAGAGAAGTTATTAAGAAAACAATTGCCTGCAATTTGCCCAACGATTACCCTTAACTAGAGAGCATCACCAATTTTTAACATCAAACTCTTCCATCCAATTAGAGCGTTCGCGTGATGAGAACTCCCATTAATTACCTATAAAAGATAAGTCAATTGGTCAAAGAGTCGTTACAGTACGTCCCGAATTCAATAACAATAATGCATCGAGATACCGTACTGGTAATTGTTTAATACATGTAATAAATTAATTAGACACAATTAAAGTTCGCGTGCTGGTCTATGTGCACGTTTATTGACCTGAGTTACGTGCGAGCTGATCATTTTCGGTATTGTTTTCTAATTTGTTACGGCTATTAACGTATTTCCGAATGTTGGGCGTTGGCAGCTTTCGACAATCTCTCTAGAATTGTTAGTGGCAAACAAAAATGTTGTAGGTAGTAATTTTATATTACCTGTAGTTGAAATTGAAAGCGATATAAACTATAAATAAATTTAGGATATTAACCATGTAATTTGATTGTAAATTTTATTTCTAATGCTTATGTTAATAACCACGAAGGTATAAAGTGGTTTATTAAAACTCTATTGCTTCTGGTAGACATCAATTCACTGTCTCCACCTCAACATCACGCACAAAATAGTTTCGTAACTTTTGGAACTCTTAGATGGCACATGTATTCCTTTCTTTAACATGGTTCCTGCAAAAGAGGCGTAAGAAGGCACCTTGAAAACTGGAGAGGTGGAGGTATTAGAACAGTAAGTTCCAACAGCACTAGCTGTCTTTGCATAAGGACTCTTCTTACCGGTGTTGAGTCATTTGCAGAGCTTTGTATAAAAAAGTAGACTTTCCTATTTGATCAGTGAAACAGATCGCTGTGTTTCAGTGTGTTGCACAAAGTAGAGGCATTAACATCTCTTGTCTTCAGAATTTCAACTCACCAGACACCAAATACCAGGTGAATTCCGTCATATTATTATTATATCTGTCTTTAGACCATGTGCCATCAATGGTCCATATGACGGTTGCTTGTTTGAAATTCTTTGAGATAATAAAATGACTATCCTATTTCAAACGCAACAATTGCTAGTTATGTTAGATTTTTTGTTGTATTTTGTTATCTAACTCTGAAAAAAATATTCGCTAAATCGCTTAGAATAAATTAGTTATGACAAAATTGTGGCGAGGTGTAATTACAGTTTAATAGTTTTAAAAAATCTAGCGTATATCTATGCACCTCTAAGTTTGGCTAGGTATAAACTTTTTTTAAGTTAATACCTAGCCAAGCTCAGAGATTTTATAAGTTAAGTTTTTAAATGTAAGTACTTATATTAAAGTGGGTACTTAAATGTAAGGAAATGAACTTTCGACTATTGTAACTTAAAAAATCTCTAAGTTTGGCTAGGTATTAACTTAAAAAATGTTTATACCTAGCCAAACTTAGAGGAGCATAGATATACGCTAGATTTGTTAAAACTAATAAACTGTAATTACACTTGTCGAAAGTTCATTAACTTACATTTAAGTGGGTACTTAGATGTAAGTAAATGAACTATCGACGGCTGTAACTTAAAAAAATCTCAAAGTTTGGCTTAAAAAGGGGGTTTTTCAGAAATACTTTGTATTTACATTTTCGTTAATGTAATAATCACACATAATAGCTGTATCCATCAAAAGAAGATTAAGTTTCGACTTTCAGTTCTTGACGTCTAAAGTAAACAGCGCGTGATTAGATTTCTACTTCTACCTTATCATGATTCAATTCCATTATTTCCATTTCTGTATAAGGGTTTCTACTCAGTATTACTGACTAGTTTCCTCTCGAAAATGATCCGTTAATATCAGATTTGCGTTTACCGACAGCTAATGCCAAACTCACATGCCAGACGTTCATATTTAAAATCGAAAATTCGTCGTAATAATTGAAATAGGCCGCCATTCCAACACTTTATATTCAACGGTTCATTATTCTTTATTAAACTTTTTCGAGTGATTAGGTGAATCATGTAACTATACTTTTAACAAATTACATTTGAACTTGCACGTGGATTTAAAGTTTACGACCTTATGCGAAC
Organism: Nymphula nitidulata; assembly: GCA_947347705.1. NCBI lineage: Eukaryota > Metazoa > Arthropoda > Insecta > Lepidoptera > Crambidae > Nymphula > Nymphula nitidulata. The sequence goes on from OX374627.1 coordinate 6,209,998, forward strand.
GACACAAGGGGATATTTCGCTTATCATTTGATATGTCGACACGCACATTATAAATTTGTTAACGTTGTGTAATGGGTGAAATTACGCGCGCTGAATCGCCTCAAATCATGTTACGATTACAATATAGATTCGAATACGTTATCCATTGTAATTAACGCGTATTAACGTAACAGTTTTAAGTACTTTTGAAGTTTCTTCAAGAATTTAAGCGGTGTTCGGTAAAAGTTTAGGCTTTTCTGTAATATTGACGAGGGCTTTTCATTTGGCTGACTGTAATTAAAATTCGATTTTACGAACGATTATTATTGGCGATTATAATAGAATAAACGTACTGTGTGTTTATAAGTTTAACACGCGGCGAATTATTAATATTTATTAAAGATAAACGTCGAGAGCGACCCTTTTAAGTGATGAAACTGTAATTAAATTAATATAGATTATTTTCTCTCCAACAGTTTAGACTTAAAAAGGTTCCTGTAAATGTTTGCAATATCAAATAATGTTGTATGTCAGGTTTAAATATACGTAAGTCTTAGCACAAAATAAAAATAAGGCAGCTTTCTAGCTATAGCGGGCACGAAAGTAGGCAAATGGAGCCATGATTAACCCGTATTAGGTCAAGTTAGTGATACAGAATGCTATTTTAGAACGAGTAAATGGGGAATAGTTAAATTTATAGATATCTAAGATTGTGAAACGGATGAAACAAGGCAAGCAAAAGGGTTAGGATATGTCGTGAAATAGATCTAACTAAGAAGGCTTTTGGAAGGCGTTTTATCTAAGGCCTCAGGATGGCAAAGCACCTGCAATAACAAGTGATGTTTTTGTTGTTATTGCAGGTGTCTGTTTGTGGAGGTGGCCACTTGCCACCAGGTGGGCCTCTACTTGTTTGTCATCTAGTTGTATAAAAAAAAAACTAAGACTACCAGAGACATATTATCAATCAGACTACTCTACAGTTTTGGGTACTTCAGTGCACGTTTCATGATTGTAAACACAATCGTTAGGTACTTACAGAACCTGTAATAATGGCGAAACATAATTTGCGACAGTGAGGAGGTTGTTTCTAAAACTGAAGATTATTCAGACCTCGTTCTTTCTTCCCCTTTCTTTCACAGGAAAAAAGCGTGCCGGTCTTCGGAGTCATCAATACACTGTACCACCTCCAAACTTGATGACTTGTTTTTCAATTGGAGTAATAAAGTACAAAACTCTGCCAGCGCGCGTTTTCCCTCCTCTCGACGATATGGGCTTCTTCGAACGAGGCGTGAAAAGGCACCTATGCGGTAGCAGGGTGGGGATGTCTATGGCAGTATGATCAAAACTGCACTAGCAGTTTCCATATTAGAATTAATTTACAAAAAAAAACTACCAAAAATATATAAGCGATAGTTTCACTTTATTGGTGAAATGGATTAATAATATTTACACACTACACAATAGTATTCTTCAAAGGAAAAACTGTTAGATTTGATGTAAGACAATGGCAAACATAAGTATTTAAATTCGAATCCATCTGAACGTATTCGTATTGATTTTCAAGATTGTTCAATAAAGCAGTTACAATCACAAAACTATCTCATAAAAATCTTTGCCGCCTCTCAGAAAGACTCAATTCGGTTCGAACTCACCCATATACAGAATTTGTAAGTTATATAATATTAATAGTAATAATATAGATGTACACGCAGATAGTCTATCTCAGTTTTTGAAAAATTTAAAATCAAATAGTATTTTTCTTTTGTTTAATCGCTATTGAATAAACCTATCTAAAATTATCAATACCTAACTGTTAAAATTAGAGTAAAAACGGCTTTCGCCATAATTTGAATGAGGTGTTTACCTATAAGTGGCTATGCATTAAGCTTAAGATAAATATTTAATGTAACTAGTTATTAAGTATCAATGTAATAGCTGTTGGCAAACCAAATAAATAAAATAAAATAAATAAAAAAATAAAAAATCTTAAAACAAAAATAGTTCGGCATCAACCCAGAATATATTATTGAAAATAAAGCGAAAAAAACGTTTCAAGTAATTTCATTGCGTATACCTTAATCTGCTAATAAAATAAAATTAGATTCCATTTGTGTTCCATTTTAGACAAATTCTCGTTATTCTTATTGATTGTGTTTAATTTTATCGCCGGCTGTAATTATTTGTAATGGGTTTTAATTAGTTAATTAATTTAGTTCGACACCGGTAAGAATAAACGGGTCGGCTTCTTTGATGCTTGGGTTCCTTATGTCGATGCCCTTTGTGAATTGTATATTTGTATCTAACAGTTATTTATCATTTACTAGAAATTGAGTATAATTGTAAGTTAATTGTAAGAAGAGCTTTGGACAATTACTTTAATTTTAATGGTTGAAATTTAATAATTGTTAAGCGTTTTTCTCTTTGAGTGTTTTCATCAAATTAATTAAGTTGTAATTGTAATTGTTAGGGAATATTTTATTTTTAATTATCCAATAAGCTACACAAGGGGTATGTGAATAAATAAACGAGTTTGTTGTTGTAGTAGCTATGAGTCATGTTTTTATAATTTAGTATTAGAAAACTAAGCTCCTAGTTGTATAGACACTGAAGAAGTTGTCATAGTGTCTTCCGTAGACAATTCGATGTCAGAAGTAAGTAGCATTGAACCCAATAAAATAACAATGAAAAGACTTATCCCCATTCTTATAACATTTAAATATTAGTCCAATTGGAAGCGAACGATTCGTGCCGAAAATATCTATCCAATCGATTTATATAGACAATTTAACGTAGCAGCGAAGTGGAGAGGAACCGAGTAATTTAGTAATTGTATCCACTAACAACGAATTAAATAGTAATCAATAGAACTGGGGCCCCGGGGCACGAACCCGATGGTGCTTTTATACAATACGACTGCGAATCTATGTCCTACAAAAAGGTTGGTATAATAAAATATAAAATTATAAATTTTAAGTAACCCCCGACTTCATTAATCGTCTATCTAACACCATCTCATTGAGGCTATTCTTACGAGTCTAAACACGCTTTATCTGCTGTAAGTTTCTGAAGAATAAAGCATCCCGCAGATTTTTTGAAGGTATAGGATCAGTATACGGTTAGTACCTACCTATGTCATGGGAGTGTCACTGAAGTAACAGTACACAAATTTCAAATCAATCGGATCTGTGAAAGTTAGTAAAACCCTTTTATCATGTAGAAAATGAGCTGACAGTCATCAAACGCCTGAACTGATATTCATAAATTATAGCTTAGAACCATCCTAATCACGTCACCTTTCAAACAAAACAAAAACATATCAAAATCGGTCAATTCGTTTAGGAGCTACGATGCCACAGACAGACACACAGATCAACATACAGACGTCAAATTTATAACACCCTTCTTTTTTGTCAAGGGCTAAAAAGTGACTCCTAACAAAATGAATTTGAGACTGATGCTGTGTGATCAGCTGAATCTTAACTTAATCCTTTTAAATGTTTTTGTTTTTAAATTTTCACATAGGTAATATCAGTAACGAGATCCTATTATGTAACCCACATTATATTAATGTTTATTTACATATTGCAGTGAAATTGTTGGAATTCATTCAAATACAGTTGTAGTCGTACGATATAAAAATCTCGAACGGATTTGCGGGGCTATTGTTTTAAATGGTACTTACGCTTTAAGTTCGGGGCCTAATTTCGCGTGTTTAGGTTTATGTTTGTCTTTGCTGAATAAATTGAGTGAACCTACTGTCTTATTATGTAACCTTGTAGAGTCACGAGAATTTATCAAATTTCTTGTAACCTTATTTACACTTATTGGTTGTTTGGATTATTTACATTTCCTCAAAAAAAATTCGCCGTACTTTAACTTCCCAATCATACGTGCAAGTTAGCAATTTGTCAGTCCGCTCGCTCTGCTGTGCGTGGTCCTTTTATTTAATATAACATAAATTATTTGTTTTCGGAAATACCTAAGTCTAAAATTAGGTATTTCAATTGTTAGCTCTAATAGCGCAAAGATCATCGATCGGATAAATTAAAACGAAAATATTTAGAGCGGTTATCTTCTACATTTATTTTTTACACTTCGAGAAAGTATTAAAGTTACTTAGTGTGATTAATAAAACAGAACGGAGGCCTTATTCATTATAGAATAATAAATCCTCTTATCTCCTTAAAGGTATTTATGGTCCATAATGATCTGATAGCTTTAAGCCTAATATTTTTCCATCTCTTGTAACATGGTAAATACAATGAAGGAGTGAATTGCATTATAAAGACTCGTCAACACCCAAAAGACGTCTTAAATTTTACAAGCCTACTGAAACTGTTTAGTGTCAGCAAGGATGATCAGGTACATTGTTTACAATACTTATAGTACAAACAAAATTATGAATACCATCTGACCCTACCTCGTTTTCTTTGCAAATATGATGTCACTCTTCGTCGTCACTTTACACAGGATTCTATTTATATTTTAGCCTCGTATCGTAATCGACGATATAGGTTCATTAAAGATATTATCTAACAATGCGTTACGTCACCCCCATGCTGTACAAGCAAGAGGTGCGACCTACTCAGTTAATTGTTTGATAATGAGTCCATCGATTCTATGCTATTTCTGCACATTAAGGCAATCGGTCGTTGGTGTAATTAGCTGTTGATGTAATTTAAGGCTAATTCTGGTGCTATCGCTAACCACTTTGGTTGACGCAAACTCGTGGACAATGAAACCAAAAAAATTAAGCAAAAAGACCAATTTTAATTTAAAAATGTTATCTATGTATACTATACTAGGCTTTAAATGAGGCCCGAGAAAAGATGGTCAGGAACAGAGTTTCATCTCTCAACAATCCGGCTACCGGCTGGCCGAGTGGTCTATACCCCAGGCTACTCGGTCAAGAGGTCCCGGGTTCGAATCCCAGTAGGAACAAATGTTTGTATGATGAGTACGAGCATTTGTTTACGAGTCATGGATGTTTAAATATGTTTATTTAGTATATTTCTGATATTTTTATACATATTATTATCATTATTTGTCCGTTATCTAGTATCCATACTACAAGCTCTTAATGATGCTTAATGAGTGTATAAAAAAAAAACATTTTTTTACCCGCAGATGTTCCCGCTTATAGAACTACTTACATAGAATCATAAACCTTATGAATATTTCTTTTCTGGAAGGAATGTTTCTTTGTCACTTCATTTTGAATTAAATGTTGCTTGGTAAAAGACATACAACAGTCACCCGGATTCTGAAAGGTCGCGGATGTGTTCCCCACTCCAGAACGTGAAATTTTTCTAGATTAGATATTTTTATGAGGCATAAACTGTAAAGTAAGTAAACGGATTAAGGTTTGAACAATTCATATTTTAAAAACCTGAACAAAATATAATGTCGTAAGCAACTATATACCGACGGGTATTTTATTTTATCGCAATGTAAAATCGAAGATTTGTGATTTTTTTAGTAAAATATGGTAAAACAGTCAGATTCAAGCATTTTCTATAATCTGTGGATGAAACATCTGACGTCACTGCTGGCGTTTGGACAGAATCGCGTGTCAGTAAAATAAATAACTATTAGGGAGCATTTAATTTTATTTGTACTGTTCATTCGAATTGTGTACGTCCAATTGTTTGGGGGTACGTGGCAAGTGCGAGTTAGGTTGGAGTGAGGGCTTTGTATATTAATTACATAATATACCTACATTATAGAATGCATATTATGTAATGTAGGTATATTATGTATGTATATATTATGTAAAGTAGTTTTTTAACTCAACGAAACTCATACCACGATATTTGCTTCATCGAAAAACAATCCAAAAGTAAAACAAAATTATGGAATAAATTAGATTTTTAAATGAACCTAATTTTGAAGATCGATGAATTGTACAATATTCAAAGATAGTAAGGGCTCGGGAATAAAAAAACGGACTGAACAGCAAAAATGGCTATTGAGTCAGCAGAAGATCTAAATATTGTTTAAGTACACATATTTATTTTACATTTTTTTTTAGTAGGTATCATTTAAATATTTATTATAATATTAAAAACATAAACAAATATTCTACATCCCATTGTCTTCAGTTTACTTCACGAATTCATCCATTTTCCTAAGAATTTTTAGTAAGTGTGGAATTTTATTTATTAACAAGGAATCCTAATGATTGCATGATGTCTGCTTATAGGAGAAAGAAAACTAAGCAAGGCGATACGATAATTTATTTGCTGCATTTTAATAGAAATAGTATAAGTTTATTGAAGGTTAGTTATCCCAAAGTACCTATACAATGTAGAAAATTTAGAGGGCTGCCAGAGAATTAAACCGTCAGTAGAAGATATACATACCTATATGTATTTGAGAGATTTATGCTGTTGTCATATAGTTTTTAAAAAAGTAGATAATGAGCGTCTAATTTAGAAGTAACGTTTTGATTTTAAGTTTGTTTATAAATCCACAAGATACGTTTCGCACTTAATAAAATCCACCATTATTGAGACGGCATTATTAGGTACTAATCACCATTATCTAGCCCAAACTAAGGTTTATGAAGAGTTTGTGTCATGAACCAAGATAACGGAGACAAGGAAACTAGTATGAATATAATTATAAGAAAATAATGTACAATACGTAGTAAATGAACGTATCCACTCGTGAACAAAAGTTTGTACAAAGGATACAAAAGTCTGCCCCTATCCAGATTTGACTCCGGGACCTCTAGTTTAATACCAGACGGCCGTCCATTTCACTCTTTATCCCAAGCCTAAGAAAATTTATAAGAATTCTTAATTTTATTTTAACATTATTATAAATGTGTGTTTTTTCTATGTAAGTTTGTAAGAATAATAATGATGGATCGTTGTATTAAAAAATAGCCCATCTGAACAGTTATCATCAGAATTATCCGAGTTTCAGGATGGTCAAAAATAGCTTGATGATATTACTACATTATTAGAATCGCCTTTCCCTTGTTGAGTATTTGAGTGATCCTACAAACATCATAGGATTCTGTCATTGTGGTTTTAGAATTTCTATTTGGCAACAGTGCAGATGTATTTGATCACAATTAGAACTTCAATGATTCTAAATACTGACTTTACTAAACAGACACAAACTATTTCTTTCTAACTCTTTGCCAGCGACTTTTGTTGATTCTATCTCTGTTGTTTGTACCTTTTCCAGGATAAAAAAGCCTATGTGTTATTCCCGACGATAATCTATCACTATTTTCCAAAAATCTATTTTTCAAACGTTTCGCATTTAGGTATATATAATATATCAGTAGGATTATTATAGTAGGACAGGACGATTCGTTCATCACCTATCGATTTTTAAACGCCACTTCTATCGCCTCATTTCCAGTTCTATATTTAAATAATACTACAGAAAATTCTATTGGTTTGCTATCAAATATTCAACGGACCGATTGCTCTGAATAATCTAAATTTTATATCAGAAACTCTTGAAGCCGGAGGCTCGGTCGTGTTTGACATTTATTATGATTTAGTTCGAGTCACCGCGTCGATTGTATTTATTACTGATGCATTTAATACTAACAGACGGTCTATGTTTAGCTTGAAAATTTAGCTGATTCGACTACAATCTGTGCTGTTTCTGTAGCCTAGATAAGTAAGTTGGCGAGGAATGAGAATAATAGTGCTCAAAATATACTTATTCAGTTGAGGAAATAAAAAGTATTTTCGGGTAGCAACTAACTGTGTCGCCCGCCTGATGGTAAATAGTTAAAATAGTAACAGATCCTATACACTATGGGCATATTCAACTATTTTAATTCGAGTTCACTAGCTTCCAAACAAAAAAATACTTCTCAGAATTCTGGCCCACTTACTTACTACTTATAAAACACTCTAAAATTATATAGAAATTTCACAAAAATATGGTGACTTGGCTCTACTCGACTGTACGAAAATGACCTATAGGTTCAGGACTTCCCAAAAAATTTTCCACTGTAAAGTTTTGCGGCAGTTAAGGTCGTCTAATCTATTAAAGGATATGATAATTTACAGACTGCTCCTACCATATTTCGAAGCCTACCTAGATTGACACACATCAGTTCATTAAAAAATTAAGTAAGTGAGTAACTTACTACTTGTATATGTACTTAATCGCTTTTAAAATGAAGCAAAAGTCTTGTAACAAAGTCGCACCGAACTAACTTGGTCATTTATTTAGATTTGAACATTCGGCCGCGCAAAATTAACTTTGTGTTGACAAGATCGGGAAGTGCCGCTCACCTACGCCGAACGCCGCAAGCCTCTTTACGTGAATCAACTTTACCGACTTAGTTACCGACGCACTCGCAACTCGCAACTCCAAACAGCGCATCCGACCGTCCTCGTCTCTCGCCACAACTCTTTATAGTATTACGTAAAATAACTCCTAGGACACTGCTAGACTTCACTGAAGCTAATGGATCGCCTCTATGCTTAGAATGGACAACTTTTATGGATAAGTAGAATCGAGTTAGTGTTGAGTCGAAAATAGCGCTTAAGTTGGCTGTTAGTTTGGCTTCAGTTGTGTTACAATGGAAGCTAATTTGTAGTTGCTTAATTTATTTAGTTCAGAAAATCGGGAACAAAAGTCGCAGTTTTTATTCACGAAGCTTTAAGTGCTTGTTTGTGTAATTTTAAGCTATTTCCGGAGAATCGTAAACAAAATTGTAACGGTAATAGTGAGCTAACTAAACATTCAGTTATTTTAAATGGGTAGAGCTATTTTATGTTACATGTTAAAAATTGTCCGTGGCAAATAGCTAAGCTAAAACCATGTCATTCATTTATTGTGAAGCATTTTAAGAGGGCTTACACTGCACGGCTTTACAAACTTTGAACTCTAAAATATTTGAAACGAACAAAGCGATTCTCATAAAACTTTACATGCTTATACAAGTACGGCAAGTATAAACATTTATTTATTTAGTTATCAGAGGATTTTTCGAATAACAGTCTTATTGTTGAGTTAGACCTTTTCATACAAACCAAAAATCGCCTATAATTTATGTTTTATTAGACTTAGAAAAATCTTCGGATAACTTTTTAGACTAGCCTGCCTTGATTATGCATGGCAAGGTTTGTTAGAATCCGTATGTTCAATTCCAATATAAAAATATTCAAAAGACAAAAGACTTGAAAGTTTGTATGAAAAGGTGTGTGGCGTAAATGTTCTTACTACTTTTTTATATGAAGTTGACAACGTGATCGAGACATTTTCATCCGAAAGTTGGTAGGAAGCTGTGGTATTCCAAACAAATTTTGAGTGCCTAACCAGAGAAAAACTTAACATTACAGATGATAGCAGCTTAATAAACATTACTTTGTTGTGTTCCCGCGGTGAGTTAGGTCACTTGGGATTATTGCAAAACGTTATGTTGGAAGCAGTGGCGTCGCATGCTTCTTTGCCACCGCTTGTCATATATTACAAAGAATAAATCAAACATTCAATGAGGAAATATCAAAAAATATGTAAACTTACTTGGCGAATCAGCGAGTAGATCATTTTCATCATGCACAGGTGACTTGACAGAGCTAGGCGAGAGCTTGACGGGCGGGTGTGGCGAAGGCATCGGCCCAGAACTGACGCTGCCTGCGCTGCTCGCGGGTCCAGCGTTCGCGCCGTGTGAAGTCGTGATTGTGATTTCACCGTTTGATGTTGCGAGCCTGCAACAGAGCGAGACATTTTAGTTTCTAGGCCATATAGACAGAAGGCTTATTCAAATGAGATATCCATCTGCTTATTTCTAACAGAAAGAATAAACAGAACTATAAGGAATAACAAGATTATCCACATTAATTTGAAGACGGCAGAGAACACTAATATTACCACAGTTCTTTTGGCTTTAATTTAGCTGACTAGAAATTGTGCCTGTAACAGCTTTTCTGAGAGAACAGTTCGAAATCAGGATATCCGGAGATTTTAGAAAATATCCGTTATATCTCTGATGTTCTAAGACTTCTAAGGGATTCGATAATCATTTAATATCTTTATTTTTATTTCTTTCAAAATTATTTAACTAACATTCATGGGTATTTGTTTGATATTTGGTGCAAGGTATAATGGTACTATTTCAAAACTTATCAATGTTATTATTAATAACAAAAATATGCATATAAATATTAGAAATATACTAAATAAACATATAAACATCCATGACTCGTGAATAAATACTCGTGCTCATCATACAAATATTTTCTCTCACCGCAATCCAAACCCGGGACCCCCGACCGAGTAGCCTGTATATGTATAGCAAGGGGCTCAGACCACTCGGCCAGCCGGTCGTCTAAGCTAGTATTGCATAAACGCAAAAAATCTGATTACAAGTTCGACGTAATAAGCCCGCACTGACGTATTATAGCGATTGGCTGCCCGCAATTTCGTCAGCGTGGGATTCAGATAAACGAGAAGTTGTGCCCTTTTCATCATTACTCCAGCTCTAAGTGAATATGATTTAAATTTTCTTTAGATGAAAAGAACTTGTTGCATTTTTATACACCTTTTTTTATATCTATCTGATATTTACTCGCATTTCGTCAGCGCGGTGCTGCTGTGGCCCAAACACCTCCTGAGTAGAAAGGCCTTTTTTACGTCCGAAAACCCTTTACGGGTACCCAGAGGTCTTGAGGACTTGCCCCTGGGTTATGTAGGAGTCTCCGGCCGAAGGCCGGCCGGCATACCCACTAAAAACTGACGGTACCATCATGCCATATGTGCACGGCGCGACCGAGGGAGCTCATCGCAAACAACTCAGGTTGCGCACAGTGATTATCCTTTCGGGCTCGACTTTGGTGCCATTTTTCGACCGACTGCGGCTGTGTAGAAAGGCCTATGCTAAGCTGTGATGATTATTTATATGATCTACTATCCATATGATTGTTTAAGAACGTAAAAAAGAGTCAATAAGTACAATTTTAGCAATAAATTGGACCAAATACATACATACATCAGAGGTCAGCAGAGTTACTTAGTCCATCCTGTTAGCTTTGATTGACCCATCCCGGGACCAACCATGGCGAAAGTTGCTTTATTTTCGTGATCGAAACCAAAGCGCTCAAACCATTACGCCACCGCGCTAGTTTATTTACATTTAACTAAAGTATGTAGGTACCATTTTGTTCGATAACTTTTTGCCGTCTTGTAGGTAGGGACATGATCCCATTGCTATAGAAATTTTGGGGCTTCTGATCAAAATACCGCGACAAGTGGTTTTGGCAGTCCTATCGTGATGTTAACCTGACACTGCCTAGAGAATTCTGAAGAGAGCAAAACAGGTGGAAATCGGAAGGTGCAAGGTCAGAACTAAACGGTGGATGCATTAACACCTCCCAGACAAACTCTCTTAATTTTCGCTGAGTGGCTAAAGATGTGTGAGGTCTAGCGTTATCATGATGAAAAATCACACCCCTTCTGTTGGCTAATTCCGGCCGCTTTCTCTCAACTTCTTGCTTCAATCTCATCAGTTGTTCGCAGTAGAGTTCAGAATCGATGGTCCTGTCTGGTGGTAACAGTTCATAATGAATAATGCCCTTCCAATCCCACCACACACACAGCGTCACCTTGTTGCGAGTTAACCCGGGTTTTTCGCCAGTCTGTGAAGCCTGACCGGCCTTTGACCACGACCTTTTTCGCACGTTCTTGTCGTACGTGATCTTCTTTTCATCACCAGTTATCAGCTTCTTCAAAAATGGTTCGGTTTCATTACGTCGTAATAAAGAATCACAAATGAGTACACGGTTCATTAGGTTTCTTTCAGTGAGCTCGTGGGGTACCCAAATATCGAGCTTTTTTGTGTACACATTTTTTTTAAATGCGCCAAAACTGTTTTGTGGTCAATTCCCAGTTCTTCAGCTACGTCGTAATTACTGATATGCCGATCTAGCTCCAGTTTTTCAAAAATGGCATCAATTTTATCCGTAATAGGGCGACCAGTGCGACGTGCATCTTTGACATCAAAATTTCCGGATTGAAAACGCTTAAGCCAAATTTGTGCTACTCTCACAGACACTGCACTAGGTCCATAAACATCGCAAATTTTTTTCGTGGCTTGCGTTGCATTTTTACCTTTTTTTCGAGTAAAATTTGAAAATGTATCGAATTTCTTCATTAGATTCACTCATCTTGACGGTACGAAAAATAAATGAAAAACACATTTTCCTAATTTGAATTTGGAATTATCTTTTTTAAAATCTTAACTTTTAATACCAACACCAGCCAGATACAAATAGTACAGCCAAAGAGATTTTATTACAAGTTCATACATACTATAATGCGAAAAGACTTTTTCCCCAACCATTATGTCAATGTCAAATTTAGAAGAAGTTTTGTATTTTGTTATACTGTGATTTCTATTATGCTTTTGCGCTGTCCATAAAATATCTACTAGAATCACAAAAGCCCGAGGAGACATAGTTTGGGTCTGGATTTTCAATTATATATATTTTTGCCTACTGCAATAATTATGGCGTGCAATTTAAATGTTCTTTAGAGTTATTATAGGGACTTCGTTTTGAACATCTTGAATTCCTTTAAAAATATATGTTTTGTTTTTTGATTGTTATTGTATATTGCATAATGCTGTATGTTTGCGCATGGTCGCGCTCTTCGCAAGGCTTCCGCAGAAAACCAGTGTCTTGGCAATTTTCTAGGTGCCCAAACGTTATCCTACTGAGCGGAGACCTTTTTGTTGCATTAAAATAAGTGTTTTTTCATATCTGTTAGTATTTATTGTATGTGTAATGCACTAAATAAACTTTTTCTGGTTCTTATTCATTCTCATTCTTACAGAGGTGTATTCTCTTTATCTATTATGGAATACGGTTGGACAACTCCCATCAGGTCTAAGGCACGTCTCAACCACTCGACCACAGAGGCGGTTAAGCATTTAATGTAATCGAAAAGCTTGCAAAATATCACAAAGCTTGAAAAGTTTCAAAAGATCCTAGATCTTTTTAAACACGCACAGAAATGCCTTAGTTGGCTAATGAATTGACTTTCTATTGAATATATTACAGTTTAGAACGAGCTATCTGTGACAGATTAGCGTACCTACAAGCCGGTTAGGACTTGCAAGTTACTTAATTTATAACAGGGAGAAAGTGCTCTTTCTAATATTTCAGTTATTTTTAGTTAGCTTAGTACTAGATTAATACCTTTTTTATACCTGACAGTAAGATTGCCCTTCGAATAAGCGCAGTAAGTTATTCTCCATTTTTAATCGATTTTTATGTGGATGATATTGTGGATTTATTAAGTCAACTTTCGTCAATTTACTTTCGAGTAAAATATTCGAAAATTGTCGATTTAACATTACACACAATAAAACGTGTTTATTGAATACATTACGATATAAATCTTGATTATATTACAAGAAAGTTACAGGAGGTTACATTCTCTTAGCCTTGTAACAGTAAGGATGTAAGGTAATACATTGACAATAAGAATAGATACATTTTTTATAAATAAAAACGTTTCTTTACTTGTTTTGAATTTTGAAATAAAAAAAACAATATTATTTATTTAGGAACATTTAGGTACTAAGGCCAAATTGAGTTTTATCTTATGCTACGAGTATGCATACTAGATAGCGGCGAAATTCATATTATCTACATTCCACAAAAAAAATATTGACATTTATCTATAAATATTACGTCATAAGTACATACTTCATGTTCTTTAAGGAGCAACAGATGTAACATACAATACAAATAATTTTTTGCAATAAAACATGTATGTTTGTGTGCGTGTTGTGTGTGTATGTGTGTGTGGGTGTGGGTATGGGTGTGTTGTTTGTATGTGCATGTGTATGGTCTGTGTGTTAACGCACAGCTCGGTTAACCTACGAGAAAATCCCTGATTCTCATCTGCAACCAGGACTAGTATTGTACGATGCCCTCCTGCATTGCCCAGGCTCGGATATAAGTAATTAGATTAATGATAATAGCTTATTTATATGGAGGACATAACTAGTTAACGTGCAAATCTTTCCACATAGACTACAAGCGACAGATATTAAAAAGGACCAATTACACGACACTCACGATTGCAACAATAGACGCGCGTGAGCGTCAGTTTCATAAACACAGAGTTTACACGAATCCGAACCTTATGGTTTCGACTTTTAGGTGCATATGGGAGTTGTGGTTACAAATGAGATGTACTTCATTAAGTGCGCCGCAGCATTAGCGGTAATTGCCGGCTAATTAGGGCCTCATCCGTTGCAACAAACGCACACACAGACGCACTTTTATTATAATACGTGCGGTAGAAGTTGCTGCGACGTTCTACACGTTGAATGTCTTATTTCCATTACCCTAACTTAAAAACTACTGTATATACTCATATTTATATGGAGCCCCGGCTCCATATAAATCTGAAACCCTGTGGTCTGTGCCCCTTGCTATACAGGCTACTTGGTCGGGAGGTCCCGGGTTCAAATCCCGGTAGGAGCAAATGTTTGTATAATGAGTACGAGCATTTGTTCACGAGTCATAGATGTTTATAATATATGTTTATTTAGTATATTTCTAATATTTATATACATATTATTATCATTAATTATCCGTCATCTAGTATTCATAACACAAGCTCTTAATGATGCTTACTTTGGGCTAGATAATAGGTGTGAGTGTTTGAATATTATTATTATTATCTCCTTTACACAAAGCAATGTACTTTGTACGCCTACATTGGATACACTAACTTATTTTTTCACAATCAGTTCGCCATAAATTTCATCGAATCTCAAATTTAATACGGACGAAATCGCGTTAAGTAACAAAATGAACATACCGGTTCATTTGCATGCAGATGGAACATAATCAATTTAATAAGCGCCCTTCCATCACATAAATAAATAACACTGCCCAGTTATTTAGCGGTCGGGCCGCCGAGGCGGATAAACAAACAAACAAGTACACACACACGGACGCAAAACATTAATTGTTCCTTCAATTCATCAACGGTACGATCAGCAAAACCATTGCAGACATGTTCCAATCATTATCTTTGGCGTTATAAATAAGTAATGGTAGCACATAAACTATCCTCGTAAAGACAAAGGTGATCCTTTGTAAAACACATAAGTATAACTAAATCACATAAAGTACTAAAACTATTTCTTATTGAAATTAACAAATAAACATTGGAAAAATAGTGAACTGTATAGTTTGTGTAATAAAAGTTAGGTAAAATAACCTATATTTTACTTACTTGTATTACACTAACTAGTTTAATTGTACCGTGCACTCACTGTTTTAGTTTTAAGTTTATTTTGTACTTGTATTGCACGTGAATTTAGACAATTTTGTGGAGAAATACTCAACGATCTTAAACCAGAAAAATATAATTTGAGGAAAGAGTAAAGAATAAGAACGCAGGTTATTGATATATGATCCTGACTCATAAGACGGCAATAAGATTATGAACTTTCGCCAGCAGCCATTGGATGAGCCATTTGATCAGACAGCAGAAGATTGATTTATTCTTTATTGCACAAAAAAGTGTACAAATGGCGGACTTAACGCCTAATGGCATTTTCTACCATTAGGTATGAAGAAGTCTCTGAAGTTCACTTTATGTCGTTACTTGTTGAAACATGAATTTGTTTAATTCGCCGTATAAAAATGGAGAATTCAATAACATTTAAGAAAAATATTTGTAAGTAAGCAACATAAATGTCTAACTACATAACAGTGTCAATTAAGTGAAAAAGTTCAATTATGTATAAAATTATCGATTTTTCAAAGTAATAAAACACGCACTCAGACATATTTATTCGTATCTTTAACTTTCAAACTACTCTCGATAGGTTTAGCAACCTACACATTCCTACTTAAACTACAACCTTTTCCGTTAAACAGACATTAGGGTTCTTTTCCAAGCCACGGAAGACGTGGCTTTATGTAGATTTTTATGATTCGTCTCAGCACTTCGAGCAGTTCGCTTTTTTCACAAAAAAACTCTTTCCATATAATTAGGTGAATAATAAAAATTATGATGGTAAATTTAATTACCATCTTAATTTTTTGTCATTACATTCTGATGCAACCTTAAGTTTAAAAGGTCGACTGAATACGAATGAAAAATATTGTTATGTATTTATTTTTGGTTCGACTCAATAGTTTTATTAAACAATATCGAGACGCAATGATTGTAGTGTAAAAGACTTTAACGCGATCGATGATAAAATTTTACTTCGACATGACAAGTGACGCAATAGCGATTTCATTGCCATCGGTTATAAGAATATTACTTGCTTTTTTTATATTAGTGTTTTTTTATGTAAATAAACCATATTACATGAATCTGTAGTGAATAATAATAATAAAAAAAAAACAAAAAATCAAGTAAACAATTTTACTTACAGGTATGCAAGTTGGAAAGCCAACGTGAATATTCGTTAACTTTGACTAGCCTATGGCTTATGCATCGAAGTTTTCTTATTTTAAATGATAAGTTATCAAAGTTTTATTCTTTTTTTTCTTTATTTATTTAGGGGCTTTTCTCACATGCCAGCCCCATCGTGCCCTATTCTATAAATAATTGTACATATATTTATGACGTTGCGCGAGTGGGAGGGATTCCAGTATCCAGATAAGAGATTTCTGATAACCATTTTGCAGCTTAACATCTCAAGCTGTTATCAAAGTTTAATATTTTTAATTTTTGATTTTAACATTATTATAAATGTTTGAAAAATTACTTAGTAATTAAAATAGAATAAAACTAGAAAAATTTCACGTCCTGAGGCAGGAATCGAACCCGCGACCTTTCGCAATCCGGGCGACTGCTCTGACCACTGAGCCACCCAGGACTTGGGATATCCCTGTGAAATTCTTCTAGTCTATCTGTATTTGCGTTTATGAGCTAACGTCCACCCTACAATGTCGAAATATTCTATTTCGACATCCGAAACGAGTATTTTTACAAATACCGACGATTCGGTTAAGTTGGGGCAGTGCTTTCAAATATTCTTAAGTTTAATATACTAAAATTTTAGATATAGTAAAGGCACGTCCATAGTCGCAACAATTTTATCCATCAAAATATATACGGCTCTTATCACCTCAAAAACCGGTAGCCACCATAAAGGACAGGGAAAGGAAGGAGTACTTTATTGATGCCAATAATTGGTTTTTAATAAACACAAAACTCCGTCGTAAAGTATTATTCCAGTTCATAACAACACACGACAACGTGTATTTAGCATGTTTTAACATTCACCGAACTTTTGGACAGCGTTTTAACTAAGTAGTTATTATAAAGTTTTTGTAGAGCTTGATTAATTATTGCCTGTGAACGAGAGCTGAGATTTTCTTTCAGGTTAAAGCACTTCAGTAACCAAGCAAAGCGCAAGTAGGCAACCGTAAATTGCAATGAAAAATTCATTTCTTGTTGTATATTAAAACGAACCTATCAAAAATGTTACGCAAGTTCTATTTTGTAACTTTAAGTTACTGGGAATATGGATACGACGAGAAACATTCAACAAATAGCAACAAGTAGGCGCAAAAGTTATTTAATTGGATCATGTTGCAAAGCGTTACTTCACAAAAAGCAGCTGGGGTGTGGACGCATTCTAACATGATTTTAAACGAAAAAATCATTTATCTGATAAAGTTTACGTTTTGTTGCTTAACACGAACATTATACCAATTAAGTTAAGTTATTTAATTTTAAAGATAGTAAAGGTCCCAACTGAAGCATAATTTATTGCTTTTATTAAAATTTATATTTTACATCGTCATAAATTCACAAGGGCGACCGATCAATGTTGCATTAATTATATTGAAAACCTGTCTAAGTACATATTTATAATGCTGACTTAATAATTAGGGATAATATTGACTTCCAAGTTATTATGATAATCGTAATTGTCCACATAATAACACATTGAGCTCAATTAAAAATAATCTCACAATTTGAGCTTTAAATCGGACGGTATAAAGAATTAATTCTATCGGCAGTCCTGTAAAACAGTTGTACCTAGTGAATTAACATAAAATGTAGATTGTGTTATTAAGTGTGAGATGTTATTATGAGATAAATATTTTTAAGCAAATGTTTAACAAATGCTTGAAATGTTTGAGTGAAGTGTTAACTTAACATACAAAAGTAATTTGGAATACCTTGTTTCTTTTTGGTAACAAGGAAAATATGAGCTTCGTTTAATTGAACTTTTTTCTAGAAAAATACTTGTGTTTCTTTTGTTGTGTTTGTAGGTATAATAGTTGCACTTGCAAGAAAATAAAGTGCCATATTTAAAATGTTGCATTGGTTGTATTATTGAATAGTCACCTGGGACCCGGTGGAGTGGTCAGTGACCCTGTGTACTTTATTAGCAGTCCCGGGTTCAAATCTCCGCAGGGCCACGTGTTTGTGAGATATTCACGGAAATGTTGTTCACGAGTGATGATTTTATGCATGTTTTTCCTGTATGCAGTATCCATAAAACACTTTTTCACATTTGATGACAAAATAGAAATGTCTTTTTCGGTCCTAAACTTTATATGGAGTCTTTAAATTAACTGTTTCATAATTATGATTACAAAGATAATATTAAATCACAAAACTCTCTATAGCTTTTTGTTCTACGCGGAAACCGTCCGTAGCAACCGCTAACAATAATTTGTTTACACCACGTTGCATTAGAATTGTAAAGTCAGACCATTAAGCTAATATTTTGGTAATTGCAGAATAGCGTAAGATAAAAATTACAATTTCTACAGAAACATTTCTCATCGTTGTTGTTAATGAGTTACAAAAAACATACCTACGTTAATTAACCTTTAGTTTACTACAAACACAAAAACTCGTTAAAAACGTAATTTGTTTTGTTCGAGGGATGACAACGGGGGTGGTAATGAGAACAATTGGACAATAAACTAGTGTACAGCGTAATAAAATAAGCAGAAACACTGTTTCATTGTCATTTCCTCTTTTTGAATTTAATTATTAGGTTTATAGACGATACACATTAGCTGAGTCATTAGGAGGATACAGACAACAACACATCAAGTGTAACAGTAGCACTACGAAAGCCGCCTCTAATTAGAATGGATTAAGGGCGGTCTCAAGTTAACCTTCCTCGGTGGTAGGCTTTTCTTATATTAGCCGTGAAACAGTTCACTGTGTTTCGGATTGAAGGGAATGGTAACTAGAGTAATTGCTGGGCATGGATGGCATTTCATCTTAGGCCTCAGGATGCCAACGCACCTGCAATATTAAGTGATTTTTCCTTGTTATTGCAGGTGTGTATAGACGGCGGTAAACGCTTACCACCAGGTAGTAATGTAGAATAAATATAAAAAGGTTTTATAGCGAATAACTAAATGTGCAGTAAAAATAAAATAAATTGATTATAACATGTACTTAAACATACTTTAAACATTAAATCTTGAAAGGAAACTAGACAGAAAAATTTAATAAGGAAGCTAAGCGGTGTACTCCAACTTTAGAAAAAGTTTATTATTTGTTGCTTATGTCGGTTTGCGACGCCCAGCTTTTCATACAAATTTTCAAGTCGAAAATATTTGAAACGAACAAACTATTCTAATAAGAATTTACATGCAGCAGCAATTGCGACTAGTTCAAAAAGTCAATTTACTTATCAGAGGATTGGTCGAATAACAGTGTTAATGTTGAGTGCGCAATTTTTGCTTTTCATATAAACCGAAAAACGCCAATAATATCTTTACAATTAGACTTTTCAAAAAATCCTCTGACAGCTTTTTAGACTAGCCTGACCTGACGCATGGCAATTTATATATTCAATAGTTAGTTATTTAGTTATATTTCAATATCCAATATTTTCAACTTGAAAAGTCGTGCAGCGTAATTGCTTTTAAAGGAGTCCTACGATATTAAGTTATTTAAATACTCAATGTGCCTGGAATGTGTGTCTTGACAATCATAACATAATCTTAGTAGCGTGCTGGTAATGTGGTAGGTCTGAATAAGTCAAAGTCAAAGTCAAAGTGTTTATTAGCATTCATGAATGTGAAGAAAAACAGATCTCGCACTTGAAAATCACCAGTACATCATGTTACCCTTTAGGGCATAGCCTCTAATTAAAACTGAACGTGCAATGGATTTGGATGCAAGACAATCAGAAAAACTAACATTATTACTAAATTAATTAATAATTCATTCCGTTCCAATATCTTTTTTATATCGGTATATTATAATTTTATTTAGGTAGATAATATCTTTTTCTCCTTTTAGTTTTTTGGGTCAGGTTTTTATTAAAATAATTGGTCAGTCAATAACTATAATAAAAAAATTTAGAATTGTCATTTCATTTGTATTTAGTCAATCTTGTATTAAAATAAATAGTCATGGTAATTAATGTCCATATTATAATGATTCTCTTATTAACTTTTATTTAGGTTAACCTTAAAGGTTTTTTATTAGATTTTCATTTATGTAACACATTTGTCATTTAGATATTCATTCAAATTATAATAACATTTTTTAATCAAGATTTGCTTTAGTTTTTGCAGGAATACGTCAACTTTAGGCTCCAGTCTCAATTCATTAGGCAGATGGTTATATATTTTTATGGCACTAAAGTATGGGCTCGAGCTATACATTACCATGCGGCTGTTCGGAAATCTATATTTGTTTAGGTTATTAGTTCTAGCGGTATAAAGTCGTGAGTATGATACATTGTCAAAAATATTAGGGTTATACTTAATAAATTTACATAGTTCAAAAATATACATAGAAGTTAGAGTTAAAATTTTAAGTTTAATGAAGTGGGGCTTACATGTATCCATTCCATCTATATTTACTATTATTCTTATGCATTTCTTTTGTTGTATGAAGAGGTCATTCGCGTCTGTACTATTTCCCCAGAGAATAATACCATAACTCAACCAGGAGTGGGCATACGCATAGTAGGCTGCAGTGGCAGTTTTTTGATCAGTGCTCAATTTAAGCTCGTATAGAGCATAAGTAAAACGCGAAAGCTTAGCCTTGATCTTCTCTACATGGCTTTTCCAATTTAGATGCGAGTCTATGTCCAATCCCAACAATGAGCAGGTCTTTACTTTCTCCAATTTAGTGTTTTTAAATTCAAGTTCGACATTTAAAGGGGGCTTTTGATATGGCCTGAATTCAATTAATTTAGATTTCGCATAGTTAATTAATAAATTATGGTCCGATAGCCATTGTTCAATTGTCATCAGAGTGTTTTTTAAATCTGACTCAAGAAGGTTTAGATTTTTTACTTTATATAAGAGTGAGACGTCGTCAGCAAAAAGAACACATGATGTATTTATAATTTTAGGTAGGTCATTAATATATATAAGGAAGAGTATGCATCCCAACACACTCCCCTGAGGGATAGAGCATTTTAATATTTTTTTGTCGGACTTGTGAATCGTTAATCTATGAGAATTTTTATAGTCTATTTGTACGTGTTGTGCTCTATTTTTTAGGTATGAGACTAGCCAATCATAAGCTTTGCCCCTAATGCCACTATGATGTAATTTATAGAGGAGGATATCATGTTTAACTCTATCATAGGCCTTAGTCATATCCAGCAGGATGCCCACTGCATGTTTTCCCTCATTGAAACAATTAAATACTTGCTGGATGTAAGTGTAAACAGCCAACGTAGTAGATCGGTTCTTTCGAAAGCCGTATTGATGATCGTCTAGCACATTGTATTTCTCAAGGAAACAGTAGAGACGGTTCGCCATTGCTCTTTCGAATATTTTTGATGTTGTTGGGAGGAGAGCGATTGGGCGATAGTGGGTTGGGCTTGACTTGTCACCCTTTTTGAATACTGGTTTTATTATAGTATTTTTTAACAAGTCTGGAAAAACACCCTGATTAAATGATTGGTTTATTAGTATCTCGAGAGGTAATGTCAATTCCTGAGCGCATTTTTTCAGTAGTGATGATGGTATTTCATCAACTCCATAACTGTTCTTATTTTTAAGTTTTGTAAGGAGGGATTTAATTTCTCGTGTAGTTACTGGTTGCAAGAAAATACTATTTTCCACTCTAGTGTACGCAGAACCCCGGCAAGCACTTTCGTTATTTTGCGATGACTGCCCTACCGTGGCAAAGAAGGTGTTAAATGCGTTAGCTACCTTTTCCGGAGACTCCAAAACTAAATTGTTTATACTCAGTTTAATATTCTTATAGTTTTTTACCGAGTTTTTCTTTGTTTTATTCTTTATAATGTTCCACATAGTTTTGGTTTTGTTTTCAGATTTAGCCATTTGTTTTATTAGTGCTAACTTTTTGGAGGCAACAATTGATTTCTTTAAAACTTTTCTGTATGATCTATAGTATTTTTTTAAGATGTGATTATTAGTGTGGTTAATCATAATGCGTAACATTCTTTTATGTTTGCAAGATAACTTTAGACCTTTTGTTATCCATTTGGGATTCCTGCCAATCATATTGGTATTTATTTTAATGTTTTTTGTAGGAAAATATGTATTTAGAAGCTGCTGTATTTTTTCATGGTATATTCCATAATTTTTGTTCATGTCATTTTCTTTGAAAAATAATTTGTCCCATTGTATTTTACCTAGTTTTTCTCTAAAAAGTTGTATTTGCCTATCCGAAAATATACGTTTCTTTATTATTTGTGGTATTTTAGTTTTGTAGAGGGATTCAGTGTCCACCCGTGTTATGACACCGTGGTGGTCAGAAAGACCGAAGTCTTGTACATCTGTATGAGTGAAACGAAAGTTAGTAAATACCAAATCTATACATGTTGCCGCAGTCGCGCATATTCTGGTTGGTTGGTGTACTTGTTGTGTAAAGTTATTACTCAATAGAAGGTTTTTAAAGTCAGATGATAGTTTAGTATGCTCCTTCATATTTATATTAAAATCGCCCCCTATCATTATGTTTTTACAGTTTTCGGTTTTTAACTTTTCTAATAGTTTAGTAAATGATTCTAGAAATTTATCCATTTCACGTTCGTTCCGGTACACACATAAAATAAGTAAATTTAAGCTTTTAATTTCCACACCACAGTACTCTATCACAAATTCCACGGTTAACTCAGATAAGTCTTTTCGTTCTATATAATCTATATTTTCTTTTACTATTATTCCTACTCCCCCTCTTTTTTTTATTCTGCGGCAATAGTTCGCTGCTAATGTATATCCGTTTATTTGAATTGTACTCAATTTCACGTCTGTCAGAAAGGTTTCTGACATACAAACTACCTCTATCTGTGTCTCTTGCAGTAATTGTTCTAAAAGAGGTATCTTGTTGTTTAGGCTTTGTATGTTTTGGTATAATATTTTTAAGCTATCCACGAAAAAAAGGACTATTTTTACATTGTTCTTCGTTTATTATTTGAAGTGATGTTTGGTGTAGTTGTGGTACGTCAGGTGTGCAAGTCTGGATATTTTCTTGCTGTTTATATGCAGTCTTTATTTGGTTTCGGCCATACTCAACGTGATACTTATATATTTTGTAGTAGTATTTAAGTCTTAGAACCTCCCGCAGCACATTTTGCCCTATATGTTTAAGATTATGTCGTGGTAATCCCAGGTAGGAATACCTAAGGTCAATAAAACTTACATGTGAGAGTTGATCACCTATTACTCGGTAACAATCATTTATGGATTTCACATTTAGTTGCTGGTTTTCTACAGCCTCACAAAGAATGATGTTTGTATTCTGTAGTTGGCTTAAGTGGTAGTATAGATATGAGCTTAGCTTGGTTAAGTTGCTATCATTTTTCCCAGTTAATATCAAGATATAGTCAGCTTTGCTATAATCAGAACAACACAACATACAGAATAGTTTATAGTGTGCTTCTGCTGCTGACCATCAGGCGGGTTGTCTTATAAAAGTCATTATTATTTAATTAAAAATGCATTGTTATGGCGGTGCGCCTAGCGTGGTGGCCTTGCGCAACTTTGATGTCGATTTTAATAGACTTAGAGACGTTTTCAGTGCGGTATCTGAATATGTTTCAGTTTAAGCTGTTTTCATTTTGTAGATAACTGTAACTGTTGTGGCTTTGAACTAGCTGTTACATTAAATTTAATGCATGTAACTTTATTATAAGTTGCCATATACTCTAATAAATAAATATATTTACTTTGAAGTGATATATCAGTGGGAGATTTTCAGTGTTAAATGACGTGTTTGTTTCATTATCGGTTTACCTGACATACTCTTGTAATAATTTTGTGCTAACTATTAATTGAATTGGTATTCTTGCTACCGCTGCCCGTAACAGTATATTGGCCCATTTATCTTGAGCTTCTGGGATTGACTCATGGACAACCTTTTGCAAAGTGCTATGACGGTCTTCTGCACTCTTTGAATTATCGAAATTCCTTGAAGCGTTGAATTGGGAGTGAGTTGACACTACATACATACTACGCCTACTAGAGGCTTAACAACGCTCAAAATTGTTATAACCCATCGAAAATCAATTGTAGATAAGGTTGCTTTATTTTCCTAACATTGAACCGAAATCAATACGCTCAAACAACTGCACTGGGTGCATATTTAAAATTGAATTGAATAAATATTTTTTATTTATTACCAACTTAACTAGTTGCCCGCCTGGTTTCACATCGGTGGTGTAGGTACAGTCAGATAAATTAACCTTTTTATTTGTGGTCTCCATAATCGAGTGCTTTGTCAAAATATTGAGTGAGTGAGACAGTGGGGGAGCCACTGACTTCTGTTTCCCTGTGTCTGTTTTGTGACTGTGTTTTTTTATATAAACCTTCTATTGGCAGTAAAAAACAACAAAAAAAGAAATATCCAATTTGTTGCAGTCGTTGGGAAGTTATGCGCAAACATAGATTTAGGCGATTCATTTTTATTTATATACAGATATATAATCTGGCATAACTTAGTTATACAACTTTAATACCATTACAGCATTTAGTGATAAGCAACTAAAATATTTATCTAGATTGTAGGCCGGCAGAAATGAGGTATTAAACTAAATTATGGATGCGAGAATTAATGTTCCCAACCAGTAATTATGAGGTCGCATTAACTTAATGTCTTTGAAGTACGCACACATAGAAACCAACTATAATAGGTGTACAGTCGCCATCTAAACTTAGATTGTTGAAAAACTTTAAAGCAATTTATTTCCAGTAAGGAAAAAATTGCGCGTAGGGTGCTTTCGACTTTTCATAATCCGGAGTGACTTCTCTAACCACTAACCTACCGAGTACGAGGAAGGATGTAAAAAATAAATAAAAAAAAAATAGATTGTGATGTAAAAATAGCTGGATTATGATTGTAGAGTTCATAAAATATAAGCTAGGTGGTAGATCCATATGTAGGGTCGCCTGGGTAGGTACCACCGCCTTTCTTATTTCAGCAGTGAAACAGTTCGCTGTGTTTCGGATTGAAGGGAAAGGTAGCCAGTGTAATTACTGGGCATGGACGGCATTTCATCTTAGGCCTCAGAATGACAACGCACCTGCAATATCAAGGCAGGTGTCTATAGGCGGCGGTAACCGCTTACCACCAGGTGGGCTGTCAGCTTGTTTGTCATCTAGTTGTATAAAAAAAAAGGTCGATAATACACTAATACACAGGTTCACTAACCTCTCCAAAAAGTCCAACCAGTCGTCATATAGCACTAAAATAAGAATCGTAATGTAAAAATAATACATGCTTTTCTGTTCCAAATGAATAAAGGAGCTTATTTCATATTTATAAAAAAGCGAAAAACTCATGTCCAGTTGTAGCCTAAATACCATCTCCTAATTACTTTTGGACTATTACTTATCAAAACAGTGTAAATGCAATTATCGTAGCTACGTGTTAGGTATGCGGCATTGTCGGCGATAGCTAAGCACGGCTAAGTTAAAGCTAATATATTCCAAGGCGATATCCCCGCATTGGATCTATTTATCACCATTACTTGGCGGATTAGACGCGTCACGGGCGCTAAGGTAATTATAGACGGTGGAATACTTAATGCCTCTGGCGTGCCTAATTATATGGTCGCATTAACAGAATGTAGGAGAAACGTCGAGGCCACGATACTAGTGGAGTTACCGACTTTGTCCTGTTAAATAGTTTTATTTTGACAAAACCATTCAGTTTTACCGTAGCTGTATTATTCTTTGCATATTTCCTGCCATACTTTTTAAAAAACCCACTATGTATTTTAGAACACAAAAAGAACAGCAAGTCAGATATGAATTCAAATTTGGAATTTCAAATCCGAGTCACTTTTTAAATTTGGTGTGTTTGTATTTAAAAGAGTATCTAACTCGAACTGTACTGGTTAGTTTTTTAATGTTTTTATTCCGGCAGCACGATACAATAACACAGATATTATTAATACTTTAGATAAGCGAGATGTTTTACGTTCCTTAGAACTAGCTTTAATTTCAGCAACTCGATTTCATTTCGTTCAAACAAAAAAGGACGACGATAATAAACTACGTTAGACGCTCATCTAACAACGTGTTTCTTAGATTATGTCTCAGTTCTAAGATAGGCTATGTCTGTCATCTTATTGAACATTTCTAAATAATCATTCATTTCTTTATTATTCAATGAGAAGGAATCATCTAAAACATGTTTAATTTTAAAAAAGAGTTCAGAACAACGTACCGCACACATTTCATCAATTAGTTAGCGACAACCCTGACACGCACACAGTAACCACTTGATTAAAAACAAGTGGAGCAATGCACACACCCACACGCGAGATAATGCCGGCGGTAATGTGTAATTGCCTTAGAATTGTAATGGGAACTGGTCTTCTGTTGCCAATGTTCCCGTGGATTTATGCGGTTTCAATTCAAATATAATCTCTAGATTGTTTTGCACTGTATTTAAATAATTAAGGCCACTCTTCTAATGATAGAAGAGTATAGTAACGCGGTTTTTGTTGTACTTCCTAAACTTGGAATTCTTTGCCGGCACGTTTATTCCCCCTTCCTATAACTCGGGGTCCGTTAAAAGAAGCGCGAAAAGGCACCTATTAGGCCGGCAAGGTGGAAGAGGCTATAAAGCTGCACTAGCTGTTTTTGTATACGGACTCTTCTTACCGCTTCACATCAGGTGGTGTTAAAAAAAATCTAGAAATAATTCATAGGGTTATCCAAAGTCCTCGATAGCCCAGTGTTTAGAGCACCCACCCAGATTGCGAAAGGTCGCGGGCTTGGATCCCGCTCCAGAACATTATTTTTTTAAAATTTTATAGAGATGAAGGTCTTTCTAACACAGTGGGTAATAAATAATTGAAAATTCGTGTTCGGCCTACGATGTTGTGGTTTCATTAAACCCTTAATAATAGATCCTTGCAGTTCATAGGTCAATAAATAAGAGTTTTAAACAAAAATTTTATATGCAGAAGCTAGAAATCATACCTAAGCATATATTTTTGAAACTAATAGTGCAAAATTAACCACCCTATTTCGTTATCAGAGCATTTTTAGACCATTCAGGTTTAAATTCGAATTCCTATTTATAGAATTATACGTTGGTATGATGAGTGCGAACATATTTTGTTCAAAACTTCACGTGTTATGGATGGTAAACAAATTAGTATTAAACACACTTCCTAAAACAAAACGATTTCAAAGAAACTGCTATGGAATGGGCATTGCCTTATACAACCATATACCCATCCACGTAAAGCAGCTACCGCGGAATAAATTTAGAAGTGAAGAAATTGGTTGATAATAAATAACTTCTACTTGATTGACGAATTTTCAAAGTATAAAACCAACTGATTTTTATATTCGATATACCGATGTGGGATTTAAAGTAGGTCTATGTATATGAATAACTTCAACCAATTTATTGTAATCTTTAATTACAATAAATTGGTTGAAGTTTAATTATTTTTTTGCATGCTGCAGTTTACGGCTAAATAGGTCAAAAGCCACTTAAATATTATTTTTACAACTAAGTAATGTGAAACCTTATTTATTGCAATAAAAGACATTTTGATTTGATTTGATTTGATGTTTGTATGTTTATTATAAATTTTTCCAGGTAGATATATGATATCCATAACACAAGCTCTTAATGGTGCTTAATTTATTTCTGTTACTATTATTAAATTATATTGGCGTCTTCATATTCTATCACGTCTTTAACAATAACAAATATAGACGGTTCACAAAAAGTTTAATTTAATCGTCGTAATTTTACTACTACAAATAATTCAACATTAAGTGCTTGTTACATACAAGTACATCACCCGGTGTCATAATACGCTGCCTAGTTAGCTTTTTGTTTAGTATCGTTAGCCTCAGCTCGGCGTTATAATGTTTCCTACATCATTTAACTTTATATCATTTTCCGCGCTGTACACACCAGAAAATTACGTATATTTAACGAGTAAATACACGTGTCTTCATTCGTGTTGTAGCATATAAAATACAGCTTGTTTTTCTTGATTGCTTGCTTGAGTTTCGTCAATTTTAGCACAGGGGAGAAAACGTTTATGCGAACGGAGCGGTCTCTGACTTTCATGGCCTTTCATTTCTTTCAGATCCAAGAAGTCAATCCGTTTGACTTACTTCAAGATCTTTAGATTACAAACTTTTCTTTTCTACAATTATTATAAATGTTTGAAATATATTCTTAATTTTTTATTTTAACATTATTATAAATGTTTGAAAAATTACTTAGTAATTAAAATATATCTAAACTAGAAAAAAATCACGTCTCAATTTCCCCGCCTCAGGACGTAAAATTTTTCTACTTTAGATAATATTTTAATTACTTTGTTTGTAATATATTAAGATAAATGACTATAAAAACATCATATCCCAAGATGTAAAATTTTTCTAGTCTAGATAGTTTTATGTAAATATATTTTTCTCACATTTATGAAAAACTATTTTTATCATTTATTCACTTATTTTTTTCACAGTGCAGTCAAAACATTTACGGTCCTATGTATTAAGGAATTACAATTTAACAAAAATATGTCAATGTCAATAAGTACGTTGTTAAGGATATGGACAATACACTACACTTTTGTGACTTCTATCACAGAATACATCTATGTTGCCAGTTTTTAGACAATAATTATTTTAATTTGTTTTTTTTTTTGCAAGAAAATAGAACAGTTTTTGAAATTAAAATATATATCTAAACTAGAAAAATTTCACGTCCTGAGGCGGGGATCGAACCCGCGACATTGTAGGGTGGACGTTAGCTCATAACGCAAATACAGATAGATTAGAAGAATTTCACAGGGTTATCCCAAGTCCTGGGTGGCTCAGTTGGTTTGAGCAGTCGCCCGGATTGCGAAAGGTCGCAGGTTCGATCCCCGCCTCAGGATGTGAAATTTTTCTAGTTTAGATATATTTTAATTACTAAGTAATTTTTCAAACATTAATAATAATGTTAAAATCTAAAATTAAGAATAGAACAGTTTTGTTTTAATTAAGGGAAACTATGTTATTCATTACATTTTTAACCGCAATCTGAAATGGTGCTTATGATCTGGCCCAAAACGTTATTTTCTCCTTCATCACAACAATTCGGGGTTTTTTATAACTTTGTAACTGTCTTTCAAGGGTCTTAATACAAAGGAGAGAGACCACGAGTGTCTCGAGATGAAGAATAATTATTATGAGAGTATAGTAGACGGGAGGAAGAAAAGGCGTATTGAATGTATCAATAGTGATAGACAAGTATCGACAATTATCGAGTAAGTAGAGACTTATACGAAATCTCGTTTTAATGTAAGTTTCTACTAGCGATCCAGCGATTGACTTTGGGTTTATACAGAAGAAACTGGATGATACCAACCAAAATGATTTGATTTTGTTCCTCCATCAAATCTATTTATCGGGTGCCGTTACAAAATGGCAAGCGGTTAAGTAAGTACCCTGTTAGCGTTTACCTCAACGGTGTCAGCAAAGATAGTGACAAAAATGTAGTATGGTGGTAAAATATATTCGAATGTTTCATTTTACCGGTTTATAATCTACAACATCGATCAAACCAACTTTGTACTGTAGCGCCATTAAAACTAGAGTCAATTTCGGAAAACTGCAACATTTCTTCTACACGTAAAACAATAATACCGCGAGAGTTATACATTGTTCACTCACCTTAATTGTCCATTAAGACACCCTGCAAAGTACTAAGAACCACAATTTCCAAAGTAAATTAAAAACATCGATTATACAAGACCATGCGTGTTCACGACGAGACATCATAACAACTCATTAAACGGGGGCTATAAAATTTCCCCCAGTCAAATGTCATCACTTTTCTTTATAATAATTACTGTCGTAATAAGCAATGGGCATTACAGCGATAGCATCTAGTTTTTATTGTTAATGAATTAAAAATGATAATATTGTTCTTGCATGATGAATGCCGAGCATTAGTCATATTGTTAATTAACCGGTTTTTGCAGGCGATCTGCTTTGGGATTTGGTTTAAACGTAAAAGGGCTTTAGAAAACAAAAACAAAGTTCTAGTCCGCACATGAATCGTATTAAAGCAAAACTATTCTACGATAAATCATTCTACGATAGTGTTATCATGCAATATTTTTATACGCATATTAATAAACCGATATAGCATACTGGTATGTCTAATTTGTAATAGTAATTACATTCGATATTATGGTTTAAATTACCATAGTGAAATAAGGGTTTTCGACACAAATAAATGATGAGCTTTTTCATTGTTCTTCTTTTATCCATAGAAGAAAGCGTACTTCACTATCTATCACACCAGGAGTAGCGTAGTCCTAAAGTTTGGTCTATTGAAAAACCTACCTAGTTCCCATCGTTCTAAGTACGGATTCTCTAAGAACCAATCTCATGGTTAGAGGCCAGTTCTATTCTACTGGATCATCAAAAATACAGTGTGTCATAAAAGTCCGAAATAAATCCCAAGGGGGTGGTTGCGTTCTTGTCACGAGTTACTTCTGACAGTTTGACGACTTTTATTTTCTGATTAAATTAATAAAAACACTGTCACACCTACTCATGACAACCTTAAAATCGTACTATCGAGTATCGCACGACACATAACCCGCGTACAAACCCCAGACTTCCAAAATTTTATTTCTGAATTTTGTAACATCCGTTATAAGCAATGTAGAAAAACACTTGTTCAAACACCTACCCCCTTGTGATAAAACTCGGACTAAAGTTAGTCCTGGTCTATAACTGATCTTGTCACTGTCTTTCATTTAATAAATAAAAGAGACAGCATCAGTTTTACACCAGGACTAACTTTAGTCCGCGTCCGCGTTTTATAATAAGGGGCTAAAGTTTAAAGGTTCTTTATAAAATAAGAAATGATTATCCTCAACTAAGTCTAATTCGAAACTGTAACTATGGTTCCTAATTAGAAGGAAAATAGACGTGTCATCAATGCTTAGAGGAAAACCACAAAGGAAAACTAAATAACGCTGAGGAACTGTGATAGAATGGAAAACGAAAAAAAAATACTCAGTGTTACCTAGTCAAGCATATTTTATTTAGCCAAGATAATTGGTTAAAATTATGTATTTCAGTTATATAATTAAATTTCCATAACAGAGTGTAGTATCTGGCTTGAGACGCTAGAGAGTTTATCAAGATTCTGAAAGTTTGTTAAATACAAATACTCATATGATACCGAATATGGGTACCCCGTTTGACGTGCCAAGTAGGTGGCTTTATTGATGTGCTTCCACTGTTAGGGGAATCTATGGAGTGAATGTAATGCAAGTGGATTTAGACATTTTATGAAATTCTGTGGCTATCCGATAATAAGCTGTGCCTATAAGCCTATCATCTTTAGGCAACTACAACCGTTAATGATTTTTAAACTAAACTTACCCGTAGAACATGATTAGATTTGTTATAGAGCAAATAAAGACAAATTATCAAAAAAAAATAAGACCATCCTAAACTATCACAAAATATAAAATTTTTCAAAATATTTTTAGCTACATTTGAAAAAATTAGTGAATCTGCAAAAAACGCAATTGAAGCCACAAAAGGTCGCAAGTCAGATGTAATAGATATGGATAAGGAATTTGTATAGTAAATAATACCTTAAGTGATACGTTCACAAGAAAATAAAGTAAGTACTCTTTAATTACTAGACGCTAAACTAATTGAGGTCAAAATGGTTGTACCTTAAAATACAATTATTGCATTGCTTACCCTATACGGACATTCTGACAAACGTTGATTAGGAATTCAAAATACACTCACACGCTTAGAAAATGCACACTGCGGTGTAGCGGCTAGCTTATTAGAGGGTAAGCGGTGAATCGATAGAAAGTATGGTTTGTATAGTATTTTGGATTGAATTTATTTATCAGCATTATTGCACTTCAATGAACATTATAATCAGAATAATTGTACCCTTTATTAATCAAATTATGTGTATCAGAAAATTCTCCAATAGTTTTAAGGTATGTCAAGTAGTCTCGTGTGCAAAGTACAGTTGATTCCGTTAGGAATAGAGATGTCTTTCGTAGTGCAACTGTTACACTTGATGTACTGTCGATTGTACATGGAAATGTACTTCAGAATATTATTTTAATATTTCGTTTCTCGCAGAGATAAGAAACCAGAAAAAGTTTTATAGCATTTCTGTGGATAATATACGATTTTGAATGTTGAAGTCGAAAAAGCCTTGTTGGACGCAATGGTATACCCTTCATAATATTAAGATTCAAAAAATGATAAATTCTTTCAGAAAATACAGAAAAAAATATATATGCTTTCGATTTTAATTAGATTGTGAAGTTTTTCCACTAAGTGAAACGTCTCTATCGATTCGCGATAAGTACCAGGACACATCCATGTGTGGCGAGCGTTGGAGTAATTACACTCATTGTCACATAATTACACCCAACACTTGTCATTGCACCCACGCTCGCAATCCTTATCTGCACTCGATGGAACTCTAATTGCAAATGCCGTAAGGGCTGTAGTCGATTAAAAACTAGACGACTCACTTGATAACTACATAGACGGTAAAGCAATGAGTTTCAACAAAAAAAAAATCATTTACGAGTATGGAATATTTCTGTGGATAATTTTGCTTTCTTTCAAAGTAAATAATTGTTGATTAAAACTAAACTTACCTGTTGATGTTGTTCATAGCGACAGCGCCTGAGTTTTCCCTCTCGTTTCTTTCCCTCGATCCACCGGCAAACCTCTCAAAGTTCTCTCGTTCTTTATTATAATGCCTTTCCGGTCTTGGCGATGACGACCTTCGACCTTGCATCTGCTGTGGCATATTGTTCTGTTGTACAGTTTGCAGAAGATTGTGATTCGCTTGCGGCTGCTGTAAGGCTTGAAGCAGCTCTTGAGCGTTAGACGCACCGTTCGACAAAAAGTTTTGCAACCCTGGATTCAGTAAGGCGTTCGATAATGAAGGATTCAGCATGTTTGGTCGAATGTTGGCCGTTTGCTGGGGATTTGAGTTCAGCAGCTGGTGGGGTTGGGCCATGGCTTGGAGGTTGGCGAGAGACGTTGACACCACTTGTCCGTTGTTCAGGGCAAGGTTTACCATCTGGTCGTTTGAGTTAACGTGATTGACTGGTATTGTTAAGATGGTTTGCGTTGCTATCCCTGTGAAAAAATATAATTATTTTAGTTTTATAATGTGCCTGATTTACACTTAATGAACGTGATAAACGGAAACACGTTCCTTCTAAAAATTTTGGGTTTTTATAATTAGTCATTTGACTGCTATAATTTTTGCTATCCTCTTCTAATACCTATCGAGAGAAAGAGACACGGTGAATTCAAATTAGATTTTGTCTGTCTGTCCCACTTGGTATGTTTTGTTTTTTGTGTTTGGCTACAGAATTATGAAACTAACCTTGTGATGTTGGTATGAGAAGTTGCGCACCCTGGATGCCTTGCACAAGTTGTCCAGAGGCAAGAATTAGCTGCGGCATTGGGGACGGCATCGCTGGTGGTAGCATGTTGCTGTTGCCTACGGGGTTAGGGGAACCCATGCCTGGGAACAAATGGGATTTCTAGTATCTTGTTGAATCGTTGAAAACTTTGTGTAGTTAATAAACAAAGTCTTCTCCAATAATATTTGTGGATTACTAATCTTGGTATTTCTAATCGTTCCTTAGCTAATAGTCTCTTATTTATTTTGTAAGAACCACAACAATCAAATTTTACAGTAATGTGATTACGCCATCGCGTTAAAATCGGTAATCTCTGAGAATTCTCAGACATCAATGTTTCTAATACTTAATAAACATCCGATTTGGTATATAAGCATTAGCTTAATGACGACTAAGAAAAAATGAAATTGCCTGTACTTATTAGTCACGGTAAATCATATCAAATCGACGAAACAATCACACGTGTATCCCACTTTCTATTTAGGTAATTAAACAATAAAATTACATTGTAATTATGAGAGCTGGCGTATTAAACATAGAGAATCACACAAAATCCATCGGCAACCGAGCAAGACTAATTTACCGCGAACAAAACGGCTCCAACAAAAATCTAAAACATTATCTGCATACCTTACAAGCCCGTTAAACTCAGCATTAACATAACATATTCATTTAAACCATGACATTTCACATTTTGTAATAAATGCTCTTTCCTACGCCGCATCAATTAAGAGCCGAAAAAAATATATAATTAGCTCTATTAAGACAATAAAACTCTTAATGATACCGCAACAGTCGTAATATCCGTGCGTTCGTGAAAAAATATGTAATTATACTCATTATTTAAATAGGTTTTTCGTCCATTACGGCATAGCTCTAATAGGCGGGCGAGTGGAGCCGCTATCTTGAATTCATTAAATCGATTGGTTTCGGTAATCACCTAATTATGGGTCACGTGATTCCCAAGTTAAGAGTTTTAATGCGCAAACCGTGTCTTTCCGATTATCCCAATCCGTCTAATTCAATCTAATTAGTGGTCTACCCCGTACCCGCAAACTTACCACTTGAAATGGTAATGTACTGAAAATTTAGCGACTACGTATGAGGTGGCTAATTTCAAAAATGATTACTTTTAGATAGAAAAAGTAATGCTCTTGAATAGTATAAAATATATGAAAAGAGTATTTTGGATAAAAACTTTGTATTTGAAACGTTTAGAAAGTTAATGTTATCATTCAATATTTTAGGATACCTCTGCGTTCTATTAATCAATGCTTTTTCATTAGAATATTAACATTATTAAATATAAAAATTTACTCATTGATACTTAAAACTTTTATGCATGTTTTGAATGTTTTTCGAAAGCTCTTCTATCTTACTCTTAAAAAATAACCATCTTGTTTTTGTACAAAATGCATTACATTCCGTGATTCAAAATAATATATGGGTATGTGTCGAAGTAATTTACATCTAATAGTATGTTTTACACTAGAATAAGTTATTTTTTTTTTATCATTGGCCACCGGAGCACTCCGGAGTGCTCCGGTAACGTAGTGGCGTCTGGTCGGAAATCGGGAGACGCGGGTTCGAGTCCCGCCTGGAGCATATATTTTTTCATCGTTTTCTTTCTTTATTTGTAATTGTTACAATAAAGTAGGCGTTTAAACGCATCATAAACATTTAAATGTGAATGCACTTGATTTTAAAAATCATAATCGTATTGCTATAATCTGAAATTGATGATTAGTTGTGTACACAGAGTTCTTAGTGAGTTTATCCTCTTACAAATTAGAATGGTGTTAGTAATAAACGCTCATTAAATATATTCCGGTTGAAATACCGTTGAACAAGGTTTGTGTTTTTATTTATTATTTATAGGAGAGAATCAAAACCGTAAATCTTTCTATAATTGTACACTTAACTGGATAATGTAGAGCCAATTTCTGGGTAGAACCATTTCGGCGCTATTAGATTTATTATAATTACTTGAATTTAAAATTTACAAGGCGGTAGGCCCGTATGTAGGGTCGTCTGGGTAGGTACCACCGCCTTTCTTATTGCAGCCGTGAAACAGTTTGCCGTGTTTCAGATTGACGGGAAACGACGCCGTGTGATTACTAGACATGGAAGGCTTTGCATATTAGGTCTCAGCCTGATAACGCACCTGCAATACCAAGTGATTTTTCCTTGTTTTTGCAGGACTGTCTTATAGCCACTTCCAACAACTAAACCGCCAGCTTCTTTAATACCTGGTTGTATAAAAAAAAACCTTATTGCATTACCTGGAGCGCTAACGCTCAGATTTAGCGGCGAATTGATGACCGGGTTGGATGGCATCGACGTAAGGCCTTGGAGGTTCGCTGCCAGCTGCGACATCTGTTGAGACATCTGCTGCTGCAACTGCTGGGACATCGGCGGCATATTCTGCTGCATGTTCGCGAGGCTCTGCAGGTTTTGGAACATCGACGCCACTGCCAGAAAATGGGCACATTAGATATTGAACTCAATCCCCTGGCACAAGAGGTTTGATTTTGAGTAAATAAATGGGCTGGTAAATTATTATGTTTGGAATAATTAGGGAGATTAATTCAATTCCTTCATAAGTGTGTCTTACTTATCTATCTTCTTTGTTGCTGTGTTTTCTCTACGCCGGACATCTCTTTGTAATCTTTTATTTTTTTGTCTTTTAAGGTGATATTCTGAATTCAGCGACAGATGACAGAAACATTTAACATTAAACTAGGTGGTAGGCCCTTATGTAGGATCGTCTGAGCAGGTACCACCGCCTTTTTTATTTCAGACGAGAAACAGTTCGCTGTGTTTCGGATTGAAGGGAAAGGTAGCCAGTGTAATTACTGGGCATGGACGGCATTTCATCTTAGGCCCCAGGATGACAACGCACCTGCAATATCAAGTGTTTTTTTTCCAAACCGTCTGACTAGCTACCACCGGCTTACCTTATTCTGGCGCCATAACAATAATATTAACAGCATTGTTGTGTTCCGGCAGTTAGAGGTAATATAGCCAGTTCCATGATTGAGGAATCCGGGTGTAGCTCGCTTCCATCTTCGGCCTTATCAACACTTAACACCAGGTGAAATGAAGGCCAAGAGAGCTACTCCGTTTATAATTAAAAAAGTACCCTAGTACTTTTGCCTAAAACCCCTACACACGCTTATCGGTTAACCAGCGACGGGTAAGCCTTACTCATGTAGAGTATCATTGATGCATATCTCCCCTTTCGAACCCTTTGTGAATATGATTGCTATGCTACTATAGAGTATAAGATATAAAAGCTGCAGTACGAACTCACTGGAGCCATTCAGGTGGGGCTGGTGCTGAGGCGTGCGGGCGCGGGGGGACGGCGAGCGCGGCTCGGGCTGCGCGCGCGCCGCCCCGCCCTCCGGCGAGCTCGCGCCGCTCTCCCGGTCCGACTCCGCCTGCTGGACAAGGAACAACACAGATATGAATATGAAAACCATTTTAATCTATACTTATACACTAATATGTGCATATTTTTCACGGCAAATGACTGAAGACCACCTGATGTGAAATTGTGAAGCATTAATAAAATCAATATGCTGATAGAGCAGCTTAAAACTCTCTGCTCTAGCCGCCTCCACCTTGCCGGCCCAGAAGGTGCTTTTATTTTTATATATTATAAAGAGGTACAGTTCTCCAAATCTGTTTTTAGGATATATATTATGTAATTTTGAAATCACGGAACCGATTTAGATGAGAATTGGTACAAAGATAGTCAAAGACCCCTGGAAGGTCACGGGATATTTATACACACAATTATACACGGGACTATAATTTAATAAAGTAGCAGGCCCGTGTAGGGTCGTCTGGGTAAGTTCGCTGTGTCCCCGATTGAGGACAAAGGTATCCAGTGTTATTACTGGGCATGGAAGGCATTCAAACTTAGGCCTCAGGATGGCAACGCAGCAGCAATACTAAGTAATGTTTCCGTGTTATTGCAGGCGTGTAAAGGCAAAGGTAGCCACTTACCACCCAGGTGGTTCGACAGCTTGCTTATACTCGATATATAAAATATAGAAGCATATAAACTAGTTTGGACTCCCTGTATGAACAGTAATAGTAGCAAAAGAAATCGACTGGTAGTATTTATATTCAAAAATGTTAAAGCAAAAGAGTTCTATTTCAAAATCAAAGTGCCTTATTGTAATGTAACTGAAACTAGAAACTCAATGTTTTATTTACTAAAGAAGGCAGGTACATTTTTGATTCTAAATTGGCCTATTGGGCTGGTGTTAGTGCCTGACATTCGCACGGGATGTCAGGCACTAACACCGATTTATTTTATTTGATATTTCATTTTATTCTAGACGAAAGTTTTGCATCATTATTCATAATAATTGAAAAACAATTTGAAGAACGGATACTATGTTATACCTACTCGTTTCTTTTCATTGCGGTGCGTCAAAGTGAGTCGACGCTGAGAAATAAGATAAGAGTGCTGTGCTCATCTGTGGCACACTTGATTTCATTCATATCTACAACGCACAGCATTTGGATTGACAATCCTTATTTCATCGCATTATAATTTGCATAAAAACTTAGGTAATATATTATTTATAGTTATGAAAATAGGTTACAACAAAATGGCGATTGCTTATTAGCATGACAGAGAACCGATTTATGGCAATGATTATAATTCCTTATTTAACATACTTAATCGAAAATAAAGTAATTATTTCGCACGGCTAATGACGAACGTATAAAAGCAACAAGAAGGTCGAATTACTTTACTTTTAATTACCGCATTAAAATATGTTTGCCGAGAGGAAATGCCTTGAGTTAATTTAATTGTTATAATTAAATCCGATGCATTACGCTAAGAGGCTTGGTACTGTATCAATATCGAATCATTTATGAACTAGTTACTTTATTTTATTTCTCATGTGATATATCTTGATATTTTTATTTATTTAACTGAAGAAAAAGACAGAAATATAATTGACCAAAACATATCCGGGTCTTGACTTGACATAGATTGTACAAAGCTCATTAAACAAATAAACTACGACTCTCTCTTTCTATACGACAAGCATTAGGCCTGGTGGTAAGCGGTTGCAGTAGCCTATAAACAGACGCTCGTAGAACCTTGGCACTAATTGCATGCTGTCTACCCCCTAAAAATCAGGCGAAAGCTGTGAAATGGTGTGACTCAACGGGAACAAAGGTATGTTATCAGGCCAGGACTCGTGTCCCCTGCTCCCAACATAAGTTACGCTTTCTCTACGCGCTCTATAGCGACCTTACTCACCGCGAGAATATGACGCATGTCTTTATCAATCTCAATTAAGCCCAAAGGAATATTACACATTTTATTACTATTTAGCCGTATTAAGAAGTTGTTAAATGCGACATTAAAAGACCGGTTACAAACTAATTATGATAACATGATGATATGTAAATCTACACACTTACATACCTAATTTATGCATACAAAATTTTTGTAATTACGTTTATATAAAACATTATTAATAGAGTTAACATAATTGTTTAGCTCTTGCATAATAAGCATATGTTTTTCTTGATTTTATGGTAGGCGTGAGTACCTAGTGTCCAAGTGTCCAACTGCTTACCATAAAGCGGACCGTATGCTTTTTTGCCATCCATGTCATTTAAAATATAAAAATACAAGAAAGTAAACAATTTCTGATGTAACGGACTACTTTTATCTCCTAAACAACATTGCAAGGACGACGCGAGGCGACGGACGGCATCTTTTATTTTAGCATAGCGCTTTCAGACTTAGCGATCTAATTAAGTTATACGTTATTATACTTAATAAGATGGAAACGTTTTTCTGGAGAACTGAAGATCTTTAGTATCAACTGTTTTCGGAAACTACTCATTTGTAATTAAACCAATTTAAAGTAATCGAAATGCTAATTAAATCCTTGATCATTTTAGTTTACTTGAAGATATTGTCAAGTCGACACTGTTTCAAAGTTTGGGTGCAAGTCGTGCAACGTGGTTACCATTATTGCAATGTTATAATAAAATTATTAGAAATAAAAATTATCTTTTGAAGTAAGTTTGTTAAAATTTGTAATTTGTATGTTTCCGAACGTGTTTCGATGGTCGGCCAAGTATTAATTATGTAGGTAAGTAAAATAATAATATAAATATTGTACAATATCTAATTAAAAGTTACTTCTTTGAAACAGCAGGACTAAACTAATCATAAGATTTAATTACTTGTTTTGTGATTTATTAATAAAATTCCGAAAAATTTCTCAGAAGATGATATAAATTATAACTCTTTATGTAATAATAGTAAGTATATTTTATTAAATTTTAATTGGTAATTAATTTTAAAATGTCTTGCTCATCAATAAATAATTTTCAAATATATTTTGTGTCTAATTTAAAACAATATTATCTTTTCTTTATTAGCCTATTATCTTTTTGATTAGAATAAAGATAAATTTATTTTTTTATTAGCAAAAAGCAGAGCAATTGAATACAATTAGTTTTCTAAAAAATCTTAGGTTATATCTTCAAAAATTATTTATCAGTTATTTGATTCATGAGATCAACAAAATCAGCATTATTTTGTTGAGTTTTACTGAATAATTTATGTTAAACGCCTATAATTATAATATTTCATTAATAATTACACAAGTTTCAAAGTAAATGATTGTTGCTGTTGCTATCAGCATAATCTATTGAAAGACTATGACAAGCATTAGGTATCTTTAGAAAATTAATTATATATATAAATAATTTTATTCCTTTACAATGTAATCTAATAAAATCAGCAGAAAGTTAGGTTTAAATGTCACGAGTAGATGGCGTTACTTGTCTCACTGAACACTAATTTCAATTCACAAGCCAGAGTAAACTTCTTGTTCTTAGTTTGAAATAATTTTAAGTTCCGCTTTGAAATAATAGTTTAAATTTGTAGTTTAAATTTTTTAAATAATTTTAGTGGTATTTAGTCACATTTGGAAATAGTTATTGGAAAGTAGGTAATTTAACTACTTATCTACGAATTTATACAAATTATGCTTAATTAATGAGAATAGGCCTTATCTAATGCAAGAAATTGACATCTCTAAGCGTTAATTAGGTTTATTATTATAATTAGCATAAATGAATTTTAGTACTTACAAAGGATAATGTCATTACTTCTTGTAAAATTTTCACACTTGCTTAACTAACTTCACATAAATAAAATAGTTCCCATTGTTCAAATGTTCGAAAGAAAATGTCTGCGCGTAGGCTTCGACAGCGAAACTTCGCGGGAAGTTGGACCAACTCCGAGAAAGTTTTGGTCAACCGATAAAAATGTTTGCACTAAGCAGTTAGTTTACACGCGATATATTCTAACACTTCAGTTTTATTCAAACTTCTGAGCCGCAGACTAGATATTGGCGCGAAACGGAAAACGGTGCACTATCGACAAAGCGCTATTTTTTTTTTTTGCTTTTTTTATTTATCAACGGCTCGGCGCGCACACAGCCGCGCGGCAAAGTTGCAGAGCGCGGAATGAAAGCGCGTCATCAGTTTAAAAAATCAACCCCTTCGGTGGTGGTTGGAAAAAATGCGCCCCCAACGGGTGGGCCACCCCTCCGAAATCCTTGCTAAAGCGATCGCCATCGGCCCGACTTGTCACTTGTCGAATAAGCATAATTAAAGTTTCGCCTGTTTTTCATTTGCTCTAGTAATTAGGTGCTAATTAATTGCCGTCGTTTGGAGAGGTTTTTTCCCGATAATTTTGTGTTTAGTTTGCACGAATTATGAGGTCTCAAGAACTTTTGTGGATGTCGTTATAAATTTTTGTTAACAAATTTGTCGTGAGGTTTTCACTCAACGTTTGTTCGAACAAAAGTATCTTTACCTGTAAATACAATTCGATTCGTATTACAAGTGCATAAGGTAGATACTTATAAACCTTTGTATGCGTTTGAATCCAATAAGATAATATTGTTATTTTTTTTATATATTTTATTTTTGGTATTTTATCATTGTTATTTTAGGCTTTTATAGGTAGATAAGTATACGTTTCTGCCAATGACCTATTTTTCTAAAAATAGTCTCGTTTTTACTCTAATTACTATATGCTTAAGAATTCAAAAGAGACGCCCACGGAATAGTAATAAGATCATTAAAAATACTAATTAAGTCTCCATAACAACGTCCATGATTTCGTTCCACGCGAAACGGGAATAGACTAAGCAAGCTTTGGCGCGAAAACAAAAAGGTTTTAATGCAAACGGGACGCCTCGCCGTCCCACTAAATGAGTCAAACTAAAATGTTGCTTCCCTATTTTAATTATGCATCTAGCTGTTTGATTGCTGCCCTTGGCTCTGTGAAATTTGTGAGAGAGTTATAGTTTAAATTGTCTTTAGGATTTGGAGACTTTTTACATACATCCCGCAATATTTAGTCTTTATCCATCGCTGGTCTAGCAAACTCTGCTGTTTTTTACTACAACATGGATGTTAAGGGTAAAAGGATACCTTAGCCTTTTGACGCTTGTATCACCAACTCCCTTATTATAATGTCGTATCTGATTTAGAAATTAATGCTGACTCTTTTTGTCAAAAGTAATATACACTTTTTTCAAACTATATCTAGAGTGACAACACAAATAATTAGAAAACAATACGAAAATAAGCTATTTTTATACAAATGCAGTAGTGTGTTAAAGTGTCCTTCGAATGGCTCCATGTATTAATAACAAAATTCCTAATGAAACAAAAGAACTAACTGTAAATAATTTTTAAATCTAGATAGAAAATGCTATTGTTCTGCAAATGAATGACAAATTATAATTGACAATTGGTTGAAATGCTATCAACTTTTTATTTATTATTTTAACCATTTAAAACAAAATCTTCTGATATTAACTTAAATTTAATCGCTGTATTTTTGTTGACATACTGTAATTTTTTGGATATTTTATTGTTGTGATTTATTGTCAATTTAATAATTGTTTGCTTGACATAGTTATACTTGTAAAATCTTTTGTACCTACTTATGTTTAAACAAATAAATTATGATTTGATTTGCCTTTCTTTTAACAGATAAAGGGGCAGCATCTGTTTTAATCCAGATTTAACTTCAGTCCACGTTTTGCCGTAACGAGACAAGGGATTTTGTCACAGCAATTTGTTGTGTTCTCGCAGTTGGTGGTAGGATAGCTAGTTCCTCTGTGGGTGAGAACTCCGAGTGTAGCTCGTTTCTATCTTTGACCTTATCACTTACCATTAGTTAGGTGAGGTGAAGGCCAAGAGTTAACCCGTTAAGAAATATATAAAAAAAATCAAGAGGAAGCGTTATGTTGTCAGCATAGAAGACAAGTTCCCACGCAACACATCGTGTCGCAGAGCACCACTTCAAAGTAGTGTTATTAAGTGCTTGCTGGATGGCGTATTGGTTCTGGTTTCGATTACAAAAACAAAGTAAAAACCGGGACCTACGGCTTAACGGGCCTGACTTCGGAAGGCACGTTGAACTCCTTAGGTGTTTCTTTCACATAGAAGATCTATGCCCAGCCGTGGGACTGTATAGGTTGATTATGAGGATGAAGATTGATGCTACAATCTTCTGCTAGGAGGAGTTGCATCCGCAGTTTGTAGCTATACCTACTGTAGTCTTATCTGTCTAAAGCTTTGACTTTAACTTTTTAAGCTATTTGTCAAGAAAGTTTTACTCTCACAGCAGTAAAGTTAGCTTTAAAGAGTAATAGTCACATGTATGAAAAGTTTTACTCTCATAACAGTGAAGTTAGCTTTAAAGAGTAATAGTCACATGTATGAAAAGTTTTACTCTTATAGCAGTAAAGTTAACTTTAAAGAGTAAATAGTCACGTGTATGAAAAGTTTTACTCTTATAGCAATAAAGTTAGCTTTAAAGAGTAATAGTCACGTGTGTGAAAAGATTTTTATAGTACAAGAGTGGAAAACTCGCCTGAATTTGCGGTTGAAGCCCGCTTATACAACCGGCTGGGCGAATGGTCAGTATCCCTAGCTACAGGTTACTCGGCCAGGGGTCCCTAGTTCGAGCCTCAGCCTGGTGAGATACTTGTATGATAAACATGAATATGTTCTAATGGTTCTTTGTATATTTAATGAACGTATGTGTATATCTAATATACTAATATAATACTTAGTTATTTTTATTATTATTACTGTGTCATAAGTCTGAATAAACAAAACTTGCATGTAGATGCTATTTTCGTAACGAAGCATCCAGT
Source organism: Nymphula nitidulata (assembly GCA_947347705.1). NCBI lineage: Eukaryota > Metazoa > Arthropoda > Insecta > Lepidoptera > Crambidae > Nymphula > Nymphula nitidulata. The sequence continues at coordinate 6,254,071 of OX374627.1, forward strand.
GGCAGCGTTTGGCAATTTTTATTTTTAATCTCATTTTATAGATAACGATGGCAAAAAAGTGAATAGACCACTTAACGGTCTAACCTGTTAGACACTGTTTGCACCTTTGGCGCTACTCACGCGTTGTTACCGTAGCCTATAGACGCTCGTAGCACCTTGGGCACTGCTCACGCGTTGTCACCGTAGCATTTATTATTATACGCTCGTAGCAACTTGAGTACTACTCACGCGTTGTCGCCGTAGCCTATAGACGCTCGTAGCACCTTGGGGTACTACTCACGCGTTATCGCCGTAGCCTACAGACGCTCGTAGCACCTTGGGCACAGTCACGCGATGCCTTCCATATGAAGATCAAGAGAAACCGTTATATTGAAAGCATTGGAGACGAACCCCTCTGCTTCCTAAGTTGTTATATTTAGCTGTGATTCTCTACTCTCTTATTTTTTTTTGTTCATTTGGGCTTAAAAACAATAATGTATAAGTCTAATATACCGGGTGTTACAGAATTCCGAGATAAAATTTGAAATTCTGGGGTTGCGGGTGGGCGATATTGTAGTAAGTGCGTGAGTTCTAAGTGTGTATGTGTCTGTGGTATAACTGTAGTGTGTCAAACAATACGCAATAGTACGCATTTTTTTAGGGTTGTCGCGAGCAGGTGTGATAGTGTTTTTCATAATTTAATCTGAAAATAAAAGTGGTCTGAAAGATATCAAAATTTCAGAAGTGACTCTTGATAGGGAAAGCAACCACCCCCTTGAGTTTAATTTCTGACTTTTGTAGCACGCTGTGTTTTTAATGATCCAGTAGAATAGAATTACCCTCTAACCATAAGCTTGGTTCTTAGAGAAACCGTACTTAGAACGCTGAGAAAGAACTTTTGGAACACACTGTGTATGCCAAACTCCTTCGAAACGGCCTGACCGATTTTTA